>JAAGEH010000076.1:48912796-49092770 GCA_011751065.1 Lasiurus cinereus
TTGCTCTCTCTCTTCTTCTGGCACCCCCACAATTCTGATGTTGGTACGCTTGAAGCTGTCCCAGAGGCTCCTTACATTATCTTCACATTTTTGGATTCTTTTCTCTTCTTGCTTTTCCAGTTGAGTGTTTTCTGATTCTTTATATTTCAAATTTTTGACTTGATTCTTGCCTTCCTCTAGTCTGCTGTTAGGACTCTGTATAATATTTTTTATTTCAGTCAGTGTCTCTAGTTGGTCCTTTTTTATCTCCTCTTGGGACTTGCTAAATTTTTCCATCATCTCTAGTTGGATCTTTTGCATCTCTAGTTGGTCCTTTTGCATCTCCTCTTGGGACTTGATAAATTTATCCATCTTTTCTAGCATATTCTTGAAAAACCTTATAAGCATGGTTTTGAACTCTATATCCAGTCATTTATTTTTTCCTCCATTTCTTTTGTTTGTGATCCCTTCCCTTGTCTTGGCATTTTCACTATGTCGGGGAAACTTCTGTGTTGAATTCAGCCTTATGATACCAGACTGGCAAAACCGAAGAAGCCTCTGTTGAGCTTGGGATGGGTGGAGTCTCAGGGCTTAAGGGACTGCCTTGCCTTCCAGTCGGGCCCACTCCACGGCTCCTGAGTCTCACGTGACTGTGTAATCGCTGGAGCAGTCCTTGTGTGCGTGCGCCTGCAGTGCCTCTAGACCGCTGCCTTTCCAGCTCCCCTGCGCACCAGGACCACACGAGTCTAGGTCTCCAGGGTTTTGCCAGAAACAGGGGCTTAGTGGAGTCAGAAGTGGTACAGTTGGGAGAGTCTGTCTCCCGCCCACTCTCGAAAGCCAGCGGCACAATCAGCAGTCTGTCCTCTGTGCAGTACCATGCGTGCCAACAGACCTCTGATCTTTTGCAACTCCCCTAAATTTCCGTGCACCTCTCCCTTTTCACAGTCCAAACTACCCCTGTATGAGTTTCGGCTGGATCTGGGATTTAGTGTCGTAAGATAAGGGGTTCAATGCCGTTGGGAGTCTCCATTTCCCTCCTACCAGAGAAAACCAGCCAGGTACTCTGGCACTCGCTCTCTCAGTGTGCTCGTCTCCGTACCTCAGCTTTTTGCAGTTCCTCTGGGTTTCTGTGAACTCCTCTCTTTCCTTCTAGCTGTAGAACTTCCACTCAGCCAGCTTTCCTGTGGTTCTGGATGATGTCCTGTCTTTTAGTTGTAGTTTTGAAATTGTTGTGTGAGGCAGCATTGTAGGTGTTTATCTATGCTGCCATCTTGGATTCCCCCTCTTCACACTTTTGGATTCTTCTCTCTTCTTGCTTTTCCAGTTGAGTGTTTTCTGATTCTTTATATTTCAAATTTTTTACTTGATTCTTGCCTTTCTCTAGTCTGCTGTTAGGACTCTGTATAATATTTTTTATTTTAGTCAGTGTATGTTTAATTTCTAGTTGGACCTTTTTCATTTCTAGTTGGTTCTTTTTCATTTCCTCTTGGGTCTCGCTAACTTTATCCAACTTTTCTAGGATATTCTTGAAAGACCTTATAAGCGCCATCCCAGTTTCATTTCTCGTGTCCCTTCTCTCACAGCACGCTCTTCTTCTGAGGCTCCCTCCTGAGGAGCATCTTTTCTCCTCTCTGCTGCACTTAAACCCGCCTTCCTTTAGCCAGGGTGCAGGGCCTCCTGTCCCACGGTGGCCCCTAAGCAGTCATGAGGCCCCCATACCACTGTGACCCTTCCCCTTGCTTCGACCTTCCTTCTGATTTTACTCAGATGGAGCTACTCATCTTTAGTTCTGAAATTGTGCTTTCCAGCCTTGGTGCCTCCCTCATGGAACTGAGCTTTCCTTCCCTTCTCTTCTAGGATTGTGGTCAGGGTTTTCTTTGTAAAAGCCCTGACCCTGCCACAGCGTCTCCTCCTCCACTCCACTCCCACTTGCCCCCATCTGGCTCTCCAGGGGGCGGGGCAGAGGGAGGCACTCCTTGGAATCCAGAGAATGAGGGGGTGCAGAAGCACCAGGGCGGGGGCCCTGCTGCCTGCTTAAGGGAGGTGGTCATTGTCCACAGCAGTTTGTGCACTATGATTGCTCCAATGTTCTTAGCAAGCAGACATTTTTGTTCCTTTCCTGCAGACCTCACTCTATAGACTATGCCACTCATAAGAAGATGGCCCTGCCATTTGCTGGCAGATGCTCAAGGACGCAGAAGATCAGGATCCTACCAATAGCTGGCCGTGATCCTGAGTGCCAGCGCATGGAGAAGATTAAGGTGTGTTGGTTACACTTTATCCTGGGATTTGGGGTTGTTAAGAGTTATGCTTTCTACTTTAACTGGTTTGGGTCAGTGAACTCAAAGGTCCCAGGTTCGATTCCGGTCAAGAGCATGTACCTTGGTTGCGGGCACATCCCCGGTAGGAGGTGTGCAGGAGGTAGCAGCTGATCAATGTTTCTAACTCTCCCTCTCCCTTCCTCTCTGAAAAAAAAAAAAAATCAATAAAAAAAAAGTTGTGCTTTCCAGAATATTAATTCACATTTCTTATTGCCATAGGCAGCTTACCTCTTCTGGTTATCAGGGAGCCAGCTTAACTTCCTAAACATGTAGTTAACCACAGTAATGTCAACAGCCACAGGTGAGATAGAGCAAATCAGACACTCAGGTGCCCTCTCTCCAATCTGTGAGGTTTTAGATGAAAACTGATAATTTAAAAAAATGTAGTCTTTGAGAGATATCACAAAATTGGATTAGCCAGATAAGAAGTGATCTAGGGCCCTGGCCATTTTGGCTCAGTGGATAGAGCATTGGCCTGTGGACTGAAGGGTTCGATTCCAGTCAGGGGCATATGCCTGGGTTGTGGCTCGATCCCCAGTCGGGGACATGCGGGAGGCAGCTGAACTGATGTTTCTATCCCTCTCTCCCTCTTCCTTTCTCTGTGAAATCAATAAAGATATATTTAAAAAAAAAAAAAGAAAGAAAGAAAAAAAAAAAGAAGTGATCTAGGAAGGTGAAAGGACATTTCTGATTCATTCGACACTTGTCCTGCTTTGTGAACTCCAACATGTGGGATGCCAGGCAGATGAAGGGGGTGAAGGCTCTACTTTGGGGCTCAGGAACTAGCCCCTGCCTGTATGTTCTCATCCTGTCCTCGGGAGCTGAGGGGCCCAGACAGGAATATCTGGGTTCTGTGGTGGTTTGGTAGAGCCGGGGCCAGTCAGGTGTCTGTCTCAAACGGCCTCCCTCAGGCATCCTCTGGGCATGATGATGTGGCTTAGCTGGTCGCTGCTCCCTGGCTCTCATTGGCAACACAGGGGACCTGGCTGTGCCTGTGCCAGTTCTGATCGGACGGTGTAAGGGGCTGTCTGCCTCTTCACTCTTGTGTGGCCTTCACAACTTAGAACAAAGCAAGGAGATTGCTGTGCGTGGTAACAGGTGTGAGGTGTGGCTTGGAGAGATCTGTACTCTAAAAACATGGGAAGCCCTAACTAGTTTGGCTCAGTGGATAGAGCATCGGCCTGCAGACTGAAGGGTCCCAGGTTTGATTCCAGTCAAGGGCATGTACCTTGGTTGCGGGCACATCACCAGTAGGAGGAATGCAGGAGGTAGGTGATCGATGTTTCTCTCTCATCGATGTTTCTAACTCTCTATCCCTCTAACTTCCTCTCTGTAAAAATCAATAAAATATATTTAAAAAAAAAACAGATGGGGAATATATAAAAGCAGAGCACAAGTGGTTCATTTCTAAGTTCAGGAGTTTATTTGCTTATTTACAGAAAGAGAAAGAACGCTTGAGAGCTTCTACTCGTCAGAGGACAACAATCCGTCTTCGTGGGAAGCAGACCCGGCAGGGCCCGAGTACCCACTACCAAGAGTCCAGCAGTGACAGCGAGAAGGAGGAGGAGGAAGAAGAAAAGGAGGAGGAGGAGGAAGAGGAGGAGGAGGAGGAGGAGGAGGAGGAGGAGGAGGAGGAGGAGGAAGAGGAGGAGGAAGAGGAGGAGGAGGAAGAAGTGGAGGAGGAGGAGGAGGAAGGTGAGTAATTCAAAAATTCAAAACCAGTCCCAGGGGAACTCAGAGGTGAGTTAGTGTGGAGGTAACATTTCATCTGAGCTCTGGTACCTGCTTTTCCTCTGGTGGGCTCTTACTCCCTGGCCTGCTGTTACTTAGAGGGTGGTACAAAGTTCTCTTATTATTGTTATTTTAATAATTCTTTATTATTGTAAGTATTGCATATGTCTTCCTTTTTTCCCCCACTGACCCCCTCCAACCCGACCCTGGGCCCCTCCACCTCCCAGGCCTTCAGCACCCTATTGTCTGTGTCAATGGGTTATTTTTGTTGTTATTAGGACCACTTTCCCATAGAAAAGCTAAGCTGGGAAACGAAGGCAAAATAAAGAAAATGAAATAATTCTGTCCTATGAAGGAAAATGTGCAATGGGCAGTTTGCTTGCTTGTATAATTAAGGACCCAATACTTAAACTTAAAAAAATGTGTGCTTTAAGCCTTGTATGTATTTAAAAGTGATCAATCTCCCTGAGAACAAAACTTTTGAAATCTAAGTTATTTCTGAAAGTCATACAGGGTTGGGCAAAAGTAGGTTGACAGGTGTTTGTATGGAGGAAGACCTGTAGATTATGGTTATTACAGTAGCTTTGTTAACGCAACAGAGGGGCACGGTGCCCTTAGGCCCCATCTTACAAGTGCTCACATCTCCAGGCTTCGTTATTTACACACTCCGTACCCTACTTGCGAAACTCGAGCACACGTTGGCACAGAGTTCTTACCTGCTTTTGCCCACCTCTGTTTATACTTCTCATCAAAACTTAAAAAAAACTGTTGGCTCCTCAAGGGAAAACGTACAGTGGGAAGTGACGGTATTCAGAAGAAAAATTCAGGAATAAATGGGTCTTGGAGGGTCAGTCTCATGCTCTGGTTCCTTTGCTTTCAGAGGAACAGGCCAGAATCAGTTCGTCAGTGACGAAGGATTGGAAGAAAAACCTCGGGGATAACTGAGAGCAAAGCAGCTCACCAGTGAGGAGGTAAAAGCAAATACATTCCATTCCAAAGGGTTTGCCCTGTCCCCAGGAGCCAGCTTCTCAAGAGGAGCTTGTAGCCTAGGCATACAGCAGGCAGCCATGCACTTGGCTGGACCTCAGTGAGGCATACAGTTCCAGGACTGGGACTGGCTCTTGTGTGGGAGCGTGTCGGCCTGTAGGGGACACTGGCCAGGGAGGGCCTGCCAGGGAGATGCAGAGGCCTGTGAGGAAGGTGCAGGGCCCTTGGGCTCCAAGGCTTGTCTGGAGAACTAGGAACAGTTCAGTGTGAGAGAGCAAGGGGTCTGCCATGTTCCTGTGGTAACTGGGTGTCTTTATTATTCGGGTACAATGGTGGAGTGTTATTTCATTTCCATGTTATTAAAATGTTTTTCCTTTAATTATTTCCTTTTTCATGGATAGGATCTTAAGTGCAAAGGTATTTTAAATCTCAACTATACAAGTGAATCACTATGTTAGTGCCCATAAGCCATATTTATTCCTTCAGTGTTTGCCGAACACTTAACATGCTCCACTCTGTGTTCTGGAGAGATGGGAGTAAATGTCGCCATAACAGGGATGTTCAACTGAACATGGGTCACTTGTCTAAGTTAGGCATTCATTTTCACTTATTCATATATAAATATATATTTCAAATTTTAGAAGCACATAAAACACCAGTAGTCCTTTAAAAAAAATCAGCAGGCTTTAAAGTGCTGAATTTTAGAGAGTAAAGTACTAAGGAAGCGGACAAATGCATCTCAAGTATAATATTGTAGAAATCCTACTAGGCAGAGCGAGGAATGCCCTGCCGGTCTGAGCGCCGTCCAGCGAAAGCACGGTTTTCATTGCCTGACCTGCCGGACAATCGCCAACGAGGGGTTGAATTCTCAAGTGAAGGCTGGCTCCTCAGTCCAGACTACTTCCGACAAAATTGCCAGGAACTGTTTGGTACTGAATTTTTACCTTTCGTCTCTCATATTCTCCAGGTGAACCCTACAGACGCAGGAAAGCAAGGAGAGAAGAGAAAGATGACAGACGCATAAAACCTGCACTCATTGTCTGTATTGTTTTCAACAGGTTGTTGTTTTTTTTAATATATCTTTTAATTGATTTCAGAGGGGAAATCAGAGGGAGGGAAAAATAGAAACATCAAAGATAAGAGAGAATCCTTGATTGGCTGCCTTCTTGATTGGCATGTGCCCTTGACCAGAATCAAACCCGGGACTCTGCAGCCTGCAGGCCTACACTCTATCCAAACTGGCTAGGGCTCAACAATTTGTTTTAAAACAATGATGACATGTGTTGTTTTGTTTGTTGAGTTATTTTTGCATAATCCTAGTTGTGAATAAAAAATGTTCAGAAGCAAGTCTGTGACTTTAGAAAATCCAGTTTGTGTTTGCTCTGAATCTTAGGTTTTCTTGCCTCCTTGCCCTTTGCCTCACCCCATCCCTGGTGGGACTCAGCGGTAAGCTTGGGTTTAGCTCTGGTACTGCCCCCTCTTGGATGTCCTCCCTGTTCTGCCAGCTGGGTCAGGCCCTTCTGTGCCGTGTCCACTTTCCATTGACCACATAGCCCTGTACCTTAGAAAAGCAGGTACAGCATGGGAGGGCCCACTGGACACTGGGTGCTGTATAAGCCCTACAATTCTAATCCTCAGAACAACTTGAAGACAGAGCTGTTATTCCCATTTTACTGATGTGGAAGTTTAGACTTAAAGAACTTAAGACTGCTGTCTAAAGCTTTTTCTTCCCAAGTAATCAGCATTTTTGAGATAAGAGGCAGGATTTTCTAGGCATAGCCACAATACTGAGCAGATGTATGAGTGACTTTATGGAGAAACTAGAAGCCCGATGCATGAAACTCGTGCAAAGGGGTTGGCTCTTGCAGCCTTGGCAGCTTGCTTCAGCCCTTGCAGCTCTAAGCAGAAGGACGTCTGGTCTAATTAGCGTATCATGCTTTTATTATTATAGAAAAGCAATGGGAAACAAATCCAGATTCAATTTCTAACTTTGTGGCTGGTGTAGCTGGAATGTGATAGGTACCTTAGTAAGTATTTACTGAATGAACAAACCATCGGTAATATCTTGGGCAAGTTACTTAACTTCTCTGAAGTTAGTTTCCTCAACTCAGGGGTACTTGAACTTGACCATGTAAATAGTTCATGATTTAATGTTTATATTTCTCTGCCTCTGAAAATTGAATACTAATTAGAAACATCTTTAAAAATGTTTTATTGTTAAATAGAAAAAGTCCAAGAAAAATGGCCCATTATCTCATCATGTGGAAAACCTGGATTCATATATTTCATTCTTTTATGCTTTTAGATGGACACTGAGCTGTATCTACAGCCACTGATCCTATCCTCCCCTACTCATTCTATTATGGTTGCCTTCACATGTCCCAATGTGTGCATCTTTCAGCCATGTTTATGTTGAGCAGAGGATCCTTTGTAGAGTTTTAATTGTCTAACTTGTAAATCTAAGGGAGGAAACAATGGAGCTTTCTCTCTCCACTGACACTGAGGTCAGCTATTCTTTATAGGGGGGTAGTGGCCCATGAGGCTCTGCTATCTCTGCCAACAGACTGGGATGGGGATTCACACTAGGATCTCCAGGCCTTCAACCTTTGCAGGTGTGCAGGAAAGTTTAACATCTGAAGGATAAAAGGTATTTGGTGATCTGGGGCCCACACGTGGTCGGCCACTTATTTGGTACCTAAAAAAGCAGGGTGCTACTTGGCTGAGCACAAAGGCACTGTCTTCCCATGGCCACGGTTCCTGGCAACACCTCCACCTGAACTCACAGGAGTTAGTTACCTGATGACTCAAGCACCTGAGCCTCCAACTTACCAAAGCTTCCTGTAAGTGAATGTATCCCAACAGCCATCCTCAAAGGCCAGCCAACATCAAAGATTCAAGGGGATTTTTTTTATTCTTCTAAGTTTCAGAACTGTGAAAATTTTAAATTAAATTGACATTTATCCCTAAAAGTTTCCTCAAACACATTTCACTGATTTTCTCTTTTGGTTGGTGGACATAGGTGACTGATAAGAAATAGCTTGGCTGTAATGTAAAAACCATCTGCTTTAAGCAGGATTGACTCCCAATCAGGTCATAGGACCCCGTTTCTTCACATTTTTCAACTCAATTCAGTTTTATGGATGGCATTAGATTGAACGATATGAAATTCTGTTTTTGTGGGTAAAAATGGTCAGATGTTGAAGTGTGTAAAGAATGAAGTTTAGAACATCCAAGTTAAAAGGATTTTTAAAAAGTCAGTCTACAGGATATTTGATAAACTTTATTGAAATTATTTATTCCAGAAAGAAGTGGTAAGTTCTAAATGCCTATAGTACATGTTCTTCAAAAGAAATTTCTCTGTGCTATTATGAACCAGGTTAATAACATTTCATATTTGGACATCAGTATTATAAAAATTAACATGCTTATATTTAAAAAGTTGAAAAAATAAAACATCTACAGCATTTTGGATATTTTAGCATTAAAAAATGTATTTAAATACCTATTTGCTGTGACAAAGAATGATGCATTGTAACAAGAATATTTTCAAGCTTTTAAACATAATTAAAACCAAATATAATTCATCCAAAAGACAAAAATATAATATGGACATTTACTTGAAATTACAAAGATTTTAATGCAATGTGTGTGTATGAGCATATGTATATGTGCCATTTCTTTTTAAACCCTTCTTAAGCAGACAAATTGGGCCTGAGTCTGAGGGCAGCACGGGGAGCTGCTCTGCACATCCTTGTGTTTAGCTCTCCTGGATGCCACGTCTTCGGTTAACACTATTTGAAAGTGAAGTGGCCTTGAGGACATGGTGCTAAGTCAAATAAGCTAGACAGAGAAAGACAAATACTGTATGATCTCACTTACGTGAAAAGAGAAAAAAACTCACTGAAACAGAGAACAGATTGGTAGTTGTGAGAGACAGGGCTGGGGATGAAGGATTGGGTGAAGGTGGTCAAAAGGTACAAACTTCAGGTATACGATGACTAAGTCTAGGGGATCTAATGTAAAGCATGGTAACTATAGTTAACAATACTGTATCATATATTTGAAAGTTGCTAAGAGAGTAGATCTTAAAAGTTGTCATCACAAGGAAAAAAATTTAACTATGTAAAATGATGGATGTTAATTTGCTATGGTGATCATGTCTTATAGCCATAGATTAAATCATTATGTTTTATGACTTTAAACTAAGACAATGTTAAATGTCAATGATATCTTAATGAAACTGGAAAAATTGTGACATTGCAAGGAGCCAAGTGGGATGGCACTGAGCTTGTAGGGAATGGAAGTTGCTTGGACCACAGAAAAAGCATGCTTCTCAGGACTGCATGGAGGTAACGGTGGTTCCTGATTTTATAAGGAGGAAGTAAGGCAGCCCTAGGAACACAGAGCCAAAACTATAAGATTTTATGAAACCTCATGCATCTTTTCATCGTATTTTAATGGAAGCATGGTTAAATATAATATACTGTATAATAGAACATGACTAACATTTATCATTTTTTATAACTTTTTAATAGCATGGAATTCCCATTTTAAATGAAAACACATCAGATATTGTCAATGGAAAAACAATTTACAAAGTTCTATTTACATGTAACTTTTCCAGAGTGCACCTATTGCATAAAGTATGTGGATTGTTTCATTCAAATAAGAATTTGCCATTTAATGATCAAGATAATTCTCACTGAAATCTTTAACAATTGCTAGGTGTTTAAAACACAAAATGTTTATTTGGTCTTTTAAATGATAGGCACCCTTAGAAAATGTGTTTCTTCTATACTTTAGACTTACCAGCTACAAGTATATAGCACCAAAATCCATTTTAATAATATCAACATTAGTAATTAATATTTTAAAAATACAAGTTCATGTGGACATATTAGAAAAAATTTGGACAAATATAAATATAAAATTTTATAAAATGGGAAGTCAAAGCTTTAAAAAAAAACCCCAGCAATTTTAAAATGCAAATGTTCTTTGATTAGATCACCAGATAAGTTTAAATTGGTTAGACTACAAAATTTAAGTCTTATACATCTTTGGTTTAAATATCAAGGCTACTTCACAACCCTAATATATTATAAAATTTTAGAGCAATGTAGAAATTCCAAAAGTTAATAAAAGGCTAAGAGGTGCTATATTTTTAAAGATCAAAGTAAACATCAGTTTTCTCCCCTGTAGTTACAATTCTTGAAAGATTTTTCTATATTCAGTCGGATGAATGTTTACCTTTAAAGTTATTTATTAAGAAATTATATAATGAACTATTGTAGCTCAGAACTGGAATGGTATAAGCAAAATACTCAACTTCTTCATACTAAAGATATTATCCAAAAGTATGATATACAATTTTAGGCAAGGGCTTGTCTATCTATGTTAAAAAAAAACCAAAAAACAAAAACTCAGGGAGGAGGGGATAATGTACTAATCAATGTAATGACTCACAGGACAGTGTTAGCAAGGCAGCCTTGCCTCTGCTCCATGTGACCCCCACCCTGCTGGAACATTTCAGTCTCTAAAATCAAGTATGTGTTTCCAAAGTTGTATAAGAAAAGGAGGGGGGAGAGGGGGAAGGGATATAGATAGAGAAGCACTTCCTAACTTAAAAAAAAAATCAGCAGCCTATAACTGAAAGGAAATAGTGCAAAGTCAATTTTAGGCCCCTTTAAAACATTAGATACTGATACAAAGCAACAAACACACCCTGTTAAGAAGGCTTATACCATAATACAAAGGAAGCTGCTCGGTTATTGAGTAAACTGCCCACTACATAAGCTGAAGGAGCAGAAAAAAAATTTTTAAAAATTAACAACAGACCTGTCTGCTCCTCTGAAATGAGATTCTCCCTTAGAAAAATCTCCCCGTAAATGGTACAGCCGGGTCTAAGTTTCTGAGGCCACGGTTACTCAGATTCCTTTGCCCCTGCTTTTAGCAGCTGTAAAGCTTCCACCATCTCTGGTCCAGAGGCTGCCCTGAAATAGGTCAAGGATAGAGGACAAAATACTCTATCACACTGGTGATCTGGAGTCAGCTGCCCATCACAGTACACTGTTCACTTTGATTCTTTTGAGTAACAGGAAGATAACTTTTGTTATGAGAAATTACTTTTACACAATTTGGACAAAAAAGTACAAGGTAACAGGAAACAATAAAAATTGGGTTTATGAAGAAGAGCAGGTTTCCTGTTTGGAAAATTTGTAGTGAGTGATGATTAAATACCGTTCATGGAATTCTACACTACATACAGGAACACTGATTTATACGCATGCCCATGTCTAATTTGCTTTACAGAAACCATCAGTTTAACTGACTGTTTTTGCATGCTCCTCAGACTTCACCTCCATCACATTTACTGTAAACAACAGCTTTCTTTTTCTCTTTCTCTATATAACCAAGAGTTGGCTATCTGCCTTTTACAGGAAGAGAATAGCTTTCCTACTCAGATGCTTTTCACTACGGCTTTCACAAAAATCTAATGAAGTCCACAGTATTAAAAGGAAACACTGTAACCAGTGTAGACATCACTCTACTCTTAAAGGTGTTGCTAAACACATCAGACAAGTGCAGTAACCTGGAATGCATTTTCTCTCTCCTAGAGGCTGCTTTTACTTCTGAATAGATGACTAGATTTTGGGTCACCTGGTTTAAAATTCTGGCATTGTGCTTTCTTGATAGAAGCAAAAGCACATTCTTCCCAAGCTCATGTGTTCTAAAACACGGAACTCTCTCCCGTCCTGGAATCAGGAAAGCTTTGAAGTGCTTATACCTATGAGGTGCACAGCAAGTCTGATATCAGCAATGTCCCTTTTTTTAACAGAGATTTTGGTCCTTAAAATGTTCATATTATTCTACATGTGATTTCCTACACTTTCTTATAATTGCATTTCTTTTTAACCAACACCTAGCATAAACCACTCAATTAAGCTAAATTACAATTGATTTTAGCAGAAAGTAGAAATAATGCTTTAAAATATAAAATATCATCTCCTATTGATTTTACAGTTTGAAACTTGTAACTTAAACTAGAAAAATATACATGTAGTTAAAAAAAAAAAAAGAAGAAGAAAAATTTCCAGTCTTTTCCCTTCAACCCAGGAAAATTTTATATCTGATATCACCAACATGAGTCCTGATGACCTTCCGAAGTCTTCCAAAGGTTATGCCTTGGCGGACTTACTGGTGGTCTCCTTCAACTCGTTTCTTGCGAACTATGAGAAAAGTAGAGAAAGTTATAAATCCCTGTTCATTTGTACAAACTTAACTTGCTTTTTACAAACAAGTTTCTGTAAATCCAACGATCGTTGTACAAACATGAAATGTCCATTTCCAATTCACATGGTCATTAAAATAAAAAATTCACATCCTTTTCCTTATCATTTACCTGCTGAGAAGTGAGGGGTTTTAAAATGAGAACTACATGTCCTAGCTCACCTGTGCTTACATAGTCAAAGCATTAGAAATTTAAACAGAATGGTCAACAATTGTATTCAAGTCCATTGTGCTGTCTCATCTGTTTATTGAAAAAGTTTATACCTCCATTAAAAATAATTAACAAATGATTGTGTTAAATTCTGAATTGACACTCAGGCAGCTGCGGTTAGATCGTATTAACAAATGTGCATGCTCTTCTGGATTAGGCACTACATACAGTACAGCTTACTTCCTCAGTCTGTGAAAGAACATAGTGAAAATGGTCTTGGCATTCATTTTTAAAAGTGACTTACTACTGCTCCCCAAATTTTCCTTCTCTTTTTCTCCCACAAAATGATTGGCTCAGGACTATGACAAAATAAATGCAAAGTAATGAAAACCTCAGACCTTGGTAATGTGGTCAGGTCAGAGTTGGCTACCATAACCTTTGGCTGTCAAAGAGGCCAGCCAACTAGTTCAGCTGATGGAGTCAAGAAGGTGCATGGATCTGAGGACCTCTCAGCCTCCTCATGGATGGGTGGCCCTAACCCACCAGGCTGTGCTCATTAGTAGCAGGGCAAGGTCTTCAACTTCAGGATCCTGTTACTCTTACCCTATCAGCCACCAGAGAGCATTTGATAAAATGGGCAAACATTTTACTGTCATGTTGAACTCTTTTTTAATAGCTCCAATGGGTGACTTAGAGCTAAGAGTAAGACATTTATTATAGGAAATAAAAATGTTTATTGTAGAAAACTGTTCACTCAAAGCTGTGAAATATGATTTTCACAGGAAGTAGATTTTACCCACTAACCAACCCAATAATCACTACAGCCTCCCTTAAATTGAATTCTAATCCAATCAGTATAAAAAGGACCATGCAGGGCGATGGGAAGATATGTACACATGTAATACATTATTAAAAAAAAAAAAATCTTAAAAAAAGGACCCTGCAGATATTAGAAAAACAGGCCAAGTCATCTCTGTTAAAATTTATTTTAAAAGCAAAAGAAGCTTTTCCAATATATTAGCTTAATGGCACGATTCAGAAATTTGATTTGCAATTGTATGTCTTACCTAAGTCATTGTTTTTCGTTATAGCATTAGCTGCCCTGGTTCGAGGTCCCTGCTGCGTAAACCGATATCCAAACTTAAGGATATTTGTATTTTCCTCAAGCATCTTTGCCATTTCCAATTCTACAGCTGTCCCCAGCTGTTGCCTCTGTAATATTCAGAAATAAAGAATAGTGTTAATAAACTAGATCAAGATACTTTTCTAGGTAAGTCAAGACTAAGACACTGAGGCAAATGCTGATTCTGTTGGTATTTTAAAATTTTCCCAATTCTTACAGCATACAAGAGAAACAAAAGTTTAAAGTTCAGTATAGATCATACAGACATAAAAAAATGGTGGATTTCCACAATGAGATACCTTCATACCCATAGGATGATTGTAATAAAAAAGACAGAAAATAATAAGTGTTGGCAAGAATGTAGAAAAAAATGGGACCCTCAGGCATGCTGGTCAGAATGTAAAATGATACAGTTGCTGTGGAAAACAATATGACATTCCTGGATGACCTAGCAATGCTACTTTTAGGTACAGACCCAGAAAAAATAAAAACACATGTTCATACAAGAACCTGTATATATAAATGTTCACAGCAGCTTTATTTCTAATATTCAAAAAGTAAAAATAACCCAAAGGTAACAATATTATTCAGCCAATAAAAGAATAAGCACTCAGGTGCTAGCTACAACCTGGATGAACCTCCAGAACAGTGGTTCTCAACCTTTTTTAATGCTGTGACCTTTTAATACAGTTCCTCATGTTGTGGTGACCCCCAATCTTAAAATTATTTTCGTTGCTACTTCATAACTCTAATTTTGCTCCTGTTAATGAATCATAATGTAAATATCTGTTTTCTGATGGCGACCTTAGGCGACCTTACTAGCAGTTTTCAACTTGTGGGTCGTGACCCACAAGTTGAGAACCGCTACTGTAGAGCCTAAGACCATCAGAAAACACAGATATTTGCATTATGATTCATAACAGTAGCAAAATTACAGTTATGAAGTAGCAACGAAAATAATTTTATGATTGGGGTCACCACAACATGAGGAACTGTATTAAAAAGTCACAGCATTAAAAAAGGTTGAGAACCACTGCTCCAGAACATTTTGCTCAGGGAAAGGCGACAGACACAAAAGACCACGTAGAACACAATTCCATTTATATGAACTGTCTCAAATGGACAAATGCAGATATAGGAAATAGAGTAATGGTTGCCAGGAGCTGGTGGGAGGGATGAATAGGGAGTGACTGCTGGTGGGTATGGAGTTTCTTTAGTTGTTGTTAATCCTTGCCCAAGGATTTTTTTCCATTGATTTTTAGAGAGTGAAAAGGAAGAGCGGATGGGGGCGGGAAGGGGCTGTTGGGAGGGGGTAGAAAAGGAAGGAAGGAGGGAGAGGGAGATTCAGGGTGAGAGGGAGATAGAAAGAGAGAAACACAGAGATTGGTTGCCTCCCTTAGGAGCTTCAACCAGGGCCTGGGGTTTGGGATGGACCTGCAACCCAGGTACATGCCCTTGAGCAGTGCTCAGGCTGACACTCTACCACTGAGCACACAGGCCAGGGCAAATTTCTTTTTGCAATGATAAAGATGTTCTGAAATTATACAGTGGTGATGGTTGCATAACTCTATGAATATACTAAAGACCCATACTAAAAATATCAAATTAATATTCCAGATGCCTCCAATGTCCTCTCATCTTCTTTCATGCCACCTTCCCAAATAGCCCCCTGAAAGCCCTCCTCCCACATGCCTCCCGAGTCCCGAAGCCGTGCATAGCAGTATGGGCTGTAGCTTCCTCAAAGTTACTGCTGCAGAACACTAACCTGATTGTCAATCTTGATCTCAGCCAAGGTCTCATTATCTTTTAAAGCATCGATCAGTGCTAGAACCCCAGCTCCTGTGATAAAGTTGGACTCCATATTTAAGCTCTTCAAATTTTTGTTCACTCTCAGCATATCTGCAAAAGCCTAGAAGTTAAAGAAAATATTTGGAGGTTAAAATATGACAATTACTAACATACACCGTACACACCATAAACAAATATACTAATTAACATAACTGCCTTAATGTTTCTCATTTGATTGAGTTTGACACCTACCTCATAGGTCTCACATGTATCCACTTTGCACAGGTAACGTCACAATTTTTTTTAAGAAAACATGTTTTTATGAATTTTTATTTTATTATTATTCTTTAAATATATTTTTTTATTGATTTCAGAGAGGAAAGGAGAGGAAGAGATATAACAAAACATCAATGATGAGAATAATTGATAGGACTGCCTCCTGCACATCCCACACTGGGGATTGAGCATGCAAGCTGGGTATGTGCCCTGACTGGGAATAGAACAGTGATCTCCTGGTTCATAGGTTGATGCTCAACCACTGGGTCACGCTGGGCTTATTGATTTTTAAGGAGAGCAAGAAACATTAATTGGCTGCCTCCTACTTACCCCCTACCAGGGATTGAGCCCACAACCTAGGCAAGTGCCTTGATGAGGAATCAAAATAGCGACCTTGGTATGTGGGGCAATGCCCAACCAACTGAGCAACATTGGACAGGGCCCCTGTCATAATTTTTATTTTTATTTTTTTTAAATATATTTTACTGATTTTTACAGAGAGGAAGGGAGAGGGATAGAGAGTTAGAAATATCAATGAGAGAGAAACATCCATCAGCTGCCTTCTGCACGCCCCCCACTGGGGAAGTGCCCACAACCAAGGTACATGCCCTTGACCGGAATTGAACCTGGGACCCTTCAGTCTGTAGGCCGACGCTCTATCCACTGAACCAAACCGGTTTGGCATCACAATCTTTAGATTTTTCTATCACATGTAATTCTCTGTTGGCAGCATTCGCCATTACTATTTAATCCTCATGTTCATCCACACCCTTTGTCATGTTTTTCTCTTGTCCCTCATCCTTCTGCCAGTTTTTGTGTAGGACTGACTTCATCAATGTCTCTGGAATACTTTTTCCTTATTTAGGTCCTAGTGCAGCTAGATTACTGCAAAGCCAAAATGAGGGTAAATTATGTACTGATTTCCAAGGCAGAGATAAAAAAGAATGCCTAAGGCAGAAGACCAAAAAAGATCACAAATAACTAGAACTGCAACAGCACAAAGACTAGGGAGAAGGGGCTAACTAAACATTCATTTCCTCAAGGAATGCTATCTTCAGTCTGCTTCCTTCCCTTTCTCACAGGACATGGTAGTGCTAGGCATTTGATCCAGTGCATAGTAAACACCATATTAGCTCTGGCCGATTTGGCTCAGTGGATAGAGCTTCAGCCTTGTGGACTGAAGGATCCTGGGTTCGATTCTGGTCAAGAGCACATACCCAGGTTGCAGGCTTGATCCCCAGTAGGGGGTGTGCAGGAGGCAGCCAATCAATGAATCTCATTATTGATGTTTCTATCTCTCCTTTCCTCTCTGAAATCCATTTAAAAATAAATAAATAAATAAATACCATATTGATTTACTAACAGAAACCTGTAAGAAGGGGAAAAAGAGAGGGAAGGAGAGAGGGATAAGTTAGAATATGAGTAAATTTATATAAAATAGCCCCTTAGAAAGGTCAAACTCTAGAAAACATGTGGAAGGAAGATCCAGCTTAAAGTCAACTTAAAAGAAAAGGCAATGGGGTTGGTGGTGATAGAATACTATAAAGAATTTGGGCATGGAACAGGGGTTAGGGAGGCTGGGGGAAGGTAAAAAAAAAACACAAATTTGGAACAGCTGGTTTGGCTCAGTGGATAGAACGTCGGCTTGTGGACTGAAGGGTCCCGGGTTCAATTCCAGCTAAGGACACATGCCCGGGTTGCGGGCTTGATCCCCAAGCAGCCAATCAATCATTCTCATCATTGATGTTTCTATCTCTCTCTCCCTCTCCTTTCCTCTCTGAAATCAATAAAAATATGTTAAAAAAAAAAACAAAAAAAAACTTGGGACAGATTATCTATACACTGGTACTTTCTATTAGCAATAACTAGCTATGTGACTTAGAACAAATCTCTTCTTCATCCTTCTGTACATACACTTATTCAAATATTATTGATGGTTTATTATTTGACAAATACTACTATTCTGTAGATTCAGAAATAAAATATGCCCAATGGAACTTGCATTCTAGTGGGGGGCCCAAATAATAAGCAAGCAAAATGTAATAACAGATGGTAAAAAGAGTCATAGAGGAAGAAAAAAAGAGAAAGTAGGGCAGATGGGGAGTGTGAGGGGTAGGAGTGAAGTTGCTATTTTACAAGGGGGGGGTTAGGAAAGGTTTCGCCTAAAAGGTGACATTTAAGCAAAGACAAAGTGATGAGATGAAACTATGTGGAACATCTTTTGGGAGAAAGTTCTAGGCAAGAGGAACACATGTAAAGGTCTTAAACTGGGAACACAGGTAGCATATTTGAGGGAAAGCAAGAGGCTGCATGGCTATAGTACAATGAAAGGGCAGTAAAGAAGATGAGGTCTGCTCATGTAAGACCTTAGAAGGCCAGTAAAGTATTTTGATTTTAACTTGAATGAGATAGGGAGCTTCTAGAGGTTCTGAACATAGGAATGAGATAATTAAATGAAGTTTTAAAAGAACCATTTTTGATGTTGTGTAAGGAGTTGGCTTTGGGGTGAGTACAATGGAGCAGGCAGCTCAATTAGGAGGCTATTGCAATAATCTAGATCAGAGGAGGTAGTGGCTTACACCAGGATGCTAGTTGTGAAAATGGTGAGAAGTGGTTAGAGTCTAGAAATATTTTGAAGACAGGCCTGGATATACATTTAAGGTCGAGAGAAAGGAAAATCAAGGGTGACTCCATTTCTTTTTCTTTTAAGCAAATGAAAGAAAGAAGTTGCTTTGGTGAAAAAGGAAAGACTGAGACAAACAGGGATGGGATTGAAATTAGAAGTTTGGTTTGGGACTTAACTTTGAGATGTCTATTAGACACCTAAGTAAAGTATTAAGAACACCCATTAAAGGAGTGCAGAGGTCTTATTCCCTTGGTTCTTTTGGGACTTAAATTTGAGATGTCTATTAGACACCTAAGTAAAGCTATTAAGTAGGTAGCTGGCCAAGAAAATGGAGTTTAGGAGAGAGTTATGAACTGGAGATAATAACATTGGTAGCCACCAGCATTTATAGACAATATATATCAATGAAAATGAATGAGATCACCAAGGAAATAAATGTAGACAGAGAAAAGGAGAGGGCCTATGACCGAGCCCTGGGTTGTTCCAATGCTTAGAAGAGGAGGAACTAGCATAGGGATGGATAAGAGAAGGGATTTCTAGCTGAGGCAGGGGAAGAATCAAAGGGAGAGGAAGTGATGTCTTCAAAGCTAAGTGAAGAAAGAAGTTCAACCATGATCAAGAGGGATTTACCCCAGGAGTGCAAGGTTGATTTAATAAACAAAAATTAATGTAATATACCATATTAACAACTAAAGGACAAGACCACATGACCATCTCAAGAGACATAGGAAAAGCATTTAACAAAACACAACATTATAGATCCATAAATAGAATCTTCTGCAGATAGTAAAAAATTAGTGTGGAACTTTATGTACTGATATAAAAAGATTCTTTAAGACATACTGTTGAGCAAAAAAATAAACTATAGAATAGCATATATTTTATGACTCCATTTATGTTTTAAAAATTATAGGAAGGAAATATAGGAAAAAATAAATGTAAAAGAGCAGTAAATCATATACTGCTTAATAGAGAGCTAAACATTAATTGAAAAAAGGGAGTAAATTGTGTTCATAAAATCAGTTTAGTCATCTCAGTAATACCTGGTATGAAGTTATAATTTTGACATTATCAATAGTTAACTTACAAACTGATGTTTGCCAGAGAGGAGGAGGGTTGGGGATGCAGGTGAAAAAATGAAGGGATTAAGAAGTACAAATTGGTAATTACAAACAGCAATGGGGATGTAAAATTAGCATAGAAAATATTGTCAATACCTGTGTTTGGTGCCATTCCTTTCTCACAGGACATGGTGAGTTTATATAAAATAGCCCCCTAGATTTTTAGGGGGATCACTTTGTAAGTTATAGAAATGTCTAACCACTATGCTATACACCTGAAACTAATATAATATTGAATGTCAACTGTAATTTAAAAAATTCTTTTAAAAAGCAAGTTACTTACAAAAGCAACAGGGTCATTGCTCCGCGTGGCTGCAAGACTTAAATATTTCACATGTGTGTTGGTTTCCAAAGCCTTTGCAAAATCTTTCAGCGTTGGAATTGGAATATTCTTGAAAGACAATTAATGAAAACATTACATTTCAGTCCAGTAATCAAGTAAATATTTATCATTTCTCATTAAAATGCTCTCAGGAATTACATAAACACACAACAGTCTACAAATAAAAACAATGAACTCTTCTTCCTCCATATCTATCTGACTTCTCTATCAAGGTACATCTGCACAAACTGTTAACTAGAGCAGAGGATATATCTCCATTTCTCTAGCATTTAGGTTAAAGAAACTCTTGTGATTTTACATTTAATAATTCATATTAAAAGAAGTCAATACCTGAGTATTTAAATGGACTCATTTCTACAAAAAGAAAGATGTGGGAGCCCACCTCTGAGTATGATTCCGGAGGCAGATGACATACTGTTCTTAGTTCCTTAGTTTAAACTCCAAAGTATTAAGAGAGATTAACTCTACACTACTTGAAACATAGAAAGATATAGTTCTAGAAGGCAGTAATTTTCCCTTTTAGTCCAAGACTTCAATTTCTTCCTGTAGCCGTGTTATTTGTAGATCATTACTGTTGATTTACAGAGATACAGGAAGACAATTTTTAAGGAATGAATAAAATAAATGATCAAGTAGGGACATTAGCTTTTCCCACGTTGTTCTTTCCTCCATTCACAGAAAGGAACACCCTTTAAAGGAGTGCAGAGGTCTTATTCCCTTGGTTCTTATAATTTCCAGATGTTCCCTCTACCCCAAATTCAGATAAATCAAGATATAATACTCAAGAGAAATGAAAACATGTTCACACAAAACATATGACTGCATGTGAATGGGAACAGTGGTTTTATTTATAATCATTCCAAACAGGAAGCAACCCACATGTCTATCAACTAATGAATGGATAAATAAGTTGCATGATATCCCAACAACAGAACACTATTAAGCAATATAAAAGGAACAAACTGCTGACACAAGCAAAAACATGGATGAATCTCAAATGCATTATCCTAACTGAAAAATGCCAGGCTCTAAAGGCTACATACTATATATATGATCCCATTTACACTACGTTCTGGAGGAGGCAAAAATGATAGGGAAAGAAAACAGATCAGTGACTGTCAAGGACTAGAGCCAGGGCCAGAGAATGACAAAGGGTGTGACATATTCTACATCTGACTGTGCTAGTGGTTGTACAACTGTATGGGTTTATCAAAACTCACAGAATAACACACTGAAAAAGGAGAATTTTACTTTATATAAATTAAACCTCAAGAAACCTCATTAAAAAACAAAACCCAAAAGACTAACTGCTCTTAAAAGTAGGCAGTACTTTGAAAGCCTGTGTGAGGTAGTCTAGTAGGAGTTACATTTCTATGTGAAAAGCAAGTAAGAAAAACACCATTAGTTTAATTTTTAAAATATGGAAGAATCCGTGTTACCCTAGTGTTAGGAGCAAAAGCTTTGCCTTTAAGTAGAAAGAACTATACTATAGCAAAACTGCCCAGCTCTCACCCTAGATCCACCTGATTCAGCAATTCAAAATTTACTTTGCCTGGCACACCTACCTTTATATTATTCAAATTAACTTCAACAAGACGAACATCATTTTCTTTAATTCTCTTTAAACTCTCTTCAACGTTGGTTGGATTTGGTGGCTCATCAAATACTGGGACGATCTTTTCACCTTTTACCACATCTGTAGTAACAAATGAGAAAAGCAAGGGTCTCAGTGGCTGAGTGGATGCATATATTAACTTGGTAACACATACCGCAAACACACACACACACACACTCAATAGAACTAATCTAAAAGTTTCTTCCCCACAATTTCTAAATTACCTTTTTTGTGCAAATAAAACTTTATTGAATATATAAAAAATAATTCATTTTATTTATAAAACATCAGCCTTCAAAAATGATTATTTTCATGGCCTCTTGATGTATTACAAAATTACCACTAAAATACATTTGATAACACATAACAATGATCCAAATTTTTTTTTGTTTCAATGTTTAAGATAATGTTCAAATATAATAAAATTTAACATTTTAGATGATTTCTCTGTGATCTGCTAGTAATTACTGAAAAGGTAGTAAGAAGCACAGAACTAAAGAAAGAGAGCCTTGATAAAAACAACAAGGTGATGGAAGTACACAGGTCTTCTTCCCAAGGGCATACTATACAATGGGAAAAGGGGTGGACTCTCTATTAAGAAGTAAAGTAGGAATAAAGAATGGGGAGACAGAGAGAGATAACAGTACACTACTGAGATAGAAATTCCAAATTCTACTTTCTTCCTTCACTCCTACCTCCAATCCTTCACCATATATAATCTACCCACACATGGCCAGGATACAACTATGCAAAGTTGAAAGGGAATCTAGAAGGCTTGAAATCTCTAATGACACTTAACACATTCCCTCAGAGATATGACCATCTTGATATGCTCCCTAATGTGATTTAATCACCACCTAGGAAGCATTCTTTCCAAATCTAAGACCCAAAAAAACTACACCTGAATCTGATCAAGCATAGAGAAAATAAGTAAGTTTACAGAAACATAGGAGACATAGAAACTTATAAAATGATACCACAAGGTTGCAATCAGCCAAATCCGGAATAGTGGGATTAAGCCCAGTTTCTTAAAAATGGTATGAAGAAGGGGGAAAGAGGATGATAAGAACTATTAAGAAATGAAGAAAAACTGAAACTTAATGACAATCAAATGCAATTAGTGACTCTTATGTGGATCCTGATTTAAACAAACTAAATGTGTAATAATATTTTTGAGAAAACGGGAAATCTGAACGCGAACTGAGTATCAGATGATAAGAAGGAATTATTGTTAATATTTAAGTTTGATAATGGTATGTTAAAAGTAGTCTTTGTCCAGCTGGTATGGCTCAGTGGTTGAGCATCAACCTATGAACCAGAAAGTCACGGTTTAATTCCTGGTCAGGGCACATGCCTGGGTTTTGGGCTCTATTCCCAGTGAAGGGTGTTCAGGAGGCAGTCGAGCAATGATTCTCTCAGCATTTATGTTTTTTTTTTTTTAAATATATTTTTTACAGAGAGGAAAGGAGAAAGATAGAGAGTTAGAAACATTGATGAGAGAGAGAGACATCGATCAGCCTCCTCCTGCATGCCCCCCTACTGGGAAATGTGCCTGCAACCAAGATACATGCCCCTGACCGGAATCAAACATGGGACCTTTCAGTCCGCAGGCCTATCCACTGAGCCAAACTGGTTTTGGCTCAGCATTTATGTTTTTATTTCTCTTCCCTCTCTCTTCCTCTCTGAAATTAAAAAAAAAAAAAATTCCGGGAGTGGGGGGAGTGGGAATAAGGGAAGTAAATGGGTTGAGAGAGAGGCAGACAATGGATAATATAAGGTTGGCAAAATGTTAAAAAAAAATGTTAAAAACAGCTGAAATTGGGTAATGAATATATTATTCTCTCTTCTATTATGTATGCTTGAACATTTCTACAGCAAAAAGTTAAAAGACAGGGGGAATGGTCAAATCATAGAACACTCACAAAATGGTGTCTTATACAGATGTTCGAATGTGGTAGCTCTATATGTACTAACCAGGAAATAGGGTATATTATTACTCAGTAATATATACCATATAGCATGGGTTAAATCCTCACCACTGACTTTGTTTGACATTGTAGTTAATCATTCTAAAATCTCAGCTCCCTTATATGCAAATAAAGGCTGCCACAAGATGGCCACCATAAGATGGCCTGTAGGGGAGGGCTGGGTTGACCAGGCCAGCAGTGGAGGGTAGTTGGGGGAGACCAGACCAGCAAGGGAGGGCAGTTGAGTGGGACCAGGCCTACAGGAGAGAGCAGTTGTGGGTGATCAGGCCAGCAGGGAGAGCAGGTTGGAGTGACTGGGCCAGCAGAGGAGGGAGGTTGGAGGAGACAAAGCCAGAAGGGGAGGACAGTTTCGGGGGGGACCCAGGCCTGCAGGGGAGGGCAGTTGGGGGGAACCAGGTCTGCAGGGCCGCCCCCCGCCCCCCCCCCAATTGGGAGCCAGCAGTCCTGGATTGTAAGAGGGATATCTAACCACCTGTTATGTGGTGGTTGGACATCCCTCAAGAGGTCCAGATTGGAGTGGGTGCATGGACACGAATTTCATGCACTGGGCCTCTACTATATAATAATACCTATTTCACAGAACTATTGTGAGGATTAACTAAGAACAATTTATATTCAAGAGCTGTGCACAGAATATGGCCCATAGTCAACATTCAGAAAATCAGCCAATTAATTGTATTAGTTTTGAAAAATTATGTTATTTTATTTACCAATGTCACCCCAATAAACTAAATAAAAAAGAAAATTAAGTTGTAAGAAATATCTATAGTATGATCCCATTTTTATAAATAAACAAACGACTACACATACATATATAAGTTTATATAAACATAGTACAAAGCCTAACAATATACATCAAATTGTTAACAGGGTTGGGGGTGCATGAGTGAAGGCATAATCTCTATGAACACTTTTACTTCTTACCTTATACACTTAGGTATTGTTCATTTATGTATTTATTGGCGGGGAGGGAGTAAGAGAGAAGAAGAGAGAGGGAAGGAGAGAGAGAGAAACATAGATTGATTGCCTCCCGCATACATCCCAACCAGGGATTGATCCCGCAACCTGGGCATGTGCCCTAAGAATTGGAACTTGCCACCCTTCAGTGTATGGAATAACACTCCAACCACCTGAGCCACACCAGCTAGGGCAGATATTATTTAAATGTACTACAAAAGTATATAAAGTATATATTACTTTGATGATTTTAAAACATCGCAGATATGAGTTTTTTAATCCTCACCTGAGGATATGTTTTGTTTTTTAATTTGAGAGAGACAGAGAAACATTGATGTGAGAAACACTGACTGGTTGCCTCCTGTAAAGGCCCTGACAGGGGATCAAATCCACAACCTAAGTATGTGCCCTGACCAGGAATCGAACCTGTGACCTTTTGATGTATGGAACGATGCTCCAATGAACTGAGCCACCTGGCCAGGGCTCCTATACATGAACTTTTTAAAAAGCGTTCTTTTTGGCTATTTAATACTTTTCATTAATAGACTAAAAGATTTGGGGGTTGAATAGTTCTGTGGTTTCTCTTGAATCTGATTTTATAATTTAGTTTGCCAACACTGTTGTAGACTTCTTGAACATCAGTAACATTGAAAAAAGAATGTCAACATAAGCCAAGTTTGATTAGCACTTACGTTGTTTAGCATTACTATTATTCGTGAGGTGAGAGTGGTTCCTATCACATTTGCTGACACATTAAGCATAAAATACTTAATCTTCCTTCTTCAGTGGTTTCATATATCAATACCATCTAACTGGAATTTTAGATTTCTAGTACATAACATTTGGTACGTAACCACAGAAGTTGATACATTGAGAAAAAATATATTTAACAAAGAATTGGAATTCACAAAGAATTGTAAATACTTACTTGAAAAATGTTCTTGGTCAACACCATTACTACTTCCCACTATATTACAAAACTGTGTATTTGTTATCAAATTGTGCATTCCAAGAATAGCTATAGAGATATAAAAAAAATTAGTTTTATTTTCATCAGTGTTAAACATAGAAATTTTACAACCCCAAATTTCTATTTATGATTTTAACATTCTCTGGACATTTTTTTCTACTCAGTTAACTATAGATTTTGCAGCCCAATAAGGTGTGACAGTGTGATTAAAAATCACTTACACTCTCCTTCTCATCAAAGCCCTTATTATTTTCCCCATAGTTCTCAATTCAGATATAGCTGGAGCTAGCCTAACCTTAAATGCAAATCTACAATTAGCTCCATCTGGTGGCTAAGAAAAAAACTGACGTGATCTGCTTTGCTGTTCATCCTTTTCAAAAACAAGGTTTCTAGCAACATGATGTGATAGATGGCAGGTTTTTAGCGTAACCTTCATTATTTTACATTTGTTAACTCTCATTCATATTTTAGCTAAGAGTAGAATACTGAAAGTATAGCTGAATTCTCACATTTGAGATTAAAGTAGATACCAAAAATGACACATAGGAGAAATTTGGTTTTGGTTTTTGATGCCCTTTAGCATAAACAAGGCAGAGGCTACAGTGTGCCCCCTGTCCATTCCACTCTGATGAATTTACAAATCCATCAATCCTCATACTCCCGGAAATAATACACCTGCTCCTGCCTTGGAACACCTTGACTGTCCTTTTGCCGGGTCCTTCCTAAAGAATCTTCTCGATCTTTTCAAACATGTTAGTTCTTGGGGTTTCTTGGGACTAAGACCTCCCCATGTGTCCTATTTTTCTATTTAGGAAAATGGCTGTGTGGGAGAGGAGTTGGAGGAGACAGTGGTCATTTATAAGAAACGGGCAATGATGAAAATAACTGGGAGGTTTGGAGTGTTCCATACATACTTCAAAGAAGTTGGGAAAATGTGAGTACTGCTTAGGGCTGACTGTTCATCTACTTTCCAGTTACCCACCTTGGGGTCTTTCTGATAACATGGGACAGTAGTTGACCCCGGCAACTCTTTCAGTGCTCAGATGGCCTGCAGGGGAAGGCAGTTGAGCGCCAGCTGATGAAACATTTTTATAAAGACTTTCAAAATGGACAACGTGGGAAAAGATGTCAAATAATTAACATAAAAATTTCACCATTTAGAGAATTTTTTAAAATGACATTCTTTGCATCAGCTTTAGAGTATAAGAAAACCAAATATGTGGTCTGCTAGGCAAAGGAAGGAATTGCAAAATGAATAGAGGTGTGTGCTGGTCCTCCCCCCTCCACATTCATTCACAGTGTGTTTCAGGACGTACCTGCAAGGTCACACAATTCTGTATCAGAAGCACTTGTCAAAGCTTCTTCTAATTCTGGATCAAGAGAGATTTTTTCTTCTGTAAACGTCTGGATAGGTTTCTGTTTAGGGATGAATATTTTCCCTGTAAAATAAAGCAGTTTGTTAATTTACTGTTGCTATTAACTCATTACCATTTTACTCTAATAAAAATTATTAAAAGTATGTGCAATTGAAGCTAAAATAAAGATTGACATGGAATAATTTCATTTCATCTTCAATATGTATTTATAAGCTTCCAGTGACCATAAAAGTTGGAATAAAAATATGAGAAATTTTCTCATTTGTGAAAATATAAGTAGGCTCTTTCTGGAGTCATTATGAGTTACTCTACAATTACTAAATCAAAAAATAAATGAATAAAGGAATAAACACAAAAATCTATAAAACTTTAAGAAAATAAAAGAAATTTCATTTTCTTATTCTTAAAGCAAGACATCATTACAGTCCCTCTGGGGATGGCAGAAGCAATTATTCCAGAAATTCAAGTTCTAATTGCACTACTAGGATAGCAAATAATATGGGTAATGCAGTCTCACTCTGTCTCTAGGAATGTCCTGTCCACTGTGGCAGCTACTAGCAACATGTGACTATTTTAATTTAAATAAATTCAAACTACAATTCAGAGTTCCTCAGCCATAATAGCCACATTTCAAGTGCTTTGATAGCCACATTTGTTTAGCACAGATATAAAACATTTCCACTACTGCAGAAAGTTCTAGTGGACAGCATTGGTCCAGGGCTTTTTTGGATTCGAGTCTATCCTGACAGTCCTCACACGGTCACAAAACATTGGTTAAAAGTTAGGCTGATTGCTGCCTAACTCCTCTCTATTGTAGTTTCCTCTTTTTCAGTTAGGGGAGAGCAAGACTGGATCACCTCTCTTATGAAGGGCTTGGCACTTTCTGGAGTAATTTATATTTGTATCTTCAGGATCTCCAACAGCTTTTTTATTTTTATTACTAGAGGGCCGGTGCATGAAATTAGTGCACAAGGGTGGAGGTCTGCTCAGCTCGGCCTGCACCCTCTCCATTCTGAGACCCCTTGGGGGAGTTCCAACTGTAGTCAAACATCCCTCTTGCAACCTGGGACCGCTGGCTCCTAACCGCTCGCTTGCCTGCCTGCCAGCCTGATCGCCCCTAACTGCCTCTGCCTGCCAGCCTGATGCCCCTAACTGCTCCCCTGCCAGCCCGATCACCCCTAACTGCCTCTGCCTTGGCCCTTGCCACCGTGGCTTTCTCAGAAAGGATGTCCGGTCTAATTAGCAAATTACCCTTTTATTATCTTTTAAACTATGATTACCTAGAGTAAACTGCTTGTTTTGGTTGTTAGAGTGAGAATAACAAGTCTCTTGCAACTTTCTACACCTGAATTAGAAGTCTTTCTGTTCAAGTATTTTCTTATCTAAAAAATATCACTTGGCCAATCAACAATATATAAGGATATTTTTAACTGCATGTAACAGAATACCCAATTAGAAGTGGTTTAAACTGGTGATTTTCAAGCTTCTCATATACTTCTCATTAAAGTATAGATTCTGATGCAGGAAGTCTGATGTGAGCTCTGAGATGCTGCATTTCTAATCTATTTTTATCTCATTTAATAAGTCCACAGGTATGTGGCTGTTCAGCAGCTCAAGCTTGACATCAAAGATCCAGGCTCTTTTCATTTTTCTCTTTGGCTATAACCAGCATAGAGACCTTTGCTCTTAGTCTACCAGTCTCAAGACAATTTTGTAATACTAAGTACCGTGTCTTCATGCAACAAGGTCAGGACAGGAAGGAAGGAAGGGCACTTTCTCAATTGTCAGCTTCTATAAGAAAAACTGTCTTCTCTTCTAATCTTACCGACCAGCTATGGGTCACACAACCATGCCTCCACTGTAAGGGTGTTTAGGAAATAAGCATCTGGCACTTGCAATATATTTCAGAGATAGGTTTGCTAGTAGGGTAGGATGAATGAATGCATTTGTCTCAATACTGAACCAGATAAGGTACAGTTCTGTGCTTCCTTAATTCCCTGAACATTTCACTACAGCTGCACTTACACATTCTGCATATTTGTCTGTCTGTGTGAGCTTCTCAATGTTCTGTTCATCCCTGCATCCTTCCCTGGCACACAGCAAACAATCCAATATGTTGAATAAATAATCTGGTGGTCACCTGCAGTTCAACTACTTTTTATAAAATATAATTTAAATATCCTGGTTCAAAGTCACATAGCAGAGTTAACAGTAGGACCCAGATTCCCAAATTCTCAACACATTGCTTCTTCTAATATATTGGTGGCTTTCAAGCTTAACTCTTTAGCGGTAGACTTCTCCCCTCAAGCAAATGCCTATCTATATGGCGGTACACATAATTATCTTAGTAAAAAATTTTGGAGTTCTGATGATTATTGAATAATCTTTTATTATTGATTCTCAGACAAAAGCAAATTCTAATCAATAGATCCCAATAACTCCATAGTACTTTTCACAGTGGTTGATATTATAAGTAAAGTGGCATACAATTCAAATGGCATACCTTTAATTGGCATTTCACAATAATTACATTTTCCTGAGCTCGATCTCATCTGCACTTTTGGATGTCTATGGCAGTGGCTATAATACTGGCTACACATTAGATTCACTCAGAGAACTTGAAAAATTCTGATGTCTAAGTCCCAGCCCCAGAGATTCTGATTTAATTGTCTTGTGTGTTATAAGGAACATTTGGGTTTTCAAAGAAAAATCTCTAGGGATTCTAATGCATAGTAGCCAAGCTCAAGGATTATAGCATTCACTAAACAAAACCACATAAGCTATCAAATAGCTGCCTATGTCGTATTCTAGGGACCAATGGAATCTAAAGCACTATAAAAATCTAAAATGTTTTCTTTTGTAATCCTCATCCACATTCCATAAAGTTATTATTCATAACTAATTTGAACTTTTGCTCATACTTATAAATACAAAATAAATTTCATCAGAAAAAATAAGAATTTCTAAGGATTTATGGAAATTCTTCTGCAATGTAAAAGTTTGCTATTTTTGTTTTATATAGCTCTAAAAGAGCTCTCCTGTCATTTTTTTAAAATGAGAATTTCTCTGTATATAGAGATTTTTGTTGTAGAAGTAATTAGCCTATATGAGATTATATTTTTAACAATATAGAAAATAATTACTACACATTTCTTTATCAACAGTTTAACACTAATACAGTATCAGAATTATTGTTTAAAGTGCACATATAAAATCTAGTTATAGAAAATTAAAAGTAAAGGAAATTACTTTTGTAACAAAGGATAAAATAGGCAGAACTCATTTAGTACTAAGAATACAAAATCTAAGGGGCTCTTCCCAAATTGACTAATAGTGTTGAACAGATCCTTAACAAATCTTAATTGATTATTTGCATAAAAGACAAGGTGATGCTAAATTTCATGTGGAAATCCAACTACCCAGAATAGCCAAACAATCTTGAAAAATAAGAACAAAGTTGAAGAACTCATACTTCCCAATTTCAAAACTTAATAAAGCTACTGTAATCAAGCCACTGTATGTGCACAAGGAAAGACATTTAGATCAATAAAACAGAACTGAGAGTCCAGAAATAAACTAATAGTTATGGTCAACTGAATTTCTATAAGGGTACCAAGACAATTCAATTGAGAAAGAATTATCCTTTCACCAAGAATACAGACCTCAATATAAAAGTTTAAAATGTAACACTCTTAGAAAAACACATAAATCTTGAGTTAGGCAATGGTTTGTTACCTATAATAACAAAAGCACAGGCATCAAAAGAAAAAATAGATAAACTGGATTATATTAAAAACTTTTATGGAACAAATGATACTATCAAGAAAGTAAAGAAACTTAAAAAACTGTGGCATATCTACATAATGGAATACTACGCTGCTGGAAAAAAGAAACTCTTATCATTTGCAACAGCATGGATGGACCTGGAGAACATTATGCTAAGCAAAATAAGCTAGTCGAAGAAAGATAAACATCACATGATCTCACTCATTTGTGTAATAAAATAAACAACATAAATTGATGAACAAAAACAGATCCAGAGACAGAAGCATCGAACAGACTGTCAAACCTCAGAGGGAAGGCAGGGAGGCTGGGAGTTGGGGAGGAGGGAGTAAGAAATCAACTAAAGGACTTGTATGATTGCATATAAGCATAACCAATGGATACAGACACTAGAGGGGGGGGGGGGGGGGCCTGCTGGGGGGGGGGAGTGGCTGGGGAAAGGTCAATGGAGAAAAAACGAGACATATGTAATACTTTAAACAATAAAGAATTTAAATTTTTTTTAAAAAGTGAAGAAACAACCCAAAGAATGAAAGAAAAAGTTTCAAATCATAAAACTCACAAGTAACATACCTAAAATATATTAAAAATGTTTATTGATAATAAATCAAAAAAATTTTTAGAACTTAATTAATTAATTAATTTTATTTTATATATTTTATTGATTTTTTACAGAAAGGGAGAGAGATAGAGAATCAGAAACATCGATGAGAGAGAAATATCGATCAGCCACCTCCTGCATGACCCCCAATGGGGGATGTAACTGCAACCAAGGTACATGCCCTTGACCGGAATCGAACCCGGGACCTTTCAGTCTGCAGGCCGACGCTCTGTCCACTGAGCCATGCCGGTTTCGGCATAAATCAAATATTGATTAATGTAAATCAATAATAAAAAGACAAACCAATTTTAAAATAGGCAAAGGAATTGAAGAGACATTTAATCCAAAGAAGATTCAGCTATCTAACAGCACATTAAAAATGCTCAGTATCATTAGTCCTTGGGGAAATGAAAATCAAAATCACAATGCACTATCACTGTACAGCTATAATAAAAAGAAAAACAACTGCTGGTGTGAATGTGGAATAACTGGAACCCTGATATGCTACTGGTGGGAATATAAATGGTGCAGCCACTATGGGAAACAGATGGGCAGTTTTAAAAGTTGTTAAATGTGTTTACCATGTGATCAAGCAATTCCACTTACAGATATATACCCAAAAGAAGTAAAAACATGTGCTTACACAAATATTCATACCAGCATTATTTATAATAGTTAAAAGTATAAAGAATCTAAATGACCATCACTGATGAAAAGATAAATAGATCCATACAGTAAAATATGATTCATCAATAAATCGGTCTGAAGCACTGATACATGCTATAACATGGGTGAAACTCCAAAACATACTAAGTGAAAGAAGCCAGTCATAAATACATATGGTATAAATTCTATTTATATGAAATTTCCAGAGTAGGCAAATTTAAAGAGACAAAAAGTAGATTACTGATTTCCTAGAGCTAGAGATTAAAGTGAGAAATAGAGATTAACTGCTAATGAGTATAGAGTTTCTTTCGGAGATGACAAAAATGTTCTAAATTCAAGACTGGTGATAGTTGCACAACTCTAATAATGTACTAAACACTACTGAATGTATTAAACACCAGTGTACAGGTTAAATGGATAAATGCTATGATGTGGATTGCATTTTAATAAAAAAACAAAAACAAAAATCCACACACACCAAAGGACCAATGTATTAAATATAAGTTTTTTGGTCTTCCTAAGTAAATTTATGTTTGCCTCTTAAAACACAAAAGGAAAAAAAAGATAATTTTTGAGACATATCTAGCTAGACAGTGTGTTTATGTTTTTCTAATCAAAATCAGCTGTTTCCTGTGAAATACACAACTAGCAAACTGCTGGATCAATATAAAGGCTTGAACAGATATGTGTGTTAATTTAAATTAGTCTTATATCAATTAGATTTAAGTTAAAATCTTAATTACTATGAAATGCTAATAAATAGATCTCCTTTCTAATGGTTAATTTGATTGGTGCCCTCAATGTTTTACAGGATAAGTGAAATGTTAGGCTTTTGAGGTGCAGAGGTATTATATAGAGTGTGCCTGTGCTTTTGAATAGGGTAGAAAAATATGCAAATTTGATAGTTTTTATCCAAAACCATCTATTAATACTTACTAGTATTCTATCTTGCTTCTCATATGTTTTTTCAAATTATGGATTATTCGTTACTGAAATCTCAACCTCATTCTGATAAAAGGATTTAACACATATGAAGGAACTAGTACACAGTAAACAGACTGTTAATTCTTTTTTTTTTTTAATCCTCACCTGAGGATATTTTTTCCATTCATTTTAGATAGAGTGAAAGGAAGAGAGGGAGGAAGGGAGGAGGGAGGGAGAGAGGGAGGTAGAAAGAGAGAGAGGGGGGGGAGGGAGAGAGGGAGAGAGAGAGAAACATCAATGTGCCAAAACCGGTTTGGCTCAGCGGATAGGGCGTTGGCCTGCAGACTGAAGGGTCTCAGGTTCGATTCCCGTCAGGGGCACATGCCTTGGTTGCGGGTACATCCCCTGTGGGGAGTGTGCAGGAGGCAGCTGACTGATGTTTCTCTCTCATTGATGTTTCTAACTGTCTATATCCTCTCTGTGAAAAATTAATAAAATATATTTTTAAAAAAAGAAACATCAATGTGAGAAAGACACAATGATCGGTTGCCTTCTGCATGCAACCGGTGGGGGCAGGAGATTGAACCTGAGACCCTTGGTGTGCAAGCTAATGCTCTAAACACTTAGCAACACAGGCTAGGGCTATATCAGTGGTTTTTAAACTCAGAGAGTGAGGGTTGGCTAGGCATGGATATTCTTAAAAAAGCTTTCTACATAGTTCTGATTCTTACCTACTCAAGTTAATAAGCACTTATCTGTATATAGCTCTGAAAATAGGGTGAGTTATCCTGTATTGATCTAATTTTACTTTTCCTCTCCTTGAAATATGGTCAAAAGCCCTGACTAATAATTATTATATTTGTATTTATCTGAAAATAATATAATGTCTGAGAAGATAGTTATTCATTTTTATTTTTCAGCAGATAGCATTCTATCTAAATAACTTTAATTTCCTTATTTAAGATCGCAAAGTTTTGGATTTTTTTAAACTGAAATTCTGGTTCTTTACATAGCAGCAAAGTACGAAAATAAACAATGAATAGATCAGAAAAAAATCTCTCAGACAAGTACGAAATGGCATATCCCGCTCCCTCCTCCCTCACTCAAACAAAACAAACAAAAAAGGGCTATGACTCTTGGTTGCTAAAAATGTTAAAATATTCAGTAATGTTTTTGCAATTATAAAATGGCAGCTAAGGAAACTGAAGAAACCAAGATAAGAATTCATATTATAGTAATTTCAATGCATGGCATTTATCCAAAACCATGTTTGTACCAAGAGGGTGGGGAAAAAAGGGAATATCTTGCCAAGATCCTAATCATTGTTCCAAAATCAGTGATAGGGATTATAAACTGTGTTAATTTTATTGCAAGGACTTTTCTTCACTAGTTCTCATCTCTTCCTTTTCTGCGAATATATACTTTTTTTTTTTTTTACATATTCTCCCATCCTTGCCGAGCATATAAAAAAAGTAATATAACCAAAAACAGAGATGATTCTTAGTTATTTCATTCTTACATATGTGAAAAGGCTCTAATTTTAGAGTTTGTATGTTTATAAACTACCTTGTTCCAGAAAAGATTTAAGGCAACAAGGTCACTGTAATCTCCAGAGGGGACTTTGGGGTATACCTTTAGACAGGAAGCACACAAAACTCAAGTCAACCCAACTAAAGGATCAGGAGGCAGATTCTGGAAATACATTTTTGACCCAAAGACATATATGAAACCTGCTCAAAACTGTAATATGTGCATCAACAAATATTTAACAAACCTTTAGTGTTTCTATATAGTAGATGATGCGCTAGAAAAATACCCAAGGAAAATAAAATAAAATGTCCTTTCCTTTGGGGAGCTTATATTCTAGTTGGGGAAACAGGCTATCTATAGTATATGATTCTGGAGGCTTCTAATCCTGGCCAAGATGGAGCATTAGGAACAGGATTTATCCACATGACTAAAATAACCCAGAAATTAACAAAATATATGAAGGTGATCAGGACACAATGGTCATTAGGTAACGAAGGACAGCGATTACTGGTAGATAAGAAATAAAGTGAGCCCTATAATAGCCCAGTTTACTGCCTGGAGAGGCCACGCTGCAGCGTAGGGACCAGGAAGCCAGGCAGAATTTGGTGCTCTCTCTGAACTGAGGGTGAAGATAAGGGAGCTAGCATCTGCAGGACAGACTACCAAAGAGGGGAGAGTTACACAGAGAATGAGCCAGATCTGCAGAGGGCCACCTTAGTATTATTCAGCAGAGTACTGATCAGCACATGTATGTTATGAAACTACCTTGGGCCAAGGAAAAAACATCTGAAAATATTAGAGCTAATAGTGCCTGGGCTCATGCAGGCTGGGAATAGAACCTGTTCCCACCAGTCATGCGGAAAACCTCGTAATTCACAGGGCACTGGGTAGAGACCTCAGAAGGATCTTGCTTCAGCTGCAGAGAAATAATTAGCCCTACAATGAATACTTCTCCAATTCTCCACCTACTGAATCTTAAAAGCAAGACCCTAAAGGATCAAACTGCTCCCACAATGAAAGCTCAAGAACATTTATAGAAAAACCCAAATATCCAGCATACAAGTTAAAATTCATAACGTTTGGCATCTGATAAAATATATCAACATACAAAGAAGCAAGGAAAATTCAATCCGTAAGAAAACAAATCAATCTATCAAAACTGACTTAGTCCTGTCAATCCAAACTGTCTTGAAGCAGTGCCTTTCTCTTGCTGGTCTTTGCGATAATCCTGCAAGAGCCCTGCCAGAGCCCTAGCCGGTTTAGCTCAATGGATAGAGCATCAGCCTGCAGACTGAAGGTCCCAGGTTCAATTCTGATCAAGGGTACATGCCTGGGTTGCAGGCTTAATCCCTAGTAGGGGGCAGGCAGGAAGCAGCTGATCAATGATTCTGTCTCAATACTGATGTATCTCTCTCTCTCTCCCTTCCTCTCTGAAATAAAAAAAAAGGAGCCCTACCAGAGTGAGCACTAAACTGAACCCAGGGCCTTCCCTGGGCATCACCTTGATGACCTACCCTCAGAGCACGAGAAAACTCTTCTTTCATTTTGACATTAAAACCAAAGGTGTTGGTTTTGATTAGTTATTTCATTTACAACCTTTATTCTAATCAAGAAATACTTATTTATCAATTTTGTTTAGCACAACATTTTGGAATGACCTAAAAATCAAAACACTGCATATCCCTCTCCTCCGTCTAAAAGCAGGGAAATATTTTTGTAACTTAAGTCTGTTGTTTTTTGAACTAATCAGAAAAGTTCCCTACTTCACATTTGTTTCCATGAGAAAAGAAAATGACACGTTTCTGAAGCTGTATCCAGCGGCCCTGAGAAGAAATAAAATACCTGTCATGTATTTAAAAGAAAAACAAAAAACAAAAAACTGACTCAGCAATGACAGATGATAAAATTTGCCAGTAAGGGTATTAAAAGTTATAATTATATTTCATATGTTTAAAAAGTTAAGGAGAGACATGGAAGATATATAAAAAAAAGAGGAACAGGAACAAAGAAATGACGGGACAAATTAGAGAAGATATAACATGCTAACACTAATAAAAAAGCAAGGCTGCTTAGCTATGTTAATACTAGACAATGTAGATTTCAGAGGAAAGAATATTACCAGGAATAGAGAAGGTCATCCTATATAATAAAAAGCTAATATGCAAATTGACCCAACAGTGGAACAACCAGTCACTATGACGCACACTGACCACCAGAGGGCAGATGCTTAATGCTTAATGCAAGAGCTGCCTTCTTGTGGTCAGTGTGCTCCCACAGGGGGAGCGCTACTCAGCCAGAAGCCCTGAGCCGGGCTCACGGCTGGCAAGCACAGTGGCAGTAGTTGGAGCTTCTCCCACATCCCTGGCAGTGCTAAGCCATCAGTTGGACATCCTCCAAGGGTTCTTGGACTGCAAGAGGGCACAGGCCAGGCTGAGGGATGAATTTCATGCACTGGGCCTCTAGTATCACAATAACAAAACGAGCAATTCATCAAGAGGATATAGCAATCTTAAATTAATAATTTAAAGAACCCCTAATAATAAAGCCTTACAGAATATGATTCTGGAACAATTAAAGGCCACATTCTATGGCATGTAAGTTATATAGAGACATGTTGGAGGGAAAGGAATATCCAGAGTAAGATTACCCAGGGAAAGATTCCCATAAAATGAGGTCCTAACATGAGCGATGAACAAACCATTTGGCTAACTCCTATCCCAAGAGTAATTAATGAATCACTCAAAAGCTATAATGAATTGTCTGAAAAGGAAATGCGCAAATGCCAGCATCTGCATGACTAATTTAAGCAGCCCATTTCAAATATCAGCTTCAGCACCTGGGAAGATAATTAAAAAAAAAAGTTTTTATTTATTTTAGAGAGAGAGGAAGGAAACATCAATTGAGAGAGAAACATCATCAACTGGCTTCATCTTGCATGCTCCCTACTGGGGATCAAGCCCACCACCCAGGCATGTGCCCCAACTGGAAACTGAACCATCAACTTCTTGCTTCATGGACCAAAGATCAACCATTAAACCATACTGGCAGGCGGAAGGCCACTTTTTAGAGGCATATAAAAGACACTTAGAACTCATAAGGTGTAAGTACAAAGTAAGAGCCAGTCTTCCTCTTGAATTTAGTGGAAAATAATTGTTCATCAGCAGTTACATAATCTTGTTGATTTAGAAAGGTTATAACCACCACCTTTCTGGTTTACTGAGTGATCAGGTCTGCCTTTCCTCCACAGAAATCATTCACTCAGCAAGGTGAGGAAATACTCTCTTAGATAAGTGATGACAGAAAGCTTTCTGAAAAGGTAAGGCAACTATAAGTAAATAAATTGAAAAGTATATGAGAACTCTTTAGTTGAAGTTCAGTTCACCTTTAGTAAACAGGGTGGGGCAAATGAGCTCTGTGAGAGGAAACCCAAGGGCATTCCTTTCTCAGGGAGGGGAAGGGAAAATAACAAAAAGCATACATGGCTCTACCCCACAGGTCAACAGGCAGAGAGCATTTGTGCTCTTCGAGGAAGGGAGCAGCCCAATCTGGGTGAGTCAGAAGCTCAAAAGGAATTCGCTGGTGCACCTAAGTATAGTGTACAAGGTGCAGCACAGTCTGTCCATAAGCTTAGGGACACCCAAGAAAAAAGTCTCAGTCTAAGTAAGGGTGAAGTGTGATTTTAGAAATGGGCAGGAAGACTCCTAAAGTAAAGCAAAACAAGAATCAGTAAGAAATAGTAAAGACTGGGACAAATTATTTCTCCAAGTGTCAAAATCATCGCAAGGCTCTTATGCCTTATCCATCTTGGAGACAGAATACTCAAGATGTGTAAAAATATGACAGGAAGTAATAATGAAGAGTCAGCACTCTGTGCATCTTCACCATTCTCAGGAATGAGAAGAGCTGGATGCATACTCTCCTTCACTCTTGTCTTGCTCAATGCTTCAGTTACGTATTTTGCAAAATTTCAAGAAAAAAGAAGTGAAAAGCTTCCCAACATTTTAATATTATATCTTCAAGTAAAAGTAACATATATTGGAATTCTGGTACTGCTTTAATTTTCTCAATCTTTTGGTTGAGAAAAGATTACTTGATACCGTTAATACCATTTCTACTATGAGCTTGTTAGATTTAGATGAACAGATGTATATTGTGGAATCTACTGTAAATAATGCACTTAAAAACAATCCTTAAATATGTCTTTTGTCAGCAGTGCCTCACTAGTTACCTAATACTTTTTTTTTCTAATAAAATTACACTGTTAAAAGCAGAACATTTATTGGTGTAGGACAAAATATCCCCCCAAATGCATTGAAGACAATGCCTGAACTTCACTTAATTAGCAATAATTCCTCCTTTTTAGATGTTGACATATTTTTAATTCAGTAAAATATACAAGTATGAATGAACAATCATTTCACAAATCACAAATGAAATTGCTAATTTATCTATATATAACAATTCTGAAAGTGTGCTTGTTAGTGTATCAGGTCTTTTTAAAACATCTCAAGACAATCTAGAAAGATAAAATTTGTACAGTTTTTGTTCGTGGTCAAAAGGAAAAATCCTGAAATATAGAATTTTCAGTTCCTTTCTATGTAATTTTAGCTCCAGAAAGAGGGTTCACCTTAAAGTGAAAGAGTAACAAATATAATTAATTGTCATTTAATTGTTCTCAGAATATATGAGAAAGCAGCTGACATGAATAACTGGGTAACTATTCCTCTTAGTGGTTCCCAATTTTTTTTAAAAAAATATTTTTATTGATTTTTTACAGAGGAAGAGAGAGGGATAGAGAGTTAGAAACATCGATGAGAGAGAGACATCGATCAGCCGCCTCCTGCACATCCCCTACTGGGGATGTGCCCGCAACCAGGATACATGCCCTTGACCGGAATCGAACCTGGGACCTTTCAGTCCCCAGGCTGACAATCTATCCACTGAGCCAAACCGGTTTCAGCGGTTCCCAATTTTTTGCTTTAAAACAATTATCATCTGATTGACCTTTAAAGTAATATACAGGATCACAATGTGATTTTGGCATGTGACTTGGAAGAAGTTCAAGGAATCGAGTGACATTTCCTGGCACAGAAAGTTAATACTACCATCACAGAGCAGTCATCGTAGTATAAAAAATGATTTAGAGATCAATGGCACATTTAACAAATTCTAACTAGTCTACTAGTAAATATACCAAAAGAGTAAATGCTTTTCTTTTTTTCTTTTTTTAATAAAGATGATTTCTTTTTTTAAATATATATTCTCATTGATTTCAGACATAGAAGGGAGAAATAGAAGCATCAATGATGAGTGAGAACCATTACTGGGGATTGGGCCCACAATCTAGGCATGTGCCCTTGACCAAAATTGAACCTGGGGGATCTTTAGTCCCCATTCCAATGCTCTATCCGCTGAGCCAAAACAGCTAGGGCGATGCTTTTGTTTCTTGCGAGAGATAGATTTGCCAACAGTTTTACAAAGAACCTTTACAGTTTCGGAAGGTATCCTCAAACTGAAAGTCTATCTCTTATGAAAGAAGTTATTTAGTAAAAAACTTGGGACTTAAACTGTTCAGGGTAAAGGGTCACGGGAGAGGCATATTTAAAAAAAAACCAACTTTCTGGATTTTCAGAGTTGAGGAGAAAATTCACATTTAGCTTGATTGGGAAGTATGCTAATAACATATAGGCAAATTATTCTGAGGATCTTCTGAATGTGATCAAGATTTTGGGAATAAGACCCCAAAAAAGGAAGGCATATTAGGGACTAATGAAAATCAAAGCTAACTAACTTAAGGATGAGTGTCTAGGATAAGTTTGAGAAGATTAGAGTTGGCTTTTAGCTATATTTCAAGGAGAGTTCTATAGCCAGAGTTCCCAATTGTTGATGAATTTGCCCTACTTCAGGTCTATGGCACTGTAATATGGCTTTTAAGGCTTGAGCCCATCAAGTCTAGGGTGGTAGCATTTGCTTGGATCTAATGAACTGCTGAAACTCAAAAACTCAACTTTCTGGTTCTAGATAACTCCTCCTAGAGAAAATGTAAATCTCTTCTTTGGTTATAATGTCACCATATGATCCTTTATATTGATTATATTGCACTGGATTTTATAGTGATTTCACTATACTCTTTAACAAATTTGGTTTTTACAAAAACTTTATAAAGTAGGTAAGACAGGTCCTCAGAATGTATGACTTCATTGATACAAAGTTCAAACTAGGCAGTCATGTTAAAAGCAGTAATGTTACTTTTGAAAAGAAGAAAGAGACTGGGTTAAAGCATAAAGGAACCTTTTAGAAGTGCTGATAATGCCTTGTGATTTCATGGGTATGCTCACTGTATCTAATTCATGGATCTGTATCTTTTTTTGTTTTATTTAATTAAATCTTTATTATTCAGATTATTACATTTGTTTCTCTTTTTCCCCTCCATAGCTCCCCTCTACCCGGCTCCCACCCTTCGCTCTACCCTTACCTCCCTCCCATTGACTTCATCCATAGGTGAATGATTTTTGTCCAGTCTCTCCCTATACACCCCTCACCCCTTTTCCCCTGAGAATTATCAGTCCACTCCCTTTCTGTGCTCCTGATTCTATTATATTCACCAGTTTATTCTGTTCATCAAATTTTTAATTCACTTAAATTTTAGATTCACTTGTTGATAGATATTTGTTTTTCATAATTTTTTAATCTTTTACCTTTTTCTTCTTCCTCTTCTAAAAAAGTACCTTTCAGCATTTCGAATAATACTGGTTTGGAGTTGATGAACTCCTTTAGCTTTTTCTTCTCTGTGAAGCTCTTTATCTGCCCTTCAATTCTGAACGATAGCTTTGCTAGATAGAGTATTCTTGGTTGTAAGTTCTTGTTATTCATCACATTGAATATTTCTTGCCACTCCCGTCTGGCCTGCATTGTTTCTGTTGAGAAATCAGCTGACAGTCGTATGGGTGCTCCCTTGTAGGTAATGAACTGTTTTTCTCTTGCTGCTTTTAATATTTTCTCTTTGTCTTTTGCTCTTGGTATTTTAATTATGATGTGTCTTGGTGTAATTCTTTTTGGATTCCTTTTATATGGGGTTCTGTGTGCTTCCTGGACTTGTAAGTCTATTTCTTTTACCAGATGTGGGAAGTTTTCAGTCATTATTTCTTTAAATAGGTTTTCTGTATCTTGCTCTCTCTTTTCCTCTGGCACCCCCACAATTCTGATGTTGGTATGCTTGAAGCTGTCCCAGAGGCTCCTTACATTATCTTCACATTTTTGGATTATTTTCTCTTCTTGCTTTTCCAGTTGAGTGTTTTCTGATTCTTTATATTTCAAATTTTTGACTTGATTCTTGCCTTCCTCTAGTCTGCTGTTGGGTCTCTGTATAATATTTTTTATTTCAGTCAGTGTAAGTTTAATTTCTAGTTGGTCCTTTGTCATCTCTAGTTGGATCAATCTCTAGTTGGTTCTTTCTCACTAACTTTATCCAACTTTTCTAGGATATTCTTGAAAAACCTTATAAGCGTGGTTTTGAACTTTATATCTAGTTGTTTGTTTTCCTCCATTTCTTTTGTTTGTGACCCCTTCCCTTGTCTCGGCATTTTCACTATGCCGAGAGAACTTCTGTGTTGGATTCAGCCTTATGATACCAGACTTGCAAAACTGCAGAAACCTCTCTGTTGAGCTTGGGATGGGTGGAGTCTCAGGGCTTAAGGGACCGCCTTGCCTTCCAGTCAGCCCTGTCCTCCATGTCCCCTGAGCCTCATGACTGGGTAATCGCTGAAGCGGTCCTTGTGTGCGCGCACTTTCTCTTGCAGTGCCTCTAGACTGCTGCCTTTCTGGCTCCCCTGCACTCCGGGACCATATGAGTCTGGGTCCCCAAGGTTTTGTCCGAAACCAGGGTTCAGTGGAGTTAGAAGTGACGCAGTTGGGAGGGTCTGTCTCCTGCCCACTCATGAAAGCCAGCAGTACAATCAGCAGTCGGTCCTCTGCACGCAGTGCCGGGCGCACCACCAGACTTCTGATCTTTGGAGACTCCCCTAAATTTCCGTGCACTTCTCCCTTTTCACAGTCCAAACTTCCCCCATATGAGTTTCGGCTGGATCTGGGGTTTAGTGTCGTAGGATAGGGGTTCAATGCCGTTGAGAGTCTCTGTCTCCCTCCAACCAGAGAAAGCCAGCCAGGTACTCTGGCACCCGCTCTCTCCATGCGCAAGTCTCTGTACCTCATCTTTTTGCAGCTCTTCTGGGTCTCTGTGAGCCCCTCTCTGTCCTTCTAGTTGTAGAATTTCCACTCAGCCAGCTTTTTTGTGGTTCCGGATAATGTCCGTTCTGTCTTTTAGTTGTAGTTTTGAAATTGTTGTGTGAGGCAGCAGTGTAGGTGTTTACCTATGCCGCCATCTTGGATTCTCCGATCTGTATCCTTTTGATTTGTGCATATTCTGGAAACATGTCATACTTCAATAAAAAGTTCATTATATATTTCAATGCCATGGTCTTCATCACTGCATCATAGCTGCCCATAATTAATATTTAACAGACACAGATAGCTAAAAGTGGCAGTAAAAATATTGAATGTATTATAAAAAAACAAAACTGATTGTGAACGCAAAATTACTTGCTTTTTAATTCAACTACTTCTATTTATTTCATACCTATCTAAAACCTAACATGAGAAATAAGAAAAAAAATTTAAATATATAAAAGAAAACAAAAACTATCATCCCATAGTTAAGAATATAGCATTTTCCTCCCTTATTGTCACCCATATTCCTCATCTCTATAATTTCTCAACTCTTATATTTTCTTATCCTATATAATAAAAGCCTAATATACAAATTGTCCCCTTGGGTGGTTGCACTCACTATGATGTGCACTGACCACCAGGGGGCAACACGGAACATGGCAGGCATTGGCGACACAGTGCTAGTAGCAGTGGAGGTGCTGCCAGCCCTGATGAGACCGCAGAGGGCTGGTGAAGCAGGTGAGCAGGAGGTGCCAGGCCAAGGGGGGTGCAAGTGAGGGCCTGATTGCCCTGCCGATCGCCCCACATACGGCGTGACCAGTGGCAGCAGTGGGGGTGGGGCCGCTGCCAGCTCCCAAGCACTGAGGGAGCCAGGCGAGGGGCCCAGTCTAAATCGATTGCCCTGCAGGTGGGATGGTGGAGCAGGTGAAGCGGTGCCAGGCCAACACAGGGTGCCAGGCAGGGCTGTGAGGCTGGGGTGTGATCTCCACAGGCCACCCTGAGGGACCTCACCTGTGCAGGCCACTAGTTTTCCATAATTCTCTACCTTCTTTCCTACCTCCTCTAATCCTCCAAAATTTTTTCCTAGGTAACTGGTGATTATAAAACAAGAGCATACTGGGAAACTTCCTGGGTCAGCTTGGGACCAATTCAGTTCTTTCATCTCTCTTATTTTCTCTTATCCTCCAATTCCATATTCTTTTCCTGCCATCTCATTTTCTGACATCTCTCCCTCTGTTTTTGCCTCTATTCTTCTTCCTAATTTTACCCCCAAGTCTATCTGAATCACACATAATAGTAAAAGATAACCAACCAATATTTATTCTCATTAAATTATGTTCTATATAAAAAGACTTGAAGCTATAGTATTATAGGGATGGATGAACAGATAAAAATAAGAGTCAGCTGTGTTTTTTTATGATAAATACAAAACTGATATTTTCACATAGTTTCTCCACACTTGAAACTGTGCATGATTTTCCAATATTTTTCTGGCCCAAACACCTGAGGAACCTGATATTAACACCACTAACAGATGGTTAGTTTTATGTACTAATAAAGCTGGGCACAGTGCCCAGATATATGGTCAAATATTGTTTGTTTCTATGATGATGAGCCTAACATTTAAATCAGTGAACTCTGAGTAAAGACATAATGGTGGGCCACATCCAATTGCTAAAGGTCATAACAAAGACTCATCTCTTCTGAGCAAGAAGGAATTCTGCCAGCAGACAGTCTTTGGACTCAAATCACTACTACTCTTCCCTGGGTCTCCAGTCTACTGGCCTATCCTACATATTTTAGACTTACTAAGCCTCCACATCACATGAGCCAATTTCTTAAAATAACTCTCTACACACCCACCCACCCACACACACCCTGTTTTGTTCTCTGGAAAACATGACTAATACAAGTAGCTATGGTAGTGATTGTCAACTAAGAAATGGTGGGGGCAAGGTGCAGTCTACAGAAAAAACACAGGGGTTGGGGATGATAGATAATTTTATTTTTTGTTAATCCTCACCCATTGATTTTTAGAGGGTGGAAGCCGGGGGGGAGGGGGGGAGGAGAGAGAAGGGAAGGAGGGGAGAGATTGATGTGAGAGAGACACAAAGGGACACAGAGACATATATTAGTTGCCTCCCACATGTGCCCAGACAAGGCTGGGAATCGAACCTGCAACTGAGACACATGCCCTTGACCAGAATCAAACATATTCACTGAGCCAAACTGCCTAGGGTGATAGATAATTTTAAAATAACTGATGTAGACCTTATGGATTATCTACTCAAAAGTGATTTACTAGTCTTCTATTATAGAGGCTGGAATACTAAAACAAAATTTTTGGCTTCTCTTATACGTAAGAGAGCTGTGACCAAATTCTTGAGAAAGGCATCCTTTGCAAATGAACAGCTAATGCATCACTAGGAAGCACTATGCTCTAACTATTCTTCCTGCCCAGACCACTAAGGATTCAGATGTAAAAAGAGTGCCTGAAGGAGCTGAGCCTCAGCTCTAGGGCTGCTCCTGCCATCCTCCAGTGTTCATGTGCAGTATCTTATACAAGAGTGCAAGTAGAATCTGGCTGCTTAGGCCAGCCTGTACTGAAAACAAAAAAACTTAAACCTATGTTATTACATTGTTACTTTTAAAAGCATAGCTGAACTCAGGCTCCACTGAGACAACCTAAAGTTGAAATCTGCAGTAGGAAGGACTTGGACTAGAAAAATTTCCTGAAAACAATGATTACAAAATATTGACAATTATAACTATGAACTACTAAGGAAGGCTATTGAATATCCTTTAAAAAGCGTCTTTTGAAAATATGGCCTTAATTATTTTATGGCATTCCACTATAAAAACAAAAGTTAGATGAGAGCAGCACTTTGACATCATTTCCATTCTATAATACACTTTGATTTAAAAGTTTTACACCTTAGTATACTTTCTATATTTATTACAGGAGAACTAAAGAGTGCTTTATAAAAATCACTATATAATAAAACCTCACTGAGAAACCAAGATGGCAGCATAGGTAAACATCTGAACTGCTGCCTTGCACAACAATTTCAAAACTATAACTAAAAGACAAAACGGACATCATCCAAAACTACAGGAAGGCTGGCTGAGTGGAAATTCTACAACTAGAAGGAAAGAGAAAAGCACACTGAGACTCACAGGAATGTGGAAGGCAGAGGTACGGAGGCATGTGCACAGAGTACACAGCTGTCTTTTTCAAGTGGGAGGGAGACAAAAGCTCCTGACTGCTCTTAACTCCAGTTTCGGGTGAGACTCTGGGGACCCAGACTCAAAGGGAAGAAACTGGACTGTCGGGCATTGGGCAGAACTCAAGGGCGGCTTTCTCTCAGAGGTGCTTGCAGCGATTACCACGGGACACTGAGACACAGGAGCCTCTTAGGGCAGGGCTGATGGGAAACGATTGCAGTTTGCTTGGCCCTGAGATTCCCCCCACCATGAAGCCATTGATGCTGGCTCCATCCTGAAATTCTGCCCCATACAAGCTGAGTGCAGAGGCTTTTGCATATGAATGGCCTGGTCCTTTGAATTCTAAACTTACCTAATAGACTGCAGCTGAGTGAGTGAGACTCAGAACATCCAAAAGAAGGTCCAGGGAGAATCCAAGATGGCGGCATAGGTAAACACCTACACTGCTGCCTCGCACAACAATTTCAAAGCTGCAACTAGAAGACGGAACGGACATCGTCCAGAACCACAGGAAAGCTGGCCGAGTGGAAGTTCTACAGCTAGAGGGAGAGAGAGGGATTCTCGGAAGCCCAGGGGAGCTGAAGAAAGCTGAGGTACGGAGACGCGCGCGAGGAGAGAGCGGGTGCCGGAGTGCCTGGCTGGCTTTCTCTAGCAGGAGGGAAACGGAGACTCTCAAGGGCATTGAACCCCTTATCTTACGACACTAAACCCCAGATCCAGCCGAAACTCATACGGGGGGAGTTTGGACTGTGAGAAGGGAGAGGTGCACGGGAATTTAGAGGAGTCGCAGAAGATCAGGTCCGCTCTCCCACGCGCACTGTGCTGCGCGGAGGACAGACTGCTGATTGTGCCGCAGGCTTTCGCGAGTGGGCGGGAGGCAGACCCTCCCAACTGTGCCACTTCTGGGTCCACTGGGCCCCTGTTTTGGGTGAAACCCTGGGGACCTAGACTCGTGTTGTCCTGGTGCACAGGGGAGCCGGAAAGGCAGCGGTTAGAGGCACTGCGGGCGTGCACACAAGGACCGCTCCAGCCATTACCCAGTCACGTGAGACTCAGGGGCCGTGGAGGGCAGGGCCGACTGCAAGGCAAGGCGGTCCCTTAAGCCCTGAGACTCCACCCATCCCAAGCTCAACAGAGGCTTCTTCGGCTTTGCGTCTGGTATCATAAGGCTGAATCCAACACAGAAGTTTCCCTAACATAGTGAAAATGCCGAGGCAAGGGAAGGGATTACAAACAAAAGAAATGGAGGGAAAAAAACGACTGGATATAGAGTTCAAAACCACGCTTATAAGGTTTTGCAAGAATATGCTAGAAAAGATGGATAAATTTAGTGAGACCCAAGAGGAGATGAAAAAGGACCAACTAGAGATGGAAAAGGTCCAACTAAAGATGATAAAGGACCAAATAGAAATTAAACATACACTGACTGAAATAAAAAATATTATACAGAGTCCTAACAGCAGACTAGAGAAAGGCAAGAATCAAGTAAAAAATTTGAAATACAAAGAAGCAGACAACATTCAACTGGAAAAGCAAGAAGAGAAAAGAATTCAAAAATGTGAACATAATGTAAGGAGACTCTGGGACAGCTTCAAGCGTACCAACATCAGAATTGTGGGGGTGCCAGAAGAAGAGAGAGAGAGCAAGATACTGAAAACCTATTTAAAGAAATAATGACTGAAAATTTCCCACATCTGGTAAAAGAAATAGACTTACAAGTCCAGGAAGCACACAGAACCCCATATAAAAGGAATCCAAAGAGGACCACACCAAGACATATCATAATTAAAATGCCAAGAGCAAAAGAGAAAGAGAGAATATTAAAAGCAGCAAGAGAAAAACAGTTTATTACCTACAAGGCAGCACCCATACGATTGTCAGCTGATCTCTCAACAGAAACGATGCAGGCCAGACGGCAATGGCAAGAAATATTCAACGTGATGAATAGCAAGAACCTACAACCAAGAATAATCTATCCAGCAAAGCTAACATTCAGAATTGAAGGGCAGATAAAGAGCTTCACAGAGAAGAAAAAGCTAAAGGAGTTCATCAACTCCAAACCAGTATTATATGAAATGCTGAAAGGTACTCTTTTAGAAGAGGAAGAAGAAAAAGGTAAAAGATAAAAAATTATGAACAACAAATACATATCTATCAACAAGTGAATCTAAAAATTAAGTGAATTAAAAATTTGATCAACAGAATAAACTGGTGAATATAATAGAATCAGGAGCACGGAAAGGGAGTGGACTGATAATTCTCAGGGGGGAATGGGTGAGGGGTGTACAGGGAGAGACTGGACAAAAATCATACACCTATGGATGAGATAGGTCAATGGGAAGGAGCTAAGGGCAGAGGGAGGGGTGGGAGCTGGGTGGAAGGGTGCTATGGAGGGGAAAAAAGAGAAACAAATGTAATAATCTGAATAATAAAGATTTAATTAAAAAAAAAAAAAAGAAGGTCCAAAGCCCCACAGTAGCTTGCATTGCTTCACAGCTAGGCCTCATTTGAGCACCTCCAAAACCCAAACAAAGAGAAGGAATCTGCAGATCTCTTCATAGCTCCTGCTGGGTGACCTCAGGCAGAGGCTAAATTAGCACCTCCTTGGAGATCCAAGAGCCAGTGTACCCAGGGGTCAGAGTGGGACAATCCAGATTACAATTCCTCAGATCCATAAGGGACACACTCAGGAGGCAGACTCCGTAAGCACCAAAGCCCCATTAAAGCAAGTCTTGTCTCATAAGGGTGACTCCAGCACAGAAGTTTTCCCATCATAGACACAGCTGATCCTCACAGCCAATTGGCCTGGAGGTCAATTCCTCCCAGTGATACCAACAGCAATCAAAGTTTAACTACAAGACTGTGCACATAGCCTACAAAGGGGTGCACCAAGAGTGTCCACCTCAGGTAACTGGGGAGGCTAAGCCACTGGGCCCTATAGGACACCTAGCACACAAAGCCACTCTACCAACTCAGGGAAGCAGCCAAATTGTGGAGACAAAGAAATCAGTCACAAATTAAAGAAATGGAGGAAAGCAAATCACTGGATATAGAATTCAAAACCACAGCTATAAGGTTTTTCAAGAATTTTCTAGAAAAGACTGATAAATTTACGGAGACCCTCGAGGATATGAAAAAGGACCAACTAGAAATTAAGCATACACTGACTGAAATAAAGAATAATATACAGCTCTTTCCCATTTTGCAAGATGGCGGGTGAAAAGAAATCCGAGAATCCGGATATAAAGGAGAAGAAGCCAGATACTAAGGAGAAGAAACCTGAAGCCAAGAAGAAGGCTGATGCCAGCGGCAAGGTTAAGGAGCCTAAGAAGGGGAAGCCTCACTGCAGCCGAAACCCCAACCTCGTCAGAGGAATTGGCAGATATTCCTGGTTGGCTATGTATTCGCGAAAGGCCATGTACAAGAGGAAGTATTCGACCCCTAAATCCAGGATTGAAAAGAAAAAGAAGGAAAAAGTTCTTGCTACTGTCACAAAACCAGTTGGTGTCGACAAGAATGGTGGTACCCGAGTAGTTACACTCCGCAAAATGCCTAGATATTATCCTACTGAAGATGTGCCTCAAAAGCTGTTGAGTCATGGCAAAAAACCCTTCAGTCAGCATGTGAGGAGACTGCGGGCCAGCATCACTCTTGGGACCATTTTGATCATCCTCACTGGACACCATGGAGGCAAGAGGGTGGTTTTCCTGAAGCAGCTGGGAAGTGGCTTGCTACTTGTGACTGGACCTCTGTCCCTCAATCGAGTTCCTCTTTGTAGAACATACCAGAAATTTTTCATTGCCACCTCCACTAAAACTGATATCAGTGGTGTGAAAATCCCCAAACATCTCACTGATGCTTACTTCAAGAAGCAGAAGCTGCGCAAGCCCAGACACCAGGAGGGTAAGATCTTCGATACAGAAAAAGAGAAATACGAGATTACAGAACAGTGAAAGGTTGACCAGAAAGCTGTAGACTCTCAAATTCTGCCAAAAATCAAAGCTGTTCCTTAGCTCCAGGGCTATCTCCGCTCTCTGTTCGCTCTCACCAATGGGCTTTATCCTCACAAACTGGTGTTCTGAATTTCTTATAAGAACCCAATTAAATAACTGATATGTAAAAAAAAAGAATAATATACAGAGATCCAACAGCAGACAGGAGGATCACAAGAATCAAGTCAAAGATTTGAAATACAAAGAAGCAAAAAATTTCAACCGGAAAAGCAAAAAGAAAAAAGAATCCAAAAATTTGAAGATAGTGTAAGGAGCCTCTGGGACAACTTCACGCACACCAACATCAGAATTATGGGAGTGCCAGAGGAAGAGAGAGAGCAAGATATTGAAAACCTATTTGAAGAAATAATGACTGAAAACTTCCCCCACCTGGTGAAAGAAATACCCTTACAAGTCCAAAAAGCACACAGAACCCCAAACAAAAGGAATCCAAAGAGGACCATACCAAGACACATCATAATTAAAATGCCAAGAGCAAAAGACAAAGAGAGAATATTAAAAGCAGCAAGAGAAAAACAGTTACCTGCAAGGGAGCACCCATATGAATGTCAGCTGATTTCTCAACACAAACTATGCAGGCCTGATGGGAGTGGCAGGAAATATTCCAAGTGATGAATAGCAAGAATTTATAACCAAGATTACTCTAGCCAGCAAAGCTATCATTCAAAATTGAAGGCCAGATAAAGAGCTTCACAGATAAGAAAAAGCTAAAGGAGTTCATCAACTCCAAACCAGTATTACATGAAATGTTGAAAGGTATTCTTTAAGAAGAGGAAGAAGAAGAAAAAGGTAAAGATAAAAATTATGAACAACAAATACATATCGATCAACAAGTGAATTTAAAAATGAAGTGAATAAAAAATCTGATGAACAGAATAAACTGATGAATATAATAGAATCAGGGGCATAGAAAGGGAGTGGACTGACAATTCTCAGTAAGGAAGGGGAGTGGGTGGTACGGGAAGAGACTGGACAAAAATCGTAGATCTATGGATGAGGACAGTGGGGGGGGGCGGTGTAAGGGCAGAGGGTGAGGTGGGAACCAGGTGGAGGGGAACTATGTGGGGGGAGAGGAACAATTGTAATAATCTGAATAATAAAGATTTATTATTAAAAAATAATAATAAAACCTCACTAATAAACCATTAAGAAGGAACTTACTTGCCAGGATGATAAAAAACATAAATTAAGTGCCCAAATTATCATATCTTTAAGGCTATCAATGATGTACTTCTAAAAATATTATTTTCTTCAGACCTGTCTAGAAAAAGAAAGTGCTATTAATGAATGATTTCAAAATTCTGTGTTTACCTTTTTTTTCTCCAGTGTAGGGCACATAGTCTTCCCGGTCCTTATGCTCCAAAGCTTCCTTCTCCAGATATGACAAGAGGTGTTCTCTATCAAAAGGCCCCGTGGCAGACTTTGAGGTCTGGTTCTTCTGTCGGAACCCTGCAGGAAGAAGGGCATTCTGCCAAAGAGAATGAATCAACCATTATGACCACCAAGAAAGCTGATTTTCATATACTTGCATAGATTACTCAGAGAAGAAAATTCTAGATTAGAATATGATGTAGGAATTAAACACTTTATTACAGATTTTAGAGTTGTAATGTAAAAGTGTTCCAAAGTTTTTACTTAAATTAGATAGTATTCACTTATATTACTATTAAAATAGGTACAAACATTTTCTTCAGCAAGTATTCTACTAGCAGGAAAACCCTTTTACTTTTAAAATGTCCTGGGACAATAATATAACAGGTTTTTAATGCTTACTAACAGCTTAGGATACATGTAAATATAGAAAATAAATCCATTACAAAAGAATGTTAAATGACTATATACATCATAGTCCTTCACAGTGACTTATTTCATGATAAAGACTTTCTCATTAAAAAAACAGCACATGTATATCAAGCCCTCGCCAGGCTGCTCTGCTGGTTAGAGCACCCTTCTGACACCAAGGTGGCTGGGCCAGGGCACACATAAGAATCAATGAATGCATAAATAAGTGAAACAACAGTTGATGTTTCTCTCTCCCTCTCTCCTAAATCAATTAAAAAACAAAACAAAATAGGTATATTGTCCAGGCGACGTGGCTCAATGGTTGAGTGTTGACTTATGAATCAGGAGGTCATGGTTCGATTCCCAGTCAGGGCACATGCCCTGATTGCAGGCTCAATCCCCAGTGTGGGGTGTGCAGGAGGCAGCCGATCAATGATTTTCTGTCAGCATCACTGATATTTCTCTCTCTCTCTCTCCCTCTTTATTTCTGAAATCAATTAAAAAAATATATATATATATTCTATATATATATTCTATATATATATAAAATATAATAGTCACGTCAATGAAGATATGGAGGCAGAAGGGGAAAACTGAAGAAGAGACAAAAAGTTAATTAAAATAAAGAAGTGTCAGTGAAGACTTGGTTTTGGGTGGTGAACACAATACAATATACAGATGACATTTTATAGAATTGCACCCTTTAAACCTGTAATTCTATTAACCAATATCAACCCAATAAATTCAGTAAAAAAATAAATTATACATACACGGTGGCGGGGGGGGGGGGGGGGGGCTTAGAAGGGGGAAGGAAGAGGTGCCAGTGAAAAGTCCTGAAAATGTTAACTGCTCAAAGGCAGCTACTTAGTTTCAAAGGGTTTGAAAATTTATTTCATTTTCTTCATTAACTAGCACCTACCTCGGGGTCAAGATCATCCAGCACGGTTTCCAGTTGCTTCAGTTCTATTTCTGATAGATTCCCAAGGAGCTCATCTTCATCCAGGTCCTTATACTTTTCTAAGTCCTTCCGGAATGGTAGTGCCATGGTTTGCAGTGTCACTTCGCTTTTGCTATTCAAGGTAGTCAGAAGTGATTTCTATTTTTTTTTAAACTATGGAGAGAAGAGATGAAAACATTTAAAAGATCATCTCCACCTACTTAGATCGATTATAGGTTAAATGAAATGTAATTTCCACATCATATATTCTTTGACCATATATCACATACCACCCTTTTCTATGGATCATTCAATGCCTTTACCTTTTGTCTTTTGTTAACAACAACAAAAATAAACTAGGAGAAAAAGAAGAGGAGAATAAAATTCAAATCCATAAAAATGTGTACTTGACAGAATTTAGAGTTTCTGATAACTACGTTATAGGGAGAAAAAGATTATATAATTTGTGCTAAAATACAAATTTTTCCAACAATGGCTTTCAAATAATTGCTACTTTGCTTAAGTACAGTATGTTTAAGGTACAGTTGTTTTATTGTAAATCACTTAGAACATTATTTTCTGACTCAACATTAACATGGGGTGATACCAATACACTCCCCTTGAAGGAATGGCGACCTCTGGCCATTGGGGGAAAAAAAATTTTTTAAAGTGCATTAAAAAAAATTTAAGGCGTTTTTAAAGGAAAAAATACTGCATTCTAAAACTTTCAGTAAAATACTAAAAACCATGCTGAGCTACGTCACCCACTAACTAGCAAGGGTGGTTAGGAGAATCTGTTTACAGAAAGGACCTTCATCATTTCCTTACTGTGTGGATCACTCCCAAAAAGCTATGAGGTGACTCAATAAGCAGCATCTTGCCAGTTACCCATAGGACTGTTATATATGAAAGGATACTTAAAGTAAAAAAGTGAAGCAAAAATTAAGTATTTCTGCCGAGACTGGTTTGGCTCAGTGGATAGGGCGTCAGCCTGTGGACTGAAGGGTCACAGGTTAGATTCAGGTCAGGGGCATGTACCTTGCTTGCGAGCACATCTCCAGTGTGGGGTGTGCAGGAGGCGGCTGATCGGTGTCTCTCTCTCATCGATGTTTCTGACTTTCTATCCCTCTCCCTTTCTCTCTGTAAAAAAATCAATAAAATATATATTTTTAAAAAAATTTAAAAAAGTAAGTATTTCTATAAATTTTAGCCATATAGTGGACCATTTGTCTCATAAAATGTTCCTATATGTGTGCCCTTACCCAGTCTGGTTCAGAGGCTAGAACATCGACCTGGAAACTGAAGGGTTCTGGGTTTGATTTAGTTGCAGGCTTGATCCCTGGCCCTGGTTAGTGCATGTGCAGGAAGCAACCAATTGATGTGTCTCTCTCATATTGATGTTTCTTTCTCTGTGTCTCTTCCCCTCCCTTCTACTCTCCCTAAAAATCAATAGAAAAAATATTCTCAGATGAGGATTAAAAAAACAACAACACAAATGTTATGTGTGGATAAAAAATAATCTTTAGATTTAATGATGTTAAAAATTTTCTTGGCTGCAAAATGCCCAGGATTTCAAAGTTTGGATATATTTCCTTTACTACCTCTCCCCCTCTTGTTTTCCCAACTTAATATCAGATTTTAACTAATATATTTTTCTCCTCAATTCAGTAACATTTTATGGATCCTTTTAGGTGTTTTCATCTCCCAAGAAGAAATGAAGGTTCACCACAGGGGTCTGTCAGTTAATGAGGTGACTAGTAACCACCTGGGTCCTGTAAAAAGCAAGAAAACATAATTGTGCTTATGCAGATGTTAAATTACAGGCATTTTGTATAATTGCCCAAAACAGATCTGGCTTACACCTGTTCTACTAACACCACATAGATTTGAGCAGTTACCCTAAACTTTGCCATTAAAAAAATTATTGTTATCATTACTAAGTTTGGTAAATCTCTACTTTGTATTTCCAACTTTAAGATAGAAAGCTTACCAAGTATCCTGAGAGTGTATTTTCTCAATTAAAAATAATACTGTCTGCAGAGAACAATCAATGGAAAGTATCAGCACTACCAAATATAGTAACCATAAAATGCAATTTTAAAGAAGGTGGCATGCAATTTTAGGAGAAAAGATAAAAAATTAGACCACACCGGAAAAATATTCCCTTCATAAACAAACATTTGAGATTAAGGTAAGAAATTGATAAAAGTTTAAGAATATGTATCAAGAATAATTAATTACTTTATGCTAATAAAATACATTTTCAATATAGTTTGATATAATATACTGAAGTTGAGAGTACAGTGATGTGCTGTCAACAATGGACTGAATATCCAAATATGGTCCCATAAGATTATCATGGGACTAAAAAATTCCTATCACCTAATGTAGCCCTTGTAATGTATAACCCAACGCATTACTCACGTGTTTCTGGTAATGCTGTTGTAAACAAACCTACACCTACTGTTCTGGCAAAGGTATAAAAGCCTAGCACATATAATTACATATAGTGCATAATACTTGATAATGATAATAAAGGATTATGTTTCTGGTTTATGTATTTACTCTATTATTTTACAGTATATTCTTTTTACTTAACAAAACACACTAAACCTTTGCTGTAAAATGCCTCACCCATCTTGTTTACTGCATCTCTTGATACCATAATTTTTTCTTGTGTTTGATTTAATCATATGTTGTTTTGTATAGGCTTGTAGTCTAGGAGCAAGGCTAAGTCATATAGTCTAGGTGTGGAATAGGCTGTATCATCTAGGTTTCTGTAAGTGCACTCTGTGATGTTCACACAATGATGAAATTGCCCAATTATGTATTTCTCAGAACTTATCCCCATTGTTAAGCAGCACATAACTGTATATAATAGAGCTAATTTCTTAGCCAATAAATATTTCAAAAAATACTTATTATTTTGAGCATCTCTTTTCTTTACTCTCAAAAGTATCCCAGCCTGGACCATAAATTCAATGGCATCCAACTAAGAAGGTACTATAATAGACAATATGATAGGAATGAGATATTCAGAATAAAGGCAATATATATCACCCAGGCTTTTTTTTTTTTAATATATTTCATTGATTTTTTTAGAGAGGAAGAGAGAGGGATAGAGTTAAAACATCAATGAGAGAGAAACATCAACCAGCTGCCTCCTGCATGCCCCCCACTGGGGATGTGCCCACAACCAAGGTACATGCCCTTAACCGGAATTGAACCTGGGACCCCTCAATCCGCAGGCCAACGCTCTATCCACTGAGCCAAACCGGTTTCAGCTCACTGGTATTTCTTAGAATGAGTAAAATAGTTTACTCCGATAGATTGTTCTTTATTCCAAGTACTAGAGGCCTGGTGCACAGCATTTGTGCACTGGGGGTGAGGGGGTTCTTCAGCCCAGCCTGCTGCCTCTCACAGTCTGAGACCCCTCAGGGGATGTCCCACTGCTGCCTTAGGCTAAGCTGTGAGTCCAGCTTCTGTTGAGCAGCACTCCCCTTATGGGAGTGCACTGACCACTAGCAGGTAGCTCCTGCATTGAGCGTCTTCCCCTGATGGTCAGTGCATGACATAGCAACCGATTGTTCTACTGTTCAGTCTATTTGCATATAGGGTTTTATTATTTAGGCTAATCTATCATACAAAGCATCTTTATATAGTAGTAAGGGCCCAGTGCAAGAATTTGTAAAACTTGAAAGGAACTGTGGGTTGTGAGGCTGTGATGGGCATAGGGATGGGACTTGACCCATCCTCTGCGCCCCCACCTGACCCCTTCTGCCGTGGCCCCAGTCCTGTCTACTAGTAGCCCCGCTCCCGCTACCACCACTTCCATATGCTGAGGGTACCAGACCTGCTCGAATCTGCTGCCGGCACAGAGTGATTGGGGCCAGCTCTAACAGTGGGTGCAAGTGGGGAGTGCTGCCCCGATTGTCCCTCAGGAGCAGGGGGAGGTGGAGAAGCTCTCAGGGGTGATCGGGGCCGGCGCCGGGGGCCAGCAGTGGTTGCGAACAGGGCTGGTGCCAGCACTGGGTGGGAGCGGCGGCTCCAACACTGGCAGTGGGTGTGAGAGGTGAATGCTAGTCCTGATTGCCCCACAGGAGCAGGGGGAGGTGGAGAAGCCTTGAGGAGCGATCGGGGCTGGTGCCAGGCACTGGCAGTGGGTACAAGCAGCGCGTGAGAGCAAATAATTTTCAGTAACCACCAGAGACTTGCCCCGATGACAGTGACAGTGCCCCACCTTAGTCTGGCACCCCTGCTCACCTGCTCCACTATCCCGCCCTGGCTGAGACCTGCCATGTTCCACGTGCATCCCCTGGTGGTCAGTGCACATCATAGCAACCAGTTACTTGGTTGCTGGGTTTCTATTTGCATATTAGGTTATACAATGTGTGTGTGTGTATATATATATATATATTGCTTAAAAATAATAAAATGAATGCCTATCTTCAGAGAGAGACCATTACTAGTACCCTCATGTTCCCCATGCCGGTGGCATCTCCCTCTTCAAAAGAAGTAGCCATTGTACTGAATTTTGAATTACTTATTCTCTGGCTTTCTACAACATTTTACCTTAAATGTACATATCCTTAAGAGTTTCAGTTTTGCCCTTTTATTTTTCATTTTATATATATGCTCATACAGTATGCATCCTTTTGTGACTTGCATTTTTCATTTAAGATTGTTTTGAGTTGATGTTTAAAGCTGTGCTTCTTTCATTTTCATTTGTATATAGTATTCAATTGTATAAATGAATATTTAAGTTTTTTGTAATCTTCCCCCCTCTATTTTTCTGCTATAAATCATCTTGTTATCTACTTCCTAGTATACATGTGAAGAGTTTCTCAAAGCTGTTCAAATCTAGTAATGAAATTACTGGAAAATGCTCATATTCAACTTTATTGGGTAACATCAAACTATTTTCGTTTTTTAAAAAAAATATATTTTTTTATTGATTCCAGAGAAAAAAGGAGCAAGAGAGAGAAGCATCAACAATGAGAGAAAACCATTGATCAGCTGCCTGCACCCTACTGAAGATTGAGCCTGCAACCCAGGCATGTACCCTTAACTAGGAATTGAGCCGTGATTTCCTGGTTCACAGGTAAGATGCTCAACCACTGAGCTATACCAGCTGGGCTCAAACTGTTTTTAAAGTGATTATACTAACGTATAGTTCTAGCAGATTCAGTCCATGACAATTCATGTTGCTCATCCTTGCTAACTGTTGGTATTAAAAGACTTTGTGTTTTGTTGTTGTTTTTGTCATTCTGATGAATGTGATCTTGTATTTTGCTGTAGTTTTAATTTGCGTTTTGTTGAATTATGACAAAGTTGAGCATCTTTTCATACTTTCATTCATTCATTGGCCAGTGGTATTCCTCATTCTGTAAAGAATCTGTTGCCCATTTTTTAAATGGTGTTATTAAAAAAATAGATGTTCTCCAAGAAAAACAATAAAAATTTAAAAAATAGACATTCTTAATATATTCTAGATATTAACATTTTTCAGTTACATGTAAAAAAATCTTTTCCATTTCAACTCTTACTTTGTTTTTATGGTATTTTCTAGGAGAAAATGTTTTTAAGTGTTTTTATTTAATTTTTTAAGGAATTTGTTTTCCTTGCCACAGACATCAGTCTTCCCAGGGCTGTGGACTGGGTAATGATGCAGTACTACTTTGGCTTGTTTTTTTCTTTACAAGGCAATAGAAAGCTATTTCCTTCAGATTCACATAATGAAATTTGCCAAGAGGCAAGAAATTCTAAGTAATCTACTAAAGTTTCCCAGAAGCTTCAATACAAAGCAACTAATGCTCAAAACTTAAGTCACTCAGAAAACTTATCAGTAGCATTCTTTCATCAGGTGTTCACATTCTCAGATTTTCCAACTGATTATACCGTCCCTTTCAGCTCTCCTCCTCTCCTGAGGAATGTCTATGTACTAAAAATGTTCCAAGTGCTAGTAGAGAAGCTCAGAAACACCTCAGGAAGGGAAGCCCTGGGAACAGTGCTTTGCTTTGCTTTCTTTCCCTCTATCTTAGGGAGAACCTGCCCTGGCTTGCTTGTGCTTTGATAGCTGTCTTACTGGAAAAAGAACACATTCTGAATAATAAAGAGGTGAATCCAGTGTGCCAAAAAGTGTTTTAAATCTACAGGAATTTTTTTTAAATCCCCAAGCTACAATTCATAGAAAAGTATCAAATAACAGGCACGCCTCCATGGCAGCCACTGCAGTGATAGAAATGAACCTTCAGATTGTGACAGCATTGCTTACTGGGACCTCCAAGTGTAGAGGGTGCCTGCCCTGAGGGGCAACCACCTCATCTAACAATGACTTGGCCAGTCTTTTTGCCTGTTCCGTCTGCTTTGACTATGTGTGGCCACCCGTTCTTCAGCGTCAGAGAAGTCACCAAGTCTGTAGCAACTGTTACCCAAAGCTCACGTGTTGTTCCAACCTGGTGGGGCCCCTTGGGAACCATTCGCAACTTGGCGATGGAGAAAGTGGTCAATTCAGCACTTTTCCCTTGAAAATATGCCTCTTCCGGGTGTCAAATAACTGCCAAACAAAAAAAGCAGACCACAAAGAGCTCTGTGAGCTTTGGCCTTACCCCTGCCTGTGCCCCGGTGCTTCCTGTAAATGGCAAGGCTCTCTGGATGCTGTGATGCCCGATCGGATGCATCAGCACAAGTTCTGCAGGGAGAGGATATCGTTTTCCTCACCACAGATATCAATCTCACTGGGGCTGTGGACTGGGTGATGATGCAGTCCTACTTCGGCTTCCAATTCATGCTGGTCTTAGAGAAACAGGGTAAGTATGACAGGCACCAGCAGTGCTTTGCATTTATACAGCTAATAGGAACGCACAAGCAACTAGAAAGTTCTGCTTATTGACTTAAGCTAAATGGTCATAGGCGGTGATTGACTTGGGAAGCTACTCATGATCTTCCGATGTTACCTCTCCTTTCTGGAACTCGTATATACGATCTATTCATGAGGGAACTGCAACAGCCAATATGAATAGTGACTGTCTAGTCTTTGACACCAGCATTGCACAGCTTTCTGCAGAAAATGGCAATTTAGGCATCAATGTAACTATGTCCATGTGTTGAAATGGCAATCAAACATTTTCTGGCCAATGTTTAAAACCACTGCATTCCATTTCACAGAGAATAGGCCCCCTCTGCCTGCCACTCTGAAACTTTTGGTAGGTGGAGCTAGTCACATGAAGGTAAATAAAGGAAAGGCTGTTAAATACAGGAAACGGTTGCATGTAGTAACACTAGTATATTTAAATTAAGTCAACAGTAAACACTGGGAAAAAAATACACATATACATCCAAAATGGGCGTCTTTTGTATTAAGAAAGGAAGCATGGTAACATAATTCTGAATTTGTGTTTGTTATAAATTGAGTGTACTGTTGAAAAATACCGGGATTTTGTTTCTGCGTGTGAGTGTGTGTGCGTCTGTGTTCAGGGTTTTTCCCCTTTAACTGACAAGCCATGTTGAGTGGTCTTGGGCGACTGCTTTTCCCCTTCAGTCAATACATAGAGTTGCTGTGTGTTTATATATTTTTTTGTGTGTATTTGCTAATTTTTATTATTAGTTTTTCATTAAATAAGTTGAACTTTTCTGTAATTCAGGCTTTTCCCATTCTTTTTTGGTACCTTTTCAAAGTTAGTGTTTTTTGATATGCATAATTGTTTATGGTAAAGTTTACATATTTTTTCTCCCTATTTATAAGTTCATTAGAAATACTTTAAATTCAGCCATCTTGTGAATATACGAGTTCCAGAAAGGAGAGGTAACATCGGAAGATCAGAAGCTATTTAAAGCAGCTAGAAGAGGGTTGGTCAGCTGGTCTCTCTTTTTTTTCCAGTCGAGTCACGCCTTCAAACTTATTCTTTAAAAGGTTAGGATATACTGAGTTTTAAAAACTATTGAAAAATCATGCCCCCTCCCTCCAATATCTTGGACAAATCACATATGTTTAAAATTTATTGCTTTTAAGGGCATCAAGACAGCGGCGGGGAGGTAGGCAGAGCCGGACACCGCTGCTGCCGCCTCCTCTCCTGTAGCCAAACTCTTGCCGCCCGGGAGAAGGTGTACCGGTGTTGCATCCCACAAGGAAAATTTTTACTGCTTGCTGCTTTGAGTGAGAGTGGAATTAGTCCGAATGACCTCTTTGATATTGATGGTGGAGATATGAGACTTGCAATTCCAACACCTACCCCCCCTCAGTTCACCAGCAGCCTCCATCTACAACATTTGTGCTGAATCAAGTAAATCAACTTCCAACCTTGGGATCTACAATTGTAATGACTAAAACACCACCCATAACAATGAATAGGCAAACCATCACTTTAACCAAGTTTATCCAGACCTCTGCAAACACACGCCCTTCGGTCTCCGTACTAACAGTATGAAATGCCACTGCCCCTGCACCTTCAAAAGACCAGGTTCAATGGAAGGACCTTCTGAAAAATAATAGTCTGAATGAACTCATGAAACTGAAGCTACCACTCAGCCAGTTGCAACAGCAGCTACTGATGTAAGCAATGGCACAGTAGAGAAAGAATCTTCTGATAAAGAAGTAGCAAGAATGTGGATAAATGACGTGAAGATGAATTTTTCCCCCGATCATGAAGGTTCCGGTTGTAAAAGAGGAAGACCCGGAGGAAGAAGATAAAGAAAATATGGGTCATGCAGAAATCTATGCAGAGTATGTGCCTATAAAATGTATGTCTTTGGGATTTGCAATATATATATATATATTGGTTTTGCAAAAGAAGGCATCATCTCACAGTATTTGTAATTAAAAGAAAATCATTTGTTTAAAAAATGCAAAAAAAAAGTTTTTGGTCTTTTATAATCCTCATTAAAAGACTACCTGGCAAATTAAAAAAAGTAACAACAAATAAAATTTACATAGCACAATAGTTTTTTTAAAAGCATTATAGTTTTTTAAGCATTATATTCTCTTTTTAAAAAATATATTTTATTGATTTTTTATAGAGAGGAAGGGAGAGAGATAGAGAATTAGAAACACTGGTGAGAGAGAAACATTTATCAGCTGCCTCCTGCACACCTTCTACCGGGGATGTGCCCGCAACAAAGATACATGCCCTTGACCAGAATCGAACCTAGGACCTTTCAGTCCACAGGCCAATGCTCTATTCACTGAGCCAAACCGGTTCTGGCTAGCATTATATTCTCAAAGTTATTTTAAAAATATATACAAATAAGAAGTTTGTAAAAAGCAAAAGTTAATTCTGCCTGATAAGTTAGGAAGTAAAAATAAATTTAATTCAAAATTCTGTTATGTTCAGTATGTTTAATTCTTCATCCTTAACTCATTTTTTTGAATAACAGTTTTCAAATTTTAGAACTCCCTGGGGAACTCCATACTGCCTTCCACAGTCAAGATGAGTGGATAAAAAAGTTATGGTATACAATGGAATACTACTCTACTGTTAAAAGGAAGAAAAATTTGCCGAAACCGGTTTGGCTCAGTGGATAGAGCGTCGGCCTGTGGACTGAAAGGTTCCAGGTTCGATTCCAGTCAGGAGCATATACCTTGGTTGCGGGCACATCTCCAGTGTGGGGCGTGCAGGAGGCAGCTGATCGATGTCTCTCTCTCATCGATGTTTCTAACTCTCTATCCCTCTCCCTTCCTCTCTGTAAAAAATCAATAAAATATATTTAAGAAAAAAAAAAAGGAAGAAAATTTTTACTCTTTGTGACAGCATGGGTGGACCCAGAGAACATTAAGCTAAGTGAAAGAAATAAGTTAGTCAGAGAAAGACAAGTACCATATGATTTCACTCATATGTGGAATTTAATGAACAAACTGAACTACCAAGCAAAACAGAAACAGACTCAGAGAGAGAACAGGCAGAGAGCTTTGGAGGTGATGGTAATGTTGAGGGGGTGGAGGGATTGAACAAAAAAGAAAAGAAAAAGAGAACTCATGAACATGAACCACTGTAGTAATTTGGGGGGACAGAGATGCAAGAGGGGATAGAAGGGATAAATGGTGATGGGGGCTGGGGGAGGAAGAAATCTCTGGGGAGGCTTAAGACAGATTCTGGACCCCTCCCTCAGTTTCCTGACTGAATGATCTGCAGTAGTGCTGAGGATCTGCAATTCTAACATACTCCCAAATGGCCTCTGTTGGGAACTACACTTTAAGATCCACGGCTCTGGAAAGCTCACATCATGTAAATTCTGATAACTAGGTCTCACACTGTTGTGGCAGGAAAACTTTGTTAAAATAGTCCCCAAAGTCTATAGGGGCTGTTGCCACAGAATGCTTTCCAACTCACTCTGCCACTGTTTCACCTGACTTCATTTAGTAAGGACTATCCTCAAGAACGTCGGAAACTCCTGGGATATTCTGGACCAAAACCCTTCATTTCAATTAACCAACCACCTCCTTTATTTTAATCCTATAGAGTACTCATTTTTCACACTAGACTTCTAGGACTGCTAATTTTCAGGTGGAATCTCAGTAATCTCACTTAACTGAAACATTTAAAATTTTAGCTTTAATTTAAATAATTTTTGAATATTAGATATCCTAGATCTTTTGGATCTCTACTTATTTTCTTCCTTTCATATTTTTTTAGAGGGAGCAAGGTCTTGACGTTGACTGTATTAAAAAAACAACTGGAATGACATGATTCAGACATATATCTCTCTCAATATATGAGTTGTTACTTCAGTTTCAGCACTACTTCAACAGGGCAGGCTGAGTCCTCAGAGTCTTCTCTGTTCTCTCTTTAATGAACACATGTGATCATGTTGTTCTATGCTTCAAAAATCTTATGTAGACTCATTATCTACAACAGGGGTAGGCAAACAATAGTGTCAGTGGGCCAAATTTTGTTTGCAACCTGTTTTTATAAATAATGTCTTATTGGAACACAGTCACATTCATTCATTTATGTATTATTCATGGTTGCTCTTTTTGCTACAATGGCAAAGTTAAATAAATGCAACAGAGACCAGATGGTCTGCAAAACCTAAATATTCACTATCTGGCCCATTATAGAAAAAGTTTGTGAACCTCTGACCTACAAGATAAAATCCAAATTCCTCAGCATAAAATACAAAGTTCACAACCTGGTCTTAGCTAGTTTTCCAGTATTATTTCCAGCTGCTCCCCATCATGCAGCCTATACTCCAAACATGCCAAAAAATGTTAGGTTTCTATGCATTTGCTTTTTTTGTTCCCCCTCTTAGAATGAAGGCATTCTTTTTCATTTACCTCTGTCCTCAATCAAACCCTTACACGTTCTTCAAGGACTAGCTGAAGTGTTGACAAGGATATGGAGCAACTGAAACTCTCATAAATTATTGGTGGAGTGCAAACTGATTCAAACACTTTGGAAAACTATTTGGCAAAATGTACTAAAACTAAACAACTTGTACCATAATGACCCAGCAATTTTACTCCTAGTTATATACACAAGAGAAATACTTGTTTATGTTAGTAAAATAAGATATAAAAAATGTTCATTGAAATTTTATTCATAATATCCCAAACTGAAAATGACCCAAATGTCCATTACCAGGAAAATACACAAATGAACTGTGGAATAGTCATGAAATGGAATACTACACAGTAATAAAGAGCAACTACTGATATGAGCAAAAACGTGAGTGAATCTCACATGTATTATGTTGAAAGGAATCTATAGCAATAAAAGCCTAGGTGGCCCTTGTGCTTTCATGTCATCACAAGATGGCCACCCCCATGTCATCATAAGATAGCCGGTAATGGAGGGCAGTTGTGCGTGATCAGGCCAGCAGGAGAGAGCAGTTGGGGGCAAACAGGCCAGCAGGAGAGGGCAGTTGGGGGCAACTGGACCAGCAGGAGAGAGCAGTTGAGGGCAACCAGGCCTTCAGGGGAGGGCAATTAGGGGCAATCGAGCCTGCATGGGAGGGCAGTTGGGGAGACTGGCTCAGCGGGGAAGGGCAGTTGGGGGTGACTGAGCCAGCAGGGGAGGGCAGTTGGGGGCAATCAGGTTGGTAGGCAGAAGCAGTTAGGGGCAATCAGGCAGGCAAGTGGTTAGGAGCCAGCAGTCCCGGATTGTGAGAGGGATGTATTTAATGTTGACAATTAAAGTTCCCACAAAATAGAAAATAATTATTTTTCTGTAGCCATTTTAACAAGAAGTCATTAAAAAAAAATAACTAAATAAGTAAAAAATTTGCCTTTGCAAGCCAACCAATCAGCTTCAGCTTCTCACTTCTAAAGGTCAGCCAATTAGGAGCAGACTCCCTCCAGTAAAGCACTAGTCTAAGTGCCAGCCAACCAATTAACAGACTTCCCAAATAATCATACTTCTACAATTGGTGTCACTATGGCCTTGAAAAGTTTGCCAGTCCATGAATTCCATGCTTCCCAAAAACCCTGTATAATAAATTGGTCACCTTCGCTGAGAGAGACTACGTCTAACCATCATAACTCTCCCTTATGACAGTAAGTATTATTATAGCTTTGTCACTTTGTTTCAGATATTGACTATTAGCTGGCAGTCTCATTATCCTTTCATGGCAAAGAAAACTTTTAGTGATCATATATGTTTATTTTTAAATAAAAGTATCTCAATGTTGATATATATGAGATAATAGTAGTTGGGATAAACATATTCCCTCTAGGTAAATATCCATGTAATCTTTTGAACTAGAAGTGGTTTAACATCCAATTAACTTCGTAAGTATGTTTTTAATTTGCTTGAGTTAAAGATTTAAAATCAACATTCCTTTTTTTGTTTTTGTTTGGACTTGGCTTCAGAATTAATCTGAAAATAATTTTAAAATAAGTGATCTCTGTCTAGAGATTTTAACATTTAAAGCATCTAAAGGTTCTTTAATGTTAGGCTTGAGTTTCATCTCTGCTGGCTTAAGGAACATTCTTTGAAGGAAAAGGCTGGAGTAAAGAAAGTCATCCGTTTATTCCCGGCACTGTTAAAAACAGAGAAGTATGAATATCTGTCTATGATAGTATGTAGCAGATTTCTCAAGTGCAAGGGCATTTTTAAGTCTTCTAAGGTCATTTCCTTTTTATAAGGTTATGATTCTAGATAACATTAATTATAACAAAAAATGTACTTTGTGTCACCACATCCAAAGCACTATTACACAGTATTTAACTCCTAAAAAATGAAAAACATTTTACTTTAGTTGTATATAATAATGTATATTACTTTTATAGTAATAAAAGTAACCTTTATCTTTACTTTTCTAAAGACATTTTTTAAAAAGGAAATAAAATGGATGCTAAGTCTATCCTTCTGTTTTGTTCACTGACTCTTCTGTACAATGAAGCCTCAAGGGCAGCACATTAAATAATGATTTTTGTAGAGTTCTTGGGATGTTATGATTGACCCAAGTATGGGTACATCTGAGTGAGATAGTTGCTTTCAAATAGAAATTTGAGAAAATGTGGTTGATTAGTCTGTTTAAAAGTTTCATGGAAACTAATCAACCCAAGTATGAGATTAGGCAAGCAGTCCTGTCTTTCTTGCCATTACTACTGATATCATCTTAAATTAAAAAAAAAAAAAGATTTTTATTGATTTCAGAGAGGAAGAGAGAGGGAGAGAGATAGAAACATCAATGATGAGAATCACTGATCAGCTGCCTCCTGTACACCCCTCACTGGGGATTGAGCCTATAACTTGGGCTGATCCTGGGAATTGAACTGTGACCTCTTTCGTGATTCATAGGTCAATGCTGAATCATTGAGCCACATCGGCCAGACTTGAATTTTTAAAAAATGAGATCCATACATTCCCAAAGGTAAGAAAATAAAGTATGAAGTCTGAGGGCAGCTCAGAAAAACTTGTTAGGGACAAAACAAAGAAGAGATTTCATTGGGAGCAGGTTACTGAGAGCAACCTTTAAGTAGAAAGCAGCTAGATCATTTCTGTGACTATTACAAGAAAACGGTTAACACATGGCTCAGACCTCTTCAAAAATATCCTTTCAACAAAGGCTCTACTAAGAGACTTTGTGGCCCTCATGTGAGTAACCCATTTTCTTTTCTGGCTCAAAGCAGCTCCTCGTCCTAGCCCAATCCTCTCTTCATTCTTCTTGGTGGAGTTGCAAGGCAAGGTCTGAGGGGAACCCAGTCTGTGCATACCAAAGACAAATGCCACAAGAGCCACACCCTTAACTTACCCAGTTTCTCAGTACCAAATGTTTTATAGTCTTCTTCTCCTTTTCTTCTTTTTTTTGGGGGGTGGTGAGTTATTTGTTTAACAGATTGGGTGGATTGAAAAATGCTGAAGCTTTTCTAAAAGTTGTTACAAACAAAAAGATATTAAAATAGAAATAACATCATATGAATGAGTCCCTCGGGGTAATAAGGTTACAGAACTCTTTATCTCTGCTGGTTAACCTAAAAAAGCCTTTTACCAGTCATACAGTGGACAAAACCAAATATGATATGAGGTGGCTTACAAGAAAAGCTTATTAGTGCTCAGCCATCAATCAAAATGAGGAATCCATTCCAAGCATATAATGGAGAGACTAATCTGAGGGTTTTCTTTCTTTTTCTCCCAAAGGGAGTATTGCTATGACTCATTCTTCCTCTCGCAAGAATTTTCTTAATCCACCAAGTTAGTAAGCATTGGACTATATACAAAATCCTAAAATAAACTAAGCTAGGTCTAAAAGAAACCATGCTAAGAGCAAATTGAAGTTATGCAGTGAACAAAAGATAAAATGCTAAAATATCTTTTCTCAGTTTCATCCCTTGTGAATTTTCCGGACTTCAGACAATATTTTTTTCCTTAATTCTGAAAAACTCTCCTTTTTCAATTTTACCAATTTCCCTACCTTCAAATCAATATACATATACCTCTATTAAGTGCCTCTTTCATTTAATATACTGTTCAGAGGGTAGGGGAGGCACTGGACTGGAGGGAGAGGAAAGGAACCACGAGAATGAGAAGAAAAAAATTTGAGAAAATTGCACACAACAGATTCTTTTAAAAAATAATAATTTGTTTTTATTGATTGCTTTTGAGAGAGAGAGAGATTTGTTGCTCCACCTACTTATGCACTTATTAGTTGATTATTTTATGCGCCCTGACTGGGAATCCAACCTGAAACCTTGGCATATTGGATGACGCTCTAAGCTACCTGGCCAGAGCTGCATAGAACAGATTCTTGTTCTAGGTCCCCTACTTTATAAATGTTTCTCAAACTGAAATTTAAGAGATCACAAGATCAAAGATATGGCACAAACAAGGCACAGAGATTATAACAATTAATTGTAGATTTTATGTTAAATTTAGCTTATTTTTTTTTCTATTTCCTTTTGAAACACTTTCTCTTTCAACTTACAAAAAATAGTGACTAGAAAAGCTGGGCATATAGTTGAAGTAAATTTAATTCCTCCTCGGACCCTCTCCTGCCACCCTCTGTCATTAGAATCCATCCTGAGTGGTTCACTAAAAAGAATCCATCATTGGGATGTCTCTTCTATTTCTCCATCTCCTTTTTTATATCCATGGGCATCAGGAACCTATCTTCTAGCCTTTAAAATCCTCAAAACAAAGGTTCCAGCACACATCTTTCCTTTCCTCCTCTTCTTTCCCCACAGGCTTACATCTCCTAAATTCTAGGGACCTCACACAAGGCTTGCAACTGGGGCAGCTATGAGCAGTGGGAGTTTGTACTGGGCAAACTCCCTGAACCTGTCCGTAAGGCCCCCTTTTCTTTTCTTTTCTTTTTTTAAAATATATTTTATTGATTTTTTACAGAGAGGAAGGGAGAGGGATAGAGAGTTAGAAACATCGATGAGAGAGAGACATCGATCAGCCACCTCCTGCACACCCCCTACAGGGGATGTGCCCGCAACCAGGATACATGCCCTTGACCAGAATTGAACCTGGGACCTTTCAGTCTGCAGGCCAACACTCTCTCCATTGAGCCAAACCGGTTTCGGCGGGCCCCTTTTTCTTTTAATTGTTAGTGAGCCAAAGCAGTTCAGCCTTGGCTCATTTTCCCCCCTAGTCTCTCTCCTGTTACCCTAGGCTGGTGGTCGGCAAACTGCGGCTCACGAGCCACATTCAGCTCTTTGGTCCCTTGAGTGTGGTTCTTCCACAAAATACCACGGCTTGGGCAAGTCTATTTTGAAGAAGTGGCATTAAAAAATTTGGCTCTCAAAAGAAATTCCAATCGTTGTACTGTTGTTATTTGGCTCTGTTGACAAATAAGTTTGCCGACCACTGCCCTAGGGCCTTCCTTGCTTAACTTTCTCGAGCTTTAATAAAAGTTCTCTAAAATTCCAGAGGGATATCTCAGCTGTAAGGGATTATCACTGAGAAATCAGGGGTCTAAACCCCAAGCTGGAATTTCTAGTCCAGAGCACCAGAAATGAGGAAGGTGACCACATAGCATTGGCCGTGAAAAGCAGTGAGGTTGCTGTCTGCCAGGGAGACACAGCTGGAAATGTGGGCACCCTCTTAAAGGATCAATATACAAAATTTCGTGTGCAACCATTCACCTAGGGCTCTGGCAGAGGGAGGGCAGAGCTCTGTGAGGAGAATCCAGGGAAGGAGGCTCTGGGGATAGAGCTTAGAGAGCAGTCACCTGGATTCCTGTGCTGAGTAATTTCCCCACACTGCAGGGGACACCTTTCTCAGGCAGACCTTAACTATCCAGGCAGCTTATGCCTGAGGGTGGGGCAAATGCCCCATTTTGTTGGAAAACCTCTTGCCCCACCTTGTGGAGTTTAGACCTTGCTGTGGTACATAGCCTGAATCTCATTAAGAGACAGAATAACAATCAGCTTGCAGGCAGAGGCAGATGTCTGGGTGCTTTGCCTGATCTGCTTCTGGACCCTGGGCTAGGAAAAGCAGAACTTTGTGCACATCTTGGTCTTGACCAAATGCACCCAACCCCACCAGAGAGAGCCACAAGCTATGGATTGCTGATAGCTCCAAACAAGGTATTGAGAGCCAGTCACTGTGTGACATTGTCCTGAACCAGAGACCCTCCAAAAAGAATGAGAGTCATCTATCTAATATATAGAAACAAACCCAAACAGGCAGCCAAAATGGAGAGAATAATAATAATAATAATAATAATAATAAATAAATCCCAATTAAAATAAGAGAATTCTCCAAAAGAAGAAATAAATGAAATGGAGATAGCAACTTATCAGATATAGAGTTCAGAATAATGATTACAAGGATGCCCAACAGCTTGAAAAAAGACATAGAAACTGAAAAACGAGCAGCCAGAAATGAAGAATGACATAGCAGTAATAAAGAATACAGTGGAAGGGATAAACAGCAGATTATAGAAAGCTGAGGATCAGATTGGCAAATTAGAAGACAGGGTAAAAAAAAAAAATCAGAGAACTAAAAATAAAAAATAATTAAAAAACAGGAGGACAGTTTAAGGGAGCTGTGGGACAACTTGAAATATATCAATATCCCCATCATATGAGTACTAGAAGGTGAAGAAACTGAGCAAGGGATAGATAACCTGTTTGAGGAACTAAAGGCAGAAAACTTCCCTAATCTAGGAAAGAAAAAGTCATACAAGTACAAGAGGGAAAGAGAGCCCCAAGCAAGAAGGATCTAAACAGGCCCACACCCAGAAAGAGATAAAGGAACTCCCATAAGGCTGTCAGCTGATTTCTCATCAGAAATTCTACAGGTGAGAAGGGAATGACATGAAGTATTCAAGGTAATGAAAAGCAAGGGACTGAATCCAAGACTACTCTATCTAACAAGGCTATCATTCAAAATAGATGATGAAATAAAGAGCTTCCCAGACAAAAAAAGGTTAAAGGAGTTTATCACCACCAAATCAGCATTATAAGAAATGTTAAAGGGACTAAGAAATACAATATAGAGATAAATAGACATAAAGTATTAAAAAGGCAATAAGTACCTATTAATAATAATCTTAAATGTAAATTGATTAAATGGTCCAATCAAAAGACAAAGGGTAGCCTGGATGGCATAGCTCAGTGGTTGAGCATCAATCTATGAATCAGGAGGTTGTGGTTCAATTTCTGGTCGTGGCACATGCCTGGGCTGTGGGCTTGATTCCCAGTGGGGGGCATGCAAGAGGCAGCCAATCAGTGATTCTCTCTCATTGATGTTCTATTTTCTCTCTATTCCTTCTTCTCTGAAATCAATAAACATATATTTAAAAAAAAAGACTTAGGGTAGCTAAATGGATAAGAAAACCAAATAAACACACACACACACACACACACACACACACACACACACCTATCTCAAAACAAAAGATTCACACAAGATGAGTGAAGGGATGGATGGGGAATTTTTTTACAAGTAATGAAAAAGGAAAAGTTGGATAACAATATTCATATTTGACAAAATAGACTTCAAAATGAAGGCCATCACAAGAGACAACAAAGGTCATTACATAATACTACAAGGATCAATCCAAGAAGAGGATATAATCCTTGTAAACATATATGCGCCCAATATAGGAACACCTAAATATATAAAAAAAAATTCTGGAAGATTTTAAGAGAAATCAATATCAATATCATCATAGTAGGGGACTTGAACATCCCACTTACTTCACTGGCTAGATCTTCCAGACCAAAATTCAACAAGAAAACAGTAACTCTAAATGACACACTAGATCAGATGGATTTCACTGACATTTACACAGCATTTCATCCCAAAGTTACAGAATATACATTCTTCTCAAGTGTTCATGGGTCAGTCTCAAAGATAGATCACATATTAGGGCATAAAACAAGTCTCTACAAGTTCAAGATGATGAACTCATATCAAGCATCTTCTCAGGTCACCGTGGAATTAAATTAGAAATCAACTACAGTAAAAACACCCCAAAACATTAAAACACATGGAGGCTTGGTAGCATGTTATTAAACAATGGGTTGTCAATGAGATCAAGGAAGAAATAAAAAAGTTTCCTGGAAGCAAATGAAAATGAACACACAACAGCTCAAAACCTCTGGGACACAGCGAAAGTAGTCCTGAGAAGGAAGTTTATAGTATTACAGACCTACCTCAAAAAAAAAAAAAAAAAAGAAAGAAAGAAAGAAAAAGAAAAATTATTAGTAAATTATCTAACCCTACAAGTTAGAAAGAGAATAACAAAAAAAAAAAAGCCCAGAGTTCGTACAAGGAAATAATAAAGATAAATGTACAAATAGATGATATACAGACTAAAAACAAACAACAACAACAAAACCAACAACAATATAAAAGATCAATGTAACAGAGAGGACCCAAATAAAATCAGAAACAAAAGAGGTGAACACCTGACACCACAGAAATACAAAGAATTGTAAGAAAATACTATGAACAACTGAACTATATGCCAACAAGCTGGACAATGTGAACAAAATGGACGAATTCCTAGAAAAATACAATCTTTCAAAACTGAAACAGGAAGAATCAGAAAACCTGAATAAGCCAATAACAGCTGATGAATCTGAAGCAATAAAAAAAAAAAAATCCCTGGTCCGGACAGGGGAGTTTTACCAAACCTTCAAAGAACAGCTAACACCTATCCTCCTCAAACTATTCAAAATAAGCCAGTCAGAGAAAGACAAGTATCACATCATCTTAATAAAATAAACTGTGTCCAAAATAGATCCAGAGACATAGAAGCATGGAGCAGACTGATGACTCTTGGAGAAAAGGTAGGGGTGGGTAGGTGGGTGAGGAGAGATTAACCAAACAACTTATATGCATGGACACACACAATAGTGTGCCGAAGGCTAGAGTGGAGGGAGTCAATGGCAGGAGGGGGCGTGCTGGGGAATGACAACAACATCTGTAATACTTCCAACAATAAATATAAATGAGGGGGAATCCAAGATGGCGGCATAGGTAAACACCTACAATGCTGCCTCGCACAACAATTTCAAAACTACAACTAAAAGACAGAACGGACATCATCCAGAACCACAGGAAAGCTGGCTGAGTGGAAATTCTACAGCTAGAAGGAAAGAGAGGGGCTCACAGAAACCCAGAGGAGCTGCAAAAAGCTGAGGTACAGAGACACGCGCGTGGAGAGAGCAGGTGCCAGAGTATCTGGCTGGCTTTCTCTGGCGGGAGGGAGAAGGAGACTCTCAACGGCACTGAACCCCTTATCCTACGACACTAAACCCCAGATCCAGCTGAAACTCATACGGGGGGAGTTTGGACTGTGAAAAGGGAGAAGTGCATGGAAATTTAGGGGAGTCGCAAAAGATCAGAAGTCTGGTGGCACGCACGGCACTGCGCGCGCAGAGGACAGATTGCAGATTGTGCCCCTGGCTTTCACGAGTGGGTGGGAGACAGACCCTCCCAACTGCACCACTCCTAACTTCACTAAACCCTGGTTTCCGGCGAAACCCTGGGGACCCAGACTCATATGGTCCCGGAGCACAGGGGAGCTGGAACGGCAGCAGTCTAGAGGCACTGCAGAAGAGCGTGTGCGCAAGGGACTGCTTTAGCGATTACCCAGTCACATGAGACTCAGGGGGCTGTGGAGGGCGGGGCCGACTGGAAGGCAAGGTGGTCCCTTAAGCCCTGAGACTCCACCCATCCCAAGCTCAATAGAGAGGCTTCTGCAGTTTTGCAAGTCTGGTATCATAAGGCTGAATCCAACACAGAGGTTCTCCCGGCATAGTGAAAATGCCGAGACAAGGGAAGGGATCACAAACAAAAGAAATGGAGGAAAACAAACGACTGGATAAAGAGTTCAAAACCACACTTATAAGGTTTTTCAAGAATATCCTAGAAAAGATGGATAAATTTAGCGAGACCCAAGAAGAGATGAAAAAGAACCAACTAGAGATGCAAAAGAACCAACTAAAAATTAAACATACACTGACTGAATTAAAAAATATTGTACAAAGACCTAACAGCAGACTAGAGGAAGGCAAGAATCAAGTCAAAAATTTGAAATATAAAGAATCAGAAAACACTCAACTGGAAAGCAAGAAGAAAAAAGAATCCAAAAATGTGAAGATAATGTAAGGAGACTCTGGGACAGCTTCAAACATACCAACATCAGAATTGTGGGGGTGCCAGAAAAGAGAAAGCAAGATACTAAAAACCTATTTAAAGAAATAATGACTGAAAACCTCCCACATCTGGTAAAAGAAATAGACTTACAAGTCCAGGAAGCACACAGAACCCCATAGAAAAGGAATCCAAAGAAGACTACACCAAGACACATCATAATTAAAATACCAAGAGCAAAAGACAAAGAGAGAGTATTAAAAGCAGCAAGAGAAAAACAGTTCATTACCTACAAGGGAGCACCCATACGACTGTCAGCTGATTTCTCAACAGAAACGATGCAGGCCAGACGGGAGTAGCAAAAAATATTCAACGTGATGAGTAGCAAGAACCTACAACCAAGAATACTCTATCCAGCAAAGCTATCATTCAGAATTGAAGGGCAGATAAAGAGCTTCACAGATAAGAAAAAGCTAAAGGAGTTCATCAACTCCAAACCAGTATTATATGAAATGCTGAAAGGTACTCTTTTAGAAGAGGAAGAAGAAAAAGGTAAAAGATAAAAAATTATGAACAACAAATACGTATCTATCAACAAGTGAATCTGAAAATTAAGGGAATTGAAGATTTGATGAACAGAATAAACTGGTGAATATAATAGAATCAGGAGCACAGAAAGGGAGTGGACTGATAATTCTCAGGGGGAAAGGGGTGAGGGGTGTACAGGGAGAGACTGGACAAAAATCATACACCTATGGATGAGGTCAACGGGAGGGAGGGAAGGGTGGAGGGGAACTATGGAGGGGAAAAAAGAGAAACAAATGTAATAATCTGAATAATAAAGATTAAAAAAAGATAAATTAAAGAACAAAAGAATATAATGAAAATGCTGCATGACAGACTAACTCAGCTAAACATAACCACTCTTCCTGTTTTGTTTTGTGGGGGAAGTTATAGTGCAAAGTTAGAGGCACATTTTGTGTGTTCATTAGACTAACGGGAGTTAATTGATTACTGAGTTTTAGTTGTTCAGAGGTAGAGTAATTTGGGAATAAATTGTTATACTAAAGTAGCTTGCAGCTAATAAAGAACTATTTGGTTAAAAAAAATAATTTCAGAACATAGAAAAAAGACTAACAATTTATGAAACAAATACCAAAAATCATTTAAAGTGATATATAATTACATATTCTCCCAAGTTCCACAGCTTGGGACCAAAGTCTCTATATAATTAAAACGCTGTCCCTCTTTAGATTCTGATGATTTAAAAAAACATTGGATCCCTATACCTGAGTTTATTATTATATTTTTTTACTGACTGTGGAGAGAGAAATGAAAAAAGATCATTAAACTTCCCCCAACTTCTAAAAGAAACTCTGAAACTGGGGTTGGGGCCAGTTTTAGGGTGTTTCTTCCTTTACCTTAAGTAACCATCAAGAGAAATAACTAATTTTCTGATACTCTGAGCAGGCTTTCAAAGCCTTCTGTCTCTGGACCCCACCCCTTCTCCGGACCAGTTCCAGTAACTAGTAAAATTTCTGGAGCTTCATAAAGAGAGGAAACAAAAACAATGCTTTATCAGGCTCTCTCCCCCATGGACAAAGCTCCTGTTTTCCTGCTCTAAAGATCTTGATCATAGTCACCTGACTGCTTCCTGAAGCAGTGCTTTTACATTTTATCCCTTTGTTTAGAAATATTTCTTGTTAGGTGTTTTTGTATTTTGACTGTTTCTCAGGCAATCCTGATAAAACTTCATCTTCTTACTTTCAAACAATTACTAGGAACCTTCTGCTCTAATCAACCTGGCTTTCCTTAGGGTCTCACAAATATCCTAATTTCAGCTTTACGCCTTGGCCTCATTTTCTTCCCACATTGGTGTGTACTTATCAACAATCCACCCTACTCTACCCCCAAATTTCACCTCTCCATCCTATCCAAACTCTACACATTCTTCAAAGACTAGCTCAAATCCATTTTCTCCAAAGCCTTTCCTAGCTCCTCCAACCCATTAATTACTCTCTTTTCTACTCTGAAGGTTAACAATGCGCAGGGTGCAGCATACTATTTTGCCCCAATACTTGATTCAGGTATCTGATACCCTAGCTAGTCTAACTGGTCCTCAATGGACCACACGTTTACTACTATATAGTGAAGGCATTTCATACACAATCTCAGAGAAGCAGCACACTTGTGACTTTTAGGGATAACGCTGGTTTCATTCTAAACAATTTCAGGGATCTAGGTACATATCAAGCTTTGTTTTCAGATTAAAACAGAAAAGCAGTTATGTTTGAAGAGGTACCTATCTACAATTTGTATAATGTGTCTGGATGTTTCACTTGGAAAGTGGGGAATGTAGAACTGATCAAAGAAATTTGGTATGCCCTGGAGTTGGGATGTAATTCTCACCAGGAGGAGAATACTTAAAGAGAGAATTGAGTTCCCTCAGTCAACTGAGCAGAGAGGAGCCATTCTTCAAGATATGGTGCAGGAGGCAGCCAATCAATGATTCACTATGATCTTTGATGTTTCTATTTTTCCCTCTTCCTTCTTCTCTGAAAAAAGAAAAAGAAAAAATAGAAAAAGAAAATGGCACTGCCCCACCACCTGAACCTTGTGTCACAACTGTGGAGAACCTCATTCTTAAAGAGGTACTATCATATGCAGAATGAATACCTGAAGGAATAACCAACAGACCAAGTATTTGTAAATAATCACATGGCAGCCCGAAGCAATCTATATATACTCGGTATAAAAGCCTAATATGCAAATTGTCCCCTCAGGAGTTTGACCAGGAGATGGGAGTTCAATTGCTCGCTATGATGTGTGCCGACCACCAGGGGACATGTTGCTGGCAGCAGGCAGCAGTGGAGGCACTGCTGGCCCCAGTGGGCCCCAAGGAGAATGGGACCATGGCGGGATGATGATGCAGGTGAACAGGCAGCACCAGGTGGGGCTGTGAAGCTGGGGGCATAAGCTAGGGCTGCCGGAGCAAGATAGGGCCAGACACGCCCTAAAGCCCTCCTGCGGTTCCTTCAGGCAGGCTAGTCTCCTGCAGTCCCTCTTTGGTTGGCTGGCCCCAATTGCATCTCTGTAGCTGAAAGAAGCTGGCATCGTTGATAGAATATGTCTGAAGACCAACTATTGGCACAACATATCTCTGCAGCCCCAAAGCAGGGGGGATAAGGGGTGGGAAGCAGTGTTGTCCACAGAATATGTCTGAAAACTGTTATCAACAAGTACTCCTTCACAGCTAAAATGAAGTAAATAAGGATGCAATTACCAAACATAGTTGTGGTGGACTTTTATATGTCAATTTTGCCTAACACTAAATTTCTCCTATGAAAAACCATCTGATGAAAACTTTACTGGATGCTGCAGCAAAAGTTTGTCCAAATAATATAAATTTTTCAGAATACCTGGCACATTTTAAAAAATTAATGATAAACAAAGATTCTGACAGTAAAAATTTTATGGAAAATATTCATTCCATAAATAATTCTTTTGCTTTTGCTTCAATGAGTGCAAATATCGCTTCACCATCAGGATATGGGCCACACTGTTTTAGAACACACGGTCAAGTTTATCACCATACTTCAGATGGTGTTTCTTGGAAGTTTGCTCAACTCTACATTTTAGACAGAGCCGAAGCGACGAGTGAAAGATTAGCAATGCCAGAAAACCAAGGTTGATCAGAAAGATTCATAATCAACATCAATAGCCCCATGCATGAAATAAACAAATTAGAAAATCATACAAGATGCTACACAAGGCAGAAAAGAAAGCCCAATCTGAAGCAGCAGCAAAAGGTATAGCTCTTACGGAAGTAACAATGGCAATTAAATATAATCGTAATAGCCCTAGCCAGCTTGGCTCAGTGGATAGTCAGCCTGAGGAATGAAGGGTCCCAGGTTCGATTCCAGCCAAGGGCACATGCCTGCGTTGCAGGCTCGATCCCCAGTGAGGGGCGTGCAGGAGGCAGCCAATCAATGATTCTCTCTCATCATTGATGTTTCCATCTCTCTCTCCTTCTCCCTTTCTGAAATCAACAAAGAAATATATTTAAAATATAATCGTAATAGTGATCTGGGTAGATATAATTATCCCTGTGTAACCAAAGTTGATGTCCTATTTAGAAAGAAAGATGAAGAACCTCCTTTTGAAAGGGACCTGCTCATTCATTGTAAACCAGATCCCAATAATCTGAAGGCCACTTAAAATTAAATCACTATCCTGTTTCCTACATTAAAGCAATGACATATGCTATTCTTTTTCCACATGGTGAAAAAGGCTGGGGGACGGATATTGCATTAAGACTCAAGAGAGGACAGTGTAATCAACAATAATACCCAACAAAATGTAAAGACACGAGTCACACAAATGCAGTATTATGTATTTCATCTCTTTGTCCGGGACACATTCAATCCTATTTTAAATGTAAGAAAGTTAATTCAACAGTATATTGTCAATTCATATTAAAAAATGGAAGCCAATGGATAAATTTCATTAAAGCAAACCAATCTTAGCTGAGAGTTGAAAAATATAGTGGTTTGATGGATTATCTCACATTTAGATCTGAAAACCACAATGTGCCGATTAGTAAAATGATAATACTTCAATCATCTTTTGAGAGTAGTCCCAGAAATATGCAGCAGTAACATCAGGATGAAATGGCAATTGTAACGAAGTATGGAAAGCCCGATTTATTCATAACTATGATGTGTAACCCAAAATAGTCAGATATTATAAATAATTTACAACGCTGGCAAAAAGTTGAAAACAGACTTGACTTGGTAGCCAGGGTTTTTAATATTAAACTGAATGCTCTTTTAAATGATTATGTAAATTCGATTTATATGGCAAAGTTACAGGTAAAATTCATGTCATCAAATTTCAGAAACAGCCGAAACAGGTTTGGCTCAGTGGATAGAGCATCGGCCTGCGGACTGAAGGGTCCCAGGTTCGATTCCGGTCAAGGGCATGTACCTTGATTGCGGGCACATCCCCAGTAGGAGGTGTGCAGGAGGCTGCTGATTGATGTTTCTCTCTCATTGATGTTTCTAACTCTCTACCCCTCTCCCTTCCTCTCTGTAAAAAATCAATTAAAAAAAAAAAAAAGCCGAAACCGGTTTTGCTCAGTGAATAGAGCGTCAACCTGGGGACTGAAAGGTCCCAGGTTTGATTCCAGCCAAGGACACATGTCTGGGTTGTGGGCTCGATCCCCAGTAGGGGACGTGCAGGAGATAGCCGATCAATGATTCCCTCTCATCACTGATGTCTCTATCCCTCTCTGAAATCAATAAACAAATATATTAAAAAAATTTTTCAGAAACGCAGACTGCCTCACACTCACATATTACTGATATTAGATAGTGAATCCAAACTACAAAGAGAACAGGAGATTGACTGTATAGTTAAGGCAGGAATTCTGAATAAAGACCAGTGTCCTTGACTTTTTCAAATTGTAAAATCAAATATGGTACATGGATCACATGAAATACAAAATCCAATATTAAATGTTAAAATATTTCTTCTCATTATTTTCCTTTCAATGTGCATGGTCCGTGCACCGGGCCACTAGTATACACATAACCCACCAATCCACTATAAGTGATCTTGGAAAAAAAAGGAAAAAGGCAAGATGAGTATCCTCTTATAGACCAAAGAGATCACTGAAGTTTTTGATAGAAAAAGTTATTTGGTATTACTGAATTGTATACTTAAAATGATGAATTTTATGATATGTAAATTACAACTTAATAAAATTGTTTAAAAAACACACACAAAGCTTTGGTGATTTGAGCTGGAGTATTTGTGCATGGTGAAGCACCCAACAACAGTCCAATAAGAAGAGAGTATTCACAAGTTTTTATTGGAGTTTTTCAAGACAAGTATAAAACCTCTGGTACAAAGCTGATATTTTTCAAATTAAGATAGGCTCGCTACAAATGATAACAAAAACTACCAAATACAGGAGATTAAAAATGGTGGCAGAGTAGGAGGATGCTGCTTGAACAAGCTCCCAGGAACAAGCTGGGATTACAATTGAAATACAAAAAGTCTTCCTGAATAATCAATGAAAAACTAACAGGAGAGAACCCTAATACCCAAGGACCAAAGGTGGACACCACATAGAGACTGGTAGCAGGGACAGAGGCAGGAAAGGGCTGGTCGGGCACCCACAGATGGCAAATGAAGTCCCTGAGAGTTATCTCAGCTATGTGTGTGTGGTGGTGGGAGTGGGGGGGAGAGGGTGCCACTGAGAACTCTGGGATCTAATTCCGAAGCTGGGCTCCCCAGCAGAGAGTACCAAACTGAGGAGGGTACCCACATAACATCTAGGTGTGAAAAGCAGTGGGGTGCTGTCTGCCAGGGAGTGACAGCTGAAAGTGTGGAAACTCTCTTAAAGGGCCAATGCACAAAAGGACCACCCACCTTGTGCTCTGGCAAAGGGAAGGTGAAGTGGACTGGAGCTGTCAGAGAAGAACCCAGAACTGGGGACTTGGGGAATAGAGCTCAGATGGCAGACACCCCAAATTTACTGGGCTGAGCTATTCCCTCACACAGCACAGGACATCTTTCCCACAGACATCAGCCTTGCCTGGGAAGGAAAACAGTCAACACACCCTATTGGAAAACACCTTGCCCTGAGGCTACTTAAGTGATTAAAAGTAACAATTAGTCCCCAGACAGAAGCAACTGCTCCACCCTGTAGAAAAAACTCTAGCCACATCTAAGGATAATTGCCTGGGGGCAATTCAAGTTGGAATCCTATTAGTCTGTAGATAGAGGCAGTCTCTGGAAGCTTTGAGTCTTTGCCTGATCCAATTAATCAGAAACAACCTTTAACACTGTCCTGCACTAGAGATTGAGCGGTATAAAGGACCTACCTAAAACATAGTCACAAATCCAAACAGACAACCAAAATGAGGAAACAAAGAAAGAACCCTCAAATGAAAGAACTAGCAAATTTTCCAGAAGAAGAGACAAATGAAGCAGAGATAAGAAGTGTATCTGAAAGAGTTCAGAGTAATGATCTTTAAAATGCTCAACAATATGAAAAAAGACATAGTAATTATGAAAAAAGAACAGTCTGGAATAAAGAATGACACAACACAAATAAAGAACACATTGGAAGGAATACAGAGCAGATTAGGGGAAGCTAAGGATCGAATCAGTGAATTGGAAAATAGAGTTGAAAATATCACTCAGAGAACCAAAAAAAAAAAAACAAAAAACAGGAGGACAGCTTAAGGGAGCCATGGGACAATGAAAAATAACAATATTAGAATAGTAGGTGTGCCAAAAGAGGCAGAAAGGGGGAAAGAAAAAGAGAAGGTGTTTGAAGAAGGTAGAAAACTTCCCTAACCTGGTAAATAAAAAGGACACACAAGGTCAAGAGGCACAGAGAACCCCAAACAACAAGAACTCAAACAGATTCATACCCAGACACATCATAATTAAAATGCCAAAAATTAAAGACAAAGGGAGAATCATTTATTTTATGTTTGTTTGTTTATTTACTTACTTATACTGTCTAAAGTTTTACATATGTCTCCTTTCCCTGCATTGACCCTTGCCAGCCATTCCCAACCCTGAAGGCAAGCCCTCAACGCCCCAGTGGACAAAGAGAGAATCTTAAAGGCAAAAGGAGTTCCCATAAGGCTGACATCTCATTTCTCATCAGAAACTCTATAGGCCAGAAAAGAATGGCATGAAGTACTCAAGGTAATGGAAAGCAAGGATCTGAGACCAAGATTACTATATCTAGCAAGGCTATCATTCAAAATAGATAGTCAAATAAAAAAGACTAAAGAATTTATCACCATCAAGCCAGCAATACAAGAAATGCTAAAAGGATTGCTGTAAGGGATTGCTGAGAAGAAGAAACAGAGAGAGAAACCTAGCCATACAGAATTAAAATGGCTATACATAAGTATCTGGATTACCAGTAAATGCCTCAATCAAAAGGTGCAGGGTAGCTGAATGGATACAAAAACATGACCCAACTATATGCTGCCTAAAAGAGACCCACCTCAAAACAAAAGACACATACAGGATGAAAGTCAAGTTTTGAGAGAAAAAATTTTCATACAAATGAAAAAGAACAAAAAAAAGCTGGAGTAGCAATACTCATATCTGACAAAATAGACTTTAAAAGCATCATGCTAAGCAAAATAACCCAGTCAGAGAAAGATAAGTATCATATGATCTCACTTATTTGTGGAATATAATGAACAACATACATTGATGAACAAAAATAGAGCCAGAGGGGAGAAAATATACTAGAATATAATAGAAGTAATCCTGTTATTTGCAGACTTTTAATATTTCCTACAACTTTTGTGATATCATACTATATTAGTACAGTTTTGGTATAATTATACTTAAAATCCTTTTATTCTTGAAATATTAATGTTTTTTGCATGTAATATTATATGTAAGATAATTTTTCTTGAATATTGGTGTTTATTTTCATGTAACATTATCATATTTAAAATTGTTTTTCTTGAGATATTAATGTTTATTGCATGTAACATTATATTTAAGATAAATTTTCTTGAAATATTAAGGTTTATTGCATGTAAAAAAAAACTATCAAATACATACACACATAAATAAAATCCAAATACATAAAACTATGGAAATAATGAGAACCATACTGCTCGTGGAGATAGTTTCTGGGAAATGGCAGGGTTGGAGGTAGAAACAAAAACAGTATTTAAGATGTGACAGCTGAAAAAGCAGAACTAATGAAAGAAGGGAAGTCTGAGAAATCATGACCCTTGGCCAAGAAGGTTGGTTTACTAACCCCAGGGTCATAAGATGTGCTTTGGCACAGGATCTTTTAAAAAAGGCTGAAGGACATTTTTCCTTTAATAATAAACAAAGGAAATCAGGAGAGCACACAGAAGTAAAAGGCAACTTAATTTAATGCAGAGAAGGAGAGGAGGTTGCTGAGACTATAGTATATGGACCCAAAACAGGAGTTCAAGATAAAAGTTCTAAAATTAACAGTCATGACACCAACTGTAAACTATTATTTATACATGACAATAAAACTGTACATATCTTACATCTTAGAAACATATTTCTTTCATTTACCTGAGTTTCTCAGATTAACAAAGAGGCCATATGCTATATCTACACTAGTAAAAGAGAAACATGCAAATTAACCACCACTCTGTTACACTTACAAGCCACACTCAACAGCCAATCAGTAGAGGATATGCAAATTAACCCAATCAAGATGGCAGCTGGCCACTGAGTGAGCAGGAGGCTTGGGTTTCCCTAGTGATGGAGGAAGCCAAGCTTCCCTCCTGCTCTGGCTGGCCCTGACTACAAAGTTTCAATTATAGAAGATAAATAAATCCCAACAAAAATGGCTGCAGCCATGGAGCTGTAGAGAGAGCAGGAAGCTTGGGTTTGCTTGGTGCTGGAGGAAGCCAAACTTCCTGGCCTCCGTTCAAGGCTATGAAGTTTCAATTATAGAAGATAAATAAATCCCAGATTCCAGGACCTCCACTTGGGTTGATGGGGGGGTGTGGCTGGCCTGCAAACCACCACAGGTCTCTGCTCATGCTGCTCCACACCCCAAGGGAACCCCCACCCTGATCCAGAACACCCTTCAGGGAAAACCAGCCAGCCCCTACCTGTGCACCAGGCCTCTATTCTATCTAATAAAAAAGTAATATGCAAACTGACCATCACTCCAACATAAAAGATGGCTGCCCCTATGTGGTCAAATATCCTGCCCCACATGTGGACACAAGATGGCCACCACAGGATGGCCAGCAGGGGAGGGAAGTTGAGAGAGACCAGGCCTGCACGGAAGAGCAGTTAGGGGTGATTAGGGCTGCAGGGGAGGGCAGTTAAGGAGAATTAGGCTGTCAGGAGAGCAGTTAGGCATCAATCAGGCTGTCAGGGGAGTGGTTAGGGGGTGATCAGTCTGGCAGGCAGAAGCAGTTAGGGGCAATCAGGAAGGCAGGCAGACGAGCAGTTGGGAGTCAGCAGTCCTGGATTGTGAGAGGGATCCCAGATTGGAGAGGGTGCAGGCTGGGCCAAGAGACACCCTCCCACCCCCATGCACGAATTTCATGCACTGGGCCTCTAGTTCCAATATAATGAAGAGAAAAATAAAGGAATAAAATTTTATTTGCATACCTGTTATATGCATAGTACTTTATCATATATGTCTCTTCATAAAAACTGTAAAATATAATTATCCCCATTGTATAGATAAAAACAACAACTGAGACTCAGAAGGGATAGAGCCTGATCAGGATACATAAAATCTCAACAGTAGATGTGAATTTGAACCTGAACCTAAAATTCATACTGTTTATATTACACTGTCCCTATAAAATACTTTCCACCATATTATTTTGTTACTACATTTTAACAGAAGCAAATTGCTGAAGTGACAGTAACTGACAAAAAGCAACAGCAGGAGAAAAAACTATAAAGTAACTAAAACACAAAAAGTGTGAAACAATTTAATGCAATTACCAATAACCTATAAACTACAACCACCTCAAAAGACAATTCAACAGTAGAGAATAATGTCAATGCACACAATGAATTCTAAATTTTATAGCCTCCAAATCAGATTGGTTAAATTAAGTTTAGAGGATTCCATTAAAAAAGACCATAAAAAGTGTTATGCTACATTTTAAAATAGCTTTTTTAAAAGATTTCAATTTCTTACTGGCTTTGTAATCTTGGGTAAGATGATGAACAATTTTTTGTTCCTCTGTTTTCCCACCTGTAAAATGAGAATAATAATAGCACCTTTTTCATAGAGCTAAACATTAATTCATTAAGTGAATACATGTAAATCCCTTATAACAGTTCTTAACAGAGAAAGTGTTCAAAAATATTAGCTAATAAGCCGAAACCGGGGGTGGCTCAGTGGATAGAGCATCGGTCTGCGGACTGAAAGGTCCTAGGTTCGATTCTGGTCAAGGGCATGTACCTTGGTTTTGGGCACATCCCCAGCAGGGAGTGTGCAAGAGGCAGCTGATCGATGTCTCTTTATCATCGATGTTTCTAACTCTCTGACTCTCTCCCTTCCTCTCTGTAAAAAATCAATAAAAGTATATATTTTAAAAAAATATTAGCTGAAACCGGTTTGGCTCAGTAGATAGAGCGTCTGTCTGCGGACTGAAAGGTCCCAGGTTCGATTCCGGTCAAGGGCGTGTATCCTGGTTGCAGGCACATCCCCAGTAGGGGGCGTGCAGAAGGCGGCTGATCGATGTCTCTCTCTCATCGATTTTTTTGGCTCTCTGTCCTTCTCCCTTCCTCTCTGTGAAAAATCAATAAAGTATATTTTTTAAAAATATATTAGCTAATAAAATCATTATTAATTATCTTCAAACTTCATTTTTAAGGAATACTACCTTAGTGCATGCTAGGTGAATGAGATATTATTATAATGTGATCCATATAACAGACAATTAATTATAAAGAATGGGTGAGAGAGGTAAGACTAAAAACCAGTATGCAAAAAAAGTGAGAGATGAATGTACACAAAACAGAAGAGAGGTGTTAAATCATTTTGCCCACACCTCCATTAACATTTTTCTCACCATATTATAATCAGTTGGATAAATATCTATCTTCTCCGTAAGTTATGAGGGTTTTTAGGACAGGCACTTATTTTTATACTGTCAGCCCAACATAATGCCTGCAATATAGTAGATACTAAATAAATATATAATAAAATAAGAAGGGGGATTTTAGATCAATGTTGGGAGTACCTGGTTTTACCATATTCTAATTGGACTGGGAGCAGAATCAGTAAAGACCTATTATCACTCTTTGTTTAACTGATTATCAATATCCTGCATCCCTAGTCTTTTCAAACTGGAAAAATATGTTCAAAATATATTTGATTAGCTTTAAAGTTATAAACTTTTCAAATTATGATAAAATAAATTTTAATAATTTATTGGCATTATTCCATATACCAAGAGGTTCTGGGTTTAATTCCCTATCAGGACATATAGCTGAGTTTCAAGTTCGACCTCTGGTTGAGGTGTGTGGGGGAGGCAGCCAATCAATGTTTTTCATCTCTCTTTCTCTCTCAAAATCAATGAGGGGCATGTCCTTGGGTGAGGATTAAAAATGGTTGCAGGCACATCCCTAGTGGGGGGCGTGCAGGAGGCAGCTGATCGGTGTTACTCTCTCATCGATGTTTCTGACTTCTTATCCCTCTCCCTTCCTCCCTGTAAAAAATCAATAAAATATTTTTAAAAAATGTGTGTGTGTGTGTGTGGCTCTAATTAGCCTATTATGCCCAAAAGTTAACCCTTATGGTCAAATGGTCAGAAAGTCATAGCAATAAACAATACTAAATAAGAAACATGCCTACTTTTTAGCTGTTAATCTGCTAAATGCAGTACAGCTACAAAGAAAATACCTGATCTCCAGTACCAAAGTAAGCATGTTTGGGGATGACCAACCTAAATCCCCTTGTCTGGGACCACCCTTACTGCAGGCCCTATGAAGTATACAGCCTAAGCAACCACATAACAATGCCCCCTCCCTCACAAATGTTTGGTTCAGGGGTTACCCCCAGCCCAAGCAAGACAGAAAAAAAAATTCAATCCTCCAGGAATCTAGAAAGCTGGAAATAAAACCTCAGTTGAGAGATCATTTATCATGCGGTTGGGAGGCAGCATTACAACAAGCCAAAGTCACATTTAAGCTGAAGCTACTAAGGGGAAAAGCAGAAGCCATGAGAAAGCCAGACCGTAAAGGAGAGAATGGAGCAGTGCTAGGGCTAGGGTGGGGAAGATGGGGCACTTGCCTCAATGCAACATTGGAGAGGGCAACAAAAATTCAGTAGTCAAATTAACGTTCTAGAAGGGAGCTGAGAGGCACGGAAAGAAGTTGAAAAGAGTCCACACAGGACAAAGACGGAGGAAGGAGGGCAGGGACTTTCCCAGTGCCTGCTCTGGGTTCCAGCTGTGGTTCATTTCAGGGGCCTCTGTCGCCTTACAGTAACAACCACTGCAACTGCCAGCTCTGACACACCATCCCTTCGAGCAGGCTAGCTTAAGTGGCTTCCCTTCTTTTTTAAAAAAAATATATTTTATTGATTTTTTACAGAGAGGAAGGGAGAAGGAATACAGAGTTAGAAATATCGATGAGAGAGAAACATCGATCAGCTGCCTCCTGCACACTCCCTACTGGTTATGTGCCCACAGCCAAGGTACTTGTCCTTGATTGGAATCAAACCTGGGATCCTTGAGTCCGAAGGCCGCAGGCCAACACTCTATCCACTGAGCCAAATAGGTTAGGTGGCTTCCCTTCTAATAAGCTAACTTAAGTGGGTTTGTGTAAGTGTTCCCTGAGAACTAAAAACCTTGACTAATACTCTATTTGGGAAAACGAGGCAGGCACCTAAAGCTTAAAAAAAAAAAAAAATCAAGGCAATATATAATTAACTGTCAAAAAATGGTACTGAAATCAGTGCCACAGAAGTTCAGAGATGACTGTGGGTAGTCAGGAAGGATAAATTTAGCTAGATAGAAGTATATACTAAACAAACAGATCAAGTACATGGGAAGGGAACCAGGAAAAGTGAAGGGGAAGGAGTGATTCTCATACAACTGGTATCAAAGCCAAGGAAGTAAATACAGCTCCATGCATTTCTGCCTCCAGCCCTCACATCACACTGTTCATTATCCTGATACACAGTGACTCTTCCCCCTTTTCCTCATGTTCGAATCCTTTCACATCTTTAAGCAACCAGTTCAAACAACATTTCTTTGAAGAGGTATCCTACTCAAAAGAAGGTAGAGACCAGAACTAAGGTTGTGGCACTGGAAAAAAGTAAGGAAGAAAAGAGGACATGGCAGGAGGGAAGGTTAAGGGACTGAATGCAGTAACAAGAGATATTCTCTGGTGGAGAGCAAACTTGAGATGTTGTCCTATGTGTTAGGTACATAGGATGTGACACTGTTTGACAAGGAGGAATACCGGGGGCTCAAGAAACTAGAGGTAGGTGTAGAGGGTGTGCTGATGACTAACAGAATGGCCGAGCTGCACCAAAGGCCTTGCAGAGGTGAAAATGTGCAAATTTGTTGTGGCCCATTTTTGTGCATAGTTCTGTGGTTTTCTCTAAGAAATAGTAAATCTTAGGGACAAACTGAAGAAAACCAGAGGGGATGGGTGGATAGGGGCCTTGACTTTCAAATAATCACATACTTCCTGATATTTCCCAATCAAATCAAGCTTTCTTACCCACCTCCCCACCCCAATCCCACCTCCCACCCACTTCCATCCTCCTGCCGTAAGATACCCAGTGGCCATAATAAAGAGAAAAAAGAAAGAAGAGCAGCTATTTAAGCACATTAATTTGAATCTCACATGAATAAAAATAAATCTTGGCATTATATCAAATCTTGCTATGTTTAACCTAGGGTAAGAGCTGCCAGAATAGAGGTCAGATTTATAATGTATATGCTTGAAGGGCCTCCTTTTTTTCCACTGGTATGCATATACCAAGTAAATATTCTTTAACAATTCCTCATTAAAATGATAACCCCACACCAGGAAATCAAAATATTTTGTTGGTTATAATTTCCATATGCAAATCCCTTACTCTATAATTATGATTAATAATAGCTGCTACGGAAATACCTACAAGTCTATATACATAACTATATACATATTAAATATATCCTATTAGACAATTGCTACTGTTTAAAAAACTTAACTAAAGGCACTAAGAATTGCCTTAAACACCAGAAAACTTTAAATAAATTTAACTTGGCATCGTGCTCTCCATCATTCCAGCCCCCTCATTTTCTCCCACACGTCAGGATCTGTGTTCACGTGTAGGTACTTGTAGTGATATCAGTGCTTAGATATATTCAGATATGAAACTCTTTAATTGTAAAGGGTTATCTCTGTGCATCAGTTACCTTAGTTTGTAAGTTTGTCTTGGCATGTTTGTGTTCCCTCTTTAGTGAGTGCATTTAGGTATTTGAGTATATGTACCAAGAAAGGGTATATCTTCACAGGTAATAAAGTGTACCCATCTGTGAAGGAACTTTGTATTTCAGTGATTCTCAAAATGAACTAAGTGTATAAGAGCTAGAGATAGTGCACAAAAGGCTACATATTGTATGATTTCATTTATATGAAATGTTCAGAATAGGCAAATTAAAAAACCATAATGATGTATATTTTACATCTTCTAGTGTGCCTAAAATAAAAAAGGCTGACAATACTAAAAATTGGTGACATTAAAAATGTGGAGGGAAAAAACCCCAAAAACTCTGCTCAATGGGTTAGAGTGTCATCCCACACGCGAACAGGTTTCAGGTTCAATTCCCAGTCAGGGCACATGCCGAGGCTGGGAATCGAGCCCAGGTCAGGGTGAGTACGGTTGACAACCAATTGATGTTCCTCTCTCATATTTATTTGTTAAAAAAAAAAAAAAAAAACACAGATACATAACACAGATAAATCTCAAAAACATTGTTACATGAAAAAGTCAGACACAAAAAAGCACATACTACTGCACGATTCCATTTTTGTGAAGTCTATGACTAGGCAAAACAAATCTATGGTGTTGGTGTTAGAAATGTGGAATCAAAGTGGTTGCCTTTGGAGAAAGGTGAGTGAAGGAAATGGCTGGAAAGGGATATTAGGGAACTTTCTATGGTGATAAAAATGTTTTCTAATTTGTCTTGGTAGAAGTTACATTGTATAAAATTATCAGAACTCCTTGAACTAGACACTCAAGATATGCTCATTTTGTCTGCCCTGTGTGGCTCAGTGATTGAGCATCACGGTTCATTCCGAGTCAAGGCAAATGCTCGGGTTGCCCAGGCAGCCAGTCAATGATTCTCTCTCATCATTGATGTTTCTCTCTCTCCCCTACTTCCTTCCTCTCTTAAATCAATAAAAATATACTAAAACAAAAAATGCACATCTTACTGAATGTTAATTATACCTCATAAAACATACAAAATAGGAATCTGCTTCAAGGCATAGACTAAGGATGTTACAAATGAAATCTACATTAATGCAATCTGCATACATTTTCAATTTTGTGCCACTTTGGATTACTCACATCTCTATTCCTTCATTATTATAAATAGCCTAATGGATTACAGACATGTATGGGTAGATAGATATAAGTATATGTGTTCATGTTAATTTTCATAAACAGCAAATCAAGTTTGATTTTTTTAGGATTTCAATATGTGTACCAAATGGACTGTTACAAGTCCAGTAGAGTTTTCTGTTTTTTCTAGATAATTTTCCATTCAAAACAATGGTATAGTTGTGATTTTAGAGGCTTGAGATAAAATTGAATGAGAATAAGGCATGTAAATCAAATGTCAGCAAGAAAGGTTGATGACAGAAAGACAATAGTGCTTTAGCCACTATAACAGCCTAAAGAATAATGCTCTCTCCAATTATTTTAATTAAGAGCCCATAATTTTTAAATTTAAGGGGAAGTGAAAAGAATGAAGATTGCCAGCTAATTTGATCTGTAAAAGTTGGTTAATACAGCCTAAATAGCAAGAGCAGTGTACAGTAGATTGACTCCTGGAAAGCTACTGTGATCTTTTCTCCTCTGTCTTCCTTTCTCTTCATCTACCCAGGTATATCTTTATCTCCACCACCCTTCACTCTTCCTATGATTTTACTTAGATCTAATCGATTTCGTATATACCAAGCTCACCTCAGGTTCCAAGTAAGTAAATTTACAAAATTATACTATGTTCTATTGTAGAGATGGCATATAAACTCACACAGTATACAGAGTATTGCTTGGGAAGACAGAGATGACCACTGAGTGGAAAAAAGATGACTTCATTTGTTTCCCATCCCCACAACTGTAAAAGATCTCTCCCTCTGAACTCCTACCGCATGTTTTTATTCCCCACAGATGGCTCCTACAGCGCTCTGAACTAGGAACAAGCACACATGCCTCATCTCAAAGCGAGTAGTTCCCAGACAAAAACTGTGTCTTAATGTCTGTATTCCCCATGAACCTAAGACAGTGCTTTGTACAAGATGGGGAAAGACACATGTTGAACCAGGGAATGATTGAATTATGTGAATGAAAACAGTTGAAGGTGGAAGAGGATGAGAGAGGAAAAAACACTGAGGATTCTGCACAGAGAAAGGAGAAGGGAAGGAGAGAGAGTAGAAAAAAAACTTGTGAAAACAATTACTTTTGTTGAATAGGATTATTTTTTAAAAACTGAGAGTTGGAAAAAGCAATTACTATTGCATCTAATATCACAGCTATCAGCTCCTATCTTTATTTCTTTAAAAAAAATGTTCTTATTGATTTTTAGAGTGAGAAGAAGAGAGAGGGATTGAGAGGTAGAAACATCAATGGGAAAGTAACTCCTGCACGCCCCCTACTGGGAATGGAGCCAACAACCCTGGCATGTGCCCTGAGGGGATCGAACCAGCAACCTCTTGGTTCTTGGGTTAACTTTCAAACGCTGAGCACTATCTTTAAACTGACACTATAAAAACATCTTAAAATATCTCCCTACCCTTGATATTTAGTGTGATCTGACATACAAATTCTAGGGCCCCACTTCAAACCTACAAGATCCTGGATGATTTGTGCATGTTAATGTCTGAGAAGCACCACCCTACACCATTCAAGTCCTTTATGTTGTAGGAAGCCTGTGTTTTGAGACTAGAAAAGTCTGATTAGAGTAAAACCAATCACTGTAATGGAGTTTGACTTTACGTCTTAACTTTAGGTGAAGCTAATTACAGAGTAATAGTGCCTGAAGATAAAACTTTGAAATTAGTCATAAAAATATGATTAAAGCAAATTGAGGAGGTAAGTAACAGCCTCCAGAACTTATTTTTGTGCATTCATGCCTAGCACAGGGTTTGGAATGACACCTGTGACCCATGTTTCCTGAATAAATAAAATCATGAATTTTTAAAAATCAGACATGTTTAGGGCTGGAATAATCTTAGGGTCATCTGGTCCAACAAGCTCATTTTAAAGATGAGCAAGCTGGAAATCTTGAGAGGTTCAAAAGTAAAAGTAAGCAAGGTTTTGCTCAGTGGGTAGTGCGTCAGCCTGTGGACTGAAGGTTTCCATTCCAGTCAAAGGCACAAGCCTGGGTCGCAGGGTCGATCCCCACTAGGGGGCGTTGCAGGAGGCAGCCGATCCATGATTGTCCCTCATCAATGATGTTTCTCTCTCTCCCCCTCTCCCTTCCTCTCTGAAATCAATAGAACATATTAAAAAAATAATAATAATAAGCAAGCTGAGTATTAAAACAAACTGGATCTGACATTTTCATCCCCTTTTTGTTCCTTTCATAGGAATGTGTTAGAAAGGAGATTCTAAGTGTTTATAATAAAATCAGGGACTCTTAAAGAAATGATGGGGTAAAAGGTGCCTAGGACTAGGAAGAAGAGACTAGCACAAGTAAATCAAGCTGGACAAAACTATTTTTCTGAGCTTATTATTTTTTTGGCAGGCCAATTAATCAATTTAATTTGCCAAAAAAAAAATCATCTGAAGGATTCTCAGAAAAAGAAACATGAGCTGCATGAACATGTTACAAGCCAAGAGAGACCGCACACAACTAATTCAAATCTCACAGGCTTATTTCCTGTTCAAGTATGACCTCCTGCGATAAGCTTTACTGCAGTGCTCATTACCAGATGACTTTTGGTTTTTAAGAGAAGCCAAGGGCAAGTTGAAAACGCGATTCTTAACTAAACATAAAACAAAACAAAAAAAAGCGAAAACCTGCGACTGTTTCTCGTTTGTTTATGATCAGAATGCGGGCCTGCAGAGGAACATACCAACCTCCGTAGGCAAAAGCACAACGTCCTCAAAAGAAACCAATACATTAGCGACTCCACAGCCGGATCCAGCTGTGCTCCAGGGGAGCTAGGAATTTATTCTAAGACAGAGCAGAGATCAAACTGGCGGAGGGAAGACAAGCCAGATTTTAATTTTAAAAAAGGGTGTGCCCTAAGGTGTTTTTTTGTTTGTTTGTTTGTTTTTTTCCTTTCCAACTTTCAACCAGCAGAACGCTTTGAAGGAGGACTGGTGAGAAACCCTTTTAAGATGATCGTCCCCCGAGCTACGCCTGGGAGGGGTGGAGGGGGGGTGGAGGGAGGGAGGCAGGCGGGCAGGCAGGCAGGCGGGCAGGCGGGCGGGCGGGCGCCGCGGGTAGCGGCAGGACGGGAGGGGTGCGGAGGGGGCCGGTCCCGAACCCGGGGAGGCCGGGCCCCCAAGTGATTCATCAGCTCAAGGTTCGCGCGCCTCTACCGCAGGCGCCACCCGGCGCGCCCCAGGGCCCCCACCCGGGCCGGGTCACCCCAAAGCAGCCCTCGGCGTCCCCTGCTCCCTGAGTGGGACCCGTGGGAAGAAGACCCAGGCCGGCGGCTGGAAGAGCAGCAACCTCTCCCTCCTCAGCCACCATGGCCGGTGCGACTCCCTGCCCGCGCCCGCAGACGGACTTCCTGGAAAGCACTCGCTGGACTTACCTGACTGGTGCCTGCTGGGCCACCGACTCCTTCACAGACCCGCGAGGACTGCCGCCGCTCGGTTCCCAGCACCCGCCTGTCTGCCTAAGTCTGCCTCCCAGGGAGTTGCCGGACCCGCCCGCCAGTAGCACCCCCAACTCGACCGCGCTGTCTGTGAGGCTGGTTTCCCCCTCCGTCACCCATGCGCCTGCGCACTCCCGGGTCGCAGGGCACCTTGGGAGTTGTAGTTCTAGCGTACAGGGCGAGGCGCAGAACCCGGGCTTTACAATCTGCAAGACATTAGAAGCAGCTGCGGATATCAAGCCTACCTCCAGCTTGAAACGACGCTCTCTACTCGTGGAAATATTTAAGCTCGACCCTCTGGAGCAATGAGCAGCTGCTAGAGGTTCATTGGTATAGATTTCCTATTTACTTTGACTTTTACTAAAGAGCGCGCTTGGCGCGGCTTGTGTTGTATGTACCCTTGGAGTAGTTGATGCGAGACAGGGCATCGAGTCCTTTGAACTTGTTATGATAAATTGATAGGTAAACAAACAGAAACTACGGCACAAGAGGGCTATAAATCAAGAGGATGACATCTCAAGGGCATAGTGACCCTAGTGATTTCTTTAGGCCTGCAATCAGAGATGATGTCACAGCGATAGCCCTTTCGGCCCCATTCCTTCCTCCCATTTCTGCTTCAAGCTCTACACAGAGAGGTGACGCTGGGCTAACGCGGGAGAGCGCTGATCAAAGGAGGGGACTGGGACAGATGGGTAGTCTTGAGGGCAGAACGAAGAGAGTGGGAATATTTCAGGGGACAGTTAATCGCTGTCTTTTGTTCATGGCTCTGAGGAGAGAGAACAGCGATGGCTTTCCATTCATTCATTTAGTCAGTCGCTGGGAATTTTTCTGGCCTGCTCTTTAGGAGTAAACCATTCTTAGGAGTAATGCTCAGCTTTAATACACATCTTTCAAAAATGTAGCCATGAAGAGGACTGAAATGCCTAGGTGAGGTACATTCCAGCTACACCCAGTGTGGGAACCAACTAATGGCTAAACCTTTTCCGGCATCTACTTCTTCCACTCAGAGCAGGGAGTAGCCCAGGCCCTAGGTAAACACGTTGGAATTTCATGCAACTGGTACCCACTAATCCCAACAATAAAGATAACTGATGATTTGGCATTTTTAAGAAAACCCCCCTTCTAAAATTGTAAATACTCTTAGAAGACCATCAACAATAAATTGTGTGGCTATTACATCTTACTATATATTGCATCTTAGTGTGAATCACTCTCAAATATTCTTGGAGATAACTTTCTGAGAGCAATTTCCTACACAGTTCAGGTTCAACAAATATTTATTGAGTACTTAATCCACACCAGGCAATGTGCCAGCACTTCACTTATAATATTTATCCAATCTTCAAAATAACCCTAAAAAAAGTGTTAGTATCTTCTTTCCACATCTACAGATGAGAAAACTAAGAGCCAGACAATTTAAGTAATTTGCACAAGATCACACAGCAATTGGAGATCTAGAAATAAAGCACAGGTATTCTGACTCACATACTAGCATGCTTTCCACTGTTAATCAGATTGGCGTGTCTCATCAAATTCTTTAATGTAGAATAATCTGTGATCATGTCCTAATTATATGAAAAAAATTCTCTATCACAGTCCAGGGAAATGGTACTCTGGATGAAATTAATATCTGGGTTCATTTGATAGCTCTATTTTTCATTAGAAGTTAATATATAGGTATTCTTGCTTACTAGCAAGTTTCCCATGAATTCCTGCTACTCCTTTGGGCCATCACTCCAACGGAAACTAATAAAATGGAATTCCTGAACAAGCAGAGGACCGTGGCCATCAGATATGATTTATTTTAAGAAAGACTTTCCTCTGCAATATGGCTTATTTTGCTCTGCTTTTTAGGCAGAAATGGCTTTCAATTCATTGTCTGGTTGAATTAATATACATAGTTCCTTCCTGACCTTCCCATGTGGGGCTTAGGCATACATTAAATATATAGTTTCCTTTAGTTACTTATATTTAATTTTTCCTAATAAATATTTGAATTTTATTTTAGTTCCTTTTTCTAAAATAATGTTATTTGGTGCTTGATTTTTCTCCTTCCTTCAGATAAATGTTAATATATTGTAATCACAAGGCTTACAAACATGAATCTCCTAAATCCACGTACAGTATATTCAATACCACATATGGGACCAGTGATGTTAAGAATAATGACCTATGTTGCCTTAGCCTCGTGGTCGGCAAACTGTGGTCTCGAGCCACATGCAGCTCTTTGGCTCTTCCACAAAATACGGCCTGGGCGAGTCTATTTTGAAGAAGTGGCATTAGAAGAAGTTTAACTTTAAAAAATTTGGCTCTCAAAAGAAATTTCAATTGTTGTACTGTTGATATCTGGCTCTGTTAACTAGTAAGTTTGCCAATCACTGCCTTAGCCGGTTTGGTTCAGTGGATATAGCGTATGCCTGCAGACTAACAGGTCTGGGTTTCAATTCCAGTCCAGGACACGAACCTATGTTGCTGGCTCCTCCCTGGCCCAGGCCTTCGTCAGGGCTCATGCAGGAGGCAGCCAATCAATGTGTCTCTCTCACATCAATGTTTTTCTCTGTCTTTCCTTCTCTCTTCCACTCTCTAAAAATCAATGGGAAAATATCCTCGGGGGTGGGGGGGTTTAACAGAAAAAAAAAAAAACTACAAAGAATAACGACCTATGAACCATAAGGTTGCATTTTGATTCCCGATCAGGGCACATGTGGGGGTTGCAGGCTCCATCCCCAGTAGGGGGGGTGCAGGAGGCAGCTAATAAATGATTGTCTCATCATTGATGTTTCTATCTCTCTCTCCCTCTCTTTTTTTCTCTGAAATCAATAAAAATATATTTTAAAAAGAGAGAGCGAGAGGAAGAGAAACATCAATAAGACAGAGAAACATCAATTGGCTGCCTCTTGCACACCCCCTATTGCGGATTGAACTTGCAACCCTGGCATGTGCCTTGACTGGGAATCAAACTGCAACTTCCACTGGGTTCTTAGGTTGACGCTCAACTACTGAGCCACACCAGCCAGGGCTAGAATGGTCTTTTTAAAACAAATCAGATCATGTCACTCTCCTGCTCCAATCCACTCATAGCTTCCCATTATATTTTGAATAAAATCCTTGCATGACTGTTTATTTCCTACCCCCACTCTCTCACTCTGCTCCAGCCACACTGGCCTCCCTGAGGTTTCTCAAATCCCACCAAATGTATTCTGCCTCAAGGTTTTTGCACTACACAGAATAATGCCTTTCTTCCCAAATACTCATGGCTCATGTCTTCATTTTAATGTTTTGCTCACATGTCACTTTTTAAAAATATATATATTTTATTGATTTGTTACAGAGGAAGGGAGAGGGATAGAGAGTTAGAAACATCGATGAGAGAGAAACATTGATCAGCTGCCTCCTGCACAACCCCGACTGGGGATGTGCCCGCAACCAAGGCACATGCCCTTGACCGGAATTAAACCTGGGACCCTTCAATCCACAGGCCGACGCTCTATCCACTGAGCCAAACCGGTTTCGGCACATGTCACTTTTAAAAGGCCTTCTCTGGTCACTTTACCCAGTCTTTCTCCCCTTTCCTTACTTCTTGGGCTTCATAGCACTTGTCACTACTTAACATCATCTTGCTTATGTGCTTAACATAAGCTCAAAAAGGACTATACCTACCATCTGCAGCAGTGCCTGACATACAGTAGTTATTAAATAAATAGTTGTAAGTAAATAATGAATTCTTCCCCCTGCCTCCTGTTCTCATTTTGGGAACCAAAACCAGAGAGTTTGCCAGTAAATGCCTGCCAGTGACCTGGTGCAGATATAAACACTAGCTATGAGAGCATTGGCTCCACAGGATAAGACAGTGGAACTCACCCTGAAATGGGGACAGACTTTTTTGAAAGGACTGTACTTAATGGGTTGCCATTATTAGCTTATAGTTAAAAAAAAAAAAAAAAGCAGTTCTTGGGGAGGAAAATAAAAGGAAAACCTGAACATTATATTTACATAAGTAAGTGAAAAGGTAAATTAACTAAATTCTAGAGGAAAGGACAACCCTCTCCCTTGCCAGGTGACCTTGGCTTTGATCTGGTAATGGGGTTTTTCTTCTTTCTTCACACAAATGTTGCCCTATTGTAATCACAAAGCTTACAAACACAAATCTTGCTTAGACCAAGGAAATGTGGGCGGAAGTGACTATAAGACAGCTGTGAGTAGGAGCTTTTAAGAGTCATTGTGTTCCTTACTTGTGTGTTTACTCTCTCCCTTCACCAAGAGAATATCATGAACCACACAGAGGATGGTCCTTCCTGGGTCCCAGAATGAGAAGTCATGTGGATCAAAGCTTCCACCAAACACAGGTGCTGACATGTAATGTGAGCAAGAAATAAACTGAAATTTAGGTTTGTTTTGACCAAAAGCTGAATGCTGCATTGCCTATTCAGTGAAAGGTGATCCTAGGAAACAGAAGTGGTATGGCACCACTCCCCCATACATTTAATCCCACTTCAAGTGATGGAACAGTTTAAGTTCAACATACTAAAGAGAACAAGTCTGAGACTGTTAGGTAAAATATTTGAGTAAGGGACAGAACAGCTCCATTAGTTTTCAGGGTTGGATTAGAATGAAAGTGATAAAACAACACTGGAATTCTACTGAATGTATTACAAGCCCTAATTAGTGTTATCTTTAAACTTGCAGCCAGAAGAACTCATAAAGCAATGTCACACTGAATCATCATATGCAAACTAGTGCCAGAAGCAACTTTCTTGTTATCAAAGGGTTCCTTTAGGAAATAGTTTCCTTGATACGCTTAAGTATTTTTTTAAATGTATTTAATAGGAGAGCTGAGAATATTTCAGCTAAAGACATGCCCTTGAAACAAAGGTGTAAGGATTTCATTCTGGAAGATTGGAATTAATTAAAGCAGTGGGAGGTAGGAATCAGAAGATAAACACCATGGTGGGGGCACACAATTTCATACAAAAGAATTTGAGCAAACTCTGGCTTGAAATATCTTTCCTGTCAACCCGTCTGTGCCAATTATAAGCTTCATGTTTCCTTGTTCATCTCAAATGCTTGTTTCTCACTCAAATTTCCCTAATGCCATTAGGTGGAATTAATTTTGACATGCCTCATATTTTCCTACCCTATTATGCTTCTACTGGAGATGCACTACATACACATTTCTGCCAAATACCAAAGGGCTGAGAATTTGAATTTTTAGCTGAAGCCAAGTTGCTGACAAATATCACTGTCAAACTTCTAGAATATACAAATAAACCTAAAGAATTATGCCAAAATTTAGCCAACATTCTATCCACTGAGCAAAACAGGATAGGGCCAAAAATTTACATTTTATTATTTTAATGTTCTTATTTTAAATGATAGTGCTAATATGATAAAGTTTAACATTGTATACTTACATTATATACAAGTATAGAAACAATAATTTCCCGACACTGTCAGCTGTTAGACTCTCCTACAGTCACTAGAGAGATTCAAATTTAAATTGAGGTGAGTGGATGAAAAAGATAAATGTCCTAAATGCAGTTAAATAAGAATTAAATTCTGGTTTTAAATTGTAAATGCTAGGTACACTAAACATTTCTACAAAGAACAGAATTATGATGTAATCTCGCTTATTCTTTTTCATATTTTTAAATTTTTATAAATATTTATTAACTAAAAAAAAACTTTCTTCCTAAATTATCTAGCTATTACATTCTCTATATTTGTAGTAACTGTCAATCTATTTCCCTATTTATCTACTTGAACATTAACAATGTTTAATTATTTTGAATTGATTTTGAACATAAAATATATCTTTAACAATCCACAATTATTACAGCATTTTACTTATCTAACATTTACTATGCATTTATATTTTGAATTTCAACAAATAAGTCAAATTTTTTACTGCCTGTATCTGAATATTGGCATAATAATAACAAATCTAAATAACATACTTTGTTTTTATCAGTGACACTGTTATTGATTAGTTATGAGTAACTTTTACAGTTAACCATGTAAAATTTAAGGATGATGGAAATAATATTAAAGTAGGCATTCTGAAAGCTGAGGCCCACTGCACAGGCCAAACAGCCAAGACTCTCTGTCTACTGTCACTAAGCTAGAATTAGATTTTAGGCAGGTATATGCTACTGCTTATTCACAGTTAGCTTTCAGTCAGTCAACATCAAAGTCTTTATCCACACAGATGACAGTTAAGTCATATTTTCCCCATTCTATCTTTTGTAGTTGAGTTTTTATTGACTTTTTTGAAAGAAAAACATTGAATTGTTGTTCCATTTATTTATGCATTCATTAATTGATTCTTGTATATCCATAATCTTGGCATATCAGGACAATACTCTGACCCAGTGGTCGGCAAAAGCCTTAGTCAACAGAGCCAAATATCAACAGTATGACTAAAATTTCTTTTGAGAGTTATTTTTTTTTAAACTTCAGCTTCTTCTAATGCCACTTCTTCAAAATAGACTCACTCAGGCCATGGTATTTTGTGGAAGAGCCACACTCAAGGGGCCAAAGAGCCGCAGTTTGCCAACCACTGCTCTAACCAACTGAGCTACCCAGCAAGGGCATAGTAGTTGATTTTTTTTGGATTAAAAGTAGACAACTGTATTGTTACTTGTGTTCAATTTTTTTTTCTTTTATTAAATCTTTATTATTCAGATTATTACATTTGTTTCTATTTTTTTACCCTCCATAGCTCCCCTCCACCCAGCTCCCATCTCTCCCTTTACCCTTACCTCCCTCCCCTTGACCTCATCCATAGGTGTATGATTTTTGTCCAGTCTCTCCCTGTATACCTCACACCCCTAAGAATTATCAGTCCACTCCCTTTCTGTGCTCCTGATTCTATCATATTCACCAGTTTATTCTGTTGATCAAATTTTTAATTCACTTAATTTTTAGATTCAATTGTTGATAGATACGTATTTGTTGTTCATAATTTTTTATCTTTTACCTTTTTCTACTTCTTCTTCTTCTAAAAGAGTACCTTTCAGCATTTCATATAATACTGGTTTGGAGTTGATGAACTCCTTTAGCTTTTTCTTCTCTGTGAAGCTCTTTATCTGCCCTTCAATTCTGAATGATAGCCTTACTGGATAGAGTATTCTTGGTTGTAGGTTCTTGCTATTCATCACGTTGAATATTTTTTGCTACTCCCGTCTGGCCTGCATCGTTTCTGTTGAGAAATCAGCTGACAGTCGTATGGGTGCTCCCTTGTAGGTAATGAACTGTTTTTCTCTTGCTGCTTTTAATACTCTCTCTTTGTCTTTTGCTCTTGGTATTTTAATTATGATGTGTCTTGGTGTAGTCTTCTTTGGATTCCTTTTCTATGGGGTTCTGTGTGCTTCCTGGACTTGTAAGTCTATTTCTTTTACCAGATGTGGGAGGTTTTCAGTCATTATTTCTTTAAATAGTTTTTCAGTATCTTGCTTTCTCCCTTCTGCTACCCCCACAATTCTGATGTTGGTATACTTGAAGCTGTCCCAGAGGCTCCTTACATTATCTTCACATTTTTGGATTCTTTTTTCTTCTTGCTTTCCAGTTGAGTGTTTTCTGATTCTTTATATTTCAAATTTTTGACTTGATTCTTGCCTTCCTCTAGTCTGCTGTTAGGTCTCTGTATAATATTTTTTATTTTAGTCAGTGTATGTTTAATTTCTAGTTGGTCCTTTTCCATCTCTAGTTGGTCCTTTTCCATCTCTAGTTGGTTCTTTTTCATCTCCAGTTGGTTCTTTTTCATCTCCTCTTGGGTCTCGCTAACTTTATCCATCTTTTCTAGGATATTCTTGAAAAACCTTGTAACAGTGGGTTTGAACTCTATATCCAGTCATTTGTTTTCCTCCATTTCTTTTGTTTGTGACCTCTTCCTTTGTCTTGGCATTTTCACTATGCTGGGAGAACTTCTGTTTTGGATTCAACCTTCTGATACAAGACTTGCAAAACTGCAAAAGCCTCTCTGTTGAGCTTGGGATGGATGGAGTCTCAGGCTTAATGGACCAACTTGCCTTCCAGTCGGCCCTGCCCTCCATGGCCTCTGAGTCTCACGTGACTGGGTGATCTCTGGAGCAGTCCCTGTGTGTGCGCGCGGTCTCTCACAGTGCCTCTAGACTGCTGCCTTTCCGGCTCCCCTGTGCTCTGGGACCATATGAATCTGGGTCCCCAGGGTTTCGCCCGAAACTGGGGTTTAGTGGAGTTAGAAGTGGCGCAGTTAGAAGTGGCCCACTTGTGAAAGCCAGCGGCACAATCAGCAGTCAGTCTTCTGTGTGCAATGCTGTGTGCGCTGCCCGACTTCTGCCCTCCTGCGACTCCCCTAAATTTCCATGCACTTCTCCCTTTTCACAGTCCAGACTCCCCTCATATGAGTTTCGGCTGGACCTGGGGTTTAGTGCCGTAGGATAAGGGGTTCAATGCCATTGGGAGTCTCCATTTCCCTCATGCCAGAGAAAGCCAGCCAAGTACTCTGGCACCTGCTCTCTCCATGTACGTGTCTCCATACCTCAGCTTTTTGCAGCTCCTCTGGGTCTCTGTGAGCCCCTCTCTTTCCTTCTAGTTGTAGAACTTTCACTCAGCCAGCTTTCCTGTGGTTCTGGATGATGTCTGTTCTGTTTATTAGTTGTAGTTTAGAGATTGTTGTGTGAGGTAGCAGTGTAGGTATTTACCTATGCCACCATCTTGGATTCTCTGTGTTAAATTTTTTAAAATTGATTTTTAAAGAGAGTGGAAGGGAGGGGGAGAGACAGAAAAACATTGATATGAGAGAGACAATCTTTTGGTTGCCTCTTCCATGCACCCAGATCAGGGCTGTGGTTATAGCCTACAACCCAGGTAAACGCCCTTGATCTGAATCAAATCTGGGCTGATGTTCTATTCATTGAGCCAAATGAGCCAACGCTATTGTTAAATTTTTATCTGAGTAGGTACAGGCTTATACTTTGGCCTTCTAGGGCCCATTAGCTAGAGACACAGTTATTTTTCAGTATTATATTCAAACAAGAGGCCCAGTGCATGAAATTTGTGCATGGGTTTGTGTGTATCCCTAGCCCAGCCTGCACCCTCTCCAATCTGGGACCTCTTGAGTGATGTCCAACTGCCCATTTAGGTCCGATCCTAACAGGGCCTAAATGGGCAGTTGGACATCCCTCTCACAATCCAGGACTGCTGGCTCCCAACTGCTCACCTGCCTGCCTTACTGATTGCCTCTAACTGCCTACCAGGCTGATCACCCCCTAACCATTCCCCTGCCAGCCTGATTGATGCCTAACTGCTCCCTGCCAGCTGGATTGTCCCTAACTTCCCTCCCCTGCAGGCCTGCCTCCCACCAACTGCTCTTCCCTACAGGCCTGGTCTCCTCCAACTGCTCTCTTCTGCAGGCCTGGGTTCCCCCAAGTGCCCTTCCCCATAGGCCTTCTTGCTTCCAACTTCCATCCTCTGCCAACCTGGTCACCCCTAGTGGCTCTCCCCTGCAGGCTTGATCACCCCTAAATGCCCTCCCTTGCAGGCCTGGTCCTTCCCAACTGCCCTCCCCTGCTGACCATCTTGTGGCAGCCATCCTGTGTCCACATGGGGGTAGCCATCTTTGATCACATAGGGGTACCCTTCTTATGTGTTGGAGTGGTGGTCAATTTGCATATTACTCTTTTATTAGATAGGATAGAGGCTTGGTGCACGAGTGGGGGCCAGCTGGTTTGCCCTGAAAGGTGTCCCGGATCAGGGTAGGGGTTCCCTTAGGGCATGGGGTGGCCTGGGTGAGGGGCCTATAGTGGTTGCAGGCTGGCAACACCCCCCAGTGACCCAAGTGGAGGTCCTGGTATCTGGGGTTTATTTATCCTCTATAATTGAAACTTCATAGCCTTAAGTGGAGGCCTAGGCCAGCCAGGGTGTGCAGAAATCTTGGCTTCCTCCATAGCCAGGGAAACTCAAGCCTCTTGCTTGCTCTGTGGCCGCAGCCATCTTGGTCGGGTTCATTTGCATACTCACTCCTGATTGGCTGGTGGACATGGCTTGTGGGTGTAGCAGAGGGATGGTTAATTTGCATATTACTCTTTTATTAGATAGGACTAGAGGCCTGATGCATGAAAATTTGTGCAAGAGTAGGCCGTCCTCCCTTTTTCCCCATTCCCACCCCTGCCTCCACTGCGGACACCGGCTTCCCTTCAGTACCCGGGCTGTTTCCTTCCAGCTGCCTACAGGCATCCAGGATTTGGGCTGCTTTCTTTCAGTCCTGGCTTCATCAGGAAAGACGTCCAAAATGATGTCTGGTCTAATTAGCATAATACCTTTTTATTATTATAGATTACTGGTAAACTGCTCTTCAAAACATGCCATGGAAAGAGCCCTGCAGTGTCTAAGCCCTTCTGGTTAAATTTCTTCCATGCATTTACTTACGATCAAGAATCAAAAAATATTGTTTAAGCCATCATTTAACTATTTAGCTGCACTGTTATGCATCCCACATGTCTCAAGGACGTTTTGAGACTTTGTTAAACATCTTGCTAAAACCCAAATACAGTGTGTTCATTTGACCAAACTCTCATGATTTCCTATTTTTTATTAAATGAATCTGTGCTGTCTCTTATGTATCACTGCTTCACTTCCTGGTGCTTAAAAACCACTGAAGTGGTTATACTTTTCTAGAGTTTTGCTCAGGATTGATGGATTCAGTGGTCTAGATTTAAAGACACTAACACATACGCCTTTTGAGACATGCATCTTCCTGATTTTCCTACATCATCTCCCTTCTTAGGTTGGTTGGGCCTAAAGCATAGCCCAACCTCATTCAAGCACACATACGTCTAGTTCCTATTGAGGTCCTGTGACATGTGGGACACTTGCTAGAGGTTGTGAGCATCTGCTCATGCTCCCTGAGTGGTAGGACAGGGAAGTGGGTTAGCAGCTGGGGCAGAGAAGGTGTGGGGCACCATTTCATATAGCACAGAGAAAGGCTGAGAGATTAAACTGAGAGGAGGTGGTCCATAGTAGAGTCAAGTCACGCCAGGCCGCCAAATCCAAAGGAAGGCACCCAGAACGCAGAGCAAGCACAAACACGTTGAGACATCAGGGAGCAGAGCGGAATGATAGGGTGGGTCAGGAATAACTCCCGAGTCAGCTGTCTTGTTTATATTCAATTATTGGAATGACAGGGGAGGGCCTGTTTGTCTGCCAGATGGAAACACAATACTGAGTAAGATTCAGTCCTGCTTAAATTCCTGACATTGTCAGCATAAAATGGAAAACTTTGTTGGCAATAAGATCCATGGATATTTATTTAGGTTAGTGTTTAGGATAGAAATACCTAAGTGCCTTTTGTATGCCAAGCACTGTTCGAAGTGTTTTATACATTCATCCTCATGATAGTGCTACTGTGAAGTATGATTATGATTCCTAGTCTACAGGTGAAGAAACTGAGGCCAGGTAATTTGCAGAAAATCACACAACTAACAGAAGTGAGATTTGAACTAGGCAAGTATGACCCCAAAGTTCACACTTGTAACTTCTACTCATTATGGCCCCCTTGATGGAAAGGGATCCTTTAAATAAAAACAATTACTATACTGCCTTGTCCACGATAAGGTATGAAACAGCAAATAGAAACTAGAATAGGTCTTAAATGCTCCCTCTTGGACCTTGTCATCAGTTTAAGGGACAAAGAGTTAAGCAGAGTTCAGCAGAAGGGCAGAAAGAGTAGGCTTTCTTGTTTTTCCAGGGCAAAACTTGATAGGTAACTTTATGATTTTTTTCCCCCAGCATAGGTTTAAAACAGTAAGTCCTAAGTTAATATAAAAAAATTCAAGGTGAAACAGTTAACCCATTTGGGTATGCTTGCTCCCATTTATACTAATAAATTTTAACTGTTTAGTTGAATATGTGCATTTCTGTTATAATGAGTTCTCCTTTCTCCCTCTGGCTACTTCTGGTTGTCTGTCTACTCCTTACCTTCATAATAAGGGCACTTTATAGTTCTTTCCACAAATGGATTAATCTAACACGGTGCCAACTATTTATTTTTAAAGAGATAATGTATCTAAAATTTAACCAGATTCAATCAGTCTTTACTTTCATTTTAAAAGGAAAGTTTATTTATTTCTAATGTTCTGTATACATTTTCATTTGGAAATTTCATTTCAGATACAAATAGATTTTATCTTTCAAAGCAAAACGATCTTGATTAATTAAAACAATATACATTTACGTTATCATTAATTCTGGCTGGCAAATTCTCAAGGGTCAAACATGGCACCTACCTGTGCCAACTGGGATCAGGGTAAAAGTATTTTGCACCTCATTACATTTTGCTTTAATCACACATTTAATTCCCTCACAATTTTCAATTTCACATTTAAAAAGCAAATTAGTTATTAATTCCCCAACTAATATAAATGTACACCTTTGATTGAAAACTTTCAACATAAAAAAACAAGATTTTTCAATAACTACTTAGCCAAATAAATGTTACCAATATAAGTTTAAACAGTTTACAAAGTATTATTTCCTTTGTTCTCTTTCAAAACAATACAGGTACACATAAAGTCCACATTACAGGCATCTAAACTGGTAAAATATTATAGGTTGGTGGCATGCAAGTATTGTACATTTTTAAATATATTTTATTGATTTTTTATAGAGAGGAAGAGAGAGGGATAGAGAGTTAGAAACATCGATGGGAGAGAAACATTGATTAGCTGTCTCCCACTGGGGATGTGCCTGCAACCAAGGTACATGCCCTTGATCGGAATCGAACTGGGACCCTTCAGTCCGCAGGCCAACATTCTATCCACTGAGTCAAACTGGTTAAGGGCGTATTGTACATTTTTAAGTGCAATGAAAAATGCTTATTTGTTTCCCTCGAATGGATGAAACAAAATTAAGGTAAAGATTTAATTAAAATATAAATATTCCATGTGGCGTTGCATTAAAAAAACAACAACAAAGTAGCAGAGATAGAAATTTTAGGTCAGTACAATTTCTTTCTTAACTAAGGATTGTCACTGCAAATGTTTACTACTAAAATAAAATTTCTTAACATGCACCTTTTTTCTACCCATTTAATTCCACATATAGCCAATTCCGATGTATCCACAGGGAACATTTTAATCCTGGCCCAGCTTCTCTCAATTGCACAGTGTACTTCTGATCAGCTTCTCTGTTATCCAGTCAACATGTGTTTAGACACACATACACACACTTTAAATGAGAGCCTTTGAAAAACGTGCTGTTAACTGTGCTCCATTTCCTTCTTTGCATTTCCCCCTTCCCTCCACCGATTTTGAGGAGAAAATATTATAAATGTTAAAATATCCTTTCAGAAAATATCCTGTTCCTTGAGAACTACGCTGAAGACAGTAAAAACTGCCAAGGAGGAACAGATTAACTGTCTGTCGGTGGCAAGTTCAGAGCTCTTCCTCTGAACATGCCTTGTGAAGAGAGATGAAACTGCAATGAGAACAGGTTAGAATCCCAAGATTCAGGGGATGGAAGGGACCTTAGACAGCATCTGATCTGCTCACTTCGTTTTCCAGATGAAGTGAAGACAGGTGGAAAGTCTTGCCTAAAGTCACACATATCAGTTGTGTATCCAAATCAGCATTGTTTTCCAAAAATACATGGTGACAAATGGAGCATTTTTATTTATTTATTTTTGGAGCTGCAGGACAATTCAAGCAACTTTTATTAAGCACCTATTTTGTACAAGGCACCTTACTAGATGTTACTAAAGGTACAAAGATGGATGAGAGTCCCTGTCTCCAAGTGCTTGTGAAAGTCCTGTGAGGCTAGGTTTCAAGATCCTTCTTAGCAGAAAATAATACTGGCCAGGGCTAAGGTTGCTGGTGATAACAAGGCAGCTGCTGCCCAGGACAGCTGATCTCACAAGTGATACTATCTTCCCTTCACTACCAGAGCTCAGCCCATTCACAGCGGTTGGAGCCCCAAGACAGTCTTCTCCTACCCTCCTAGTCACAGCTCAGACCACAGCCTGCCCCACCCTGAATGGTGACAGGAGGGCAGCAGTGTCCCAGACACTTGTCACTGTTTGCTTTCCCATGTCCAATCCTGGGCTCTCTGCAAGGGTCCGGACCCGCCCCAAGGAGCTGTCAAAGGAACTCAGGAAAACACCCTACCACACACATCACTGGTATATAACACACACTGCCCCATCAACCACCTTTCCCACGTCTTTGTGGAAAATAAAGTAGTCCCAGTCCTCTACATCATACTCATGCTTCCATTCCCCATACTAAAAAAGATGTGGAAGATGTAATCGTTGGTCAGAGGAAAAGATTCAAGAGGCAGAGGAAAATATTAGTGAATCAATCTATATAAAAGGCTAATATGCAAAGTGTCCCCTTGGGAGTTCCACTGGGAGACTGGTAGTTCAATTGCTTGCTATAATGTGCGCTGACCACCAGGGGGCAGCTGGCAGCTGGGGAAGGAAGGCCCCAACTGGCAGCTGGAGGCTCTGATAGGCCCTAATTGCCGGCCAGGCCTAGGGCCCCTATGCATGCACAAATTTTGTGCACCAGTCCTCTAGTAGATAATAGAAATGATCTCCCACTTTTGTAGTTCTTTCCAGTATAGTATTTTCATCCTGCTAGCTGATTAATTCTCACCACAACTCCGTGAGGTAGTTAGTGAAGATATTGTTCCCATTATAATATAGCTGAAGAACTGAGGCTTGAGAGACTAAGTGGCTTGCTCCAAAGTCACCCAGCTAAGAAAGTGTGGAGCCAAGTGTCCAGGTTTCTTTACTCCAAATCCAGTACTCTTTCCCCTATATAGTCTACTAGAGGCCTGGTGCACAAAATTTGTGCACTTGGGGAGGGTCCCTCAGCCTGGCTTGTACCTTCTTGCAGTCTGGGAGCCCTCGCTCCTGACTCCTCGCCTGCTCGCTGCTCCTGAGCCTGGCTTCTGGCTGAGTGGTACTCCCCCTGTGGGAGCACACTGACCACCAGGGAGTAGCTCCTGCCTTGAGCACCTGCCCTCTGGTGGTCCGTGCCCATCACAGTGACCAGCTGTTCTGCTGTTTGGTCTAATTTGCATATTAGCCTTTTATTATATAGGATAATTGGCAGGCAATTAAGTGATCATATACACCTGCTAAGTATCAGTGATAGGAGTCAGTCTCTAAATCTGTTACTATGATTCAGATTAGGAGTCAGTCTCTAAATCTGTTACTATGGTTCTCCTCCACCAGACCAACTAGCAAAGCCTAAGTGCTCAGAATGACTACCATGGAAGATACCAGAGAAATGTCTAGTCTCCTTCACCCTCCCCCAACCCAATGATGCACCACAAAACTGGGATAATCTTTAGTGCATGTACAGTCTTCCTAGCCCAGTACCCAGAGGCAGGTTCAAAATTTAAACCTTGGAACTCGGCCTCTGTCCATCTACTGAATGTTCAATCATTGATGTCATGGGCAGATGGGAAAGAGGAAAGCTGAGCAGAGTTACTTCTGCGGTTATGCAAGTTAAGACCTTTAATTTCCATCTTCCTTTTCCACCTCACTCAGCCTCTCCACTTTACTAAACTCTTGAACCACAATTGAAACCCATTCTAATCCAGAGTTGGTAGCAAGAAAACAATGAATCCATCCTGGGTTCTAGGTTCTTTCCTCCCTCTGGTTTGTTGGGGGAGGGGATCATGTGATTTTCACCCAGAATGCTCTGCCTGATGCTTCCATTCATCCCCACACCTTTTCTTTGCAAGTGTCACAGTCCTTTAGGTTTGAGGAGGGCATGGTATGTGGTGGGAGATTTGAAATGAGGAGCAAAAGGAAAAGCTGCCACTGGAAGGCAGAGCTAAAACATTTCATCTTAGTTCTCTGCTCACTAAAATGAAAGCAGCAAGAGATCAACCAAAGAACTTGTATGCATATGTGCATAACCCACAGACACAGACAAAAGGGTGGTGAAGGCGTCAGGGGTGCAGGCTACAAGAGGTTAATGAGGGCATAAGGGGACTTATGTAATACTTTCAGCAATAAAGATTTTTTAAAAAGGAAAGTAGCTATTACTGCACCATTAGTGTATGAGAGGAAGGAAGCTTCAGGATCGTGACTTAGAACCTGATTCCAGAAACAGGTCCAATGAGTACAGGTAACAGGCCACAGACCCAGAATTTACAACTTACCACCCCTGCCCATTTGTGCAGATGCCATAAATACTTGCACTAAAGATGGTATCCACTTTGCAAAAAGGCACTCTACCCTCAAAACCCAAGAAACACATATCAAATTGTATCAATACAGAATTTTTGTACTTCCTGTCTCCCTCACAGTGCCTAGGAGAAGGCTAAGCACCCATATGCATGAAGAAGGAAATATCTGCAAACTTTTCTGTGAATTTAAAGTGTGCTGATGCTTTACAATGTTTTCAAGTTTGAGCGGCTGACCCGATCTCCTGGCAGTTATTCAGAGCACATGGGTCTCCCTAATGCTGGTGCCCTTCTAGGGGCCAGGCTTCTGGCTGGAAGGGAAGCTGCTGCTGTGATCTGGTGTTCCAGGTTTCCCTTAGGACACGGTTTTGAGGAGTATAGGCATTTGGGATTTCTGAATTTCGAAGTGGAGATGGGCTTTTATTGTACAATAATCTGTGTGCTCTCAGATGGGTGAGGCATGTGCCCCTCCAGGTTAGTAATTCTCTATCTAAGGTAGGCCTGCAGTAACTCTGAGAGGGAAAAGGGAAGAGGGCCAGGGAGATAGCATCTCCCTTCAATCAGTTGTCCAGTTTTAGCCAAGGAGCTCCATACAGTAATTAATGGTCTTTACGCACAAAACACTTATATAGAGTATACCCTACACAGATGGAAGGGCTGCATCATGTTGATGAAGATGGAAGAGCTGCTACTTACACATAGACATGTGGAGAGATTTGGTGCTGAAACAATGAAATGATTGCAAAGTCTCTAATCTTCATTCCCTAAGGTTATTTATTGTCCATGCACACTGTGAAATTTGTGGGGTACTGACCTAAAATGCAAACTCTAGGGAGTGATTTCACATTAACCTGGGCCTGCAGCAACTCTAAAAAGGACAAGGGATAAAGAACTGGGAGAGAGCATCCCCCTTCAATCGGCTGTCCAGATGTAGCCAAACACCTAGTTATTTAGATATTTGACCACACACACACACACACACACACACACACACACACTTATTTACATTAGGCCCTAACAAGATAAAAGGAAAAGATTTACTCATGCCCATGACGATGAAACAGCATCCTATACACACTTCCGCATGGTGGGGAGATGTAGTGCTGGACTAGTGATGTGATCTCCAGACTTCCAGAATTTGTCTTCTAAAAGTCACCTTTTACAAGTCATGTTGTGATATGAGCCTGCAGGTCCTGGTGAGTGATTCTGCACTTACTGGGGGCCTCTACACATCTAGAAAAGGGAAGGAGGTCGTCTGGGAAGAGATTATCTCCCTTCAATCAGTTGTCTAGATGTTGCCAAATATCTCAGCATCGTATTTGGCAAATGCATACATATAAATATATTTTATATACGTTATGTACCACCATGATGAATGGTAAGGGATTAAGCATACTCATAATAATGAAAACACTACTTGTACTTTGGGAAGATGCTCGGGAGATAAAGTCCTAGGCTAATTTAAATGACTTATAAGCTCTCCAAAAGGTAAGTCTATTTTCTAATAGTTATCTTTAATATGTGAATACTCATGAAAATGTCACCTTTCAAGCTACTTTTAAAACATAGGTAATATTAAGATAAAATTGGATATAAATATTAGATTTGATAAATCCTATTACGTGTGAGCCAACTATTTTACAAGTTAAAACAGTACTAAATTTTGGTAATACCCCATTATCTTGCTTTAATACTATCAACAACTGCAGTACAGTCACAAATAAATTCTGATTTTTTTCTTGCTTTCTGCCAGGGTTTGTCAGAAACTGCTTTAGCTTCCAATCTGCAGCACCTTGGGGCTGCAGAAAACACTCTGTAGAATTCAAGATTCCTTAGGGGTGAAGGTAAGAATAAGAGTGAATGAAAAAAGAAAGGAAAAAGTCCTATTTACAGGGTCATGTCAGGGACTTAGCCCTTAAATATATCTGCAATGAATCTAAAGTGCTAGGAGAAAGAAATAGAAATGTTCTCCCCTTTGGCAACATGGTAACCAGACATATGTATACACACACACACACACACACACACACACACACACGAAGAGTTGTATACATTGCTGATGCATGCTTATAAACCAGCAACTGGGGGCATGGGATAAGAGGAAGCCCTGATTTGTAAGATTTGCTAATTTCCTTGATGTAAATACTCCCACCACCATGGCCAATTTCAAACTTTCAGTAAGAGGGCCTGAACTTGTGAGTTCAGAAGAGATGTAAATAGTACATATAGCATTATAGCATACTGACATACTGACAACAACAGATGCAAATAGTCTTAAGAGCACAGGAAATAGTAAATATACTTTTGAGTATTTCTTTTTGTTTTTAATACAACTTGATTGTAAGTGCATGACATTTAATTTTTAATAATGGCCATGTTGAACAACCAGTTCTCAAAATCCTTGAAAATTTAATAGTAAGCCTGTATGAACTGGCTCCAACATTCCACATGTAAGTAAATAAGGAAAATGAAAAAATCAGATTGAAAACCATTAAATACTATTCACTGTGCTTTTTTTTAAATATATAGATAGGGAGACATAGTGCAAAACTAAAGAATTTTTAGGGTTCTAAAAAGCTCAACAGGTTCTGCTCATTAGTCTCTCACAAATGTAAAATATTCTCAAGAAAATGAGATGTTTCAAAGAATTGTAGGGCTACAGATGTGAGTACTTAAAATATGAGTAAGTGTCCAATTTTATAAAAGCTATCTATCTGAAACGGTTTCCATGTGTTCACACAAGCTAGCTAGAATGAAATGTGAATTAATTTATCATTTTTTAAAACTTGTTTTGTGGCTATCAAGCAACGCAGGAACATTCAATTATTAAACAAATCCTAGGCTGGGCCCACCTTCTGCTAGAGTCAGCAACTTTTTTAATTCCAGCAGTTACCAGCACTAGGAATGCTGCCTTTACAAGACTCAGCATTACAGAGAAAAAAAGAAAGAGAAGGAGTTGGAAGGAAGGGGAGAAGGGAATAAGGAAGGGAGACATAAAAGCTAGGGTTAAGAGTGCCACCAATTACAATTACCTTGGGCACTGACAGATATCAGAGATGTGCGCACTTGGGCCAAAGGCTGTAGTCACTTGTTTCTTTATTTCGGCATCTGACCGAGGCAAGATGAAAGCACACTGACATGCAGCCATCGCCCCTGTACCTTCACAGCCTTCGTTCTTGAGATGACAAACATCTGAATAAGTGATAATTTACACTTTTTCCTGATGTTTGCAAGTATCTGGATGGATCATGCCATGTAGACAAAAATCTGTATAACTAACTTGAATGTCCACCTTTTATCTTGCAATCTTGTTACATTAAAGAAAAAGCAACAAATCCTTTTAAAATATGCCAAAATAATGCAGTCATGTGTATCAGACAGCCATGATTAATGTACAATTATTACTGTTTTATTTGGGCGTGTATTGTTTTAAAAGCCTCTCTTTTACTAAAACTTAAAAATATCCCATCCTATCTGGAAAACTTTAAAACAGCTTTGTAAAAAGTTATCCATCAGAGTCATGGTAAAGATTGAATTTAGGTTGAATAATTAGTAAAGTAGGTGTGCCAATTCATTTTGCTACCCGTGAGTCTGGCTTGAAGCTATTATTTGTGGGTTAATAAACACTTTATTACTTATTTAGTAAGTCTATGTTTATGTGTCATAATGCTGTCTTGTTTTTATGAAGATGATCCCATTGATTTTTGATCAGTGGGGGGAGAGGGGGACATGTGCATTCATTGATATTTCTGGAACTAAGAATTTGTGCTAAATTGGGTTGCGTTTCTTACCCAGTGAAGGATTGGCAATACTAACTTCTTATATGGTCAGCAGAACACTTCTGCTGTATTTTAGCCTAACTCAAAGCTATGCATGTAAACAGAGATAGGCCTCTATCATAATCAGTTACCAACACAGTTACATACTAAATGCCTTTTAGTGGTTACAAAAAGTTCATGCAAGCGAGACAACCCAATATGAAAGTGGTTAGGTCCTTTTCAATGGTTGTCACCCACTAAGAGCTGCCTATGTCCATTGGTGCAAGCTGCCAGAGGTGCCCATGAGCAAATAAGACCACTGTATGTATTTAAAAATCCAAGACACATAAGTAGTGCTAAAAAAGAATAAAAATTAAATATCAGTTTCGTGGTTAACGGAAATGAACAACCTGTGATAAAATAGTCCCGATGGGGAAGGAGAAGCGCTTTTGTCCATTTTTAAACGGCCGCCGTGATGAAACCTCGCCTCTTGTAGAAATTTACTTTCGGTCTCCTTCAACTCGCTTTTTACGAACTAGGTAAGAAAGAAAGAAAGGTTAAAATGACCAAGTGAGTGAAGGGATACTCCTTAAATTTCAGACAAACAACATTAATCACACAGAACAGCAATCTCACACACAGAACAGCAACCTTACACACTTAAATTTCAATATTCAATTACCTATTTGGATTATTCTCCCGTTCTCAGTGAAGAATGAGAGAATAAACCCAGTGTCATGTTGGGTTTGCATTTACATAAAGCTATGTCTGATAGTTGAGAATTTGAACGTTAGGACTTTCCCAGTTCTAAGGAGTAGAATAGATCCACAATGTAGTGAACTTCCGAATATTTTCTTGGTCACTTATCCACAGCCCTTATCAGCTTCTGTGCAACTCAATCACCTATTAGCTTTAATGCCCCCGTATGACACAGTCACAACCCGTTCATTCCAGGAGGATCTGCAATAGAAAGTTCAAAGTTTCTAAACCTGTTTTAAATCAAATCTCCTAAATATCAAATTCCAAGAAAGGTGTGATTCAGATGGCAGCCAAACTTAGAGATTAAGGTTCCCTTCAACTGGTTCTTTGTACCTAAGAAGTTGTCTGGCTGCCCATTCCCAGTTTCTGCCACCGTCTTCTTCCCCTTTCACCTCCTGCCTGCAGGCTCCTCTAGTGGGTAGCAAGAGGGCTACTCCCATCTTCTTGGATTTGGTAAAAATGGTGCCCTGACTGTGGCCCTGCCCCAACTCTCCACTTTAAATAGCTCAGCCTACTACCTAGGCTGCGGAAATGCGAAAGTCAAGCCCACAGTTACCGCTCCTGGCTCAGGATGGCCCCTCCATTTACTTCAAACTTCTCGTCATGCCTGTTCTTCTTTGGCCTCCATGTTGTTCCGCTGCGGATCCCCTCTGCTTTTCCTAAACATCTTCAGACTATTGCCTCCACCCTTCCCTAAAGCCCTGTTTGCTGGGATGCCTCCTTAGCCTCACCTTCTGCAGCCCAAAGGTAAGCACTGCCGTCTGCCTGGCCAACCTCCAGAGGCTACACACTGCTCTTTGGCTGGGCCTCAGGATCTAGGCTCAATATGTGCAGGCAGAGAACTGGACACTAATTTTACCTGCTCCCTCTGGTTCTAACCCTTCAGCTTCTATCTTGTTTACTATCTGAATCCTCCCTGTGGCCAGCACCAGAACACTGTGCCCAGTTCCCCTGTCCAAGGTCTGGAATTCTGACCCTGAACCTCAAACTGGGGAGTGAAGCTTGCTATTGGCTAACTGCTTGCCAAGTGGATTATCTACACCTGGATGCCTTTTTGCTATGCTGTTTCAAGTGCCAGGGATGTCCCCAGACCAACTCTTCCCAACTTGTCCCATTCTTCTGTGCTGTGGTTGACCAGGACATGCCCCACCTTATGTGGACAGAAGAAATGCCACAGATCCTCAGCAAAGAGAGGGCAGCAGGAACTATTCACGAGAAGCCAACTGAAAAAGCAACCTCTGAGTTTTCCTTCATAACATAGTTCCATTAGTTCAGTTCACAGGTAAATTATCAAAGTATCAGGCATAACTGTATTTAAACCCAACTATAGAAGCACAGTCAGGCACAAATGAAGTGAATTGGAAATGTCCATGCCATGGTGTCCATCCATCTTCTGGAGCAGATAACAGCAGAGGGTGATTACATGCAATAAGTAAGGAAAGAAGCAAATACATAAAGGAAACCGAGCAAAAAAATCACAGGATATCTGGAAAAAAGAACAAACAGTTCTTGAGAGAATGCTACAATAAAGCTTAAACTGTGGAGATGATGAAGATTCCCCTGACCATGTAATAGTTTGCCTTTGATGAAGGGCTAGCACTAAAGGCCAGTGGGATGGTGATGTGTTAGAGCTGAAGTGGAGAAATGAATGATCATCATGCTTTTCTAGTTGCTAACAGCACCACAGTATGCCTGCATTACCCAGGTCATTATTCTTTGTGATGGCAGCTGCCACCCTTGTTCGTGGCCCTTGCTTGGTAAACTGATATCCAAATTTGAGGATCCTTGAATTCTCCTCGAGCATCTGGGCAATTTCCATCTCTACGGCTGTTCCCAACTGCTGTCTCTGGTTGCAGGTGCAGGTACATAAATAGGATGACCAAGAAGAACGAGAAAAGAGTTACTTGTGTGGAAAAGATACGTGGCTACTTGTTGAACAACAAACAAAACAAAGAGCCAAAAGTCCCCAAATGAATGGAAAAAAGTCACTTGAGATATTTTCTTCCATGCAGTCATTTGCTCCTTGTCTAGAAGCAAAACCCGACAGATAGCCAAATTAGCTGAGAGGACTAAGCCAATTATTTTAATGAAGGAAAAGATGATTCTAGATGTAAAATGAAAGCAAACCCAATCTTTGGTGTTTCCAATTTTACCCCACTGTTTATGGTTTAAACAAAGGGTGTTTTTAATAGGAAAACTGTCTTTTAGCAATCAATCCAATTACTGAATTTTCTATTCTGGGATTCATATCCAAAAATAATTAAAGATAATCAATTAATGAGCTGTTCTCTCATAGCAGAGTCTCACTAGGAGATCCCCAAGAGGCTTTACCATAGTCAAGTGAGTTATCACACACTGAAGGGGTTACTGGACTACAGAAAAGTAATCACGTTTCTTTATGTTTGTGAAAAGAGATATTTTGCTTGTCTGTTAAGGTGAGACATAGAATAATAAAAACATCAGAGTAGATTTTTTAAAATGGCAGCATGTCAAAATAAGAATTTAAAATTAAATTTAAAAAACACAGTATATTTTTTCATAATATATTCATTAAATATTTTTAAGCAAAAAGGACAGCTTGTTTAGAAAAAGCAAACAATAAAGTGTATCCTATATAATAAAGAGATAATATGCAAATTGATCCTCATGCCCTTGCATCAAAAGATGGCCACCCCACACTGTCACAAGATGTCCGACAGGGGAAGCAGTTGGGAGTGACCAGGCCTGCAAGGGAGGGTTGGGCCAGCAGGGGAGCAGTTAGGTGTCAATCAGACTAGGAGGGGAGCAATTAGGGGGCAATCAGGCTGACAGGCAGAAGTGGTTAGGGGAAATCAGGAAGGCAGGCAGGCAGGCAGGCAAGCTGTTAGGAGCCAGTGGTCCTGGATTATGAGAGGGATGTCTAGCTGCGGGTTTAGGCCATGTGGGTTTGGGCCTAAACCAGCAGTTGGACATCCCCAAGGGGTCCCAGATTGGAGAGGGTGAAGGCTGGGCTGAGGGACACCCTCCCCAGTGCATGAATTTTGTGCACCAGGCCTCTAGTAAAATATAAAAGCTCCCTTCCCCTAATATTCCCATTCCCCCCAGAGAAAGCCAGTTTGGTATATAGTATGTAGTCTTAAACATTTTCTATGCATTCACATGTCTATGTAATCTTATGTACACCTATTTTTTTTTTTTCAGGGAAATGGATTCTAGTAGCAAATTGTTCTGGAAGCTGTTTTTCTTTTTCTTTTAAGATTAATAACACCTTTGCATGTAAGTAAATACAAGTTTACCTCATCGGACAGCTGCCCAGCATTCCATCATAATGTCTGCAGCTAGTTCCTAATGACTATTTGTTATATCGCTTTCCGTTTCTACTACTGCAAACCTTGCTGCAGGGACCTTCCCATGCACACACAGTATATGCTGGGGCATTTCTGCAAGTGTGCCTGGGAGGCAAATTTCAGCAGGATCCAGGTATAAGCATGTTTTAACTTTTGACATATTACTGACTTATCCTCAAAGGCTATGGCAATTTTTACACTTACTAACAGTGTTTGAGTTACTGTTTTCCTTACTGTAACCAACATGTGATGTTACCAATCTTTTCATCCCTATCAACCCAATAAGTGAAACTTATACTTTCCTTGAATATATTTAATTTCTTTAATTTGCTTTTCTCAAATTATGAATAAGAACAATTAATTTTCTCATACATTTGTATGTTTTGTTTTTTTTTAAACTACCAATCTCTGTAATTTGCCCATTTTTCCTGGGCTTTTTTTTTTTTAAGGCTTGTAAATTTCTTATATATTAGGAAATTAGCCCTTTGTCAAACTTGCTAAAAATACTTTGTTCAGTTTTTCTTTTTTTGATTACTTTTAAAGACATTTTCTCCCTTTCATATGGTCAAATTTATCAATCTAGATTTTATGTCATGTTTAGAAAATCTCCACTCCTGATATTTTCCACTTGTTTTATGATTTTGCATATTATAATATTTAACTCTTATTTCATCTGAAATGAATTTTAATATAAGAATTAAAATACACCCTAGCCAGTTTTGCTTAGTGGATAGTGCTAGCCTACAGACTGAAGGGTCCTGGGTTCGATTCTGGTCAAATACCCATGCCTGGGTTGCAGGCTTAATGCCTAGTAGGAGGCGTGCAGGAGGCAGCCAATCAATGATTCTATCTCATCATTGATGTTTCTATCTCTGTGTCTCTCCCTTCCTCTCCGAAATCAATAAAAGTATGTTTAAAAAAGGAATTAAAAAAGATTTAATTTTGTTCCAAAATGGATTCTAGTAGAAAATTGTTCCAACATCTTTTACTTCATTTTTCTTCCATGATTTGAAATACCTCTTTGTTGCAAAATTCTTAGTTATACTTGAGTGTTTCTATTACCCTGCCACTCTATTTCTGTGCCAGTATTATGCAACTGGATTGCTTTAATACCTTTTAGATTTGGAAATTTTAAGTATGGGGTAGATGAAGGATAAAAGCTTATGGAGAAAAAACAAAACAAACAAACAAAAAGTTTATGGAGAAACTTTTTGTGTCCTTTGCTCTTTATCTTTCTTTTCATCTAACAACCTGTCAAATAAGTCTCTTGCCAAGATATTAACAAAATGTGGTCCTTCCAGTAAGACAACAGTTTTGGGACTCACAGGGCGGAGTCAGAGTTCTAAGCTATGCGGATCTATGGGAGGGAGGAGCAGCAATAAAGTAAGACCTCAGTATCATGAGCAACTTTATCTCATGACACACTTTCGAACAATGGGACTGTACTAAGGACTGAGATCCAACCTCAGGTCGGGCTGCCACAGTGATGGCCTCTGCCCCTGGAACGGGCCAACGTTGTGCTATCCAAGGGCAGCAGGAGCTCATGGCGGATGTGGCTGACTGGGAGGGGTACTATAAAAGCCCTTCACTTCTCCTTACAAATCTCAAGCATTTGGAGTCCAGCACTTGGATAATTTGGAGGATGGCGTGTTGATATAAAAGATGTAGGAGCTGAAAATTATGTTGGGGGGCATGTAAAAGGAGAAAGGGGGAGAAAGTAATATAATATAGAGCATCTTTCTCAGCCTGAGGTTTTTTGTTTTTAATTTGAGGTCTTCTGTGTTATGTAAACCCAGGACACTAAATGAACACCAGAATTTCTTATAATTTGATAGTATGTTTCTCTTTATTAAGTCACCAAAGACAAAGAAAAAAAGAAACAAAAGTTTAAGCATACATTTCTTCAGATCACCTTTTATTTTTCTTTATTTTTATTAATGTCTTTTTAAAAATTGATTCTGAGAGAAAGAGAGAGGAAAAGAGAGGGAGAGAGAGAGAAACATCAATTGGTTGCCTCCTGCATGTACCTCTACATCCCAAATGCACCCTCACTGGGGATTGAGCCTGCAACCTGGGCATGTGCCCTTCCCAGGAATCAAACCAGTGACCTTTTGGTGCAGGGGATGATGCTCAGCCAAATGAGCCACACTGGCCAGGGCACCATCTGTTTTTCTTTAGGTAACCTCTTTTCACTACTCCAATTTATTTATTCATGAATATGCATTACTGATTATTCTCACAGGGCACCTGATTAAATCATTACATATTTAGCTGGAGCCCACACGGTGAGGGGTTCTCAGCAGACCTCCATTCTGGTGCAGTTTCCTGAGGCAGTGATATTTATTGGGTGTCAGCTGACCCTGCCTGAGGAAACTGTCTTAGAGATTAGTTTATTTCAAACCCTTCCTTAGACAGAGGAGGAAACGGAGATTTACCTCTATCAGTCTGTGAGTCAGTGAACAAAACTGTGGATGGAAATCAAGGTTTATGAATTTCCTCATTCTTAAAATAAAGCAAAACATTTTTCTAGTTGTTCTAGAACTTAATCCTCTTCTTGTCATGAATAAAGATAAGTCATTTCAGAGGCATACTGGGTGACTAAAGTTGAAAAATTACACAAATCCATGCCTAGATGATTGAGGAGGGGTGGTAAGGATGATACTTTCGATGGGATTTGTTTATTTATTTGTTTGTTTCATTTTTGTTAATCTTCATCTGAGGAGAGTGAAAGGGAGAGAGAGGAAAAGAGAGAAAGAGGGAGAAAGAAGAATGGAGGGAAGAGAGAGAAAGACAGAGAGCAAAAGAAAAACATTCATGTGAGAAAGGCCCATTGATTGGTTGCCTCTTGCAAATGCCTGACTGGGGCTGGGATCGAATCTGCAACCCAGGTACCTGCCCTTGATCAGGAATCAAACCCGAGAACCTTCGCTATGTGGGCTGACATTCTAATTTCTGAGCCACACCAGCCAGGGCTTATTATTTTTAAAAAACGTATTTATTGATTTGAGAGAGGGAGAGAGAGGGGAAGGGAGAGCGAGAGACATCGATTGGCTGCCTCCTGCATGCTCCCTACTGGATCTAGAGGAGATTTAAGAGAGACTGTATTTTAGGGTCTTGTTCACATGCATTAGAAAAAGCTGCTCTATTCTAAATTTTCAGGATTTCAGCTCACTCACTACATATAAGGTTGTCAGATTTAGCAAATAAAAATACAGAACACCCAGTTAAATTTGAAATTCAATAAATAACAAAATAAATGATTTAGTGTAAGTATGTTCCATGACATATTTAGGATATAGTTATACTAAAAATTAATTTTTGCTATCTGAAATTCAAGTTAACTGTATTTTATCTGTCAACCCTAATTGGATGGTATTTTACAAGGAACTAGGAACAGAGTCTCTAGAATCTTATTTCAGATATTGGGTTTCACTATGGCCTAAGCCAACACAATAAGTTAAATATACTTTGGGATAAAGTGTCCACTTCTGTCTTAGATCTTAGAATATTTACTAAGAGAGCTCAACTTCTTCCTGATACTACTCTAGTTGATAAATATCCTTGAGCTATCACTTCTTTTCCTTTGGCATTTTTCTCACTTGTGTTCCTACTCTCCTGCTTCCTGATGACCTTTAATTTACTAGCAGCTGGACACACACCAACATACACAGCATCAGCTTCCCCTGAGTGTGTCTGGTCTTGCCTCTGGGCGTCCCTCCACACCTGTGCATTTGGAAAGCTGTTTTGGTGATGCATCCCTTCTGGGAGGGTGAGGAAGTCTGCCTGTTTCCTGGTGGGGTTTCCACTCCCCTAATAACAAACCTGGGGAGGAGTACAGGGCTGAACAGTCCTATTGTCCTGGTCAGCAAAAAACAGAGTAGAGCTGTCCTTGGAACCTGTCTTCAGGCTTAGGCCAAAGTCCTGAGTAGGCCCACCTGGCACGGCTCAGGAAGTCACGATTCCATTCCTGGTCAGGTTGCAGGCTGAATCCCGGGTTGCAGGCTGAATCCCCAGTGTGGGGCATGCAGGGGGCAGCTGATCAATGATTCTCTCTCATCATTGATGTTTCTCTCTCTCTTTCTCCTTTCCTCTCTGAAATCAATAAAAATATATTGAAGGAAAAAAAAGTGCTGGGTAGGATCTTGGGGCTTTAGAGGGTTTAGACCAGGAAATTTCCCAGATATGCAAGGGGAGATAAAAAGGGGGTACTCTCAACAGGCACTTTTCTCAATGTCTCTCCCCAACCCCACAAAAGAATGCTCCTAGTACAAGTCTCCTTGCTCTCTCCTCTTTCAGTTCCATCCCAGGGCCCTTTCTTCCTACTGTACAGTGTCTAGACCCCTCAGATTCACTGAATCCCACTGTAGACTCTTCCCTGTGACAAAGGAGCAGGGTTATACGCTGAGAACTGAGACTTGCTCCCTGTGCGCTGGAGCCAGCTGAAGCAGCAAAGCAAATCTGGAGGCAGGGCAGGCAGGCTGATGCTGGGAAAGGTCTTCAGGGGACAGGAAGTGGTGGCTCCAGGGAAAAACAATTTGCTTTGGCTGGTGATGGGGACCTGAGAAACGCTGTAACAGCTGAGATTATGACCGCACTGTGGATGAGTCCGATGCTACTCTAAGCCAGTCCATCTTCTAGAACCCAAACTCCTTTATTTATTTAAAAATATTTTTATTGATTTCAAAGAGGAAGAGAGAGAGGGGCGTGGGAGGGAGAAAAACATACACCAGTGATGAGAGAGAATCATTGACTGGCTGCCTCCTGCACACCCCACACTGGGGATCAAGTCTGCAACCTGGGCATGTGTCCTGACCAGGAATCAAACTGTGCCCCCCACCCCACTGCCCCCCTAACCCCCCACCTCCGGTTCATAGATCTACGTTCAATCACTAAGCAATGCTGTGGCCGGACATAGAACCCAAAGTTCTTTAAATGGGCTCTGTGGCCAGCACAAGACTGCAGGAGCCCGCTCTACTCTTTCAGCTCTGGGAACCTCCATCCAGGGATAGGAAGTCTAGCTCTGGGAGTAGCCACACTGTAGCCATAGTCCCATTGATAGGCAACAGCAAGGCTGGGGCAGGCATGGGTTGAGATTCCTGCTGAGAGGTCACAGTGATGACGGCTGAACAAAGCAGTTGTCATACCTCTGCCCCCACCTGCTTTCTCCTCTAGGCCTGACCAGCCCAGGGCTGGGGGCTAGCTGGTCCTTTATAGCTGAGATTGCCCCACTGTGCAATGCTTAATTAGGGACAGGCTCTCCCCTCCTCCCTCACAGGCCTGCAGCTTTTAGAATGTATAGGAAAGCCAGAACATATAATCGAGCAACAGAATTTTGTTTTTTAACTCACTCCATTGTGGCATACCTTTCACATGCAGCCTGTGGGTCAGCTTACCTGGTTGTCGATCTTGATTTCTGTCAAGGTGTCATTTTCTCTTAGTGCCTCTACCAGGGCCAGGATCCCAGCTCCAGTTATAAAATTGGATTCTATGTTTAGACTTTTCAAGGTCTTGTTCACTTTCAGCATATCTGCAAAAGCCTTATTATTCAAAAAGGAAATAATCATTAGGGTTTCTAAAGATTTATTTCCTGAACTCCCCACCCCCAAATTAAGTCTTTTTTATAATACTTAAAAACTTAGTTAAATCATAGTTTCACCACAAAGCAAAAAGATAAAACTCAAAAAATTGTTCAGTTCAGCAGCCCACATTTATGAATTTCATATATCTGCAAAACTAACAAATAAAAAGATATTTACATAGGATTACAACTTTGCTTTGTTGAGTAAAAAAACAAAACAAAAAAACCCCACAACACACCCCACTGCCATCTGTTATCCCTATCAATGTCATTTTTGAGAAAAGGCAGTTTAATATTAGGAAGTATGTACAAAGGTTTAATTTCAGAATTATTTTATTTTCTTGCAAGTCTTAAGGCTGAGTCCAGCACAGAAGTTCTCCGGGTGTAGACACAGCTGATCCTTACAACCAATTGACTTGGAGGTCAATTTCCCCAGTGATACCAACAACAATCAAGACTTAACTATAGCAGAAACCAGTTTGGCTCAGTGGACTGAAAGGTCCCAGGTTTGATTCTGGTCAAGGGCATGTACCTTGGTTGCAGGCACATCTCAGTGGGAGGTGTGCAGGAGGCAGCTGGTCGATGTCTCTCTCTCATCGATGTTTCTCACTCTCTATCCCTCTCACTTCCTCTCGGTAAAAAAATCAATAAAATATATTTAAAAAAAAAGACTTAACTACAACAAGGCTGTACACACAGTCCACAAAGGGGTGCACCAAGAGTGTCTACCTCAGGTAACAGGGGAGGCAGAGCTACTGGGCCATATAGGATACCTAGCACACAAAGCTACTCTACCAACTCAGGGAAGCAGCGAAATATGCGGAGACAAAAGAACAGATCAGAAATGAAAAAAAATGGAGGAAAACAAATGACTGGATATAGAGGTCAAAACTAAGGTTATAAGGTTTTTTAAGAATTTCCTAGAAAAAGTGGATAAATTTAGTGAGATCCAAGAGGAGATGAAAAAGGACCAACTAGAGATGAAAAAGGATCAACTAGAAATTAAACATACACTGACTGAAATAAAAAATATTATACAGAGACCTAACAGCGGACTAGAGGAACCAAGAATCAAGTCAAAGATTTAACATACAAAGAAGCACAAAACACTCAACTGGAAAAGCAAGAAGAAAAAAGAATCCAAAAATGCGAAGATAGTGTAAGAAGCCTCTGGGACAGCAGTTCTCAACCTATGGGTTGTGACCCCTTTCGGGGTCGGACGACCCTTTCACAGGGGTCGCCTAAGACTATTGGAAAACACCTATTTCCCATGGTCTTAGGAACCAACAGACCGTTCCTTGGTGTAGCAAAATGTACCAATGTAGTTTACTGTTGTCATATGAAGACTGTTACCCATGCTACACCACGATTCAAGGCAAAATTTCATTTATTTGTAATCAGAAATAAATATTTCACAATATACAATTACATATTGTTTTTGTGATTAATCACTCTGCTTTAATTATGTTCAATTTGTAACAATGAAAATGCATCTTACATATCAGATATTTACATTACAATTCATAACAGTAGCAAAATTAGTTATGAAGTAGCAATGAAAATAATTTTATGGTTGGGGTTCACCACAGCATGAGGAATTCTATTAAAGGGTCACGGCACTAGGAAGGTTGAGAACCACTGCTCTGGGACAGCTTCAAGCATACCAACATCAGAATTATGGGGGTGCCAGAAGAAAAGAGAGAGCAAGATACTGAAAACCTATTTGAAGAAATAATGACTGAAAACTTCCCCCACCAGGTGAAAGAAATAGATTTACAAGTCCAGGAAGCACACAGAACCCCAAACAAAAGGAATCCAAAGAGGACTATACCAAGACACATCATAATTAAAATGCCAAGAGCAAAAGACAAAGAGAGAATATTAAAAGCAGCAAGAGAAAAATAGTTAATTACCTACAAGGGAGCACCCATTCGATTGTCAGCTGATTTCTCAACAGAAGCTATGCAGGCCAGATGGGAGTGGCAAGAAATATTCAAAGTGATGAATAGCAAGAACCTATAACCAAGATTACTCTACCCAGCAAAGCTATCATTCAAAATTGAAGGTCAGATAAAGAGCTTCACAGATAAGAAAAAACTAAACAAGTTCATCAGCACCAAACCAGTATTACATAAAATGCTGAAAGGTATTCTTTAAGAAGAGGAAGAAGAAGAAAAGGGTAAAGGTAAAAATTATGAACAACAAATACATATCTATCAACAAGTGAATCCAAAAATCAAGTGAATTGAAAAATCTAGTGAACAGAATAAAATGGTGAATATAATAGAATTAGGGGCCTAAAAAGGGAGTGGACTGATAATTCTCAGGGGGAAAGAGGTGGGAGGGAGAGATTGGACAAAAATCATACACCTATGGATGAGGACAATGGGGGAGGTAAGGACAGAGGGTGGGGTGGGAGCCAGGTGGAGGGGAGTTATGGGGAGAAAAAAAGAGGAGCAATTGTAATAATCTGAACAATAAAGATTTATTTTTAAAAAATAATAAAATAAAATAACATTAAAAAATGAATTATTTTAATTTTCCCCTTCTTATATGAATGAATTAAAAGAAAACCTTTACCACTGACTAGCATTTAGACACTACTGATTTAGTCATATCATTTCAGGTCATCCAGAAATCAGAACTCTTCAAAGAAAGCTCTTGGAACAAAGTCATCACTCAGAGCAGCAAACGCACTAGAGATGCCCAGTTCAAGCCTACAGCCTGCACACACGCACCTACTTGCTCCCCAAGTTTTCCCTTCATGAGGAAAAGATATAACTTTTAAGTGACTGGAATCCTCACAGAGCATGAAAGAAAGAATAAAACAAAAAACAAAAAACAAAACAAAACAAAAAAAGAGGGCCATTATCTTGAAGAATTGCTCACATTCAGAAAATAGAAACACTGATGGAGAAATTAACACACAACTGCCTAAGATGCCAGAGATAAGTCTCGACTGGGGCATTTCATTAAAGAACTGCTTTAGGCCTTCGACCGTGTATGGTTCATTGAGTTGGAACATTGTCCTGTACATTGAAAGTTCCGGGGTTCGATTCCCAGTCAGGGCACATACCTAGGTTTCGATTTGTTCCCAGTTTGGGCACATGTGAGAGGCAACCAATTGGTGTCTGTTTCTTTCTCTTTCTCTTCCTTTCATCTCTCTCTCTCTCTCTCTCTCTCTCTCTCTCTCTCTCTCTCTCTCTCTCTCTCTCTCTCTCTCCCCCTCCCCCTAAAAAAAAAGTGTCTTAGGAACAAATGGGACAACTAGAGTATATGGAGAACACACCACTCCTCCTTGTGGTTTCCCAGAAAAAAAGTATCTGCCAGCACAACTATCAGTGAAATATCTCCTAGGAAGAGCCTCTAATAAAGGTGCTAAGACCTGAGAGAGAAGCAGTGCAGAAACTGAGGTACCTCCAGACCATCACCAGATATGATATGGATGAAAGGAAGGGAGAGGCAACTACTGCCCAGGAATGAAATATACAGAAATCTACTCTTGCAGATGAAGCCTTCCTAAGGGCAGCACTGGTGGGGGACCCCTGGCTGCCTGCTGGCTCCTCAACACTCACTACAGAGAAGGCTGCTAGTCAATTCACCTGCCTCCATACAAAAACATTCATTCATTCATTCATTCAGAAAAAGGCTACTGTGAATCTAAAAATCAAGTGAATTGAAAATCTAGTGAACAGAATAAAATGGTGAATATAATAGAATTAGAGGCCTAGAAAGAAACAAAAATTCCTACTCTGGTGAGCTTATATTTGAGGAGGGTGGAATGAAAATTACTTAACAAAAAAAAATTAATTAACAAAATATGCAGCTGTCATGTGGTGAATCGGAGGAAATGATCCTGTCTTACCCAAGTCAAACTTGCTCTCTATTCAGAAATATGAACGGGCAACCAGTCATTGCCATATATGTGACAAAAACCAACATAAAAGAGAGAAGTGTTAGTAGATATTAATGTTAGGAAATGTTAAAATTAACATTTATTCAATAGGACTTTCAGAAGGACAATAACAAAAAAGAAGAGAAAGCAAAAAACTACAAAATAGTAGGAAAAAAATTTCCCAGAGTTGAAGAAAGCTACGTCTTTTTTGTTGTTGTTAATTCTCACTGAGGATTTGATTTTCATTAAATTTTTTAGGGAGAGTATAAGAGAGAATGAAAGACAGAGAGAAACATCAACGTGACAGAAACACATAGACTGATTGCTTCCTGCACGAGCTCCCACCAGGGTCCAGGCTGGGGAGGAGCCTGCAATCAAGGCTCGAACCCAGATACCCAAAATGGCTAGGGCAGCTACAAGTCTTTATCTGAAAAGACCCACTGAGGCTCAGAGGAATGAATAAAAAGGACTCATAAGTGGACATATACAAGTGAAATTTCAGAACTCCAAGAAGAGAGAGTCCTCAAAGTTTCTAGAAAGAAAAAATAAGTTACTCCTAGCTGGTTTGGCTCAGTGGATAGAGAGTCAGCCTACGGACCAAAGGGTCCCAGGTTTGATTCTGATCAAGGGCACATGCCCAGGGTTGCAGGCTAGATCCCCAGTAAGGGGCATGCAGGAGGTAGCCAATCAGTGATTCTCCCTCATCATTAATGTTTCTAACTCTCCCTCTCCCTTCCTCTCTGAAATCAATAAAAATTAATTAAAAAAAGTAAATTACGTGGAAAAAAGAGTCAATTTCAAGGCACTTGGGAATTGTATGTGCTAAGGATAAGTTTTAAATTTTGGAGTCAATCCATATACATAATATAAAATATGATATGAAACCACTAGTATAGCTCAGTGGTTAAGCATCGATCTATGAACCAGGTCACAGTTTGACTCCTGGTCTGGGCACATGCCCAGGTTGTGGGTTTGATCCCCAAGGGGGTGTGCAGGAGGCAGCCGATCAATGATTCTCTCTCATCATTGATGTTTGTAACTCCCTCTCCCTTCCTCTCTGAAATCAATAAAGATATATTTATTTTAAAAAGCCTATCTAATAAAAGAGCAATACGCAAATTGACCGTACCTCTGCCACACCCACAAGCCACATCCACCAGCCAATCAGGAGCTACTATGCAAATTAACTCAACCAAGATAGCTATGGCACAGAGAGAGGAGGAGGAAGGCTTGGGTTGCTGCCGGTGATGGAGGAAGCCAAGCTTTCTACACACTGTGGCCAGCCCAGGCCTCTGCTTAAGGCAACAAAGTTTCAATGGCTATGCTGGCAGAAGGCTTGGCTCTGCTCCAGGCTACAGTTTCAATTGTAAAAGATAAATCCCAGATACCAGGGCCTCCACTTGGGTCACTGGGGGCGTGACGAGCCTGCAAACCACCACAGGCCCCTCGCCCAGGCCACCCCATGTCCGAAGGGAACCCCCACCGTTCAGGGCAAACCAACTAGCCCCCAACCCTGCACCAGGCCTCTATCCTATCTAATAAAAGAGCAATATGCAGATTGACCATCACTCCAACACACAAGATGACTGCCCCATGTGGTCAAAAGCTCCTGCCCCCATGTGGACACAAGATGGCCACCACAAGATGGCCAGCAGGATAGGGCAGTTGGGAGGGACCAGCCCTGCAAGGGAGGGCAGTTGTGGGTGATCAGGCCAGCAGGGGAGGGCAGTTGGGAGGGAGCAGGCCTGCAAGGGAGTGAAGTTGGGGGTGACCAGGCTGGTAGAAGAGGAAAGTTGGGGGTGACTAGGCCTGCAGTGAGGGGAGTTGGGGGAACCCAGGCCTGCAGGGGAGGGCAGTTAAGGGTGACCATGCCCGCAGGGAAGGGCAGTTAGGGGCAAACAGGATGTCAGGGGAGCAGTAAGGCATCCATCAGGCTGGCAGGGGAGTGGTTAGGGTATGATCAGGCTGGCAGGCAGAAGTGGTTAGGGGCAACTAGGAAGGCAGGCAGGTGAGCAGTTGGGAGCCAGCAGTCCTGGATTGTGAGATAGGATTGGGCCTAAACGGGCAATCTGACATCCCTCAAGGGATCCTAGATTGGAGAGGGAGCCGGCTGGGCTGAAGGACACTCTACCATGCACGAATTTCGTGCACTGGGCCTCTAGTATGATATGAAATGTATAAAGCTCAAATGTGTGAAGATAATAAAATAACTACAATTTGGTGATAGAAGAGAAAGGGGGGATGGAAGATAGAGTGAGTTCAGAAATGCTCTCATTTTTTCTAATGGAGGATAAAAAATTACCTAAGACGGCAAATAAAAAATAAAAATATATGTATACTACTGTGTTTCTACTGTGATTGCATATTAGAATGACATCGAAGCCTTAAAAATATATCAATGCTTGGACCCCAACCCAGAAAAATGAAATCAGAACCTGATGGCCTTAATAGCTACCTTTATTTATTTATTTTTTTAATGTATTTATTGATTTTTTGCAGAGAAGAAGGGAGAGAGAGAGTTAGAAACATTGATGAGAGAGAAACATCAATCAGCTGCCTCCTGCACACACACCTCCTACTGGGGATGTGCCCACAACCAAGGTACATGCCCTTGACCGGAATCGAACCTGGGACCTTTCAGTCCACAGGCTGACGCTCTATCCACTGAGCCAAACAGGTTTTGGCGATAGCTACATTTTTTAATTGTTGACAGTACTACAGATGTCCCCATCTCAGCCATCCCCCTCCCCCCACTGCTTTGCCCCCCTCCACTCAACCCCCATCCCACCATAGGCCTTCATCACACTATTGTCTGTGTCCATGGAGGGATAGCTGCATTTCTGAAAAGCTCCCCAGGTGACTAACGTTCAGCCAAGATCGACAGACACTGTAATTAAAGTTATAAAGACAACAACTAGAAGAATGAGAAGCCAACAGTGATTATTCTGGGGAACAGAACAAGGAACGTCTAAACTATTTAAATTGTTTTTATGGAGGAAGAAACAGGAAGAATGGAAAAGAAATCCAACTTGGGGGTTTCTCAGGCTCTGCACTGTGGACATTTGAGGCAGGGAATTCCTTGCTGTGGGGAGATGTCTTGTATACTGTGAAAGGTTTAGCAGTCTCTGAGACCCACTAAATGCCAACAGTACCTCCTTCCCCCCACCCCCCCCGCCCCCAATGACAACCAAAATTATCTCCAGACACTGCTAAATGTTCCTGGAGGGCAAAACTGCCCTGAGTTGAGAACCACTGGACTGGAAGAATAATCCTGTATATTAGTCAGGCAGTTGCTTGACCTAAAAAGCAAGTACAAAGATTTGGACTGACATGATTGTATACCATGTAAATCAAAGTGCCAGATCTTTAATTAGAATTAAATGTACACATTTTAATTAGAGCACCAGAGGGAACGCATCAGGCCTTTCCTTATGGACGCTTCAAGCTTTGAGATTCACTTTCATTATTAGAATAACAAAATGTCAGAGCAATTAGGCCTTTATAAAAAAGCTGCAGGACCTCCTGGCAAGCAGCCAGATCTTGTCAATTTCTTTTAAACTTGAGAAAACACTTTTCTCATACTGAACAAAACAGGGGAGACCCAGCCAAATATAACCCTGGGCAGTAGGCCCAAGTTCATTTAAGTTCAGAAAATATTTGAGCATCTATTACATGTGCTGGGGATGATAACATTAGTAAAACAAAGACTACATTTCTTAAATATTATAGAAATAACTAGGGTAAAAATACATCTTTAGAGAGTAGGCTTTGCTTTCTGTACTGTACAGTGATGTATGAAAATGCAATTTTCTGCAATGTCTACATCTGTGTCCTCCAAATGGTAGCTATCAGACATGTAACTGTGGAGGCCTTGAAAAATGGCTGGTCTGAATGGAGACATGCTGTAAATGTAAATGTAAATGTAAAACGCACTAAGATGTATATGAAAACAATAAGGTAAAATATTTAATTATATTTTCAAGTTGCATTTTGAAACTTTGACTACAGTGGTTTAAATAAAATATATTATTATTTTTTAAATATATATTATTGATTTTTTTTTTTTTTTACAGAGAGGAAGAGAGAGGGATAGAGTTAGAAACATTGATGAGAGAGAAACATTGATCAGCTGCCTCCTGCACACTCCACACTGAGTATGTACCTGCAACCAAGGTACATGCCCTTGACCGGAATCAAACCTGGGGCCCTTCAGTCCGCAGGCCGACGCTCTATCCACTAAGCCAAACCTGCTAGGGCAATAAAATATATTATTAAAGTTAAAGTTAATTTCATTTATTTCTTTTTGTTTCTTGTTTGTGTTTTTGTTGTTGTTGTTAATCTTCACCTGCGGATATTTCTTCCATTGCTCTTCAGAGAGTGGAAGCAAGGGAGGGAGTGAAGAGAGGGGAGAGAAAAAGCGAGAAAGAGAGAGAAACATCAATGTGAGAGAGACACATCCATTGGTTGCCTCCTGCACATGCCCCAACTGGGACCAGGAATCGAATCTGGGACCCTTCGGTGTGAAGGCCGACACTCTAACTCACACCAGCCAGGCTTCTTTTTGTTTTTTAATGTGGCTACTGGAAAACTGAAAAATATGCTTACATTATGGCTTACATTTGTGGCTGTCATTATCTTTTGATTGTACAGAGCTGTAATAAACTCTTGACTTTTCTGGGACATCACTGTTAATAATAGCATTTTTTACATATTTGGGTCTTTTCTCTACACTGACTTTCAGTGAAGGTAAGTTCCATCAATACTCACTTCTTTAGTGTGGTTATATGGAAGTACTTGGCAAACTTATATGGAAGTATATGGTGAACTAAACTTAATTACAGGTCACTAAATTCACTTCTTGGCTTGACCACATGCTTAATCTTAGTTAAGTTATTCAGCTTCTCTGAGCCTCAGTTGCCTCATTTATAAAATGGGGATAATGCAATCTTACATACACATTGTTTGTCTACATTCGCAATGATCTCACAAGTGCCTTGGTGAATCAAGTTTTGAACTTTACATAGAAAAATGTCTTGAGGCTCTTTGCTTTAATGCTGATTTTTTACTTCTCACCAGTGAGGCGTTCAGTCATAAACAAAGATGGAAGATCTATGTTGCCTGTGGGTTAATGAACCAATTTTCAAACTATACAAAGGCTCTTTCCTGACAATGGCATAATTGAACGGAGAATCATCTAAGGCAGCGGTCGCCAACCTTTCAGGCCTCCTGGGCCACCAGTGGTGGGTGACCACTGATCTAGGGGCAACTAGGTGAGAGCCGGGCCATCTTGGCAAAAAGCCAAAAATTCTTTTCTCTTCACATCCTGAAAGATAGCAATTCTTCCTCACAATTGTATGGTATGCTGGTCATACAGTATGCATTCAATTAAAACAGTATCAAAGTTCCATTAAAAACAATATCAAAGAAATTACTATTTTTGGCATTTACTTAGTTCAAATAGAAAGCTATCTATTTGATCTGAGTAGGTTAGATTATTTATTAATAGTGTTGATAATGAATTAGAAATTATTTCCATCCCTGTCATTTTATTATAAACTAGTGATTTGGTGCACATTGAAGAGAAATTAATTAGAAGGTGACCGGCAGGGTGGGAGTGGGCAAGACGGGCTGGACATACCCTGGAGCCAACCTCCTGTCCCTTCTTGACCAGCTGCACCTAGGGTGGCGTCCCGGCTTGAAGGGCATTTGCGGAGTGAGTGGGATCCCTCCAGCAGGGGGGGTGGGGGCCCCTCAGCCTGGCCTGTGGGAATGGGGCTGAAACCAGCTCTCTGACATCGAGGGGTCCCAGATTGCAAGAGGGCACTTCTTGGGTGATACACCCTGGAATCAGGCTCCTTCCTCTCTGGTTCCAGGGTGAATCACCTGAGAACCACTGCTGCCACGTCACTACAGCTTGGTAACTCCTGCATTGAGTGTCTTCCCCCTGGTGGTCAGTGCGTGTCATAGGTACTGGTTGGAGCGTCTGCCCCTGGTGGTCTTTGCACATTATAGCTACTGGTTGGATTGTCAGACGGTTGCTTAGCTTTTATATATATAGATAATATATCTAGTAGAAGTGACAAGTTATTTCTTTGTTCATCATCCCTTTAGTCACTTACATACAGAATGCACTGTGAATATTTTTGCTTTATTGAAAACAAATCTAAAAGGCAGAGATTATATAAAATTTAACACACTTAAAAATCCTTAAATTGTTAATTTCATTTTACCAATGAGCTAGTTGTGCTCTTTTTCTAATTTAATGACAGGTTTAAATTCAAAACTGCTCTCAACTTACAAATTTAGATAAGTAATAATTTCTGGTGAAAATATCAATTTTTCAGCTTAGTCTTATGTAATCATGGAAATATTCTCTATTGCTAAGAGGCTGCAGGGCACATTCATTCATTCATTTATCAAGTGTTTTTCAAACATTTATCCTGAGCCAGCACTATAACTTTCACATTATCTGTTTTTAATGATATTTCAGATCTTCCAAAGACCTGTTACTTAATCAAGGCAACAAGTAAAGAAAACTTCTGATTTTCTAGCTGAACATTAGATGCTGTAGAACCACAGGGAGATACTCAGGCCCCTCTCCTGATAACTGAAATATTTTAGCAAAAGTTTGACAGTGAGGCATTGTCTGTAAATACAACATAGTTTGATGGTTAAGCATCCTCGTTGAGGAACCAAAGAGGCCTGGTGGTGAACCCTGGCTCAACTGCCTACTGGCTGAGTCACCTTAGAAAAGTTAATTCACCTCTCTGAGCCTCAGATTGCTCATGTCTAAGTGAACCATGAATAATAGTACATACCAGATAATAATATAGTGGGGATTAGGTGAGGTGATGTGTGTAAAGTATAGAGATCAGTGCTGGAATTTACTAATTGCTCAAGAAATGTTAGCTATTAATAGGAGGAGTAACACTGATGATGATGATTGTAGTAGTAGTTAATTGGGTCAAGGGGTTCCTTGTTTAGCTGAATTATCTAATGTGCATAAAAGAAACAGGGCTTCGGTTTTTATTTTTATATTCAGCTAACAATATCAAACACAAAATGCTTCAAGGTTTGGTTGTTAAAATATTTTTTGAAACATACTAATCCATTTTAAAGATTAAAATGAAATATACTTTAACATTTTTATATGTGCCAAGTTCCTGTAGGATTTGGGGTCTTTTAATTGTGACAGAATGTTATTACAGGTGCAAAAGTTTCAGAAAATTTGTACTAAGCCCAGAACAAAATCTAGATATTTGTTTAGCTAAATGCCTCATCTAATCCTGTTTCTTTCCCCTAAAAAGTGCATTGCTAACAAAATTCTACTTAATTCAAAGTGCCTGTTTTATTGTCTCCTTATAACTTATTTTGTTTATTAACTGTGTAAAAATAAATTTACCAGATCTAAAAATTGTTAATAAGACAAATTAAAGAGTTTATAATGAATTTAATATTTTCACATTATATTTCTAAAGAATTTTACTCACAATTGCCACAGGGTCATTGCTGCGGGTGGCAGCTAGGCTGAACTTCTTGACATGGGTGTTGGTCTCCAGAGCCTTTGCAAATTCTCTCAGGGTTGGAATTGGAATGTTCTACGATGGGGAAGGTACAGAGGGTTGATAAACCAAGGATCCATAGCTTTTAAGTACCTTACATATTGAGATGACTAATTGCATGCTATCTCCTCTAAAAGACATTTATCATCCATCTTCCAACAACTGAAGCCATCCACAGCCAATAGCAACACTGTGTCTAATAAGGGAATGTAACAGGAGACACTCTAGCATCACCTTTCTGTTAATTAACCAAAAAATTATGCACCTATCATATTCCACTTTTCTCTTTCATTCTCTATGTTCTAATCAGACCGACCTACTTGCTATTCTTTTAATATACCACTATCTTTCTCTCCTCTATACGTTTAGATATGCTTTTTCCTTTATCTGGAAATTGCTCTGTCTTTTCTCCGATTAATTCCTACTCTTGTTTTAAGACTCAGCTAAAATATCACCTCCTTTGTTATTGGCTCTCATGGGCAGGATCAAAGTTTTCCTTACCCACAATTCCATAACATTTGGGGGCTTACCACATCATGCTCTAATTATCTGTTTATTGTTATTCTCCTCACAACAAGTTCTTCAGAACAGACAAAAATGAATCCTACTCCCTCTTCTACAGCACTTAGCTGGTACTGACCACTGGGGAGGGAGACCATATGGAGCGCAGCCAGAGGTTGACATGAGTCTTACATGTTCCACAGATGAGTTCTGGGACTGTGAGCAACTTAATCTCTTTAAGTCCCACTAAGAATTAAATGAGATAATGAATTTCAAGTTTTTAGCAAAATATATGATACATAACGAGTACTCAATAAAAGTCTGTTATTATTATTAAATGCTAGAAACTGGCCCAACAAGAATGAACAAAACTTGTCACACAATGCTCTCTCTCTTTCTCTCATACACAACACACACACACACTCTCTCTCTCTCTCTCTCACACACACACACACACACACACACACACACACACACGTCTCCACTTGAGAGTCACATGACCTATTGCAAAATACAATAAAGTGTAAGTGACAATGTGTGACTTCCGAGAATAAGTTAATAAAATGTGCGGCTTCCTGACTATTCTCTTTCTCTTGGATCACTCCCACTAGGGGAAGCCAGCTGTCATGATGTGAGGACACTCAGGCTACCCTATGGAGAAGGCCATTTGGTAGAAACAGAGGCTTCCTATAAACAGGTACATGAGTGCACCTTCTTGGAAGTAGGACCTCCTGCCTCAGGCGGGCCTTTACGATGACTGCAGCCATGGCTGATAGCTTCCCAATAGCCTTTTATGAAACACTGAGCCATACTACCAAACTAAGTCACTTCCTGTTTCCTGATACTTGGAAACTGTATGAAATAATAAGTGTTTCTTCTTTTAAACCTATAAGTTTTGAAGTAATTTGCTATTCAACAATAGATAACCAGGGTATTATTTAACACAACTACTATTATTGTTTCTAAGAACTCTAGAAGTCACTTATTTTTTAAACCTACTTCTTCTTTTGAATAGGATATCTTGCCTCAAAATCAGTGACTCAAAAGATTTCAAATAGGTAACCAGTTATCCCCTTTAAGTTTTCTAAACTCATGATAAATCAAGTGACTGACAACAATCATAGTGAAATACCTTAATGTTGTTGAGATTGACTTCTTGGAGGCTGGGATCGTTAGCTTTCATCTGCTGCAGACTTACTTCCACATTTGTAGGGTTGGGTGGTTCCTCAAATACCGGCTTGACCTTTTCACCTTTGACCACATCTAAGACACAAGTTAAAAAAAAAAAAAAGAGTAAGGATTCTCCTGTCAAAATCAGTGATGATTCCCCCCAAATGACCTTTCTTTCATATGCTCTGATTCTAATAATACTTTATCAATGACAGTAAGCTTATTCTTTTTTAAAATAAATCTTTATTGTTCAGATTATTACAGTTGTTCCTCTTTTCCCCCCATAGCTATCCTCCACCTGGTTCCCACCCAACCCTCTGCCCTTACTACCCCCCGCCCCAGCACTGACCTCATCCATAGATGTACAATTTTTGCCAAGTCTCTTCCCAAATCTCCCATACCCTTTTCCCCCTGAGAATTGTCAGTCCACTCCCTTTCTTTTTTCTTTTTTTATTATTTCTATTTTTAAAATATATTTTATTGATTTTTTTACAGAGAGGAAGGGAGAGAGATAGAGAGTTAGAAACATCAATGAGAGAGAAACATCGATCAGCTGCTTCTTGCACACCCCCTACTGGGGATGTGCCTGCAACCAAGGTACATGCCCTTGACTGGAATCGAACCTGGGACCTTTCAGTCTGCAGGCCGACACTCTATTCACTGAGCCAAATTGGTTTCAGCAGTCCACTCCCTTTCTATGCCCCTGATTATATTATATGCAACAGTTGATTCTGTTCATCAGATTTTTTATTCACTTGATTTTTAGATTCACTTGTTGATAGATATGTATTTGTTATTCATAATTTTTATCTTTACTATTTTCTTCTTCTTCCTCTTCTTAAAGAGTTCCTTTCAGCATTTCATATAACATGGGTTTGGTGGTGATGAACTCCTTTAGTTTTTTTTTTTTTTTAATCTGTGAAGCTCTTTATCTAACCTTCAATTTTGAATGATAACTTTGCTAGGTAATCTTGATTGTAGGTTCTTGCTATTCATCACTTTGAATATTTCTTGCCACTCCCATCAGCCTTGCATAGTTTCTGTTGAGAAATCAGCTGACATTTGTATGGGTGCTCCCTGGTAGGTAATTTTTCTCTTACTGCTTTTAAGATTCTCTCTTTTTCTTTTGCTCTTCGCATTTTAATTATGTGTCTTGGTGTGGTTCCCTTTGGATTCCTTTTGTTTGGGGTTCTGTGTGCTTCCTGCACTTGTAAGTCTATTTCTTTCACCAGATGTGGGAAGTTTTCTATCATGATTTCTTTAAATAGGTTTCAGTATCTTGCTCTCTCTCTTCTTCTGGCACTCCCATAATTCTGATGTTGGTATGCTTGAAGTTGTCCCAGAGGCTCCTTACACTATCTTCACATTTTTGGATTCTCTTTTTTTTTTTTTTTTTGCTTTTCCAGTGGAGTGGTTTCTGCTTCTTTGTAATTTCAAATCTTTTGACTTGATTCTTGCAATCCTCTAGTCTGCTAATGAATCTCTGTATATTATTTTTTATTTCAGTCAGTGTATGCTTAATTTCTAGTTGGTCCTTTTTCATATCCTTGAGGGTCTTGCTAAATTTATCAGCCTTTTCTAGGAAATTCTTGAAAAACCTTATAGCCATGGTTTTGAACTCTATATCCAATTGTTTGCTTTCCTCCATTTCTTTCATTTGTGACCTGATTCTTTTTCTCCACATTTTGGCTGATTCCTTGAGTTGGTAGAGTAGCTTTGTGTGCTAGCTGTCCTATAGGGCCCAGTGGCTACTGGGCCAAGTCTCCCCAGTTACCTGAGGTGGACACTCTAGGTGCACTCTTTTGTGGCCTTGTGCACAGTCTTGTTGTAGTTAAGCCTTGACTGTTGTTGGTATCACTGGGAGGAATTGACCTCCAGGCCAACTGACTGTGAGGATCAGCTGTGTCTACTATGGGAGAACTTCTGTGCTGGAGACACCCTTTTAAGACTTGCAAAAACCTCTGTGCTCAGCTTGGATTGGATGGAGTCTCGATGCAGAGCAGACAGCAATGGCTTCCATCAACCCTGCCCTAAGTGGCCCCAGGGTCTCAGTGTCCCGTGGTAATAGCTGCAAGCATCTCTGAGAGAAAGCTGCCCTTAAGTTTCACCTGCTGCCAGACAGCCCAATTTTGCTCAAATGAGTCTTAGTCCCCAGAGTCTTGCCTGGAACTGGAGTTCAGAGCAGTTGGGAGCTTTTGTCTCCCTCCCACTTGAGAAAGCCAGCCGTGTACTCAGTTGCCAGCACTCTCTGGCACGCGTCTCCTTACCTCTGCCTTCTGTAGCTCCTCAGAATCTCAGTGTGCTTTTTCTCTTTCCTTCTAGTTGTAGAATTTTCACTCAGCCAGCCTTTCTGTGGTTCTGGATGATGTCCATTTTGTCTTTCAGTTGTAGTTTTGAAATTGTTGTATGAGGCAGCAGTTTAGGTGTTTACCTATGCCGCCATCTTGGTTTCTCAGTAAGTTTATTCTCAACTAAACAAGCATGGGAATGGTATGGCTCTGAGTTACAGTTTCAAAGACTGATGCTTCTCAACCACAATGAGAAAGAAGTCTCAGTAGTTGAGACTGCATGGAGCCAAAATGCAGGAGACTCTACAGCAAGCATGTCAAACTTGCTGCCCAGCCAATACAATAGTATGTAAGAAACGATGTAATAAGTTTCAGAGCTTTTTTTTTTTTACAATGTCCTGTTATACACAATTATTAATAACGCACTACAATGTTTGCTAATGACTGATTACTGTAATCATGTTGCATTCATTTCCCTTTCACACAGACGCACCATTTCTCTCCACTAATACTAGCAGCGAATATTTTAGCAGTCGATTGCCACGTCATTAGTCTTGGACTGACTTGCTTGGTGTGCGCAACAGGAAATAGTTCACTTTCGAAGACCAAGAAAAATAGGCTTATTTGTGTTACAATGTTTACTTATTTTTTGTTAGAAGAACTCAGCAAAAATAAAATTCCTGTTTATTGTGAACATTGTTTCACACATACATCAAACAGGCCAAAAAAAATAAGTAAACAGCAATTTCACAGACAAAAAAAGGGAAAAAAGAAACCTTTTTATCTTTGGCCTTTTTAACCATCTCATACAAACCAACTCCTTTATACAGCTAAATACATACACTAAAAGTTACTGGAATGCTCGGAATAAGATTGTTATTTTGTTGCTGTTTTTGCTTTTTTACAAGGTTTTTTTTCTCCTTTGAGATTATAATGAACATGGTCACACCACAAGTAAAGTCAGAAATAGGACAGAGAATGCTCCAAAGGCTGGTCTGGTCATCCCCAGATCATTAAAAATGGCTGACCCCTAACAATATGTACAAAAATATAAAATGTAAATGAAAAATACAAACAAATTTTCCTTTCTAAAGTACTTTTAAGAAAAAAAGCAGGGCCTTGGAAGTTTTGGTTCTTTTTTTTCTCGCCTGTTGTAAATTCACATGGTGGTTTTGGTTGGGTGGTGAAGAGTGTCACCTGCAGGTGGCGCTGCCCGAGGTGGGTGGGTGGGCGGGCAGGCGGGAGGGAGTCTCTAGGTGACCGATTCTGAGATGGCCAAGTAGAGGGTGAATAGGCCATAGAGGCCTTTAACTTTTCCTTTTTTTGCTGTCTAGTCATCCTCATCAGTCTTCTGCTTCTTGGTGTCAACATCGTCATCCTCATCATCTTCAGCTGCCTCAGCCTCTTCATCTTCATCTTCATCCTCTTCCTCACCATCACCTTCCTCTCCCGCCTCCTCCTTTCCTCCTTCTTCCTCTTCTTCATCTACCTCATTGTCAGCCTCCTGCTCCCCATTTTCCTTATTCTCAGCATTTCCACTCGCAGGTGCATCTCCTCCATTCTCTGCCTCCTCCACAACTTCCTTCTTCTTTAAGAACTTGGTGGTGATCTCGGAGCTGGTGTCCACGGTCATTCTGACATGGTGGGGCACGACGGGGATTCTATGCGGGGATTTTTGGCTCAGTGGATAGAGCGTTGGCCTGCGAACTGAAGGGTCCCAGGTTCGACTCCCATCAAGGGCACATGCCCGGGTTGTGGGCTTGATCCCCACTGGGGAACTTGCAGGAGGCAGCTGATCCATGATTTTCTCTCATCGTGGATGTTTCTATCTCTCTCCCTCTTCCTTTCTGAAATCAATAAAAATATATTTTAAAAAAATGCGAGAGTTGGAGGATTCTGGTGAAGAAGCTGCTGGACTCCACGGTGGAAGCGGCATGTGCAGAGGTGGTTGCAGCAAGCGGAGAAGGAGCCACAGGAACAATAGAAGGACGCTTTTCAGAGCAACCAAGGGAGCGTGTTACGCTTATTAATTTGCAGCTATTCATTGTCTGGTAAGTTAATGTTCAAGAAAAGTAACTTTTATTAAAATGTTCTGTATTTTTTTGCTAATAATTACTCATTTATTCTAGCTCTTTGTATTCAGCATATCTCTATAGAAATAAACCTACATTTCTATGAAAATTGAAGCTTTTGCTTTTTTGTGGCCCACATAAACTTAAACCTTGTTTATTTGGCCCATGTTAGCTTTTGAGTTTGACATGCTTGCCCTACAGCAAACGCAAAGCTAACATAAAATAATATAAATCCCTGGGCAGTATTTGGTGCTCCAAATAGACATCTTTCAGACTATAATAAACAAACCCTAGGATCTGAGATGCAAAAAAGAAATAATGAATCTCTTCATTTCCCAAACCTTGATATTAGGTCTCTGGCTTTTTGGCCATAAGCCATGCTCCTCTGATTTCCACTGTGGAATGTTAGTTTTGAGGAAGAATATGGGAAGAAAATAGAATAGAAAAGAATGGAAGAGTTTTCAAAAAATTTTAAATAATATTTCATAATTTTTTTTAAATCATCACACAAGGATATTTTTCCATTGATTTTTAGAGAAAGAAGAGAGAGGGAAAGACAGAAACATCAGTGTGAGAGAAACACATCAATTGGTTGCCTCCTGTACACGCCCTGACGAGGACCCGAGCCAGAGAGGAGCCTGCAACTGAAGGGGCCCTGAACCAGAACTAAACCCAGGACCCTTCAATCTTTAGGCCAATGCTCTATCCACTGAGCCAAACTGACTAGGGCATATTTGCTATATATATATAAAACATATAAAGGGTTAACATTCCTATATGCACAAAACTCCTATAAATCAATAAAACAAACCAATTAAAAAGGGACAAGTAAAAAAAAAAAGAACAAGTATGATCAGAGGAATTTATGTCATCCAACTAAAAATATAAAAAATGATTAAATGTAAATTACCAATGATGATTTATACATATGCTGCTGAGACTATAAAGCATCTCCCAAGTTTTCATCAAAGAGAATAAAATAGAATTCATCTCAGAAAAGCTGTGATCTTTGGGGAATTTTCACAGCACCTGGATCACATTGCCCCAAATTACCTGATTATTGGTCTATCCCTAGTATGGGTAGGTAAGTTCCTTTGGGGCAGTGACTAGTATCTTTTATCTCTGTATCTAAAGATAAAACCCTAGATACACAGTAGGTATTTGGAAGATGACCGATGAGTAAGTGGGAGAGTCTAATGAGCTGACACTTCGCCAGGAAATGCTCTGGCCCTTCTGTGCCAGCAAATCCATCCCAGTATATATTTCATGCTCTCTGGGGGATGTGGGTATTCAAGTTCTAATGACAAGCACCCATCATTGAGACAAAATGACACTGAAATAGAGAAAACAACCTATTTAAAATACTTGATTTAAACATCCCTGGGAACAGGAAACTCTGCATTCCATGCTAACTATGCAACCTATCAGCAATTGTACCTTTTGATTGAAGGGACCTAACTACAGAGTGTGTTTTGGACAAAACAACTGATTGTTACTAGCTACACTGCCAGACAGAGTTCCCATGATCAGCTATTCTATTCTGATTTGGTTGCCCCGAGCTCAGTGATCCTTGGTGAACCGACAAAAGCCACCTTCAAAGGCCGCAGCACAGAGGCCAGGATGCCCTAGGAGGCCCAGTCGACAGGCCTCTCTTCCCAGCAACAGGTGGAGGCTCCCAAGCCTCACAGAACCACAGATTCCATGTCAACTTACTTCTCACAGGCCCTTTGCCATCTTTAGTGTTGGGTGTTTCTTCATCAAACTTTGGGTTATTGAGCAAATTGTGTACTCCAAGAACAGCTGAAAGAAAAAAAAATCAGTGAATAAACATGAAGTTTGGGAAAACATGTTAGGATATCCACATTGTTAGTTTGTTCCTTGAAGAACAATTCTTTGTATCATAAAGATGAGTCTCCAGACCCTTACTTCCTTACACAGTGTGTGGTACATGGATAGTGTTAAATAAACCGATATAGTAACACACACACACACACATACACAAAAGCCCTCCCTGCAAGACCACCAGCAATCTACACAGGTCTTTCTACATCTGTAGCTGCGACACCATTTGGGATCCAAGGGACAATGGTCTCGTGATGGTCCCAAATGACTGAAAACCTGCTAAGACCTCCTAGTAAAGTAGATTCAACTCATCAGCTTCCCCATCCATAAAATGTGAGGGTCAGACTGAATCTAAGGATATTTTAAGATTTGACATTATAGAGACGGTGGCATGTATTTTTTCAGAGGCAAAGAGCAGAAAGATCTTGCGTCTCTTTGAATATAAGCCTCACCACGAGAAGGTGCCCTTTTCTTATCTAAAGCATCTCCCGGTGGGAAATAAAAGAGGCAATGGCAAGGGAAGGCTGAGCATGCTGAGATTTGTGGCTCCGGTACTACATGGAACTGGCACCAGGGGGCAGCACAGCACGCGAGAAACAGCACTGTGGGGGAAGAATGCACACCAGGCAGGCTGAAGGCAACTGCCAACCCAGCTCTCCCCTTGCTAATAAAATTACAGGAAGCTAGCCACCTGGTGAAGGGTCCCAGAATCGATCATCTGTTAACAGGGGGCAGAGCTCCTGTTAACCTCTGAGCTCCTCATCAGTTATACTGTAATCTGCACATTAGAAGGAGGCAGGAGGCCAGCACACCATAAGACACAGCAAGGCGAGGGTTAAAAGGGCACCCAGGAGCAGTCCGCCAATATGAATACTGTCATGTACTACCTGTGTGACTTGAGAAGTTACTAAATGCCTCCGAGCCTCAGATTCCCCATCTGTAAAATAGGGATAATAATTATGCTTTACCTACTACAAAAATGAAATGACTGCCCTGGCCACTGGTTAGAGTGTCAGCCTGAGCACCAGAGGGTCACAGGTTTGATTCCTGGTCAAGGGCATGTACCTGAGTTGCAGGTTCGATCCCCATCCCAGTAGGGGCGTGTGTGGGAGGCAACAAATTGATGTATATCTCACTGGAAGTTTCTCTCTTCCTCCCCTTTTTCTCTCCTCTATTTCCCTCTCCCTTCCACTCTCTCTAAAAATCCATGGAAAAATATCCTCACTCCTCAGGTGAAGATTAAAAAAACAACAAAGATGAAATGACATCCCATATGTCATGCACTGTTCTTTATAAATTCTTATCAGTAAATAAGCATTTATTACTATGTTTCTGGCATTGTCTAGGGAGATGCCCTATTTGATAAGCACAAGCTACTGAGACCATCCAAAAAGATGATCCACAGCAACTACAGGGCTAAGGAGACTAGTCACTGCTAAGCATCGTGCTAACTGTGTGGCACAGGTGCCTCAATGTTGCAGTGACTTCTGAGAGGGGTTCAAATACATGAATTTAATACTGACCACTGATAGAACAGAAGGAATAAAAATGTAGCTAGAACGGTTTGCATGCTATTAGAATAAGGCATAGGTGGTTCTCCTGGGAGGACAAAGATTATAATAAACCAGAGGCCCAGTGCATGAATTCATGCATGGGTGGGGACCCTCGGCCTGGCCAGCGAGTGGGGCTGATAGGGGCCAATTTGCCCAGTCCCAACTGGGGCCGATAGGAGCTAGCTGTATGGGGGGATGGACCACAGGAGGATGGCTGGCCATGGGAAGTTGGCTGTGGGAGCATAATGACCACCGGGGGCAGCTCCTGCATTGAGTATCTGCCCCTGGTGGTCAGCGTATGTCATAGCGACTGGTTGATGGGTCATTCGGTCCCTTAGGCTTTTCTATATATAGATGCCTTCCAATGGAATAAAAATGTAAGAATTCTTGCTAAAGCTATGGACTATTTTTTAAAACATCTCTCTCCTGTGATGACCTAATGATCCCCATGATCCACATATCCATCTTATTTGGAAGAAAGTGCATCCCATTAGTATATAAATATGCTGGTATATGCACGGACTCTTTCTCGGAGGATAGGCAAGAAACAGGAGGGAGCTTATGGAATCAGGGTGAGAGACTTACTTTCCTTACATATTCTTTTGTTTGTTAATCCTCACCTGAGAATATTTTTTTTTAGGGAGATTGGAAGACAGAGGGAAAGAGAGAGAGAAACATCAGTGTGAGCAACACATTGATTGGTTGCTTACTGTATGAGCACTGACCAGGGCACAGGCAGGAAGGAATCTGCAACCAAGGTATGTGCCCTTGACTGGAATCAAACCGGGGACACTGTGGTCCACAGGCCGACACTCTATCCACTGAATCAAACTGGTTTTGGCCAATAGATATATTTTGGGGCTTTTTCTATCTGCATGTATATCCAATTCAATAATAATGCTAATAATTATTGTATTGTTGCTACTGTTAAGAAAACTAAAAAAAAAAAGTCAGCAGATTGGGCTGAATGTGGATTTACTGCACTGAGTGAATGTAACAGTAATTACCCCCATCCCATAGTTGGATTCAACAGACCTCTTAGTGGGGATCAAAATGGAATAGCAACTGGGGAAGAGCAAAAACGTCATGGAAATTTTGTGATGATAAAGTGCCAAATGTGAAAGCTCTTTGGAAAGCACAAGGGCTGTTATTTTATTGTGTGAGTTCTCAGCACTCCTTCAACTCTATTCTCTGATTTCTCATAGAAACTCTTGAGTTTGGTAGGATGTGCATTTTACAGCTGAAATTCAGCAGAATGTTTGTTCAGAGAGGTTAAGTCACCTGTATCAAGTCTTACAGCTACATAAAGATTGAAGCCAACCAGGTGTCACAATAACAGCCAGCAGCTACAGAAAGACTCAAAGGCTACTGCCATGGGTGCAGACTGGAGGTCACAGAACGAAACAGGAAAGTGACCCAGAGCTGAAGACTAACCTGAAGGAAAGTGACCCAGAGCTGAGGACTAACCTGCAAGATCGTAGAGTTCAGTGTCGGAAGCACTGGCCAAAGCTTCTTCCAGTTCTGGATCAAGAGTCACTTTTTCTTCTTTACGCGTTTCTACAGGCTTTTCCTTGGGGATAAAGACTCTCCCTTTAAATCAGAAGAAAAACAAAAACCATTGTGTGGGCTGCTTATTGAGGAGGACGTGGGCCCACCAGAAAATGCAGCTCTGGCTGTTAAGAGCTGAGTCATTAAGCTGTTGCACATCCAACTGGGATGCCTTAATTGCTGGGATGATGCCATTATCAATAATCCACAATTAGAAGGAAGGAAGGTCAGAGGAGGAATCTTGTATTCTACAACACTGACATTCAAAGAGACTGCAGTCCTTAACCACAGAGAGAAATGGCTTCTACCTTCCTCCTTCCCATTGATCAGCAGCACTGTCCTTAGACCTGGGCAAGTCTGGGGTAGGGGTTGGGGGAGGAAAGGAAGGGGTCCCCAACTTTAAAGAGCTCAGCTTTGGTCTCCTCTGGCTGCACACACCCATCCCTCCCCCCCGCAACACACACTGCTTCTGCCCCACCAAGGGAAGAATCATGGGACAAAGGGACATTACCACTGAGAACAGAGGCTGCCTGCTAGACCACACCCAGGCACCTCGGGCCCTGGGATTCTTTGCCTAAGAGCCCTGAGCCTGCTTCCAGGGCCTGCATGAATTCCTTCTCCATGCCCACCCTCCTGCATGCAGGTCACACTGCTGAGATGTACAACCCCAGGCCAAGGGGAGGCTGTGGCAGATGAGTATGAAAGAAGCTTGGATATGTAGGCGGAGTTATCAACCATAAGCATTTGAGGTCCTGGCAGAGGACAGACATCCATCCCTGTGTAGAACTCTTGGACGTCCAAGAGTACTGGCTTACGTATATTTGTAGGATATAACATATTTTAACTGTTTGTTAACTTTTAAATATTTGTGTTTGGTTTTTAAAGAAATTTGGACTTCTGTTTGTCTTCTTGTCTTGGACCCTGCAAATATTCAGACCAGATTCATCCAAATGGCCCCAGGATTCCTAAGGGACAAATGTGATCATCCAGAATTTTCCTCTCACCAACTGAGATGGTAGAGCAGTAAGATGTTCTATCTAGGATCACGTGACTAGGTAGTGACCTGGGACACAGCCACCTCTCTACAGCATACCAAAGTCAGCCTGATTTAAAAGAAAATAACCAGGGCTGGTGTACTCAGAGACATGGGGGTCTGGGCAGTAGGGCTATCTGTGCTTCCGATGTGCACATTCTCTATCACCATCTCCCACCTTATCCTGTCAATCAAATTACATTCATTTTGTCCCTAGTCACTTCCGGATATGCTAATATCTGCAACACCCCAACCGGATGATCTCGGGTCCACAGTCAAAAAATCAGATTCCTAAGTAATCCTGGTACTGTTCAGGGTATTTCCCACCTTGCCCAGGTGGCCCACAGCTTATTGGCTTTCAGGACAACTGCTGCCACACAGCCATTCCCTGGGCTCTGACCAAGTAAGTTATTGGTGAAAAAAGCTACACCAGAGAGTTAAATGTAGCTCAGGCACACGGCCTTCAGAACTGAGGTGTGCCACCCGTCTCCTGAGGCTCTGACCATAGCCCCACGGCTTCTAGAGCGCCCACTGGTCCCTCCCGGGGCCCTGCAGACTCCCCCACCTCACCCTCATCCTGCTGCTCTGTGTGGAAAATTTGTTCTTTTTTGCTTAACTGTGTTGCTTCCCAATCTTCTCCTAAGCTATCTGTGCAGCAGTCTTCCCCTCTTGTATCCCCATTTATAACTCAGTCTGCTTCTGCACCCCTAGGTCCCGCGTGAACCATCTGTAAGTTGATCTGGATGGAGAGGAAAATTTAACACAGCTCCTCTTCAAACCTCTACTCTGAGAACAGAACACAACAGCTCTCTTGTTATTCAGTCACTACCCTAACTCTGGATGTTAACAGGAATTTTATTGAAAATTGGACATTAAATTTTTTTTTAATGTACGGCTCTCTGTGCTTCCCACATGCACATTCTCTGCTACCATCTCCCACCTTACCCTGTCAATTGAATTACATTAAGTTTGCCCTACTAATTTAATTTTCACAATTAAATTAGTTCAATAGCAACTATGTTGTCATAGAAAGAGTTCCATATTTCTATGGTAATCTTTGGTTATTTGCCTGGTTTGTCACTGTTCAACTTTACTGTCTTAATAAAATAACATCATCCATGGTGCAGGATCCATCAAACATGCCTGGCTCAGAGGAGAGCCTGGGTGCTGTGTAAGCGGAGGTAGCACTGCTGTGACTCATGTCAGCAGGGGAGCTGTGTTCCCACCCCCACAGAAGCTCAGAGATGGCGTTCATTGGAGTCCGTATTTACTGAGTGCCTCCCCGTGTCAGTTTCTGTGCCAGGATGCGAGAGAGACACAGCCCCACTGTGGAGATCTCAAGCTAATGTGGAAAACATGGAAAACCCAAAACAAATAAACAAAGGATAAACACTGTCCCAGGGCTGTGAAAGTAACAAATGTGTGTCAGAGCAGAAAGAGTCTATTTTAGACAGAAGGAAAGCTGGAGGCCTGGGCATTTAAGCTGAGATTTAGAAAGCAAAAAATGGAGATGTGGGTCAGAGGGAAGAGTCCAGGAGAAGACCCTGAGATGAGAAAAAAAAAAACTCAGCAGGTTTGGAGAACTGAATGAGGATATTGGGGCTGAGGCTTAGTGAAGGAAGGCTGTCAAGAGAGGTGGCAGGGAGAAGTCTCCCGGGACTATGAGAAGCACAGCCAGGATTTTGGGTTTTAAGCAGGGAAGCAGCATGATCTGATTGGTGTTTTTAAAAGACTGTGCTAGCCCTGGCTGGTGTGGCTCAGTTGGCCGGGCATTTTCTTGTGCACTGAAGGATTGCTGGATTGATTCTCAATTAGTGCACATGCTGGGGTTATGAGCTCGAACCCCGGTGGGGCTGTGCAGGAGGCAGCTGATTGATGTTTGAGATGTTTTTCTTTCTCTCTCTAAAAATCAATTTCATATATATATATATATATATATATATATATATATATATATATATATGTATGTATGTGTGTGTATATATATATATAGACTGTGGTTGCCATGAGATTATCAATGATTTTATTAGTCCCCATGGGCCCAAGTTGTCATCTATAGCTGAAGAACCCGGACAGGTGAATGATAGCCACTTTTCCTCCAAAGGGCTCAGAGCTAAGGAAGAAGGTTTTCCTATCTTGAGACTGTCACGCCTATCTCACAGCCTTCCCAGGTCTGTCATAGTGTTTCTCTCACTAGACCACAAGCTCCTGAGGGGAGGGCAGGGTCTTACTCACTGTGGTCCCAGCACCTGGCACTCGGCTCTGCACAGAGGAGGTCAATGCTGAATGCATGAGTGATTTACTGCACTACCCCTCACGGTAACATCTAGAACACAGCCAATGCCTAGACATGGAGTAGACTTCTGTGGCAGGTAAAACCCTGCCCTAAGAGCATTCAGGCTTATCGGACCTTCTCTTGGGCACAGCACTACTTCATACTCCCAAAAATTTCTTTGGGAGTTAAGAATTCTTTTTTTTTTTTTTTTATAGAACTACTTGGAGTACCACCACACTCTAGGTATTCATTTAATTAGCCTCCATGCTTCTTTCTTACTTAGTTAATAAACTTTATTTTGGGAGCAGTTTTTAGGTTCACAGAGGAAAGCACTGAGAGTTCCCATATACCCATTCACCCCACACTGACAATATCCCCCTCTATTGATACCCCACAGCAGAGTGGTACATGTGTTACAACCAATGAGCCTACACGGATATCACTATCATCCAAAGCTTAGCGATTACATTAGAGTTCCCTCTTGTGGGTGTACAGTGTATGGGTCTGGACAAATGTCTACATGGACATGTATCCATCAGCCATGATTCTTTGAAACACTGAATCCAATTATGGGCTTACTTCCCATTCCCAGGTCAGTTCCCTGGCTTGGCCTTCCAGGACATACATTAGGAGCACCTCTGTCCCAAGAGGCGCCACCGGGTGGTCCTTACCTTTCTTTTCTCCAGTGAATGGCACAAAGTCTTCCCTGTCTTTCTGTTCCAAAGCTTCCTTCTCGAGGTACATGAGGAGGTGCTCGCGGTCAAAGGGGCCGGTGGCTGCTTTCTGGGTCTGGTCTTTCTGCCGGAATCCAGCTGGCAGCAGGGCACTCTGGTGAGACAAGAGGTGTGCCCAACTGATACTCTGTTACCTCCCTCCTCTGCTGCACACGGGGAAGGGTGAGCTAAGGGTGGAGTTCTTTGGCACAGCTGAGGCCCTACCTGCTCTAGTATCCTGTGCTGGGAAGAGGTAGGCTGCTGAATGAATGCAGGCAGCACATATGTGGCGGGAGCAGCTTCTGGGACTTCTGCTGCTGCCTTCTAGAACGTGGCAGCACATGGCCAGCCTTCCTCCACAGCCTCAGAGATCCCACTTAGGTTTGGCCACATCTGCACCCAAGGTGCTGCCAGGCAGTCATATGGAGATTCTACAAAGGAGCCCATACGGCTGTTCTCTCTTATTTCCAACCCTTCTCCTGGGGAAACAGCCAAGTGGGTAAGTGAACATGATGGTACCTGCTTGATTAAGCTTAGAAATTCCTTCCTCAATCAGAATACTTATATATTTTAAAGTAAATACAGTATCCAAAGTACCTGCCACATCAGATTATCATACAAATAATTTTTAGTGACTTTTTTTTTATAGTAAAACCATTTTTTACTATATGGTTTATAGTAAAATCATTATTTTGGATGCCAGCGATTCTAAGTTTAAGCTAATATCAGCAGGTCTGAAGGAAACCCTAATCACAAGTTACTTAGCTTTTCAAGAGCCCATGAAAATATTAGTGTACTTGATAATATCAAGAGCATTTGCTCCACTTAAGTGTATTTGATATTATGGCCAGTTATTCTAATCTACCTATTGTTGTAGGATCACCAAACATTTCAAGTTATTTATATGTTTAAAAAAAAAGATTTTTTTATTGATTTTCAGAGAGAGAGAAAATGAGAGGCAGAGAGAAACAGCAATGTGAGAGTGAAACATCTATTGACTGCTCCTGCACACCCCCTACTGGGGAGTGAGCTTGCAACCTGGGCATGTGCCCTGACCGAAATCAAACTGGCAACCTTTCAAAGGTGCACAGGATGATGCCCAACCAACTGAACCACACGGGCCATTGGAAAGAAACTAGATATAGAAAATATCTGCCTTTGGGCTTAAAGACCTGGTTTAAATATCATCTCTGACATTTATTAGTATGGTATCTTAGGTAAATTACTTCTATTTATCCCCTCATTTATGAAATGGGGATAATACACTTTACCTCAGGGGCTTTTATATCCAGCAGAATGTGTGATTCACAGAAGAAACTTGGTAAAATTTGGTCCTTTTCTCTCTTTCCCTTTCCCTTTTTTTTTTTTTTAAACCCAAGCCAGACTAGTCTTTTATCAATCTATGGAAACTACTTTTCTCCATTTACATTAAACTTGTTTTTGAGAAATACATTTGCCATATCATATTATAGATTGTGGTTAGAGATTCTCCATAAATTTCATAGAGTAAGTAACTCAGGACCAATCCGGGAATAACACAGAATTTGCATTTGGAGCTAAGGGATGTCTACACTATTGTTTAAGGACATGCCACGCCATTTATCCGGGACTATCACTAACCACACACACCGCTTCTGTTCCAGGTCACTAACCTCAGGATCTAGGTCATCCAGAACATTTTCCAAGTGTTTCAATTCCTCTTCTGAGAGTTTTCCAAGAAGCTCATCTTCATCGATGTTCTTATATTTCTCCAACTCTTTTTGAAAAGGGAGTGCCATGGTTTCTCAGATGCCCTTCTCTTGGGCCACGAACATTTAAATGGGCCAGCTTCCTGAGACCTCAGAATGCCACTAATAAGAAAGAAACACTGTTACTTCCTTTTTGCAAACAGGATTTATTAACAGGAGACAGGGTTATGCTATCTGCCAGTGGAGTCTCTCTATTGAACGAATAATTCAACAAAAAAAAGGTAACATTACCTTCATTTGTAGAGCAACATGACCACTTACAAAATATTTTCATATATATTATTTTACTTACTTAGATCTTTACAACAGCCAGGAAAGAAAGCCTGGACAGACATTAATAACCTATTTCACAGATAAAGAGTCTGAGAAGAAAAGTGGGCTAAGTGCTTTGCTTGAGGCTCCAGAACTGAGATGTGCCTGGCCTTCTGATTCCCAGGGTAGTGAGTGCCTTCCCACTCTACTACTCTGCCTCCTCCAGCTTCCCACAGAACACAGTGAAGAACAATGCACCAATTGTACGGCAGTTGTGAGCAGCACACTTGTGTCTTTTCAGAGAAAGAGTAATGTGAAGAATACAAAATGGGGTTCATTCAAAAAGAGAGTCTGGAACATCCATGTGAGAAAGCATTGTCCAGCAGCCCCCCTGCCATTAGACTCAGGGAGATTCTAAAATCCTGGCTGCATGCTCACCCTCTCCACTGTTCTCCTCTCTGTTCTTCTTTCTTCCACTCCCATTCTCTTTTAGTCCTACTTCCTTTTTGTTTCCTGGGCCATCCTGCTCAATTCTTTGCATTCCTAGTCCATTTCCCCTTTCAAATCCCTCTTTTTATACCATCTCACCCCTAAACTTGCACTCACAGTGAAATTTTTACCCAATCCCTTCTTCTTTGCAGAGGATTTTATAGGTACTGTATTTCCTAGAAAGATGGTACTGCATTCAGGAAATAACAATGTACTCAACTGATTGTGTTTCTCCTTAGGGGAGGTATTACTATCTTTCAAAGAAATTAATATTTGCGGTATGCCCACTAATTACCAGGCAGAGTTCTGGAAAACAGGAATACAAAGGCAAACAAGATATGACCCTTCCCCGAGAAGATCATAGCTCAGTGAGACACACAAATAGGATAAGTGTTATAACGAAACTAATGTATAAAGTAGGTTTAAAACATATAAGGAGATAATTATTGGATAAGGGGATGTAGGGTTTGAGGGGACACTGTGCAAAAGAGGTGAAACTTGAAGGAAGAGGTCATAGAGGTTATAGGGTAGACATGAGTGGGTAAGGGTCATTCTTAGGAAAAAGAACAGTGTAAATAAACAAAGGCACAAAGAAAGATAAGAGAAGTACATGGTATGTTGGGTTATGCTTTTGAGTCTAGCGGGGAAAGTTGCTGGGAGGGAAGAGGAAAGACAAGAAAGACATCTGTGAAGGGCCTTCCCTATATGCCTTGCCTAGGAATCCAGGGTTTATCCTGTTGGGAGATAAGGAGCCACTCCAAATTTTTAAAGTAGAGGAATAATCTGAGAAGCCCTGTTTTTTGTTTTTTGTGTTTTTTTTAATATATTTTATTGATTTTTTTACAGAGAGGAAGGGAGAGAGATAGAAAGTCAGAAACATCGATGAGAGAGAGACATCGATCAGCCGCCTCCTGCACACCCCACAGTGGAGATGTGCCCGCAAGCAAGGTACATGCCCTTGACCAGAATCGAACCTGGGACCTTTCAGTCCGCAAGCAGACACTCTATCCACTGAGCCAAACCGGTCTCGGCAGAAGCCCTGTTTTTAATAAGATAATTCGAACAGTAAGAATGAAAAATGATTTGGCATGGAAAGAATGTTTCCTTCTCCTTATTAATTCAACTATTCACCATATTCAAGTTTGTGGTTTCCTATTTGTGTCATTTCCATATATAATATAACTCTCTTTTCATAAGCCCACCTTCTTTTAGTTTCAATGGCTATAGTTTAGTAAAACCAAAACAAAATTCATCCCACTAAGTCAGAGAAACCAACTACACCATACACATTTTGTTCTGGTCCCAGCTACCACCAATTTACTGAGTGACTATAGACAAGGATCTCAATCAGCCAGGCTCCTAGCCATCAAACATATTGGTTAAACTACCTTACCTACGGATTCTACGATGAACAGTTTCCCACAATTTAACATTCTGAAATTGACATTTATCTGACAGTTGATGGCTCTCAACCACTGACACAGCAGCAGTCAAGAAAGACTTGTCACAGCCTACATATGCATAAATATCAAAAGCACCAGTTTCAAAACTAGCAAAATAGGTGTCAGGGATTTGGAAAAAAATTCCAGGGACCCTTTAAAACCTAGTGGGGAGGAAGTGGGAGACATGGCGACATAAGTGTATTTAGCAACACTTCAACACTTCCAAAGGAAGGTCCAGATTAGGCCAGTTCCATATAATTACAGATTGGTTTAAGACCCAATATCAATGACTTTTATAAAATTATCATTTTTGATGGCAAGGAGGAGGTACCGGGTGGAAACAAAACAGATATTGATGACTATGAGTCAAAAATGATTCAAAAAGTTGGAATCTGAACATGAAGGAGTTTTAAGAATATCGGCCAATTCATTTCACTTGCATTTTCCCTTTTTATGTTGCACAAGGATGGTATGCTGTTTTAAAAATCTGTGTATGTTCAGAGCAGCTTTATTTGTAACAGACAAAAATTGCAAACAACCTGAATGGTCATTTGTAGGTGGGTGGATTAACAAAGTGCGGTATGTCCACATAATGGCATCTACTCAGAAATAAAAACAAATGAACTACTGATACACATGATGACATGGATGAACCTCAAAATAATTATACTGAATGAAAAAATCCAGACCCAAAGGAATGTATATGATATAATTACATTTACCTAAAATTCTAGAATATGTAGACTGAGCTATATGACTGAAAGCAAATCAGCAGGTGCTTACAGATTGAAGGGAGGTAGGGAGAGATGGGGGAAGAATTACAAAGGGGCAAGTATCACATGATCTCACTCATTTGTGGAACATAACATAATCTGATGAACAAAAATAAATCCAGAGACACAGAAGCATTGAACAGACCCGTCAAACCTCAGAGGGGCAGGCAGGGGACGTTGGGTAGAGGTGGGCGGGTGGGAGGTTTAAGAGATAAACCAAAGAACTTGCATGCATATACTAGTAAGCATAACCAATGGACAAAGACAATTGAGAGGTGAAGGTCTGGGCTGGAAGGAGAGGTGGGCTAGCAGGGATAAAGGGAATATCTCCAATACTTTCAACAATAAGAATTTAAAAAAAAGTACAAATTTGTAAGTGCAGAATATTCATGGAGATGTAAAGTACGGCATAGGAAATATAGCCAGCAATATTATAATAACTATGTATGGTGTTAGATGGTACTAGATCTATTGGGATGATCACTTTGTAAGTTATATAAATGTCCAATCACTGGGTAGTGCACCTGAAACTATACTGTACCTCAACTCTAATTAAAAAATAAAAGTATATTATAAAAAGAAAGAGTCAATTTGGGGGTTATGAACTACCTTGATTGTACTGATAGAATCATAGATGCATGCAGATGTTAAAACGTATCAAACTGTATACGCTTTAAATGTGTGCAATTCATTATATGTCAACTAAAAGACTTCAAAAATCTGTGTGTAAGGCTAAAATAGCTCTTTCAATAAAGTAAAAATTATATATTTAAGAAAGCCTGCACCATATTTTAATCTTTCCTTAGTGGCACATAAAATGTTCATGTGTTTACTATAGGTAGCATCTTAACATTGATAAGATTCTATTTGATTTGCTCTCCTGATTTTCTAGGTTGTACCAATAATCTACCAGTCAGTCACTTCCAAAGCTCAGATTCCTCCCCTTCCTTCCATGTCTAATTGGTTATCCCTCTTATAGAGTCTTACTGCACTGTACTTTTCACACCATCCCTTCCTGCCATTCTTGTTTCAGACTTTTGTTCCGCTGGGCCTGGACTACTCTAATTGCATCTTGAAAGGTTTCTGTTCTTCTCTCTAAGCCACCCAGAGCACCCTGGTCAGATCATCTTTCTTAACACCGCTAACAAGTCACTACCCTGGTGAAGGACTTCCAATGGCTCCCGCTTCTCTATAGAAAAACATCCAGACAGTTTAGCATTTAAGCTCCCACAAATCAGCTTTGTTCTGTCTTCATTACTTTCCCAGGGAGCCCTCCAACCCAGTAAAAATGTTTTATTCACTCTATATTGTAGAATAATGCTGCCCTAAAGATGTCTACATGCTAATCCCCAGAACCTAGGAATGTTATTTACATGGCAAAGAGACCAGTGTGATTAAATACAAATTTTTTTAAAAATATATTTTATTGGTTTTTTTTTTTTACAGAGAGGAAGGGGGAGGGATAGAGAGTTAGAAACATCAATAGGAGAGAAACATCGATCAGCTGCCTCCTGCACACCTCCTACTGGGGATGTGCCCACAACCAAGGTACATGCCCTTGATTGCAATCGAACCTGGGACCTTTCAGTCCTCAGGCCAACACTCTATCCAATGAGCTAAACCAGTTAGGGCAAAAACAAATTTTTTGAATGGGGAGGTTATCCTGGATTATCTGGATGGGCTCAACTAATCACAAGGGCTCTTAAAAGAAAAAAAAGAAAACAGGAATCACAGAAGCAGATACAATTGTTTTGAAGGTGGAGGAAGGGGCAGAAGGGTGGGGGGATTCTTAGAGAAACTGGAAAAGACAAGGAAGGAATGCATTGATTTTAGCCTGATGAAACCTACTTTGGACTTCTAATTCCCCAAACTATAAGATAATAAATTTGTGTTGTTCTAAGCCACCAAATTTGTGTTGTTCTGAGCAGCAATAAGAAACTAATGCATGCTCTTATCCCTACACTTCATTTTCCCACGTACTTGTTCCGGATATCTTGTTTGCCCCTCCACATCCATTCCCCACCCTGCTCTGTGCCCCAGGAAGATGATGTATTTACACAGCATCAGTGGCTTCCTTGCTCTCTGGTTTTTGTTTGGTCAATAAGAGGCAAGTACCAGGAAACTGGAGGGCAGTGGAAGAGGGGAGGAAGGTGGGTCCAGGGGCCGAATCTCCTATCAGGCAGCCTTCTCTGTACAGTCTTTGGGGTGATGAAGGATCTCTGTGGCTAGGGCCAGATTTCTGCCGAATTAGATTTCTTAAACCCTCCCCACATCTTTGTAAATAGCCTCCTTATTAAAATTCCTTCTAATTATTCAGTGTGAGTGTGTCCTCCGTTTTTTATTGGGACCTTGGCTGATATAGTAATATAACTTGGAATGTCCTCTGTTCTCTTGGCTTATCCATGTGCTCTGGCTTAGATTCCAGCTCTGGGATCACAGACTGTCAGAGCTGACTGAGGCCTTAAAGATCACCCAGTCCAGCAGCATAGTTTTTCTCCTACTTCTCTGATCACTCTATCTCGGTCATATGTATAATGGGTTTCAGAGGAAGGGAGAGGGAGATAGAAACATCAATGATAAGAGAGAATCATTAACCGGCTGCCTCCTGCAACCTGGGCATGTGCCCTGAGTGGGAATTGAACTAGCTATCTCTTGGTTCCTAGGTCGAGGCTCAACCACTGAGTAACACTGGCCGGGCTATTCAGTCTCTTTGGCAATTCCTCTTCTAACACCTTAAATACTGGCAGGCTGCAAAGTCCTCTCTTAGAGCTTGTTTTCTCACACTACATATTTTTCTTGAGGGAACGCATCTCCTCCAAAGTTTTAATTATTATCCATAACCCAAAGATCCTCAAATCTGTATCTTTGTTTTAGACTTTGTTCCTGAGGTCTAGATTTATATATTTTTCTTTTTTTAAAAAATACGTTTTTATTGATTTCAGATAGAGGAAAGGAGAGAGAAGAGAAAGAGAAACATTAGTGATAAGAGAAAATCATTGAATGACTGCCTCCTCCAAGCCCCATGTGTATCGAACCTGCAACCTGGACATGTGCCCTGACTGGGAATAGAAATGTGACCCCCTGGTTCATGGGTTCAATGCTCAACAATGAGCCACACCAGCTGGGCAAGATTTATGTATTTCCAACTGCTGAACTAACATCTCTACTTGGCTGCCTCAGGCTTCTTCAGATGTCAGAAGTACTCTCATCATCACCTTCCAAATAGCTTCTCCTCCTCTAGAATTTCTAACTTATGGAGTATTTGGCCCTGAAACCAGGGAGCCATTTTTGATACCTTGTCTTCTTTGTCTTCCTCTCCACCCATCAATCACCAAATCCTTTCTTTACCTAAATTTGTTAAGAACTCACCTACTTCACTGACCAATCCTTCTTATCCCTTTGATCTATTCGACATACAAATGACCAAAGAGATCTTTTTAAACAACTCTGCTCTAGTTATTAAAATTCTCCAGAGACTTCCCATTGCCTGGAGGATACAGTTCAAATTTACAGTCTGGCCTCTGTCATCCTCACCAGCCTCATCTTGCACTACACTCCCCACCGCCCCCCCTAATCTCCTCCTGGCTCCAGCTTCCTGGACCACTTCCAATTCCTGGATCATGCCTTATGTTGTTTGCTCCAAGCACTCCTAGCCCCTCCTCCGAAGGCTCACTGCTGCTGTCTTACTCATCTTCTAGACTCAATGCAAGCTTCAGCTCCTCAGAGAGGCCTTGTTTGGACCTCCAGGCAACGTCTGAGTTACTCTCCATCCCCAGGGCATAGCTGTCCTTGACTTTATTGCAATTGCTTATCTTATCTTTGTCTTCCCTGCTTATCTTTGTGAGGGTGGGGACTTCAGTCACTGTTGTAATCCTGGCTCTCAGCACAGGCCTTGAACCAGTGTAGGCATCCAATAAATATTGTGCAACAAATGTCTGATGAAGGAAATGAGCTAAGAGAGGTGAAGTGACCCACTGGTGCAGAGCTCATTCCTATATTCACTGCCTCCACCCTCTGTCATGGAATTTTCTAGGCCACATAAGCCCATAGAAGTTGCTCTGCTTTTTCAACTCGAATCACCTATGTCCGTGGTCGGCAAACTGCGGCTCTCGAGCCACATGCGGCTTTTTGGCCCCTTGAATGTGGCTCTTCCACAAAATACCACGGCCTAGGCATGTCTATTTTGAAGAAGTGGCGTTAGAAGAAATTTAAGTTAAAAAAATTTGGCTCTCAAAAGAAATTTCAATCGTATTGTTGATATTTGGCTCTGTTGACTAATGAGTTTGCCGACCACTGGCCTATGTTAACAATTTGCTGTTCATTCCTTGCTCTCCCATTATCTTTTCATGTATGTTACATCTATGGTTCTCGCTCCAAATACACCACAAACTCTCAGGAACAATATCAAAATTCTTTATATTCCTTTTCCAGCTCAGGTTTGCATATTCATTCAACAAATATCTATTGAAAGTCATGTTTTCCAGACACTGCTGGGACAACAGGAGCAAATAAAACAGATGATAGTCTATGTCCCAAATGAGCTTATGGTTTAGCAATGAGAGAGACAATAAAGTATGTACATTAACATGGTTTTTAAAAATGTTTTTATTAATTTTTAGAGAAAGAAGAAAGGAAAGAAAGGGAGAGAGAGAAAAACATCAATGTAAGAATACAACATGGATCAAGCCCACAATCCAGGCATGTGCCCTGATTGGGAATAAAACCACTAACCTTTTGGGGCATGGGACAACACCCAACCAACTGAACCACACTAGCCAGGGCTACAATCATAGTTAATGCTATGAAATAGTACCTGATAAAACTTCATTTGTTGTTTCAATGTATCAAGGGATCTCAAAGCCAGAGGAGAAAAAAATAAAAGGTGCATCCTCTTGGAGTACAACTTTGAGTTGAAGATTTGGGGAAAAGCTAGTTATTATTTTTTAATAACAAGTACAGATCCACTATGGAGAAGAATGCAGCATTCACATAGCCTTTAAAATCAAGTCGCAGATTTCTAGCTCATGGCTGACATGCTTTAGCCCCACCCATGCTCAGAAGGGGTCATATTTATCCTCTCCTCCTGTTAGTGAGGCACAGAGGAAAGTTTGCAAAGCACTGCCACGGCCTCACCTCCAGAAGAGTGTCTGTCCCTTGGCAAGCACTCAACATGCAAGAAGATACTAATGTGCACCCTGGAATGAAGCAAGGCCAAATACAGCTTCAGGAATCCAGGTGGGCACACACATACTGAGCCAAGTCAGGAAAATGGAAAACAGGAGTAGGGACTTGAGCAGAAGAAAGAATGACTTGGGCTCTCATGTAACTTCTACTATTACCTAAAGGTACAAGACCTAAGAAGGAAATCAAGGAGTGCTTTCTTTGCTTTTCTTTCCAATACCTTCTTTGTGTAACTATGGTATGAAAAAGAAAAATCAGATACAACATGAAGTGTCCAGCCTTTGGACCTGCCTATACGCAAAGATTAATAACCAAAACCAAAACAAGCAGCCCCATTTATTAAAATCAATCCAAACCACAGAGTAATTTTTACAAAAGAACAAACAAAAACTACTCGTAAAAACCTAGTGAAAAGTTTTTTTTAAATGGGCAAAACAATGCAATAAGTTGCTTCGGAGTGCATACCTATCTAGGAAAGACACGAATGACTGCTCATGGAAAGGACAGGCCACATTGAGGGGAAGGGGGATTTGATTAGAGAAAGGAGACTAGGGCTTCAACTGTACTGGTAATGATTTAACCTTAAGTGGGGGTCGTCAATAAGGGAGATGTTTTCTCTTTTATTTATTTTTAATATATTTTTTATTAACTTTTTACAGAGAAGAAGGGAGAGGAATAGAGAGTTAGAAACATCAATGAGAGAGAAACATCGACCAGCTGCCTCCTGCACACCTCCTTCTAGGGATATGCCCGAAACCAATGTACACGCCCTTGACCAGAATCGAACCTGGGACCTCTCAGTCTGCAGGCCGACGCTCTATCCACTGAGCCAAATCAGTCAGGGCTGTAATTGTTATTCTTTATCACAAATCTTCAATATTTCATAATAATTTTTACAAGAGCCAATTGGTACAAGAACCAAATCTGCATTTTCTAAAACAAATAAATTAGAATAAAATCAGCATATTTACATATCCTTCAAGAAAACTTGAATAGATCTTACATATTTAATTCTTTTCTAGCTGTGGGTAAATACAAAGATGTGTACAAAACACATAACCTGTGCTTTGGAATCTAGCTATTTTAAGATGGCATAGTCATCTCTATTTCCTTACTATGTTATTTATTATATTCCCCGATTTTTATTTCTTTTTTTTTAAAACAACCAAATGGCTTCTGCCATATTCTAGAATATTCTTGCAGGCGATAAAGGACCAAAAATAGGTTGGAATAAGGAATTTCAGGCCAAAAAATGTGACAAGGCAATTGGAGGGAATAAGCTGAAAGGGGGATGAAGAGTTTGTATCTGAGACTATTTGCTCTTAACTTGCCAATCTTACAACACAAAAGTTAGGAGAGCTCAAAGGGTGCTTTGGAAAAGTCTCCTTTTAAAACAATGTGCCCACCAGGGACCATACCCCTCTAGGTTCAGAAGATGGAAGGCTAAAAGCATGGGAGCCCTGGAGTCAACCAGCCCTGGGTTTAATAATTATAGATCCATGAATGTGTGATAAATCTCTGAGCCTCTGTTCCTTTCTCTATAAAATGAGCAAAAACCAGTACTATCTCATCTCAGAAGGTGGAGATGATGCTAAATGTGATCACGTGTATACTAGGTTCAGTGTCTATCACATGCAAACCCTAAGTCAAAACTATTTCTCATTTGTCCTTGGCCTGGGGGTAATCTTCTGTTTGAAGTTATTTATTACCTCTATTATCCTTGTCAGGATCTGTTGAACAGAGAGACAGCATTCTATAAGGGCTCGGAGTCAGTGCTGCCAGGTGTAGAAAGCCACCATGTGTAGGCTTTCAAAATATGAGATAGGTTTCCACCTGGGTAGGAAGTAGCCAAGAAACTTCTTGGCTGTAACAGAGGCTCTTTAGCATGAAAGTCTTGCTGTCTGCCCAGACTGCCACCTGGTTTCTAATTCTCTTGTCAGGTTCTACTCCCTGTTGCTGCCTTCCCCCTTTGTCTGGCTCTATTGTCCGTCTGCTGAGGAGTCCCTGTTTCTACCTCCTTGCATTCCACTTGGGTATCTGTGTCATCTTAGTTTTTAACTGCCTCCTGGTGCTAGCCATGTTTTCTTCTCTTGCCTTCAGGAAGTTATGAGCTTCTCAATTCCTGACTGACTGGCACTATGAGTTCCCTACTTTTTGTCTTTTGACTCACTTCTGCCTGCTTATGTAGTTTTTGACCCACCTATCTGGTCTTTCTCTGACATCAGTATCCCAGGTTTTGACCAATGCTTTGTTCTGACTTATGGCTATTGTGAGGACCTTGATTCATGAATGCTTACCAAGTGATGCAGAACACTTAGCATCTGGTAAGGAATGGACACTGCACAGTCAGAATGTTTGTCAGCGATACACAATAGAGATGGTTTTCCTTGCATATACTGGCAGGACAGCAGCCCAGCTCCCTAGACGCTGGATCCCTCCAACCACTCTGATGAGAGGCCTCCTGTTTCTTTCTTAGGACTGGTGCCTCAGATTTGCTTCTTACTCCTATGTCCAGGCTTGGCACAGCTAGCCTTTTGCCCTGTTTCATGAACTCCTGTTATCTACAGTACTAGAGGGGATCTATTCAGCTGTCACTGGGGAAATCCAGGATACTGGCAAACCACATGAAAGAGATGCCAAAACAGGAGGGCAAAATTTAAAAACAGGAATATATATACTTCAGGGATAGCAAAAATATCACTGTAACAAAAGGTTCTGTTCGGGCACATGAAGGAGGTATTCAATCGATGTGTTTCTCTCACATCGATGTTTCTCTCTGTCTTTCCCTCTCTTCCATTCTCCCTAAAAATCAATGGAAAAATATCATTGGGTGAGGATGAAACAAACAAACAAACAAACAAACAAACGTTATTTCTGTTTTCTTGGTCTGGAAATAGGAAGTCTCTTTTGCACATGCCTTCTATGAATTTTTTTTGAAATGCTTATAGTCTATAAGGAAACATTTGGTTGTATGTGATTTACAAATAAAGGGAATGAAATGAAACCCTACAAATTCTGTTCTATCAAAAAGCTAAATATTTTTCCGCCAACACTTCCCTAACTCAAAATAAAAAGAGCCACCACCTGCAATGTCCTTCTACGTTTACACAGATAGGAAAGGGACAGTATTTCAAGATGGTTCTTGGGCCGAAACCGGTTTGGTTCAGTGGATAGAGCATCAGCCTGTGGACTGAAAGGTCCCAGGTTCAATTCCGGTCAAGGCATGTGCCTTGGTTGCGGGCACATCCCCACTAGGGGGCGTGCAGGAGGCAGCTGATCAATGTCTCTCTCATTGATGTTTCTAACTCTCTATCCCTCTCCCTTCCTCGCTATAAAAATTCAATAAAATATATATTTTTTAAAAAGATGGTTCTTCAGTAGGTCTAGAATTTCTAGGGTTGGGAATTATTAATATTTGAGGTTAGAGTTAGGAGATGGGGTGTTCTAAGACAATGGTTGATAGTAGCCAAAATAAACCAAAAAAGGAAACTTTCCCTAACCCCACTCACCTGCAATAATTGGGAACTTGAATCCACAGATTTATGATGAGTTCCCCACAGCTTCCCTGCAGCTGTCTGTCACCCATCACACAGCCCTCTACAGTGCTTTCTCCTTTTTTATTTTATTAATATCCCCCAATTATTTTACTTACAGAGTTTCAACCTACCAAAAGGCAAAAGAGTAATGCAGTAAGCACCTGTATACCACTGTCTTTGATTCACCAAATGTCATCCCTTTGCTGTATATCTGCTGTAATGCAGATTATCATTAACACTTTGCCTCTAGCACCCACATCTCAAAAGAATAAGGGCAGTGTCCTATGCAACCACAGTACCACTACTCCACCTGAGGAAATTAAAAGTAATTCCATAATATTATCTAATATTCAGTCCATATTCAACTTTTCCCAATTGTCACCAAATAATCTTTTAGTTTCATTTAATTAATTAATTAATTATTTTTTATATTTTAGAGAGAGTGGAAGAAGAGAGAGGGAAAGACAGAGAAACATCAATGAGAGAAACACATCTATTGGTTGCCTCCTGCACACGACCTGACCAGGGCCCAGGCTGGGAAGGAGGCTGCAATTAAGGTATGTGCCCTTGACTGGAATGGAACCCGGGACCCTTCAGTCTGCAAGCTGATACTCTATCCACTAAGCCAAATCAGCTAGGGCCAAATAATCTTTTATAGCTACTTTGTCCCCCCTGATTTAGAATCCCAAGTTCACATACCCTAATTGGTTGTCACGTCACTTAAGTATTTTATTCTACCACACTCTCCTTTCCTCCAGTCTTTTTGGGCAAGAACACTCCATAGTGAAGTTATGGTCTATTGCATCGGACAGGAGACCCATTCTAGGTATTGGTAAGCCTGATCTTTAGGTTAAAGTGATAACCTCCTCGTCTCACTACTGGAAGGGCTCAGGTTTCCTAGGTAATCTCTGGTGAGATACTTTGGAATAAGGTGAGAGTCCTGTTCTCCAACCACCTTTCGCTCACAGGTTTTGTGCCTTGGATGCGTCCTTGTCTGAATCAGTTATGGCAGGACTGGCATGGCACTGGTTTCATGCCTTCCATTGTGTACTATTTATTATTCACATAAACCCACCAGCACCTGCCCTCGCTTTCTCCTCAATATATATTCTCTCTGGTTACTTCTTGTTGGGCTTCTCCCCCCACCCACCCCCGCAGCCTTACTGACCACGTCTACCAGTGCTGCTTCTCCCTGACCTCACCTTCAGCAAATAAAAAGCGAACATAACATGCTGCCTACAAAATTTTCAGTAATCTACAAAAATTGAAACAGTGGTTACACATATTTACTGGGTTGAAGAGAGCAGATAGAGGAAATCACTTTTTTAAAAAGATGAGCCAAAACCGGTTTGGCTCAGTGGATAGTGCATCAGTCTGCGGACTGAAAGATCCCAGGTTCAATTCCCGTCAAGGGCATGTACCTTGGCTTCGGGCACATCCCCAGTAGGGGGTGTGCAAGAGGCAGCTGATTGATGTCTCTCATCGGTGTTTCTAACTCTCTATCCCTTTCCCTTCCTCTCTGTAAAAAATCAATAATATATATATAAATAAAAGATGAGATTGCCTAAGCACTAACAATCTTTGCTCCTCACTAGGGTAAAGCCTCTTGTTCTGTCACAGCCAGGCTTTTCATGACGGTGCTGAACCGAGCATCCTCATCTCTTCAGTTCCCCGAGGTGAGCCCTGGGAGCACAGAGGTTTAGAAATCATTAACCTAAATGTCCCATTGGAAGAGGCTCAGAGAGGGGAAGGGACTTGCCCAGAGTCCCTCAGCTTCTTAATGGTAGAACCAGGACAGGAACCCATCTTAAAAACACCTGCTCCGATGCTCTTTTCACTCCCTTCCCAAGTGCCTCGTGATGCAGAGGTTTAAAGGGCAGGGTAAAGCCGTACCATTTCATTGCTAATCTGCATTTGGCCTGCATCACCTTTGGATACTTTTAAGTAACAATTAGAAGAATTTTATTCATGTTATTATTATTATTATTATTAAGGCATTTAAAAACCAATCTTAATTTCTGCACATCAACGGAAAATTTAAGAAGACTCATGAGTGCACTTGCTACCATTTCTTTAACCAGGAAAAATATAAGGGTCCCGAGGACCTGCCTCAGGCCGCTCTCTGAAAGCTGAAATGCCTGCGGGTGACAGCTCCCTGTGGGTGACAGCTCCCGAGATCTCAGAAAAGGACGTTAGCCGGGGTGCACCCTTCCCCGTCGCCCAAGGTAACGGTGCCGTGAGAGGCGATGCAGGGAGAGGCGTCAACCGGGCTCCAGGAGCTTGTCAGACGTTCACCGGAGAGGACAAAGTGGGGAACAAAGCCCAGGGTGGAAAAACCCAGCCCGCAGCCCGGGGAGGGCAGGAGACCGCGCCCTCGCTGCTGCGGCACGGCGGCTGCAGAGGCTGCGGAGCGGCGTGCACCGCGTGGGACCCTGCCTCCCGCCCGGGAGCCCGGTGCAGCGCTCTCCTCGGCGTAGCCCCGCGCAGCCCGCGCCGCCGGGAGGCACGCGGCGGCCCCGCTCTCCGCGCCCGGCCGGTCGGCGGAGCGCCGACGCCGCGGAGCATCCTCCAGCGGCAGGAGGGCGCGGCCATCCCCGCGCTACGGACCGGGGTGGCACACCGCGCCTGGTCCCGGCGGGCCCCCACCCAGCCCCTGCGCGCTCACCCGTTCGTGCGTCCATCCCGGAGCCGGCGGTGCGAGCCGTCAGTCCGTCAACCCCGAGATAGCGGGGCCACTAGCCGGGCGCGCCGTGGCCAGGAGAGCGCGCGATCAACAGGCGGCTCCCGGCCGGCGGGCACGGCGCCCGGCGCGCGGCAGCAGCGGAGCAGGCTGGGAAGCGTAGTTCCAGCGGCGCGCCGTGCCGCGGCCGCGCGGAGGCGAGATCCCCTGCCCGGTCCCCGCCGCCGGGGGTTCCCCATCCCTCTTTCCGAAGCCCATAAGCACTCTGCAGGCGAGGATAGCCTCAGCCTTGGGGAAAAGCTGTGCAGGCTCTTTGGGAAGCTAAGGCTACAGATAGGGAGGGTGGCCAGGGCCCTTCTAGCCTGTGGGGAGCTGGTGGGTGCGTGAGCCAGTTCAGATACAGACCAGGCTCAGTTACAGACCAGGCTCAGTTATACAGACCAGGCTCAGATACAGACCGGGCCTGCCCTAGGTTTTACTGGCTCTCCGTGGGCCTGGGGCGCAGGCGTGGGAAAGAGGAGTAGCTGGGGTACATGCTTGGGGCTGGAGAGGTGAACGAGCAGATCTGAAGTTTGGGGGCGAGGGTGTTTGAGAGCCCTCTCCCATGCTGTGGCTTCATTAGACGTGAGGCTGAACAACTTGGCTCTGAGAACCTCGGTATCCTTATCTGTAAAGCAGGTTTAAAGCATGAGTTGTGAAGACCAAATACATAGTAGTTGTCTATGTGAAAGCGCCTGTGTCTGGCACTTAGCACATGCTCAATAAAGGTTCCTTCCTTGGGAGTATAGGGACCTTCCCCCCGCACACTTTTTACCTGGAAAGCCTTACATGTAATGCTAAGCTAAAGAGAACTGGGCCGGGTTGGGCTGGGTAAATAAATGTTAAAACCAACCTGTTTATGGTCAGCTGCTCAGCTGGTTCATTTTATCCCTGAACATACACTATGTCCTCTCTGCCAGGTTCTTGGGAGCTACAAAGATAGAGAAAATACTGTCTTTGAAGCATGGAAGTGGGGTGCGGTGACATAGGACAAATACCGAAATTACTATAATATACGGCTTAATGGGGTTACCTTCCAGAAGCTTTTTCTAGTTAGACATTATCTCCTTTTTGAACCCTTGCTGAATACTTCTAGTGTAACTTTTGCTTGTAGCACTTAGCTGGACGGTTTGAGGTACTTTGAGTTTTGTAAGTAGTTACTATGCAGTATGTCACACTATGGTGAGATGTGCATCTCAGAGATGTGGTGGAAGAAAAAAGAACTGAAGGGAGGGGAGCAGCATTGCTGGTATAATCTCTGTCTGAAATAGGCAAAGGGTGAATGGAGGTAAAACAAAACCATAATCTGTCAAAACCTGTGCAGTAATTATTTGGAAACACACACACACACACACACACACACACACACAGTGCTGCAGAGGAAATTCCCTGTTTGCAAATAATAATGCCTCTATGCATTTGTGAACATACTTCCTATCCATGTTCTCACTTTATTTTTGCAATAACCTATGAAATGCAGAGTGAAGATTTTTCTCTAGTCGGAGTTCTAGGTAGCACAGAAAGGTGATATGACTTATTAAGGTCATTCAGCTGGTTATTAAGCCTATCTTTTCTCCTTCCATGCTAGGTACTCTAAGCCTTTCCTAAAGAGGTATCCTCGGCACTGTCTTTCCTTTGTGCATTTCAAAACAGGGCCATACCTTCCCCAGCAAATGGGCTGCATTAGAAAATAAGGCTAATTGTCTAAAGCAGTGGTTCTCAACCTTCCTAAGGTCGAGACCCTTGCATACAGTTCCTCATGTGGTGGTGACCCCCAACCATGAAATTTTGCTACTGTTATGCATTGTGATGTAAATATCTGCATTTTCCGATGGTCTTAGGCGACCTCTGTGAAAAAGGTCGTTCAACCCCCAAATGGGGTCGCGACCCACAGGTTGAGAACCACTGGTCTAAAGCTTTTGGAACTAGCATGCTGAACAATGGCACACAGGAGCTGCTGACTGAGAAATCAGTGTGACTTCCACCATCCACTGTGGTAATGGACTGCACCCTGGGTCTCCTTACCAGAATGACAAGTCTAAGCTTGGGAAGAGTTAAATGAAATGGAGGTGTGACCAAACCAGCTTAAATTACATTCCCATGTTTTCCTGTAAATTTGTTATTCTAAACATCGTGTGAAACAGACATGATGTCTTGAATTTGTGTTGTGCATTTGTCACGAATGACAGCCTTCTGATAAATAACAGGACTGATTATAGATCAAGCTGGCAGTTTTCCCAGAGAAAGCTGATGCTAGGCATACACTGAAAATAATAAAAACAATTTTATTCAGATAAAAAAAAAAAAAAAGAGTAGCAAATGCCCTAACCAGTTTGACTCAGTGGATAGAGCGTCGGTCTACGGACTGAAAGGTCCCAGGTTCAATTTCGGTCAAGGGCATGTATCTTGGTTGCAGGCACATTCCCAGTAGGAGGTGTGCAGGAAGCAGTTGATTGATGTTTCTCTCTCATCGATGTTTCTAATTCTCTATTCCTCTCCCTTCCTCTCTGTAAAAAAAAAAAAAAAAAAAAAAAATCAGTAAAAAAGAGACGAAAAAAATGAGTAGCAAACATTTGATATAGCAAAGATACCCAATAGTATAAAATGTCTGTGTGAGGATGAATGGAGCATTATTCAGACAAAATCAATCTTTGTATTAGGAGGGCTAGAAGCTAGTAGGTGTTAATGGATGAGTGGGGAAGGGAGAACACTTAACCTTTCTATTTTTATGTTAAAATTTAATGGACAGACACTATGTTATCTTATTTGCACCAATAGAAATGCTTTCCTTCTAATGATGTAATTATTCCCTCTTTCTTTCTCATAAATACACCTTGCCTTGTCTACTAATTGGAACACTGAGTGTCTGCCTGAATTGTGCTTCTCAAATAGCTATTTTTAAAATCTCAAATAAATGATTATTGCCTTTTAAAAAACAAACTAACTAAAAAAACTTTAATGGACAGATATCATAAGTTTCAGTCTGTTTGGTTAAACTTTAAAGGAGCCCGCCCAGTGTGGTTCAGTGGCTGAGCATCTACATATGAATCAGGAGCTCAGTGTTGGATTCCCAATCAGGGTACATGCTTGGGTTGCAGCTTGATCCACAGGAGGGGACCGTGCAGGAGGCAGCTGATTAATGATTCTCATCATTGATGTTTCTGTCTCTTGCTCCCTCTCCCTTCCTTTCTGAAATCAATAAAAATATATTTAATTAAAAATGTTTTAAGGGAGAAAAGGATGTCAGCCAGGCCTATGATCAGTTGGAACCCATCATTATTTCTGGACCATATCTTGTAGGTTTAAGTTTTCAATTTGCTTGTTGAAAAATGAAAAAACTAAAATTGAAACAGAATCCTAGAACTGGAAGGAACCTTATAGATCATCTCGCCTAGTCTCTTCTTTGTGAAGATAAAGAAGCTAATACATCAACAGTAAAAGTCACTTGGTAGAAAATAAAAAATTCTGCTTGGCTGTTACAATGAAGTATTTTTGTTATTCACAATGGAAAATATACATACTCATTAGAAACATGTCATAGATACTATTGCTTGCCTACTCAACATCCATCCCATCCTCTTCCTTCTTATTTACAGAAGCCTGCACAGGTGTTCACCCAATAGAGAAGGTGGCCCTATTACCATCTCAGAGGCATACTCCTAAATCTATCTTGACTGGCCAGTGAGAGATTAGAGATTTCCCAGAGAAAGCTGATGCTAGGCATACACTGAAAATAATAAAAACAATTTTATTCAGATAAAAAAAAAAAAGAGTAGCAAATGCCCTAACCAGTTTGACTCAGTGGATAGAGCGTCGGTCTACGGACTGAAAGGTCCCAGGGAATGTGACCCAGTTCTGGCTAGAGAGAACTGAGGAGAAGACTACTGAAGGCCTTCTGGGAAAGGTTTTCTTGCTCTTAAACAGAGACATACCGGGAAATATGCCACTGTCTACACTGGATGTTTTTACATATGGCTGTGTTACCTGAAACTGGAATAGCCATCTTAGAACCATCAGGGGATCTAGCCTTAGGACAAAGTCAGCCCATTGATGATAGCAGAATGAAGAGATAGAATGATGTTGTTGTTGAGTCAGTAAGTCAATCAGCCCTGGTCTGCCCTAATTCTGGATTTCTTGTTACGTGAGATAATAAATATCCTTATTGTTGAGTCAATTTGAGATGGAGTTTTTTGTTACTTGAAGCTGAAAGCATACTAAGTGTTACAGATGAAATGTGAAAGAAAGTTCTTTGAGTGGACTGAAAAACTACTTCTTAGAGTTGATAAAAACAAACAAGAATCACAAGTCATAGGCAAAAGATGGGGATATTATCATGTAATAGATAGAGGTATGGGTTTTAACATTAGACTGACCTAGGTTTGAACCCAGACATTTATTGCCTGGTTGACTGTGACCAAGTTATGTGTGTTTTTTAATTTCTATGCCTATTTTCTTCATCTCTAGCCTGGGTAACAGCATACAGAATTGTTATGCAGATTAAATTAAATAATTTGTGTCAACTATGCTAAAAAGAATATGGTAAACGGTATAGCATTAGTGATTGTGTTGATGAACCATAAATTAAGTCATATTTATAGTATAATTGGCAGCAAGCATCTAAAAGTGAATCACTATAACAGTGATCATCTTAAATGACATCACAGTAATGCAATTTGCAAAACTCAGAACCTGAGAAACTCTACAAGACAAACAGCTCATTTCCTCAATAAATAAATTGTAAGAAAAATAAAAAAGGGATAGCTTATAGTTATATAGAAACAAAAGAGAAATAACCAGTATAGTGTGTAGATTTTCATTTGAAAGCAGCTATTTAAAAAAAATCACATTAGAGCCCTGACCCGTGTGGCTTGGTTGGTTCAGTGTAATGCCATGCACCAAAAGATCCCGATTCAATTCCAGTCAGGGCAAATCCCTAGGTTGCAGGCTGGATCCCAGGGTGTGTGCGGTTCTCTCTCTCTCTCTGTCTCTCTCTCTCATTGGTGTTTCTCTCTCATGCTCCTTCCTTCCTCTCTCTCTCAAATCAATAAAAACACATTTTAAAAGAATAAATTTAATAAAAAAAGAAAAAATCACATTGGGGAAAATGTGAACATAGAGTATTTGATTATATTAGGGTGCTATTTTAAATGTGATAATGGTGTCATATTTTTTTAAAGAGTTATTATATTGTGGAGGGATACTACTGAATATTGCTGAAAAATACTGATTTTTTTTTTATGAAAGAAATGATATTTGGGGTTTGCTTTGAAAATAATCCAGCGTGAGAGTGGTGATTGGGTGGCAGGGTAGGGGTATAAATGAAACAACCTTAGTCATGAATTAATAATGGTGAAGCTGAGTGATGGGACTTTATTATATTTTTAAGTGCAACTTCATTGAGATATATTTCATAGATCATAAATTTACCCCTTTAGAGTGTATAATTCAATGTGTTTTTAGTATGTTCACAGAGTTATGTAACTGTCGCTCAGTCTAACATTTTCAAACCCCCCAAAAGAAACTCCATACACATTAGTAGTCACTCCCTCTTCCCATTACACTCCCAGACGCTGGAAACCATTAATCTATTTTCTGTCTTCCCTGAATTTGCTTATTCTGGACCATTCATATAAGTGGGATCGTAAAACATGTGATCTGCTGTGACCTGCATGGCAAGGTTCAGGATCTGAAGTAGGGGCAGATGCACAAATGAAAATGCTATACAAGATATAGGAATTTAGAAGGTATTGGAGGTAGAGGGGGAAGGTGGAGCTTCTTTCTTGAAGAGACACACCAAGTCCTGGCCTTGTCTGCTTTTTGCTCAGTTTTAGTTACACATCTTGCTCTCAGTAAAGCATGCAAGCTCGTAGTAAACAGATAGTCACAAAGGTCAGTCAAGATGATTAAGGTCCAGTAAACATTTACTTGGAGGCTATCAGGTCAGGAGATTGTTTCGAGCCACCACTAGCTCAACATGAACAATTGGTGCCTAGTGTCAGCCCTGCTAATGCTCAAGGTCCATCAGTCTCCCGAATTCCTTGGTGCACACAGTGTTGGCTTCCCACAGTGATCTTTAAGTCTGCATTCTTTCGCTTAGCATACTGTTTTCACTGTTCATCCATGTTGTAGCATGTATCAGTACTTTACTCTTTTTTCTGTCCAAATAACATTCCACTTGTGGATATAACACATTTTCTTTATTTGTCAGTTGATGGACATTCAGGTTTTTTCCACATTTTGTTTATTATGACTAATGCTGCTATGCACATTTGTGCACAAGTTTTTGTATAGAAATATGCTTTTATTTCTCTTGGATATATACTTAGGAGTGGAATTGCTAGGTTTTATGGATCATATGGGTTTCTTCCACAGTAGATGCACCAATGTACATTTTATCAAAAATGCGTGAGAGTTCCAATTTCTCCTTGTCTTTGCCAACACTTGTTAATATATGTCTTTTAAAAAAAGTTATAGCCAAACCTGTGAGATGTGGAGTAGTATTTAATTGTGATTTTGATATGCATTTCTCTAATGACTAATGATATTGATCATTTTTTCATGTTCTTATTGCCCATTTTTATATCTCTTATGGAGAAATCTTTAAATCCTTTGCCTAAGTTTTAATTGGGTTATTCATCTTTTATTATCGTTTTATATAATTTTATATGTTCAGGTTGTAAATTCCTTATCAGGCATGTGATGTGCATATATTTTCTCCCATTCTGTGGATTGTTCTTTTTTTTCCTTCACTTTATTTTTATTTATTTATTTATTTTAATGTATTTTATTGATTTTTCACAGAGAGGAAGGGAAAGGGATAGAAAGCCAGAAACATCGATGAGAAAGAGACATCGATCAGCCACCTTCTGCACGCCCCCTACTGAGGATGTGCCCGCAACCAATGTAAATGCCCTCAACCGGAATCGAACCTAGGACCCTTCAGTCCCCAGGCCGACGCTCTATCCACTGAGCCAAACCGGTTTCGGCTCCTTCACTTTATTGATGGTATTTTTTAGTAAACATTCTTTATCAGTTTGTGAAAGTTTCTTTCTCTTTTCTTTGTAGAAGTTACCATCTACTTTGTTTGATGCTTTTAACATGCAAGAGTGTTGGATTCATCAAAGACTTATACTCTATAAGTTAAGATACTCATGTGGAATTTTTCCTTTATCCTATTAACATTGTATATTACATTGGTTTTCAGATGTTACTCATTTCTGGGATACATCCCATTTGATCATGGTGCATAATCCTTTTTATATGTTATTAGATTTGGTTTGCTAGTATTTTGTTGAGAATTTATTTATTTACTTTTTTAATTTAATAAATCTTTATTGTTCAGATTATCATAATTGTTCCTCTTCCCCTACCACATAGCTCCCCTCCACCCGATTCCCACCCCTTAACTCCCCTACACTGTTCTCATCCATAGGTGTACAATTTTTGTCCAGTCTCTTCCCACACCCCCCACACCACTCCCCCCTCCCCGAGAATTGTCAGTCCACTCCCTTTCTATTATATTCACCAGTTTATTCTGTTCTTCGGATTGTTAATTCACTTGATTTTTAGATTCACTTGTTGATAGGTATGTTTTTGTTGTTCATAATTTTTATCTTTACCTTTTTCTTCTCCTTCTTCTTGTTTTAATTTAATAAATCTTTATTCTTCAGATTATTACAATTATTTCTCCCCCCGCCATAGCTCCCTTACACTCAGTTCCCACCCCATCCTCTGCCCTTACCTCCCCCACATTGTCCTCATCCATAGGTGTACCATTTTTGTCCAGTCTCTTCCCGCACCCCCTCTCCCTTTCCCCCTGAGAATTGTCAGTCCACTTCCCTTCTTTGCCCCTGATTCTATTATATTCACCAGTTTATTCTGTTCATCAGATTTTTATTCACTTGATTTTTAGATTCACTTGTTGATAGCTATGTATTTGTTGTTCATAATTTTTATCTTTACCTTTTTCTTCTTCCTCTTCTTAAAGAGTACCTATCAGCATTTCATATAATACTGGTTTGGTGTTGATGAAATCCTTTAGTTTTTTCTTATCTATGAAGCTCTTTATCTGACTTTCAATTTTGAATGGCAGCTTTGCTGGTAGAGTAATCTTGATTGTAGGTTCTTACTATTCATCACTTTGAATATTTCTTGCCACTCCTGTCTGGCCTACATAGTTTCTGTTGAGAAATCAGAAGACAATCATATGGGTGCTCCCTTGTAGGTAAATAACTGTTTTTCTTTTGCTGTTTTTAATATTCGCTCTTTGTCTTTTGTTCTTGGCATTTTAATTATGATGTGTGGTCCTCTTTGGATTTTTTTTGTTTGGGGTTCTGTGCTCTTCCTAGATTTGTAAGTCTATTTCTTTCACCAGATGGGAGAAGTTTTCAGTCATTATTTCTTCAAATAGGTTTTCAGTATCTTGCTCTCTCTCTTCTTTTGGCACTCCCATAATTCTGATGTTGGTATGCTTGAAGTTGTCCCAGAGGTCCTTACACTATCTTCAAATTTTTAGATTCTTTATTCTTTTTACTTTTTCAGTTGAGTGTTTTCTGCTTTTTATATTTCAAATTATTGACTTGATTCTTGTGTTCCTCTAGTCTACTGTTAGGTCTCTGCATAATATTTTTTATTTAAATCAGTGTGTGTTTAATTTCTAGTTGGTCCTTTTTCATATCCTCAAGGGTCTTGCTAAATTTATGGGCCTTTTCTAGGAAATTCTTGAAAAACCTTATAACTGTGGTTTTGAATTCTATATCCAGTCATTTGCTTTCCTCCATTTCTTTCGTTTGTGATCTATTCCTTTGTCTCCACATTTTCCCTGCTTCCCTGAGTGCTAGGTGTCCTATATGGCCCAGTAGCTCCACCTCTCCAGTTTCCTGAAGTGGACACTTTTGGTGCACCCCTTTGTGGACTGTGTGCTCAGCCTTGTTGTAATTAAGTCTTGATTGTTATTGGTATCACTGGGAGGAATTGACCTCCAGGCCAACTGGCTATGAGGATCAGCTGTGTCTATGCCGGGAGAACTTCTATGCTGGAGACAGACTTATGAGAGAAGACTTGCAAAATTGCAAAATACGCTGAGCTCGGCCTGGATGGAGTGGAGTCTCAGGGCTAAACAGACAGCCGTGGCTTCCCATCAGCCCAGCCCTATGAGGCCCCTGGGCCTCAGTGTCCCTCCGTAATCACTGCAGCCCTCTGTACACGCACTCACGCTCATGCACTTCCAGACCTCTGCCTTTTGTAGCTCCTCTGAGTTTTCATGCACTCTGGGGACCCATATGAGTTTGGGTTTCCAGGGTCTTGCTTGAAACTGGGATTCAGTACAGTCAGAACTGGCGTTCAGTGCAGTCGGGAGGTTCCTTCTTCCTCCTGCTAGTGAAAGCCAGTGGTACACTCAGCAGTCAGTCCTCTCTGCATGCACTTATGTGTGCCTCCAGACCTCTGCCTTTCGCGGCTCCCCTAAGTTTCTGTGCACTCCTCCCTTTTCCAGACAGTCCAGACTCCCCCTGTTTGAGTCTTGCCAAGTACTGGGGTTCAGTGCATTTGGAAGTTTCTGTCTCCTTCCCACTAGAGGAAGCCAGCCAGGCACTCAGCCGCCCCTCTTCTCCACACACATGTCTCTGTACCTCAGCTTTTTGCAGCTCCTCTGAGTCTCTGTGAGCCCCTCTCTTTCCTTCTAGTTGTAGAATTTCCACTCAGCCATCATTTCTGTGGTTCTAGATGATGTCCATTCTGTCTTTTAGTTGTAATTTTAGAATTGTGGTGTGAGGCAGTGGTTAGGTGTTCACCTATGCCACCATCTTGGTTTCTCCCCTGTTGCCATCTAGGTTTCTCTCAGAGAATATTTTATGTCCACCATTTTCTTTTGGTGCCTTTGTCTAGTTTTGGTATTAGAGTAACACTGGCCATACAGAATGAGTTAGGAAATATTTTCTCCTCTTCTGACTTTTGGAAGCATTTGTGAAGCATTGGTATTAATTCTTTAAATGGTGAAATTTACCAATGAAGCCATCTGGGCCTTGGCTTTTCTTTGTTGAAAATTTAATCTCTTTGCTTGTTCTACATCTACTTAGATTATATATTTCTTCTTGTGTCAGTTTCATTAATTTGTGATTTTCTAAGAATTTATCCATTTCCCCTTAGTTATCAAGTTTAATTGTGCATAATATTTACTTACTACCCTTTTTATTTCTGTAAGGACAGTAGTGAGGTCTCCTCTTTTATTGCTAATTTTGGTATTTGAGCCTTCTTTTTTTCTAGATGAGTCTAGCCATAGGTTTGCAAATTTTGTTGACCTTTTCAAAGAACCCACTTTTTTTTTTAAATAAATCTTTATTATTCAGATTATTACATTTGTTTTTCTTGTTTCACCTCATTAGCTCCCCTCCACCCAGCTCCCACCCTTCCCTCTACCCTTACCTGCCTCCCGTTGGCCTCATCCACAGGGGTATGATTTTTGTCCAGTCTCTCCTTGTACACCCCTCACCCCTTTCCCCCTGAAAATTATCAGTCCACTCCCTTTCTGTGATCCTGATTCTATTATATTCACCAGTTTATTCTGTTGATTACATTTTTAATTCTCTTAATTTTTAGATTCACTTGTTGATAAATACATATTTGTTGTTCATAATCTTTTATCTTTTACCTTTTTCTTCTTCCTCTTCTAAAAGAGTACCTTTCAGCATTTCATATAATACTGGTTTGGAGTTGATAAACTCCTTTAGCTTTTTCTTATCTGTGAAGCTCTTTATCTGCCCTTCAATTCTGAATGATAGCTTTGCTGGATAGAGTATTCTTGGTTGTAGGTTCTTGCTATTCATCACGTTGAATATTTCTTGCCATTCCCATCTGGCCTGCATCGTTTCTGTTGAGAAATCAGCTGACAGTCATATGGGTGCTCCCTTGTAGGTAATGAACTGTTTTTCTCTTGCTGCTTTTAATATTCTCTCTTTGTCTTTTGCTCTTTGTATTTTAATGATGATGTATCTTGGTGTAGTCCTCTTTGGATTCCTTTTCTATGGGGTTCTGTGTGCTTCCTGGACTTGTAAGTCTATTTCTTTTACCAGATGTGGGAAGTTTTCAATCATTATTTCTTTAAATAGGTTTTCAGTATCTTGCTCTCTCTCTTCCTCTGGCACCCCCACAATTCTGATGTTGGTACGCTTGAAGCTGTCCCACAGGCTCCTTACATTATCTTCACATTTTTGGATTCTTTTCTCTTCTAGCTTTTCCAGTTGAGTGTTTTCTGATTTTTTATATTTCAAATTTTTGACTTGATTCTTCCCTTCCTCTAGTCTGCTGTTAGGTCTCTGAATAATATTTTTTATTTCAGTCAGTGTATGTTTAATTTCTAGTTGGTCCTTTTCCATCTCTAGTTGGTTCTTTTTCATCTCCTCTTGGGACTCACTAACTTTATCCTACTTTTCTAGGATATTCTTGAAAAACCTTATAACCGTGGTCTTGAACTCTATATTCAGTCGTTTGTTTTCCTCCATTTCTTTTGTTTGCGATCCCTTCCCTTGTCTCAGCATTTTCACTATGCTGGGAGAACTTCTGTGTTGGATTCAGCCTTATGATACCAGATTTGCAAAACTGCAGAAGCCTCTTTGTTGAGGTTGGGATGGGTGGAGTCTCAGGGATTAAGGGACCCCCTTGCCTTCCAGTCAGCCCAGCCCACCATGGCCCCTGAGTCTCATGTGACTGGGTAATCACTGGAGCGGTCCCTGTGCATGTGCGCGCTCTCTCACAGTGCCTCTAGACTGCTGCCTTTCCGGCTCCCCTGTGCTCTGGGACCATATGAGTCTGGGTCGACAGGGTTTCATCCCAAACTGGGGTTTAGTGGAGTTAGAAGTGGCACAGTTGGGAGGGTCTGTCTCCCACCCACTGGTGAAAGCCAGTGGCACCATCGGCAGTTGGTCTTCTGTGCGCAGTGCCATGCGCGTCACCAGACTTCTGATCTTTTGTGACTCCCCTGAATTTCCATGAACTTCTCCCTTTTCACAGTCCAGATTCCCCCCGTATGAGTTTCAGCTGGATCTGAGGTTTAGTGTCGTAGGATAAGGGGTTCAATGCCATTGGGAGTCTCCGTTTCCCTCCCGCCAGAGAAAGCCAGCCAGGTACTCTGGCACCCGCTTTCTCCATGCGCGCATCTTCATACCTCATCTTTTTGCAGCTCCTCTGGGTCTCTGTGAGCCCCTCTCTTTCCTTCTAGTTGTAGAATTTCCACTCATCCAGCTTTCCTGGTGGTTTTGGATGATGTCCGTTCTGTCTTCCAGTTGTAGTTTTGAAATTGTTGTGCGAGGCAGCAGTGTAGGTGTTTACCTATGCTGCCTCCCCTCAACTTTTAATTTTGTTGACTTTTCTGTAGTGTTTTCTAATATCCATTTAATTTATTTCTGCTCTAAATCATTATTAGCTTTCGCATGGTCCCAGGTAGTTTCACTGGTGAGTTTTACCAAGTATTTAAGGAAGAAATGATATCAATTTGCTGTAATTTCTTCTAGAAAACAAAAGCAGAGGGAATACTTCCTAATTTATTCTAAGAGGCCAGTATTACCTTGATGCCAAAATCAGACAAAGACATTACAAAAAAAGTAAATTTGGAGGCCAATGTCTATCATAAAAATAGATGCAAAAATTCTCAAAGTTATTAACAAATCATATCCAACAATGCATAAAAAAAGATATATTACAAATGAATGGGATTTATTCTAGGTATAAATTACTAGTTCAGCAGTCAATCAACAGGCTAAAGAAAAAAAATCATATGATATAGAAAAAGCATTTGACAAAATACAACATTCATTTATAATAAAAAGCTCCCAGCAAACTACAGAGAACTTTCTATTTGATGAAGAACATCTGTAAAATCTCTATAGCTGACATCATACTTAATAATGAGAAATGAGATACTTTCCTCATAAAATCAGAAACAAGACAAGGAAATCTCCCCTTGCTATTCCTTATTCACCATTGTAGAAGTCCTACTTAATGCAAGAAGTGGAGTGTGGCAATGGGGAAAGTATATTCAGATTGAGAAGGAAGAAATAAAACACTCTCTGTTCATAGATGACATAATTGTCTATGTAGAAAATTCCAAAGAATCATTTTAAAAATACCTCCTGGAGTGAGGTTGCTATAAGTGATTACAGCAAGGCTGTAGAACACAGATCAGTCTATAAAAGTCAATTGCTTTCCTGATTTGGAATTTGAAAAAAGCCAACAAAGAAACAGAAAAAAGAAAAAAGGAAAAAACATACTTAGGTATATGTATAATATCTTTATGAAGGAAGTAAAACCCTGATGATAGAAGTCAAAGAACGTATAAATAAATGGGAGATAGTTCATTTTCATGGATAGGAAAACCCAATATTGTTAGGATATAAATTCTTCTAAACTTGACCTATAGATTTAATGCTTCTCCAATCAAAATCTTAGCAAATTATTTTGTAGATATCAACAAAATCATCCCAATGTGTATGTGGAGCAGCAAAAGACCCAGAATAGCAAATACCATACTAAAGAACAAAGTCATGAGGACTTATGCTACTCATCTTCAAGACTCACTATGAAGCTAGAATAATCAAGACAATGAGGTGTTGGTGAATTAATAGATCCATGGAACAGAATAGAAATCCCAGAAACAGATTCACACAAAGAGGGTTAACTTATCTTTGACAACAAAGCCAAGGAAATTTAATAAACTAGTCTTTTCAACAAATGGAATTGAAAAACAACTAGACATCAATATGCAAAAGTATGACTCTAAACATAGACTTTTCACCATTCACGAAAAATGAGATAGGTTATAAACCCAAAGGCAAAACAAAAAAAACTATAAAATTTTTAGAAGATAACAGAAAAAAATCTAGGTGACTTTGGATTTGATAACTTTTTAGACATATCACCAAAAGCAGATCCATGAAAGAAAAAAAATATTGTTGGACTTGATTAAAGTTGAAAAATTTTGCTTGGAAAATGACACTGTTACAAGAATGAAAAATCAAGCCATAGGCTGGGAAAAAATATTTGTTCAGATTTGAAGAAGTTGGAATCATCATACATTGCCAATTGAACTGTAAAATGGTGTAGTTGCTATGGAAAATAGTTTGGTGGTTCCTCAAAAAACTAAACAGAATTACCTATGACCTGACAATTCTACTCCTATATATTTACCCAAAGAAATTGAAAGTAAGGACTTGAACAGATGTTAATACATAAATTTTTTTAAATTAAATCTTTATTGTTCAGATTATTACATTTGTTTCTCTTTTTTCCTCCTCCATAGCTCCCCTCCACTGGCTCCCACCCCTCCCTCTACCCTTACCTCCCCCTGCATTGACCTCATCCATAGGTGTATGATTTTTGTCCAGTCTCTCCCTGCACCCTCCTTACCCCTTTACCCCTGAGAATTGTCAGTCCAGTCCCTTTCTGTGCTCCTGATTCTATTATATTCACCAGACCATTCTGCTCATCAAATTTTCAATTCACTTAATTTTTAGATTCACTTGATAGATACGTATTTGTTGTTCATAATTTTTTATCTTTTACCTTTTTCTTCTTCCTCTTCTAAAAGAGTACCTTTCAGCATTTCATGTAATACTGGTTTGGTGTTTATGAACTATTTTAGCTTCTTCTTACCTGTGAAGCTCTTTATCTGCCCTTCAATTCTGAATGATAGCTTTGCTGGATAGAGTATTCTTGGTTGTAGGTTCTTGCTATTCATCATGTTGAATATTTCTTGCCACTCCCATCTGGCCTGTGTAGTTTCTGTTGAGAAATCAACTGATAGTCATATAGGTGCTCCCTTGTAGGTAATTAACTGTTTTTCTCTTGCTGCTTTCTCTTTGTCTTTTGCTCTTGGTATTTTAATGATGATGTGTCTTTTTTTT
>JAAGEH010000076.1:49093170-49134533 GCA_011751065.1 Lasiurus cinereus
AGCGCGAGGGTCTCAGCCTCAGCCTCAGCCTCAGCACGAGGGTCCCAGCCCCAGCCTCAGCCTCAGCGCGAGGGTCCCAGCCCCAGCCTCAGCGCGAGGGCCCCAGCCCCAGCCCCAGCGCGAGGGTCTCAACGCCTGCAGCCTGGCCCCAGCTCCCCAGCCCCCCAGCCCCGTCCATCTCCCCTGCGGGCGTCGCCAGCAGCGGGGACTCAGTCCAGCACTGGGAGGAGGACGGCCGAGCGGAGCTCCGTTAGTCCGCGTTCCATGCCTGCGTTTCCCCATTGCGGGGCCCAGCCCGGCGCCCTGTGCTGCGGGGCACGTCCCCCCAGGCCCCGGGGCCTCAACCTCGCTGGAGAGCCCGCCTCCGGGCCGGGGACGCGGGTGGCTCCTTCCCCGGATCCCGGTCCCCCTCAGTCATTATTTCTTTAAATAGGTTTTCAGTATCTTGCTCTCTCTCTTCTTCTGGCACCCCCACAATTCTGATGTTGGCACGCTCGAAACTGTCCCAGAGGCTCCCCACATTATGTTCACACCTTTGGATTCTCCTCTCTTCTTGCCTTTCCAGTCGAATGTTGTCTGCCTCTTTATATTTCAAATTTTTTACTTGATTCTTGCCTTTCTCCAGTCCGCTGCCAGGACTCTGTACAATATTCCTTATTTCAGTCAGTGTATGTCTAATTTCTATTTGGTCCTCTATCATCTCCAGTTGGACCTTTTCCATCCCTGGTTGGCTCCCCTGCATCTCTAGTATGTCCTTTTTCATCTCCTCTTGGGTCTTGCTAAATTTATCCATCTTTTCTAGCATATTCTTGAAAAACCCCATAAGCGTGGTTTTGAACTCTATATCCAGTCTTTTTTTTTTTTCCTCCATTTCTTTTGTTTGTGATCCCTTCCCCTGTCTCGGCATCCTCACCATGCCGGGGAAACTTCTGTGTTGGATTCAGCCCTATGATAGCAGATGCAAAGCCGCAGAAGCCTCTGTTGAGCTTGGGAGGGGTGGAGTCTCAGGGCTTAAGCGACCGCCTTGCCTGCCAGTCGGCCCCACCCTCCACGGCCCCTGAGCCTCACGTGACTGGGTAATGGCTGGAGCGGTCCCTGTGCGCGCGTGCACCCGCAGTGCCCCTAACCGCTGCCCCTCCATCTCCCCTGCGCGCCAGGACCACACGAGTCCAGGTCCCCAGGGTTTCGCCCGAAACAGGGGCTCAGTGGAGTCAGAAGTGGCACAGTTGGGAGGGTCTGTCTCCCGCCCACTCGCGAAAGCCAGCGGCACAATCAGCAATCTGTCCTCCGCGCAGCACCGTGCGCGTGCGAGACCGGACCTGATCTTCTGCGACTCCCCTAAATTTCCGTGCACTTCTCCCTTTTCACAGTCCAAACTCCCCTGTATGAGTTTCGGCTGGATCTGGGGTTTAGTGTCGTAAGATAAGGGGTTCAATGCCGTTGAGAGTCTCCGTTTCCCTCCCGCCAGAGAAAGCCAGCCAGGTCCTCTGGCGCCCGCTCTCTCAGCGTGCAGGAGTCTCCGTACCTCAGCTTTTTTGCAGCTCCTCTGGGTTTCTGTGAGCCCCTCTCTTTCCTTCTAGTTGTAGAATTTCCACTCAGCCAGCTTTCCTGTGGTTCTGGATGATGTCCGTTCTGTTTTTTAGTTGTAGTTTTGAAATTGTTGTGGGAGGCAGCAGTGTAGGTGTTTACCTATGCCTCCATCTTGGATTCTCCTCCGATGATGTGTCTTGGTGTGGTCCTCTTTGGATTTTCTTTATTTAGCATTCTATGTGTTTCCTGGACTTGTAAGTCTATTTCTTTTACCAGATGTGGGAAGTTTTCAGTCATTATTTCTTCAAATATATTTTCAGTATCTTGCTCTCTCTCTTCTGGCACCCTCACAATTCTGATGTTGGTACGCTTGAAGTTGTCCCAGAGGCTCCTTACATTATCTTCACATTTATGGATTCCTTTTCTTGTTGCTTTTCCATTCGAGTGTTTTCTGATTCTTTGTATTTCAAATCTTTGACTTGATTCTTGCATTCCTTTAGTCTGCTATTAGGTCTCTGTATATTTTTTATTTCAATCAGTGTATGTTTAATTTCTAGTTGGTCCTTTTTCATCTCCTCTTGGGTCTCACTAAATTTATCTATCTTTTCTAGGAGATTCTTGAAAACCTTATAAGCATGGGTTTGAACTCTATATCCAGTTGTTTGTTATCTTCTATTTCTTTTGTTTGTGATCTCTTCCTTTGTCTTTGCATTTTGACTATGCCAGGAGGACTTCTGTGTTGGATTCAGCCTTATGATACAAGACTTGCGAAACTGCAAAAGCCTTTCTGTTGAGCTTGGGAGGAGTGGAATTTCAGGGCTTAAGGGACCGCCTTGCCTTCCAGTCGGCCCCACCCTACATGGCCCCTGGGTCTCATGTGCCTCTGGGTAATCACTGGAGCAGTGCCTCTAGACTGCTGCCTTTCCGGCTTCCCTGAGCTCCGGGACTATATGAGTCTGGGTCCCCAGGGTTTCACTTGAAACTGGGGTTAGATGGAGTTAAAAGTGGTACAGTTGGAAGGCTCTGTCTCCCATCCACTCGTGAAAGCCAGCGGCACAATCAGCAGTCAATCTTCTGTGCACAGTGCTGTGCGAGTCACCAATCTTCTGCCCTTTCTTGACTCCCCTACATTTCCATGCACTTCTCCTTTTTCACAATCCAAACTCCCCCCCGTATGAGTTTCGGCTGGACCTGGGGGTCAGTGCCATAGGATAAGGGGTTCAGTGCAATTGGGCATCTCCCATCTCCCTCCTGCCAGAAGAAGCCAGCCAGGCAATCCAGCACCCACTCTCTCTACATGTGGGTCTCCTTACCTCAGCTCTTTGCAGCTCCTCTGGGTCTTCGTTAGCCCCTCTCTTTCCTTCTAGTTGTAGAATTTCCACTCAGCCAGCTTTCCTGTGGTTCTGGATGATGTCCATTCTGTCTTTTAATTGTAGTTTTGAAATTGTGCAAGGCAGCAGTTTAGGTGCTCACCTATGCCGCCATCTTGGATTCTCCCCAATATATAAATGTTTATTGCAGCATTATTTACAATAGCCAAAATGTGGAAACAGCCCAAATGTTGATCGCCAGATAAAAAGACAAACAAAATGTGTTATAGCCCTACAATGGAATATTATTGAATCATAAAAAGAAATGAAGCCCTGATATATGCTACAACATGATGAACCTTGAAGACATTATACTAAAGGAAATAAATCACACACAAAAAAGACAAATATTTTAAGTTTCTACTTACATAAAATATCTAAAACGGGCAAATTAATAGAAACAGAAAGTAGATTAGAAACTACCAGGGTTTAGGGGAAGCAGCATTGCTTCGTGGTGAGAGTTTCTGTTTAGAGTGACGAAAAAGTTTTAGAAATAGACAGTAGTAATGGTTGCACAACTTTGTGAATATAATTAATACCACTAAATTATATACTTAAACTTGATTATTTTTTAAAAATATGCTTAAAGTGGCTAATTTTATATGCAATTTACCATAATTAAAATACTAGTAATATAATATGAATATGCAACCCATTGAATTTTATATTTTAAATGGATAATTATATGGCATATAAATAATCCTATCTAATAAAGAGGTAATATGCAAATTGACCATCACTCCAACACACAATATGGCTGCCCCCATGTGGACACAAGATGGTCACCACAAGATGGCTAACAGGGGAGGGCAGTTGGGGTCAACAAGGTTGCAGAGCAGGGCAGTTGGGGGCACCAGGCCTGCAGGGCAGGGCAGTTGGGGGAAAACAGTTGGGACCAGGCCTGCAGGGAAGGGCAGTTAGGGATTACCATGCTGGCAGGGGAGGGCACCAGTGGGGTCTCTTGGATTGGCGTGCACCTTCTTGCAATCTGGGACTCCTAGGAGGATGTTGGAGAGCCAGTTTTGGCCTGATCCCCACAGGCTAGGCCAAGGGACTCCACCAATGCATGGAAGCCTTTGGTATGCATATAAGATCTTTGGTTTATCTCTTCCCACTCTCCTCCCTCCCCACTTCCCTTTGAGATTCATCAGTCTGTTCCATGTTTCCATGCCTGTGATTTCCGCTCCTGTGTTGAGCATCTGCCCCCTGGTGATCAGTGCGCATCATAGCTACAAGCATGTTGGCTGGTTAGCTGGTTGCTTAGGCTTTTATAGATATAGATTAAAGGCACCCTTGCATTTCTGGGATAATGTCATCTTGTCCATGTTGGGCTATTTTTTTGTAACACTGCTAGGTTTGGCTTAATAAAAATTTTAAGATTCTCATATACATATATGTGATGCCTTCCTCAACTGGTTTTGAGCAGGGTTATACTGTGGGTTTGGATTATGGTTATAAACTAAGTTGGGGTTGTTTTTGATACTTCTGTTACATAAGATTGCATTGCTCTGTTTCTTGAAAGGTGAATAGAATTTTCCAGCAAGATTTTTTGATGCTGACATTTTCTTTTGGTAGCAAGATTTTAAACTAGTATTGATTTAATTTCTTTAATGATGATAGAATTATTCCAACTTTCTATGTCTTCATATGTTATTTTAAGCAAGTTGTTTATGGTTCTAGCTTTCAAATCCTACTTGCTTAGATAAATAAGGCCATCCCTTTTTAAAATTTTCCACTCAATTATAAATGTCATTTAAAAATTATTCTAAATTGTAGATACTTTAGTAGGAGGAGTTTATGGTAGTTTAGACTTCCAGCTTTCTGGAACCAAAAATTCCAGATATGTACTTCTTCAACTTTACTAGATATTGTCACATAGCTCTTCACAGTAGTTGCATCAACTTAAACTGATTCTGTTGTTCAACAATCTCACCAGTACTTAGAATTGTCTAATTCTTTAATATTTGATAATCTCATGCTTATGAAATTGTAGTTTTAAATTAAGTTTCTTTGCTTATTGGTAAGGTTGAGTATCTTTCCCTAGATTTATTAGCCAATTGAGTTTTATCTTTTGTAAATTGCCAGTTCATAACTTTTGACTATTTTTCTAGTGGATTTTTTTTTTTAATTGTCACTCAAAGATATATTCATTGATTTTTAGAAAGAGGGGAAGAGAGTAAAAGAGGTAGAAAGAGAGAAACATCAATGAGAGAGAGAAATATTGATTAATTGCCTCCCATACGTGCCCTGACTAGGATTGAAACTTCAACCTAAGTATGTGCCCTAGGTATGCAACCTTTTTGCTGTCTGGGGAAGACACTCCAACTAACCGAGCCATCCTACCAGGGTGATGTTTGTCTTTTATATTTTTTATTTTTTTAAACATATTTTATTGAGGAAGGGAGAGGAATAGAGAGAAACATCAATCAGCTGCCTCCTGCACACCCCTTACTGGGAATGTGCCCACACGCAACTAAGGTACATGCCCTTGACGGGAATCGAACCTGGGACCCTTGAGTCTGCAGGCCAATGCTCTATCCACTGAGCCAAACCAGTTAGGGCTGATGTTTATCTTTTAATAACTTACAAGTATTTTAATATATTCTGGGTAGTAATACTTTCTCAGTTATATGTATTCAAATATATTTCCCCCTTTTATAACTTGTCTATTCAAAATTTAAGATGACTTTTGAGGCACAGAAGTTTTTAATGTTGACATATAGAATTTACCAGTCTTTTTCCCTTGTGTTTTGTATTTTTGGCATCTTGTTTAGAAATCCTTTGCTATCCTAAGTTTATAAAGATAATGTTCAAAAAGTGTTAGGTTTGCTTTCCCCAATTATATCTTTACTTAATATATAATTGATTTTGGTCTATAGTATAAGGTAGAGATCTCATTGCATTTTTTTCAGGTGGATTACTAATTGTACCAGCAGCATTTATTGTTATAGATTAACTAGCAGCCCAGTGTATGAATTCGTGCACATGGAAAGGAAATTAATTAGAAAAAATATTTTAATATTACTATTTGCCCTTTCTTTATAATAGAAGTGTCAACCAAATTCACAATCAATAATGCCAGATGGGAACACATGTGCGATTGGCACCAGCAAGAGCTTTATATGTATTGCACAAGTGCAAGTCAACTTAGCTTTTTATAGATATAGAATAAACTTGCTTAATTAGGACTTCTTTCTGATTTAGCTAAACATTCTTCAGCCTGGTGAAGCACCTCAACTTCTCTTTCAGGTATTGTCAACAACATAGCAATAAATATCAACATGAAGCATATTATTATTGTAGATCACTCAGGGAGAACAAAGGGTAAAATATTTAATTACGGCAGTATTTGACTATATTCTTTGTAGTGAGAAAACCTGCAGTTATTTTCAAGTTCCACCATTTCTTACTTCTTTTCAGACAGGTCAAGTTTCTAAGCTTTCTAAATCTCCTTTTTCTGGCTAATAAAAAGAAAATAGGATTCCACTGAGTTTCCTATCTACCTACTCCAGGACTTTTGTGAGGATCAAATGAGATGAGGCATAGGAAGGCTTCACAGACATTTGGTTACAGTGTAAAATGTTTGCACCTGGCTATAAAGCAAGCATGTTCCTGGGCTGAAGAAACTGCAAGGAGGCTAGTTGCTAGGAAGAGGAAGCTGGGCATTGCTATGTGATGTCATTACCTAGATGGACACTTAGCATGTTAGTTTTTTATATATATAGATTTCTTTGATATATATGGGTAATTTCTGGATTTTATTTGTTGTCCCTATCTTATATTTATCTATCCCAGCTTTACTATTACAATGGTTTACTTCCCATCGCTTTATTATAAGTCTTTATAAAACATATATTTTTATTGATTTCATAGATGAAGGGAGAGAGATAGAGAGAGAAACATCAATGATGAGAGAGTATCATTGATCGACTACCTCCTGCATGGTCTACACTGGGGATCATAGTTCGACCCAACCACTGAGCCATGCCAGTGGAAGGAAATTATATTTTCACTAGAGGCCTGGTGCATGAATCCTTCTCACAATCTGGAACCTTCCAGGAATGTTGGAGAGCTGGTTTTGGCCTGATGCACACAGGCCAGGCCAAAGGACCCTGGGTGCACCGGGCCTCTAGTATGCATATAAGATCTTTGCTTAAACTCTTTCTGTCCTCTTCCTGTCCCCCACTTCCCTCTGAGATTCATCAGTCTGTTCCATGTTTCCATGCCTGTGGTTTCCACTCTTGTGTTAAGCATCTGCCCTCTGGTGGTCAGTGCATGTCATAGCTACCGGATGGATGGTCAAATGGTCTGCCCGATGGCTAGTAGCTTAGGATTTTATATAGATTATTTTGCATCTTCCCATCCATACACATGATATATATTTACTTGAATTTATATTTTCTTTTATGTCCTTTAATAGAACTTAATAATTTTTCATATAAAGTGTGCTTCTCTTTTGTAAAGTTTATTCATAAATATTTTTGGTATCTACAAGTTCACCTTTCCACAATTATACTGTCTGATTAATTAATGCAACTGGTATTTGTATCTTATTACTTTGAAATTTGAACAGTTCCAGTGTGCACAATATCTGTGTTGCCTGTAACAATAAAATTGTCTATTACTGGTAAACAGCAGTTTATTTCTCTTCAATCTTCATTTCCCCTTCTCCTTCTTTTCTTTATTACATTAGCTGGGTCCTTTAGGATAAAATTAAATAGAAGTAGCAATAGAAGGCTTCCTTCTCTTATTCTTGGCCTCAAAGAAAATGCTTCTAATAATTCACCATTAATTGTGAGGTTTTCTCTGTGTTGTAGGTAGGTGCATGTAAAACCAAAGTTGAAGAAGAAAAATTAAATATATAAAAAATTCAACATGAGATGCAAATGATAGATATTAACTTTCATTTTTTGGATCAGGTACAAATCAATATAATATTCACTGGAAGAATAAATATTTGGAAACAGCCTAGATATCTAGGGGGGAAACAACTCATAATGAACCTAACTATAAAATATAAAGTAAGTATTAATTCAATCTGATTTCTTAAATTTAGAGGAAATTCCAGTAAAGATCACAAAAAAGAATCATGGAAAAACTCTGAGAATTTGTAAAATATGTTTCAGAGTATTTTATAAATGTTTTGAACATGTTTTATGACCCAGGATTTATTATGGCTGAAGAAACCAGGGACAGCTTAGAAATTAGCCCTAGCAAGAGAGACGTGGGATGGTTTTAAATCTCTATACAGTTTTTAAATCCTCACCCAAGGACATTTTCATAGATTTTTATAGAGAGATGAGAGTAAGAGAAAGAGCGAACAAGGGAGAGAGGAGAGAGAGAAACATCGATGTGATAGAGAAACATTGATTGGTTGCCTTCCACATGTCTGGAGATCAAAACCACAACCTATGTATGTGCCCTGACCAGAAATTGAACCCACAATCTTTTGGTGTATGGGACGATGCTCCTACCAACTAAGCCACACCAGCCAAGGCTGAATCTGTACATTTTTGGTGGTAACTTTTTCTTGCACTTTTACAGAGACCTTAGTCATTTTGTAAAGTAATTAAATGATCATCACCTAGACCTTTTCCTCCTTGGCTCATTTTCTGACCCTTAATTTATTTAGGTCTCTACTGATCTGTCATTTGGTAATCTCTCACTTCTCAAAGACATCTTCTGGGCCCCCTTATTTAGACTTGTCTGCTATCCTTCCTTTAATTCAGGATGTCCTAAACTGTAGAAATTCTGAGGGGGGAAAAAAAGGGGAGTGTTCCATAGTCAAATGAACTTGGGAATTGTGGTGTCAATCAAAATTAAGTAGCTTACTTTACTTTAAGACTTCTAGAGCCTTCAGTATTCATATATGCATTGTGAATCTTCAAAAAAGAAATAAAGCTTGCAATGTTTTCCTGTATAGATGTGGTTGTGAACAAAAGTCAACTCTGTCTCTATGTTCTAGATCATGCTGTGACCTTTAGCTATCCTTGCTGTCCTATGTAAGTGTACCAAAGCCTTCTCATTGATGATTGTCTGTGTTACATACAATGTAGTCATACATATTTTTGTTAGTAACTGCCAGAATGGCATAACAATTGAGTTAAATATCAAACTGGTGATAGAACTAGTTACAAACCATCACCTATCATAAGGTGGCTTCTGGTGCATTCTGTATTTGTTGTTCCTTTGTCTTGTCAATCATCAATACTTGAATTTATTATTAAAAAATGTACTGTAACAGGGGTCTGGTAGTGGGAATAATTTGCACAGAACTGTTGGGTCATCTCTCTGACCCGACCCTACATTCCTGTACATAAATTAGCCTATAATAAATTCTGTTATATTTTAGTAGTGGCAAGGTGCATGGATTCATGTACATTGAAAGGAAATTAGAAGAAATAATTTAATATCACTATTCACCCTTTTTCTAGAATAGAAGTTTCAGAGATGAAAGAAAAATTAGTAAAATATATATGAAAATAATATATAAATTGATTAATAAATAAAGAATAACAAAATGATATAACAACAACAAAAACATGGTATAAAAACAACATTGATGGTGGAGTAATGAGGGATAGGAAACATATGTTTCCTACCAATAAAGAAAAAAATAAAAGTATATATATAAAAATATTGATAAAAAAACAATGACTGATAAATTGATTAAACTTATTCTAATATCTCCCTGTATATCACATTAAGAGTAAAAACACTTTCAGAGTGCTTGACTAATTTCCCTTGTGATGAAGTATTTACAACTTTAACATCACACGCTCTTCAAACTCAAGAGAAAGCAACATTTTACTGACCATGTCCAAAAACGGGTTCAGGTAGGAATATTCCTACTCTGTCTAGAATTTGACCTTGCAATTTATTAATAGTCATCGCAAATATTGGCATCATGGGAAACTGTCTTCGAAATAATTTAAATGGGAGGCCAGTGTCAGATAGGGACAAATATCATGCATGCACAGTTAACATTTATTTTTAAATTTCCAGTGCTCATTATAGTACGGGCAGGTTGGTCAGTTGGATGGTTGGACAGATGTATGTTTGGTCACTTAGCCTTTTATATATACAGATAGAGTTGTCTGCATTGTTCTTCAATCTGAAAATAACTCCTCACTGCAGTAGTCATCACACCTTTGTTCCTCTGTTGGATATGACTCAATTAATTGATCATGAAACCCTTTCCAAAGAATATGTAATGACATATCATATAAACAAGTTCATAAATCTTCAAATAAAAACTTCCAATTCTTCAGTAAACTCTTCCTTAATGGAAGACAATTTATATGCTATCTCACTACTAGACTGTAAACACTTGATGGCAATTTCTTCTATTTTCTTGAAATATTAACCTGATCTCATCTATACTAATAAAAGCCTAGGTGGCCCTGATGCCCTCACGTCATCACAAGATGGCCACCACAAGATGGCCACCCCAATGTTGTCACAAGATGGTTGGCAGGGGAGGGCAGTTGGAGGTGACCAGGCTGTCAGAGGAGGGCAGTTTGGGTGGACTAGTCCTGCAGGAAAGGGTAGTTGGGGGCGACCAGGCCTGCAAGGGAGAGCAGTTGGGAGTGACCAGGTCAGCAGGCAGAAGCAGTTAGGGGCAATCAGAGAGGCAGGCAGACAAGTGGTTAGGAGCCAACAGTCCCGGATTATGAGTTGGACATCCCCCAAGGGGTCCCAGATTGAGGGACATCCCTCCTGTACCCTCCCTCAGGGCACAGATTTCATGCATCAGGCCTCTAGTCTATATATATATATATATTGAAACTCTGGAATTCTCTTAGGTCCTGGGATGAGTACACTGGGTACTACTCAAGAGTTGCATGGAAGATTTTTGCTAATTAATCTAATTTAGTTTTCATGAGCTTTTTACTACACCTCAATTCAACTATTTTGGATGCTTTATTCAAGCCTCTGAGCTAGGCACTGCTGAGTTAAAAAAATGAGTAAGATCTAGTTACACCTCCCAGGGGCCTGTATAGAAGAGATAAGACACCTACATGACACAAAGCACAAGTTAAATGCTAAACAAGAGGTACAAACCATCTTAGGATTCAATGGAAAAACAGTAACAATTGGATAGTTGGCTGGCAGAGGGAACAGGTGAGAAGAACAGTATCTGTCTCATGGAGGATGTATTATTTGGGATAAGCCTTAAGCTAAAAAAAAAAAAGTAGATAGAAGATTGGAAGAGTAGTGTTATAGGTGCAGGGCATAGCATATACAAGGCATGAATGTAGAAAGAGTGGCAAGTTCACCTGGTTGTTTGGCAAGAGCATAGGGAGTGTATAGGATGAGTTGTAGATTGGTGATGACCACAACATCCTATATAAAAAAGAGGTAATATGCAAATTGATCATCATGCCCTCACAAGATGGCTGACTATGGCCAGGCCAGCAGGGGGGTTAGTGAGGGACGTCTAAACGACTGAACAAGCAGGCTGCACGGGGCAACCAGGCAGGCAGGGGCGTTAGTGAGGGATGACCAAAAGACTGAACAGCAGATTGCATGGGGTGACCAGGCCAGCAGAGGGGGCAGTTGGGGGTGATCAAGTCAGCACACAGAGGCAGTGTGGCGTGATCATGCCAACTGGGCGGTGGGGGGCGGGCAGTTAGGGGTGACCCAGCAGGCAGGCAGGTGAGTGATTAGGAGCCAGCGGTCCAGGATTGTGAGAGGGATGTCCAGGGATCGGGCCTAAACTAGCAGTCAGACATCCCCCAAGGGGTCCCAGATTAGAGGACTGAGGGTACCTCCCCTTCCCCACCCCCCACGCCCCCACACGAATTTTGTGCAGTGGGCCTCTGGTGGAAAATAAAAATGTTAATGCTGTCCATAGGGAGCCACTGAAGAATTTTTTATTGGAAGGGTGATGTGGGGACCACTTGCTTCTCTCCCATCATTTGTTCTGTCTCCTGAGCTCTAGGTCCTTTGTCTCTGTCCAGCACAGCAACATATGGACACTTCAGCCAATGAATCAAACTTCCTGTCTATCAGGTACCTCATCTTGGAGAGATGTCCAAAGTATAACAGTAATCTAGATTCTAGTAAATGCGCATCCACTCTGTGTAGAATACTACCCCATGCCAGAATGTTGGCAGGAGGGTGTTCAAGATGCAGAATACAGATAAGAGGTCATTGGTAGATATAATGAGAATACTTTGGGGAGTTATGATTTCAGGGTATTAAAGAGGAAACCAAGCAGATAAGAAAAAAGGATGGTACAGATAGTAAATTCTAAGCAGAACAAACAGTAGCTAGTCAGATTTCAAAGCTGCCTAGGACTAAAAGCAGTACTACAATGAAGGGTGAAAACTCAAACAACCGGAGGTTAGTTTGAGGTCACCCACCAGGCCTTACAAGTACTATCCTCCTGGTGTAATGTTGAAAGAACTGAACCCTCCAGGCTGTTGATAATGGGCTTGGAGAGGCGATGTGTGTTTCATGGTGTTATGCTTTCTGTGACTTAAGACTTGGAGGTCACCCAGGGAGATGGAACTACCCTTGGCATGGAGAGACCTTGAAGGTTTGAGAAAGCTGGTGCCTGCTGGGGAAGGAAGAAAGGAAGCAGAGCAAAGCGTTGGTGTTTTGCTGTGATGGTGGTGGTGGTGGTTGGTGAGGGGGGGGGAGTAGGGGTGTGTGTGAGGGCGGGCTCTAACCAAGCAACCGGCCTTGGGCCTGGCGCAATGATCCACCAGACGCGGAGGATACCTAGGGATAGGCCTGCCTCAGCCCCGTTTCTTCTCACCGCAGGGCCTCCTGGTCCCGGCGCGCAGGGTGGGGCGCGGCCGTCGGCCCGGGGCTGCGAGAGCTGGTTTCGCCCTCCGCCGGGCAGGTGCGCCCCGGAAAGGGGAAGGCGGGACGCGGGGGAGGGGGTGCCCGCCATGCCAGCCCTGCAGCTGCTCGCCGCCGCCGCCGCCGCCTCCAGCCCGCCGCCCCCGCGGCACTGCGGTCCGCAGCCTCAGTGAGGAGGAAGCAGGGCGGCGGCGGCGGCGGCAGAGGAGGAGGAGGAGGCACCGCCCTCTTGGCCCGCGTCCCGACTTGGCGGCCTCCGCAGGACCCATGGCGGATTCCTCGCCGGCGCCGGTCCTGCGGGAAGGCAGCCCCCGCGCGCCCCGGCCCTCGACCCTCTCGCCGCCGCCGCCCTTGCGCTCGGGCTTGGAGCCGGAGGAGGCCGAGCTGTCGCTGAGCCTGGCCCGCACTAAGACGCGCTCCTACGGCAGCACGGCCAGTGTGCGGGCGCCGCTGTGCGCCGGCGTCATCGAGCGCCATGTGGAGCACCGCGTCCGCGCGGACGACACGCTGCAGGGCATCGCGCTCAAGTACGGAGTCACGGTGAGCCGGCCGGGCCGCGGGGCCGGAGGCAGGGATGGGGCGGCGGGGGCAGGGGGTGGGAGCGGGGCGGGCGAGTAATGGGGGTCGAGGAGGCTGCCATCTGTCCCCCGGAGGTTCTGCCTGCGCGCGCCCTGCTGGAGACCGCGACGGTCGCCCAAGCCGGTCCGCTAGCCCGAGGGGCGGGCCAGGTAGGTGCATCGAGTTCCCCGTGCCCTGCCCAGACTCGGACGCGATCTGTCGCGTGAGGCAGGCCAAAGAGGACAGGGTTTTTTGGTTTTTTTTTGGCATCACCGGGAGCTACGTTCAACCGATTTTTCAATCCTGTTCATATCACCACGTATATATTTACTCAGAGCCGAACTGACGGGTGGACGCGGGCCGGGGATTTTGTGTAAACATGCACTGTGATGATGAGTCAGGAATAGTAGTTGTTCCTGCAGGATGTTCTGGTTCGATCGATTTATGCTTCTTTATTTAGAAGTGAAATTACACCCCTGCGCTCACTGGCAACTGTGAATGTGACACCTGTCGCTAAGCAGCAGCCAAGAACTGTGGTCTAGGTGAGCTGGAGAGCTGTGTTTATTATAAATTTATAAGTGTGTGCGTCTTGGTCATATTGCATTACACCTCTGGGAAGAACATGGAAACCTGAGGGAACCTATTGTTTCATTAAAATTACGTATAATTAACTCTGAGCTATGTGATGGCCTTTGTGCATTTGAGTTGGGTATCAGTTTTCAATGTTCTTTCCTGAAGCACCTTAGACAGCGGTGGGAAGAAAGGTGATCTTCTCTATATTAGTCTGTTAAAGTGAAACTCTTTCCGCCCCTTCACCAGTGGACAGAAACTGCGTAATGTGCATTTTGCACATTTAGGTTGGGGTATGTTTTCCTAGCGGGTCCTCCTATCATTTAAACATGTTGAGAGCGGGGATCTTGCTGTGCAGGCCTGTACTGACATCGTGCCGTGGAGAGTCCCATTCTTCCCTCTTGGGAGTTTCTGAAGGTGAGTTTAGAACTACAGTTCTTATGTGCATTAGTGAAAACTGGTTTGGGTCAAAGCCAGAGGAAAGCAGAACTGGCAAATAACAGTTGAATTTGCCGAATGTCTGCTCTGTGCCAGGCATTGCATTTGTCCTCTTCCATCTTGTTTGATTTTCCAAATAAGCCTTGAGATAGGTGTAATTAATCTCCTTTATACAGATGAGAAGATGGATGAGGGGTAAGGATACTTTCCAAGTATGCATATTCAATGACACCAGCTTGAATTTGCACAGTGATATAAAGCATTTGCTTTTCTCAGAGATATTACTTCTAATTTCCATCCATATTTTTTATCCTAGACTTATCAAGAGCTCTCTTAATATCTTGGTTATTGAAGAAGGCAAGTCTTTTTGTCTGGTCTCTGTGGGTCTTACCCACCAGGCCAGGGTGACTGCACCTAGGAACCCTTGATATCTAGAGAAATGGTATTTTCCTGGCCACTGCCCACATTAGTCTCTGTAACCACTTCCCTCCATGGTTTCCTTTGACTTGTTTAGAGCTTCTAAACATCTGCTCTCTGCAGGTCTTCACCTTAGACCAAATGCTTTCTAACCCCTGTTTTGCACTAATATAGATCCTATTACTCATAACCTTATCACCGCTTTATGTTAAAGTGTAAATCAGATTTTTCATTAGCTTTAGAAAGACAGTTTTAAAATGTTAAGTTGAAGTATAGAGAATTGGGAACTATAGAGTCTGTAGCTATAATAGTCTATTACAGGAATTCTCAGCTGCAGCACTATTGATATAATAGACTGGAGAATTCTTTGTTTGAGAGGGCAGGAGGATTGTCCATGCATTGTAGGATGTTGAGCAGCATCTTTGACTTCTGCCTCTTCGTGCTGTTAGAAGCCCCACCCCTGTCCAGACATGGGCAAATGTTCCCTGGGAAGAAACCCACTCTTGGTTGAGAACCACTGGTTTATTACGTGTGTGTGTGTGTGTGTGTGTGCATGTGTGTGTGTAATTTACTTTGGGCACTGAACTATACAGCTGATGACATTTTTAGAGACTCTTCCATTGGTTATGTAGGACCAATAAAAGCAATAATCCTGTAACAGTGAAGTGATATTCTTGCTTGAATTAATATCTGCAGATATTAACTGGATTTACTTATTATAAATTAAGATTTTTTGGTGGAAGCTAAAAAGGTAGAAAGGTTTTTTTTCTTTCGTGACTGAGCAGAAAGAATTTGAGTAAGTTTCTAATATTGACTACCAGGATCATCAATATATTTAAACTGTTGTTTAAAGGAGTAGGTGATGCAAGGTTGGAGATTTAGAGACCCAAGGCAGTGTACCTGGAAATTAAGAGTGAGTCCAGGCACACTTAGACTTGAACATCCCATGTTTGCCAAGAGCAGAGCAGAGCTCTGCAGTCTTACTTATCGGAGCAGGAACTCTGAAGGAAGCCTTTCTGCCAATGACAGCTCTTCCGCCACCCGGCTGGGGTTCCACGCTGGACCTCAGTCCCTCAGTGGTAAAAGATATTTTAGGTAGAAAGAGGTTCACAGAGTACATACTCTGTCAGGGAGTGAAGATGGAGACCTGATTGCTAGTTCTGGGTTACTAGGGGAACAACCTGGAAACTGGCTACATAGTCAATGGCTAGTAGCATCGTACATCCCATGATGTGGAAATAGATGTGTTCCTCAAACTTCCTGCATAGGAGAATGCCTTGGAAAAGGGTAAAAATAAAGGGTTCTAGCTGATCTTGAACTCACTGGATCAGATTATCCAGAAGAGGGACCCAGGAATCTTTATGTTTTTTTATGCACGGCTTCTTTGCTTGTTCCCAAAGTACTGTCCCTTCTTGGGGCTTTTGCACTTGCTGTCCCATCTGTCTGGAACACTCTTTTCCTAGAGCTGTATGCAGGGACCCGTTCATGGGTGTGTGGCCTGTGCGTCATACAGGGCCCCATGCTTATAAGAGCCCTATGCTTGCAAGAGCCCTGCACTTGGTTTAATGCTCTGCTATTGCCATCTTGAACTTCTTAATAATTTGTGAACAAGCGCCCCACACTTGCACTTTTCACTGAGCCCTACAAACCATATAGGTATTCGCTCCTTCACTGCCTTCAAGTGTTTGCTTAAATATCTCCTCCAGGAGGCCTTCCTGACTACTCTATGTCAAATTGCAGCCCTCTTCTCTTTCCCGCCCTACTTTTACAAACAGTATTTGTCATTCATCTAATTTTTCTTTTTTTTTCCAGCTTCTATCTTTCTGGTGATACATTAGTGAATAAGTAAATATCCATGCCCTCATGGAGCTTATATTTTAGAGAGTGGAGACTGTAAGTAAACAAAATATATTATATGTCAGGTACTGATAAGCAAAATGAAAACAATTAAGCAGGGAAAGGAGCTAGGGACGGGTGGTGGAAGGTGGCTGCAATGTAAAATAGTATGGTCATAAAGACCTCACTGAGAAGGAGACGACTGAGGGAGCCAGGCAGATATCTGTGAAGAACATTCCAGGCAAAGGAAAAGGCGAGTGGTACAAAGGCCCTGAGGTGGGAACATAATTGACAAGTTTGGACAAGATCACGTAGGGCTGTAGTAAGAACTTTGATTCCCCTCCCCCCACCCCCCACCCCTCCCACCCTCCCTTCATGAGTTGGGAAGCATTGGAGGAGTTTGAACAGAAGAGTCTCATGATCTCACTTACACATTAAAAGGATCACTCTGGCTGCTGCTTTGAGACTATGCAGACGTGAGGTGGTGGGGTGAGGGTAATGGAGGAGGTGGTGTGAGTGCCAAGGCAGGGAGACCAGAGAGGTGGAGGCTTTGCACTAATGTAGGTCAGAGCAGAGCAGCTTGAACCAAAGCAGTACAGAAGGAAGTGATGAAAATGATTGGGTTCCAGGTAATTTGTTGATATCCTATACATTTTCTGCTTATTAGTTTATTGTTTCATTTGAGTATCTCTTCCATAGAGATGGACCATGGGATTCAGGAAGCTTCTCTAGAGGAAATAAGAATGTTGACGTTTGAGAATCTGGCCAAGTCTGACACCTGATGGATCTCGGTTCTTCGGCCAGTGACTTAGAAAGTATGTTATTGGTTGATTGATTGATTTCAGAGAGGAAGGGATTGGGAGATATAGAAACATCAATGATGAGAGAGAATCATTGATTGGCTGCCTCCTGCATGCTCCCTTCTGGGTATCAAGCTCACAACCCAAGCATGTGCCCTTGACTGGAATTGAACCCGGGACCCTCCAGTCCACAGGCCAATGTTCAATCCACTGAGCCAAACAGCTAGGGCGACTTAGGAAATATCTTAATGACTCTTTCCACCATCCCTTTTAGTCATTCATAGATATTAATAACTGACATTATTTTTTGAGCTACTTTTATTGAGCCTGATTTGTTTGAGTTCCTGTGCTAGAATGCTGGGGCTACAAGATAACATATGTTGCGCTTTTTTTTTTTTAATGTTTTAATTGATTTCTGGAGAGAGGAAGGGAGAGGAATAGAGGGATAGAAATGATGAGAGAGAAACATCATTAATCAGCTGCCTCCTGCAGGCCCCCTACTAGGGATTGTGCTTGAAACCCTAGCATGTGCCCTGATTAGGAATTGAACCATGACCTCTTGGTTCTAGGTTGACGCTCAACCGCTGAACCACACTGGCTGGGCTTGCTGTCCTCTTTTTATGCATAGGGAGTTTATCAGCTACTGCTTTCCATCAGCCTATAGCTATGTGAGATGCCAGTTTGCTTGTGTGATTTATTTCTGTATATTGTGTCTAGCCTGAGTCTGGCACATGGTGGGTTTAATTCACAGGAAAGCCTGTCTGGTATGAAGTCACTAGCCCTGGAGGTGAGCAGACCCTTGAAGAAGGGGCCCTTCCTGAATGAGGGGTGCAGCTGCTTGACTTGAATTGTGAAGTTAGATTTGAGGCTAGCTCTCCAAGCTGCAGAAAGATTACTGCTGCAGCTGGTTCTTGGTGATGCTTTTCTCCCCTGTCCCCAGCAGTGGCTTTATATTGAGTTAAATATATATTTAGGTGAAAGCATCTTTACCAGAGCAAGCGGTATTAAGAAAGTGGGTCTGAGAAACGGAAACTCATGGAGCTGAGTTGAGAAATTATTAAAGGTCAGATCTCAGCCATGAACTTGCTGGGGCTGGAATTTCCCTGGCTACTCTTTCCTCCAGTGAGACATTAAGGCCTCTACCTAACCTAGTAACTAGATTTAGCTACAGCTCTTTCTACTCTTCTTAGTGGGATGCAAACTTCTGGAGCAAAGTTACCAGCTTCTGGCAGCCCCTGTGAACTCTTTGTTTGAAACACCCAAAAAAAACGTTCAGAGAACAGAACAGAAACTGAAAGTGGGTAGGAGGCAGGGAGGGGACCTTTTATTTGCATAAACTCTTTCTTCATCTCTTTGCTTTCTTTTGGCAATATGCCTATGCTATCCCTTCTCCAGAGTCCACATTGCCCTCAGTTACTTCCGATCTCATTTCATTACCAGGGTTTCTCTTTCCCTTCCAATGAGCTGCTAAGCCCAGTCACTTCTTAACACTTACCCTAACAAGAAGTCACCTTGCTGAGAAAAGGTGAACTGATTGTCATTTTAGGGGGAACAAGTGTTAGGAGTTAGAAATGTCAGTGTGTGTGTACATCTTTCCTGTTTATAACGTTAGTCTCTGCTGCTGTTGGAAATTATTGATGCATTCTGGTCAAAGGGAAGAGAACTATAAACAAATAGTGCCACTTGTAGTGAGAGGTATGGTAAACTAGCCTTTAATACTTTGGGGTTTTAATAGATTCTCATGTATTCTTTTTTTTTTTTAACACAGCTTTATCGAGGAATAATATACATAGCGCAAAATTCACCCATCCTAAGTATACAATTCAAGGACTTTTGGTAAATTTACAGAGTTGTGCAGCCATCACCAGAATCCAATTTTAGAACAGTTCCATAACCCTGGAAAGATTCCTATGCCCATTGCCCTTACTTCCTGTTCCTTCTCCAGCCCTAGGCAACCACAAATCTACTTTCTAACCTATAGATTAGTCTTTTCTGGACATCCAATATAATAAAAACCTAATATGCAAATTGTCCCCTCGACCAGGAGTTCCACCAGGGGGTGGGGCTGGTAGTGGCAGCAGGTGGCTGGGGAAAGGGAGGCACCGCCAGCCTGTAGCCCCTGGGGATCCTACCTGTGCACAAATTTTGTGCACTGGGCCTCTAGTTTCATATAAATGGAGTGTCATATGTTCTGAGATAGTGTGAAAAAGAAATAAATATTTTCCCCCATTAGCACATGGCAGTGGAAGAGTATGGTTGCCACCAAAACTTAGAACTTAACAGGGGCAACAGGGGCAGTGTGAACTTAACTGTAGGGTAGTGTGAATACAGCACTTACTAGAAAACGATCTAGAGAGAATCCTATAATAGGTAAGTCTTTTCTGTAAAGTGATAATGAAATGAGAACTGTATATATATGAAAATATTCTGCAAGCCATACAGTGCTATATCAATGTTAGTTACTACATACTAGAGGACCAATGCATGAAATTCCTTCACGGGTAAGGTCCCTAGTCCTGGCCAGTGATCAGAGCTGATCAGCGCCTTCCTTCCCCAGTTGCTGGCTGCTGGCCAGGGTCTTCCTTTGTTCCACACTGCTCCCTGGTAGTCAGCACATGTCATAGCAATCAGTCAAACTCCCGAGAGGACAATTTGCATATTAACCTTTTATTATATAGAATACTTAAATGTCTTTAGAAGGGTGTGCTTTTTAAAAAATATGTTTTTATTGATTTTAGAGAGAGGAAGAAAGAGAGAGAAACATCAGTGATAAGAGAGAATCATTGATCGGCTTCCCTCCTGCACAGCCACACTGGGGATGGAGCCTGCAACTCAGGCATGTGCCCTGACCAGTTATTGAACCGTGACCTCCTTGTTCATAGGTTGACACTCAATCACTGAGTCATATAGGCCAGGCAAGGGCATGCCTTTTTTAAGGAGTGGAGAGTGTTAACCTAACAATAAATAGCCTTGTAAAATGAGAGGCAACATGCATTTATTGAGATAAAAAAGGATAACTATTTGGGAAACATTAATTTAAGCAATCTCAAATAATACTCCAATTAGGAGACAAAGGCATTTGTGAGAATGGGAAGGGGAACAGTTACATCAACAGAAGGAAGGCATTTTCATTGGTGCAGGTAATACAGTGATATTAATTCTAAACAATGTTTTACATTTTTAGTTCAGTAGTGATAACTGCTTTCTTGTTATCTTTACAGTGTTTTGGGAAGCAGTGTTGCTTTAGGCTCAGTCCAAAGGTTATTTTGCCCTGTTCTGAACATTTCAAGGCTTGAGCATAAGACATGCAAAGCAGTTCAGCTGGTATGGCAGCTCCAGCTCCATTTTATTTATTTTTACCTGTTTGGTTTTCTTTTAATTTTTTGTTAATCCTCACCAGAGGATATTTTTCCACTGATTTTTAGGAAGAGTAGAAGAGAGAGGGAAAGACAGAAACATCGATGTGAGAGAAACACAGCGATTGATTACCTCCTGCATGAGGCCCAACCGGGGCTCAAGCAGGGAAGAGTTTGCAACCAAGGGTTGTGCTCTTGACTGAAATCGAATCTAGGACCCTTTGGTCCACAGGCCAACGCTCTATCCACTGAGCCAAACTGGTTAGGGCTCCATTTTAAAGTGGTTCCGTTTATATTATTACTGTTAAAGAGAAAGGAAAAAATGTTGAAATTTGTTAGGCAGGCAGCCTGATGACACTGGCCAGAGTTGCTTTTGAGGAGACTCTTGGCCATGGTCAGCAGCTGCCATGGAGCAACCTTTTGTGGGGGAAGTTTTGTGATTTCCCTCCTACTAAATCCACCTTTAGAGAAGGCATTTACAGGAGTCATTTTAAATAAAATGTTGTTATGTTGTTGATGGCACTTGATCTACCTAATTTCATCACGGTTGACCTTGTGGACACCCTGTTAGCTCTTCATTATTCTGTAATCTGTATCTTAGTGACTAGACAATAAACTTGGTTGAGTCATACTGTTCCATCCTGATTATAAAAGAATTTTGAAATGAAAGCATTTGATTGCTGTCCTTTTCCCTTACTCATTTGCCCCCAAGAAACGGAGGGTAGCTCTGGGTCACCAGGAAAAGGTCACACTTTCTATTCTCAGCATTCATTGGGTATTAGAAAATGTTAAACAGGTAAGATTGAGACAGCTGTAGAGTTTTCCAGGTCTTCCATGGATTGGATCATGATGCTTCTTCATTTTATGTGAGGTGAAATTCCCAGAACATTAGGCCCATCTAAGCTCAGATAAAAGTATGAAAAAAATTCCTAACACATCACTTCATTGTTTGGGATTATTCAGTCTCTTGTCGGTGCAGCTGCAGTTTCCTCCATAACCAGGCTTCCCTGATGCCACCATGCGAATCCATTTTCCACAAAGTGACCTTTAACTGTAATCAGATCGTGTTACTTCCTTCCTGCACTGCACAATGGCCTCCCATCACTTTTAAAATAAAACTCAAATTTCTTACCCTGGCACCCACAGGCTATGAAAGAGTTTGAGGTTGTAGAAACCTGTATTAAATTCTAATTCTTCACCTGACAACTGTATTATGACTCCGTGGGACATAACCTCTATGAACTTTGTTACCTTTATTAGTAAAGGGGAGATTCAGATACTCTATAGGGCATAAGAAAATGAGATACTGTACTCTCTCTCTCCTCTCCTTACCTGTCCCACTTATATCCATTCTTCAAGGTCCATTTAAAGTAAAAAAAAAAAAAATCAATATCAGAACCCCCTCTTCTCTATGAGGCCTTTCTTAATGACCAAAGCTCAGGCCTACGCTGTTCTTCCAAATTCTCATCAGACTTATCTCTGTGCCACCTCCTGCATCCATTATGTTGACCAAATACAATTCAAGAGACACAGGAAGCACTAAAATAACATAATCCTATGTAATAAAACCCTAATATGCACAAACCTCTCCAAGAACACTTCCGTAATAATTTCCCTGGTAGAATAATATATAAATCTAATTGTGATGAGTATTTTAGATAAATATTACCTGAATATAGGAATGGGTAAAATTAACTGCCCAGAAGAAAAATTAGAACTTCTGGACAATAACAGATACTTGCTTCCCCTTAGATCCTTCCTTATCTAATAGACATTTTCTGTTCCTAACCGATGTTACTGGTTTATTATTGTTACTTTTATTCCTGGTATGTAAATGATATATTAGATGCAGAAAAACAAAACTTGACAAACAGTAAAAAGACTTGGATCATTGTGGCTCAAAAATTAGAAATGATCCAGAATACTTTTAACAAGGACATAAAGGATATGACTGATTCCCATTTACCTACACGTTTTGAATAATAATAATTCGACCTTAAATGCCATCTAAGGTTAAGATCTTGCCCCATTCTCAGTGGTCCACCTGTTCAGCAGGACTTGCTGACACTGAGACATCCTAGGAATGAGCCTTCCTAGCATCATGGTATTCCATTATCCAACCAAAGGCTGGTCATCAATGCATCCTTTGGATTGATTTCTGACCAAAAGGGGGATGTGTGGACAAAAAGAGCTACATGCTAACCTGACAAGCTCAGGAGAGGCCTGCATGGTGGTCTTGCAAAATCAAAGACCTAGAGTAACCACAAAGGAGGGTCTGAAGTTAAACTTTAACTAAAAACAGGTTATAGTGGGTAGTCATATCCTAGGCCAGTATTTTCCCTGACAAAGATCAACTTAGATCTTTACTGAACCCCTTTGTCTTCTTGCCTCTAAGATAATAATATCTTGGTAATTTCTGACTTCATTTTTTCCCCCAAACCCTTCAGAGCACAACAAATGGCACCAAGACATTCCCTTATTGCTACTGTTATCCAATTAATCATCAGCTGTTAACTATGTTAAAATATCCCTGTGTCCATCTATGTAAAAGAAGCATATGTCCATCATTTCACTTTTTATCCTATCCCAAAGATTTCTCTGCTTTGCTTTATCCCACCTCCTTAATCTATCACCACTGGATTTCATGTAACTCACTTATGTATTTGCCTTTTGATGGTAATTTATAAAAACAAGATATGAGCTTCCCATTCTTCGGGCATTATCTCAGTTCATTGAGGTTCTGCTTCCCAGTATATGTCGACAGTTTGGCTGAAATAAACTCACAAAAATTCTTCATAAAAAACAAACAAAATAAACCCTAATATGCAAATCAACCAAATGGCAGAACCACCAGTCTCTATGATGCACACTGACCACCAAGAATCAGATGCTCAATGCAGGAGCTGTCTTTTGCTGATTAGTGTGCTCCCATGGGGGCAGTGCTGCTCAGCCAGAAGCCAGGCTCACATTTGGTGAGTATAGTGGCAGCAGCAGGAGCCTCTCCTGCCTCCAAGGCAGGGCTAAGGACCACTTGAAAGTGGGCTCAAGCTGGCAGTTGCACATCCCCTGAAGGGTCACTGTGAGAGGGCATAGGCGGGGCTGAGAGACCCATACCCCCAGTGCACAAATGTTGTGCACTGGGCCTCTAGTAGATCATAAAAAATCAGATAATAGAAATATTAAAGTAAGAGTGGGATTTATTAAATAAGTGCTGAAAATTCTGTATTTTTTAATTTCAGATATTTAAACTGCTTGGTTAAAGCTTTCTTTTAGGGCAGTTCATATCGTGGAGGGAAATTAGTCTTTCTATCTTTAAAATTGGGAGAAAGAATTTCCTGACATCTCTTGAAATAACTGGAGGTACCTGGGTAGGTGGCAAAGCTAGAATTAAGAGTCTCAAACCCAGATAAAGCATTGCACACATTTTGCTCATGGATACCTTTGTTTTACTTTTTTAAAAATCATACTTCTATTAATTTCAGAGGAGAAGAGAGAGGGCAAGAGAGAGAGAGAAACTTCAATGATGAGAGGGAATCATTGATCGGCTGCCTCCTGCACGCCACCTACTGGGGATCGAGCCCACAACCCAGGCATGTGCCCTTGACTGGAATTGAACCTGCGACCCTTCAGTCTGCAGGCCAGTGCTCTATCTACTGAGCCAAACCAGCTAGGGCTATTATATTTTTTACATTTTATTTTATGAGTATCTTTAGTTCAGTGTTGCATAATAAGCCATATTTCTGGGTTTATTTATATGTAACTCTGTGTTTCTTTTTTTTATATTTTAGATGGAACAGATTAAAAGGGCAAATAAACTGTTTACCAATGATTGCATATTTCTGAAGAAAACTTTGAACATCCCAGTTATTTCAGAGAAGCCTTTGCTGTTTAATGGACTTAACTCAGTTGATTCTCCAGAAAGTGAAACTGTCCATGACCTTTGTTCTCACGAAGAAGGGCTGGTTGCAGCTGTGGAAGACCCGTCATCTCCCAGTCCTCTGGCATCTCCTGTTCAGCCAGTGCCACCTGAGGAAGTGTCAGCCAGAGATTTCCTGCAGAGACTCGACTTGCAGATTAAGTTATCAACACAGGCAGCCAGGAAACTAAAAGAAGAGAGCAGGTAAAAATACGCTGGTAAAATGTCAGAGACTGAATAAATGACTCTTAAGATATTTACACTTGGTAAAATTTTATTTTTTTGCTTTAAAAAACGATGTTTTAATTCCAGAAAAGCATTGTTAATATATGAAATCTAAACAGTCCTCATATTCTGTATAAGGCTTGATCTGTTGCAATGCTTTGTCTCTGTGAGTTATTATAAAAACTAGAGGCCCAGTGCATGAAATTCGTGCACTGGATGTGGGGAGTGTCCCTCATCCTACATCCTGTCGCAGTCCAGGAGCCCTCAGGGGCTGTCCAACTGCTGGCTTAGGACCCCTTAAAGGAGTGGGCCTAAGCCATCAGTCAGACATTTCTCTCGCAGTCTGGGACCCCTCACTCCTTACCACCCACCTGCTTGCTGCTCCTTAGTGCTGCTGCAGAGGCGGGAGAGGCTCCCTCCACCACCACTGCACTCGCCAATTGTGAGCCCGGCTTCTGGCTGAGTGGTATTCTTTCTGTGAGAGCGGCTTGATCATTCCTACCTTGCCCCCCTGCCGGCCTGATTGCCCCTAACCTCTGCCTGCCTGCATGATTGTCCCTAACTGCCCTCCCCTGTTGGCCTGATCTCTCCCCTAACTGCTCAACCCTTCTGGCCTGATCGTCCCTAACTCCCCCTGCCAGCCTGATCTTACCTCCAACTACCCTCCTCTGCCGGCCTGATCTTACACCCAACTACCCTACTCTGCTGGCCTGATCTTGTCCTGAACTGCCCTCCCCTGCAAGCCTGATTTTACCCCTAACTGCTTCTGCCTCAGCCCCTACCACCATGGCTTTATCCAGAAGGGAGTCGGATGTCTGGAAGAAGGCCAATCAACCCTGTCTAATTAGCATATTACCCTTTTATTAGTATAGATTTGCTTCTTTGCTTAGTAGCATAACAGTCCAGCTAGGAATTCTGGGCAGCAGCCAAGTGGACACATGTAGTTGACATTTTCAAAGGAAGCAGTACCCTAGAGAATACTTTGTAAAATATTGATTCTTATAAAATTTGTCAAAGACATTGTCCATTGTTTGCTTTCAGATGTTTCTTACATTGCTCATGTGAGTTTTCTTCTTTGCTTTTTAATTTGGTATTAGGGCAAACCTTTCTCTCTCCTATAGAATTAGTTTCCTTCTTCCTTCCTGATTCCAAGAAGGACAGCCTTTCCTCTTTTACCCTTACCAGAAAGATTACAACTAAAATTGATGCTTAGTTCAACCACTATAATATTTTTTATGGTTAATATATTTGTAGCCTTCTCTTTTCTTTAGTCCTGATTTTTTATTTCTATTTTATTCATCTTATTATATGTATCCCTTTGTCATAGGCATCTCAAATCCTTTTGAGAAAGAAGTGAAATATTAAAAATATAAACAGATATAAATGAATATAATTTAAGTTTTATTTTATGCAAATGTAATATAATATAAATAAATGTAAATATATAGCATGTACTATTCTTTTTTCCAGTAATTGAGACACCAATAAGATAGAATAAATAAGGTACACCTCAATGAGTATTTCTATTTCAGACAACTTTTAATGCATGAACAATATTATAAGTTGATAACACCTGCACTTTGTCAAGTGGATATTAAGTTGTATGATAAATATATGTGTTAGTTTTCTGAATACAGTTTTTAAACACTAGTTTATGCTATATTCCTTTTTTTTTTCTTTCCAGAGATGAAGACAATCCCTACGCAACTTCAGTCTATCATAGTTAGATGAACAAGGGCCATAATCGCACCAGGATTAAGAGATAGTTGGATCATAAGGAAACCAACAACTGAAGATTCAAAAGCACCTCTTTTGGATTCTCAGAGTGTACATCTTTAAATCACAATTGAGTAGTTCCACTGCAGTTGCACTGAAGTGATTGGTTCCCTCCGGCTTTCTATAATTTTATGTCTGCATTATGGCATGATAACAAAAGCTCATCACTTTTGTAGGTGCTGGTAGTTTTTAAACTTGCTTTTGTAAATACTAGTTGACATAAAGCATCAAAGACTACTTATTTCTTTAGAATTCCTAATTATGTGAAAAATATGGTTACTGTTTGAGTGATGCGGGCTTTGTTGTGTGTTTATAATTAAGTGCTATATATATATATATTTGGATATGTATTACATATTCTGTATTAATAGAGAACCAAATTTTGTCTGCTATTTTGTAAAAGTAAGCTACCAAAGTCTGAAAAAATAAACTATGTTTTTACATTTGAGTCTCCAATTTTTTTAACAAATGAGAAAATTTTTATTTTATATTTTTGGAATAGTGACAGCTTTTTCTTCACTTTTATGTTTTTTTTATTATTTTAATTGCAATTTTGAAAACTTTTAGTAATCTAAAAGCAAATCAATTGCAGTTACTAGTAACTTTTGCACTGTCATAATATTTGACCTGATAGGTTTCACATATAGTGAAAACATGGAATATGATCAATAGAAGAAAAAAGCAATACCATGAGCTGACACATTGATGACTTTTAGTTTAGATTTCATTGATTAGTCACTTTATAGAGTGTTTTGTAGTCACTGTTCTCATTTGAATGAAGGGTTCAGTTTTTATTCACATAATTTCAATTGACGAATTATATGTATAGATTACAGCAGGAAACCTTAAGCAGTACATTCTTTAAAGTTAAATATGTTTTTGTCTCAATTTCTATTCAAATGCTGGGTTAAATAAATCTTTAAGCTTTTACAAAATTCCTCATATTTATTCCTCATATTTATTCCTTCCCAACATCCCAAAAGGGGTCTGCTTTTTGAGGGACAAAATGTTCCCTCAACCCTGCTTGGGGAGGGCGGGTGGTGGGGATAGAGTCCTGGCTGCTGCTCTGTGCAGCTTCCACTGGGTTGACCAGGCTGGCAGGGAAGGGCAATTGGGGGTGATCGGCCAGCAGGGGAGCAGTTAAGGGGTGATCAGGCTGGCAGGCTGAAGCAGTTGGGGGCAATCAGGCAGATGAGCAGTTAGGAGCCAGCAGTCCCAGATTATGAGAGAAGGATGTCTGACTGCTGGTTTAAACTGGCAGTCAGATATTCCCCAAGGGGTCCCAGATTGGAGAAGGTACAGGCTGGGTTGAGGGACAACCCCCTAGTGCACAAATTTCATGCACGGGGCCTCTAGTCATCCATAATAGAGGGTGATCTCTTGATCATGCTTTGTTGTTTTCTTGTATTCTATTACCTGAATGATGTGGGATTAGTTGGAAGAGGAGAAAAATAAATGAAGGAAAACAGCTGTGTATATAAGACAAAGCTCTGGCCTCTGTGTAGGCCCAGGAATGTAAAAAATGTAAAGTTACGCCGTTTAACATAAAATTGTCTGAAATATGAGAGGAACCCAAGATACATAAATCCAAAAAACATTACCCAAAGGATATAACATAAGCTGAAAATTAAAATTAAGGCCATAATCTCCAAAACTTTTTCTGACTATTTTATTTTTGTCTAAGGGTCTCTCTTAGCAATTTCTAGCCAAAATATCTCCCTCCTTTTCCAAGTTATTAAAAACTTTGAGTTAATTGTGGTTGCAATAAAACTGGACTGGCATTGATTAGTCCTTGCCTGCATGTGGAATCACTGTGGAAGAATGGACTGAGATAAAGAAACCTGGGTTCTAGGTTCAGCTTTACCACATCTTGGCCATATGAGTTTGAGCATATCTTGTGCCCATGTTTATGTTTTGCAAACCAGTTTTCTTACATATAAATGACGATCTCCCTTTTGTCTTGGGTATCAATAGGAGCTAATTAATGTCTGTGGGCTCAGAAGGTTACAATAAACTCACAAATTTCTTATTTTTAAAAATACTGCAGATATTTAGATAAATTATAGAAAAGCAAATAGGTAAATGCTTTCATCATAGCAAGTTTTTTCTCTCTGATGTAGAAGCAGCTCGTTTGGTCTCCAGAACGTGAGTGAAGTAGAGGCAGTCATGTTATCAAGGATGACATTAGGACAAGTTTGATTCACCATGCTTTGGCAAGTGTAGTTTGGGCAAAGGTGATTTTAGTTTCCTCTCACCACCTACCAATGAGTATTGGCTTCTCTATAATGGATTAAATAAAGAGTTTAGGGTTTTTGGCATTCCAGGATTTGGTTTTTCTTCATTTTTGCAGCTCTGGAAAGGATGGGAGGAGCAGCAGGGGCCTCCTACCTGAAAACAGCCTCTTCCATTTTTCCTGTGAGTTCCCAGTCCTCAGCAAAAAGTAGATGCCAAACAGGGGCTTTTAAGACCAGTATCAAATGGCCTTTTAAAGTAGTGACAGCTAATATACAAAGTATTATGTGATTTTTTTAATGTTTTTCAACTGAAATATACAGAAAAATATTTTAATAATTTATACCACATAAACAATTTTCAAAGCATTCTTTGGTTTGGGAACATTTTCAACTAACATTTCAGGAGGACCCTGGGCGAGTTGTGGTGGTGGCTGAGGAAGAGGATTTGCAGGGACCAGACGTGCAGGTAACCAGCTTTGATTCACAGGGAAGGAAGGGAATGATTTTTATCTCTGTTTCTACTCCACCATCTGACTCTCTTGCTCTCTGCGAGAAATCATGGTTTGGATCAAATCTAGTTTAGAAAACTCGGAGCTGGCATACATTTTTACCTCCCTTCATGTAGTGTTTATTACCTCATTTTCTACCTCGAGAGTACATAGTTATCTCTCCTTGTAAAAAACAATTTTTTTAAATTGATTGCAGAGAGGAAGGGAATGGGAGAGATAGGAACATCAATGATGAGAATCATTAATTGGCTGCCTACTGCATACTCCCTAATAAGGATTGAGCCCGCAACCCAGGCATGTGCCCTTGACTGGAATCGAACCTGGGACCCATCAGTCCACAGGCCAATGCTCTGTCCACTGAGCCAAGCCAGCTAGAGCTATAGTTATCCCTTATAATAAACAAAATCAATGTCTTGGAGAAACCAAGATGGCGGCATAGGTGAACACCTAAACTGCTGCCTCACACAACAATTTCAAAACTACAGATAAAAGACAGAATGAACATCATCCAGAACCACAGGAAAGCTGGCTGAGTGGAAATTCTATAACTAGAAGGAAAGAGAGGGGCTCACGAAGACTCAGAAGAGCTGCATAAAGCTGAGGTATGGAGATGCGCATGGAGAGGACAGGCAGCAGAGTGCTTGGCTGGCTTCCCCTAGCAGGAGGGAGATGGAAACTCCTGACTACATTGAATGAACCCCATTTCCAACTGCACTGAACCCCAGTTCTGGGCCAAACTCATATGGGGGAGTCTGGACTGTTGGGAAAGGGAGGAGTGCATGGAAACTTAGGGGAGCCACAAAAGGCAGAGGTCTGGAGGTGCAGGAGGGAGTGCAAACAGAGAGACTGACTGCTGAGTGTGCCACTGGCTTTCTCTAGGGGAAGGAAGATGGAACCTCCCAACTGTGCTGTACTCCAGTTCCAACTGCACTGAACCCCAGTTTAGGGCGAGACCCTGGGTACCCAAACTCATACGGGTCCCCAGAGCACATGGAAACTCAGGGGAGCCACGAAAGGCAAAAGTCTGGAGGTGCACGAGTGTGAGTGCATGCAGAGAGGGCTGATTGATTACAAAGAGACACTGAGACCCAAGGGCCGCATAGGGCAGGATTGACAGAAAGCTAAGGCTGTCTGCTCAGCCCTGAGACTCTACCTCATCCAAGCTGAACACAGAGGCTTTTGCAATTTTGCAAGTCTTGTTTCATCAGGCTGACTCCAGCAGAAGTTCTCCCAGCACAGACACAGCTGATTCTAAAAGCCAGTTGGCCTGGAGGCCAATTCCCCCCAGTGATACCAACAACAATCAAGACTTAATTACAGCAAGTCTGTATTCACAGTCCACAAAGGGGTGCACTAAGAGTCTACCTCAGGTAACTGGGGAGGTTACTGGGCCATATAGGACACCTAGCACACAAAGCTACTCTACCAACTCAAGGAAGCAATGGAAATGTGTAGACTAAGAAACAGATCACAAACAAAAGAAATGGAGGAAAACAAATGACTAGATATAGAGTTCAAAACTATGGTAATAAGGTTTTTCAAGAATTTCCTAGAAAAGGTCGATAAATTTAATGAGACCATGGAGGGATGAAAAATAACCAACTAGGAATTAAATATATATTGATTGAAATAAAAAATATTATATAGAGATCTAACAGCAGACTAGATAATTGCAAGAATCAAGTCAAAGATCTGAAATACAAAGAAACAGAAAACACTCAACTGGAAATGCAAAAAGAAAAAAGAATCCAAAAATCTGAAGATAGTGTAAGGAACCTCTGGGACAACATCAAGCGTACCAAGATCAGAATTATGGGGGTGCCAGAAGAAGAGAGAGAGCAAGATACTGAAAACCTATTTGAAGAAATAACAACTGAAAACTTCCCCCACTTGGTGAAAGAAATAGACTTACAAGTACAGGAAGCACACAGAACCCCAAATAAAAGGAATCCAAAGAAGACCACACAAAGACACATCATAATTAAAATACCAAGAGCAAAAGACAAAGAGAGAATATTAAAAGCAGCAAGAGAAAAGCAGTTAGTTACCCACAAGGGAGCACCTATAAGATTGTCAGCTGATTTCTCAACAGAAACTATGCAGGCCAGACAAGAGTGGCAAGAAATATTCAACGAGTTGAAACTGGTTTGGCTCAGTGGATAGAGCATTGGTCTGCATACTGAAAGGTCCCAGGTTTGATTCTGGTAGGGGCATGCAGGAGGTGGCTGATCGATGTCTCTCTCTCATCGATGTTTCTAACTCTCTCTCTCCTTTCCTCTCTGTAAAAAAATCAATAAAAAATATGTTAAAATAAAGAAAAAAAATATTCAACATGATGAATAGCAAGAACCTATAACCAAGATTACTCTACCCAGCAAAGCTATCATTTAGAATTGAAGGGTAGATAAAGAGCTTCACAGACAAGAAAAAACTAAAGGAGTTCATCAACACCAAACCAGTATTATATGAAATGCTGAAAGGTACTCTTTAAGAAGAGGAAAAAGAAGAAAAAGGTAAAGATAAAAATTATGAACAACAAATACATACCTATCAACAAGTGAATCTAAAAATTAAGTGAATAAAAAATCTGATGAACAGAATAAACTAGTGAATATAATAGAATCAGGGGCATAGAAAGGGAGTGGACTGACAATTCTGAGGGGGAAAAGGATGAAGGGCATGTGGGAAGAGATTGGACAAAAATCGTACACCTATGGATGAGGACAATGGCGGGGAGGAAAGGGCAGAGGAGGGTGTGGTGGAAGCCAGATTGAGGGGAGCTGTGGGGGAAAAAAGAAGAACAATTGTAATAATCTAAACAATAAAGATTTATTAAATTAAAAAAAATCAATGCCTTAAAACTCACTAATCCTATCTAATAAAAGAGTACTCGGCAAATTGACTATACCTTCTCTACACTCACAAGCCACGCCCATCAGCCAATCAGAGAAATATTTAAATTAACCCAACCAAGATGGCTACAGCCACAGAGAGAGCAGGAGAAAGGCTTGGGTTGACCCTGTTGATTTAGGAACCCAAGCTTTCTGCTTAAGGCAGCAAAGTTTCAATGGCTGTACAAGCAGAAGGCTTGACTCTGCTCCAGCCTATAAAGTTTCAGTTGTAGAAGATAAATAAATCCCAGACACCAGGGCCTCCACTTGGGTTGCTGGGGGGCGTGGCCGTCCTGCAAACCACCACATGCCCCTTGCCCAGGCCACCCCACACCCCAAGGGAACACCCCCCCCCCCCCCCGATCCAGGACACCCTTCAGGGCAAACCAGCTGGTCCCACCAGTGCACCAGGCCTCTATTCTATCTAATAAAAGAGTAATATGCAGATTGATCTTCACTGCAACACACATAATGACTGCTCCCATGTGGTCACAACATGGCCACCACAAGATAGCCAGCAGGGGAGGGCAATTGGCAGGAACCAGGCCTGCAAGGGAGGGCAGTTGGGGGTGATCAAGCCTGTAGGGGAGGGCAGTTAGGGGTGGCCAGGACCACGGGGTAGGGCAATTAGGGGCAAACAGGCTAGCAGGGGAGCAGTTAGGCATCAATCAGGCAGGGGAGTGCTTAGGGGGTAATCAGGCTTGCAGGCAAAAGTAGTTAGGGGAATCATGAAGGCAGGCAGGTGAGCAGTTGGGAGTCAGCAGTCCTGGATTGTGAGAGGGATGTCCGACTGTTCATTACCTGAATCAGGCCTAAACGGGTATTCAGACATTCCTAAAGGGGTCCCAGATTGGAGAGGGAGCAGGCTGGCCTGAAGGACACCGCCCACCCCCCCCTCCACCATGCATGAATTTTGTGCACTGGGCCTCTAGTAGAAAATATTAAGAGTGGGGGGAAATTGTTAATAAATCCAGAAAATCCTATGTTCGTTTTTCAGGTTCCTTTTTGTGTTATTCAGCTTGATACAAGACTAGCAGGAAGAAAATAAAAAAGGCAGCCTGGCTAGTGTAGCTTCGAAGTTGAGTGTTGACCAATGCACCAAGATGTCACCAGTTCAATTTCTGGTCAGGGCACATGCCTGGGTTTTGGGCTTGATCCCCAGTAGAGGGCATGCAGGAAGCATTGTAAATCACAGCAGTCTCAATGTTGATGTTTCTATCTCTCCCTTTTCCTTCCTCTCTCTTTCAAATCAATAAAAATATATTTAAAATAAGAGAAAGTTACCTATGGAAAAAAAGAAAAGAAAAGAAGTAGGTAACTTCTTTCACGCTATAGAGGCTTTGAGGAAATGTGAATTTATTTCAACCAAAAGGGAACTGGTAGTGAAAAGGACATCTTGTAACAAGATATGCTATAAGGTGCTTTGGTAACCAGCATGCCTTGAAAATAGAACCCCTACTTCTTCAGAGGGTGCTTATATGTATGACACAGTCAGAAAAAGGTTCAGTTCTAAGGTCAGCCCATTACAGTCTTTTCCAAAGCAACTCATCTCTGATTATAAAATGTAAATCTATAAGGAAGTAAGGATTCTATGTACAAAATCTCAGCTTACAACGTTACTTTTCAGATAGTTTTATGGCAAGAAAGCTATGTCTTAACCACTTCTAAAAGGTTATCTACTATAATTCCAGCATTTCCTAACAATCCTTGGGTCAAAATAACTTTTAAGCTATATTATGTCTTCTGAAACAGTGGAAAGACTCCTGGACCATTTTGCCATTTTTACAGGCTGCTGTAAATACGCTTGATGGCATCGGCTTCTTCTTTATCAAGGATGCCTTTCTCCACATAAGCTTCTGTTTGTTGGTTAATGAAGTCCTTCATCTTCGAAAGGTCATAATCTGGAAAAATCACCAGGGCATCATAAGAAAGATCAGGAAAGAGCAATCCCAATACAGTGATCACCATTAACCAAGAAGCGTTTTGTATATCATCACCACAACCATCCCTGTCTTTCACATCAGAAGGCATTTTAGGCCTTGGCATTTGTGCAGTTTTGCAGTTTAAAACCATGTGTATATGTGTGATATTAGCTCATCTGCTCTCCAGCCTCACACCTACTAGGTGTTCAGGTCGGGAGTACCACCCGCATCTGACCATGGAAGGAACAGGCTGGGAGACCAGGGCTTCACACCTTCACTGTTTGTACCAATCACCTGAGGCTCCTGAGAAGTTGCAGATTTGCATTCAGTAGCTCCAAGCTGGGGCCCCAGAATCTTCTTTTTTCTTTTTTTAAAATTTAATTTTTAAAAAATTTCAATTACAGTTGACATTCAATATTGAATTAGTTTCAGATGTACACCATAGTGGTTAGGCATTAATATAACCTATGAAGTGATCACCCCTGATAAGTCTAGTACCCACTTGGCACCATACATAGTTATTACAATGTTATTGACGATATTCCCTAAGCCATACATCCCCGTGACTATTTTGAAATTGCCAATTCGTACTTTTTAATTTCCTCATCTTTTTCATCCAGCCACCTAACACCTTACCATCTGGCAACCATCCATTTGTTCTGTGTATCTACAAGTTTATTTATTTTGATTTTTCTTTTTTTGGTTTTGGTGAAATAATATAGTATTTGTTTTTCACTTTCTGACTTACTTCACTTAATAACCTCTAGGTCCATCCATATTGGTGCAAATGGTAAGATTTCATTCTTTTTTTAGGCTGAGTAATATTTTATTGTATATATATATATACACCACATTTTCTTTATCCAATTGTCTATTGATGAACACTTAGGTTCTTTTCATTTTTTGGCTATTGTATATGAAATGTCCTTCCTTGTCTCTTATAGCCTTTGTTTTAAAATCTATTTTGTGTGATAGTCTGATATAAGTATTGCTACCCCAGCGTTTTTTATTCTCATTTCTATTTTCATGAAAAATATCTTTTTCCATCCCTTTATTTTCAGTCTCTGTGTCTTTCAGTCTGAAGAGAGTCACTTGTAGGCAACATATGTAAAGGCCTTGTTTTCTTCTCCATTCAGCCACCCTATGTATCTTGATTGGAGCACTTAATCCATTTACATTATAAGTAATTAATGATAAGTGTAGAGTTATGACATTTTATTATTCACATTTTAAAATCTTTTTTCTTCTTATTAAGCAAGTCCCTTTAATGTTTCTTGAAATGCTGATTTGATGACAATGAACTCCTTTATGTAACTTATGAAGTGATCACCTTCAGTTATTTTTATCTGGGAGCAGGTTCTGCATTTTGAACAAGCCACCAGGATATGCTGATTCTGCTAGTTTAGGACTCACACTTAAGGTAAGAAAATCTCAAGCTTGAGTTCAAGATCATACAGGTAGTAAAAGTTACGATCAGAACCAGGTGTTTTGACTTTTTGAACTGTTACACTGGTTAGTCCCTGCTGAGGTGACAACCCACTTACCCATTTTTATTCCAAATTAAGAATTACCTTTACTTTCACACTGCTTGAATTGTAAGCATGGAGCAAAAAGCCAAACCAGAACCTTTTTATGGTTTCTCTGTGCTACATAAACAAACAAACAAACAAAAAACCTATATATGCCATCAAACCAACCACCAAAAACAAAGAGATCCCCAAGTAAGGAGGCTGCCTGTGGCACCTTTCTGGCACTTTTCTGAAGGCTTAAAAAGAAAACCACATCTTCCCTTATTCTTTAAGTATTATATGCTTATTTTTAAAAAGATAAAATCATGAAAATAAAATTGAAATAACCTGAATTCTATCAATCAGAGCTAACCACATTTGGTATTTTATTTCCTTTTAGCTTTTCAAATATATCTATCTCAACCCAGAATTGAGATCAGAGTATATATACAAACTTATAACTAGCTCCTCTCACTTAACTTTATACAGTGAGCATTAATATTCTTCAGAACCACCATTGTTAATGGTTAAATGCAATACATCCTATGGAGGCACCAACATTTATGACACACATCCCTCATGGCTGGTATGGCGGTCTTCCATGCCATACAGAACTTGGGAGACCCTCTAGATTGTGAGTTCCTTGAGGACAGTGCCATTCATCTTGGCAGCTGGCAGCCTCTGGATCAGAGCTCTGCCTTCTTTCGATTTGTAAAGAGAAAAGAAAGGAGAGAATGGGGTACAAAACCCACAGCCCCTTTAGCTACTAGCTTGGGTCTTTTGGGCATCTTTAAGACCCTGCATGAAGTAAAAAAATAATAAAAAACCACAAAAACCAAACCAAAAATGAAGCCTGAAAGACCTCTCTACAAGCACGGGTGTTTATCATATCAAGATGAGCAGAGACTCAGAGAGAGCTTGTTTCCACCAAGGAGGGCATTTGCTCCCCACTAGGGTTAAAGAGAGAACTCTGGGCACTGAGCTCTTTCCAGCTGTCATCTGATCTGCTCCTCACGAAACTCCATGAGGTCAGCATTAGTATTTCCATTTCAGAGGCCGAGAAACAGGACAGAGAAGGTAAGTCTCATGCTCGGGCCCTGGAAGAGTCCGGTTCTGAACCAGGTCAGTCTATGGGCACTGCTTTGACCACTCTGCGGTCTTTAATCATGAAGGCGAAGCATCTAATTGATGCAGAACAAATGTTCAGTATATGCTTGTTTTTTGTTTTTTTTTTTGGTTTTTTTTGTTGTTGTTTGACTTTCCTTTTCTCTCAGGCACAGACTAGAGAACCAAGCTGACCATACATTTTGTGTGCACCTCGCCTCACTGGCGGATTCCTAGCCCACTCACTAGTTCACATTAATACTCTTCAGACTCCGTTGCAGAATCAACATCTTTAGTGAGACAAAAGGCAGGCTCCCAAAGACAGATGTGAAGAGGTCCAGGTGATTTGAATGGGCAAATGGGAAACTATTGTGCTGATGTTGATGTGGAAGAACTGTATCTTTATTATGTAGCTAGCACCTGTGCCGGGAAAGCCAGTCTGGTGCAGAAGAAAGGCCGGCAGCTGGTTGCGAGAGTACACAGTCAGTGCCCACCTTGCTCATCTTAAAAGAGGATGTAAGGTTGTTATTCACAAAAGAGGAGTGCTGTGATGTACAAAGCACACTTAAAAAAAAAAAAGGCTGCATTTGCTTTTATCATCCCCACGGTCACATCACATGGGCCTTTCTCTCCTGATCTTGGGAAGGAGATTCAGGCCCCCCAGACCGCTGCAAACAAAGGGCATGAGCAGAAGTGAAGGCAGTCAGACTGTAGCAAGACTCCCTCTCACACATATGCATCCCCTACATGGGCCAGGACCAGATCCCCGCAGGTTCCGAGAGATGACCCAAGTCTAGCCGAGCATACCTGAAGCAGTGGAGAAAAAGCTCCCTGCTTCTGCCTGCAGGAGGGTGTTTTGCATGTCACCTCCCCTCCTGCAGGCAGAAGGGAACTTCAAACTCCACCCATCGTTCTCAGTTTGCTGGCAGATCCTTCCATATGCAAGCACCAGAGTTCCATGCTTTACTAGATTGGCTGTTTCTTGAAGTGAAAGATTGAACTGCAGGATGTTGCTGGGCATGACCAGGAGTTTGATTCATATGTTCATCAGTGAGAGAAATCACATAAATAGTCCAAATTGTTGGACCATGTAATTTACATTGGTTTCGGAATGCACTTTGGCCCCTCCGGTATTACACTGATTCTAAGAGAAACATTTTTATTTTCAAGTCTTCGCAGTAACAGATAGCATGCTACACTTTTTCTTCCTTAGTAGTCCGTTACACAATGGTGCATTTCCCAAATCAATGACAGATTTGATGAATTACAGTTCATGTGAATTTTAATGGAACTGACAGCCTGGAAATTCGCATTATGTTGAGCCAAATAAAATGAAAATGTGTGAAGACCTGATAATTGTTTCCATCTTGCTCAACTTACAATACCACGAGCTAACAAGGGGCTGAAAACATGTCTTCCTCCTGCTGTGCTCTATCTCAGCAGTTCTCCAGCTTGGCTGCACAGTGAAAAGATGGGGGTGGGATGAAGGGAGGGGGCACATTAAAAAATATTGATGCCTGGGTCCTGCCCCTCAATTTTTTTATTTACTCGTGCTCCCTGGGCATCAGCATATGTAGAGGCTCTGCATATGTTTTGAAATGTACTATAAGGTTCGAGACGAACTGTTCATCACATTTTAAAAGCATCACTTTGCAAATGTGCTCTGTCTAGACACCTGGAATCATTCGGGACTCCTCTCTCCTGACATAGCTCTCAGGTTTCTCCCTTCTTTATTCCCTCTGCCCTGCCCTGGGTTAAGCCCCATCATTTCTGCTCTTGATCCTTGCTTTCTATCTCTCTCTCCAGTTTTCTGGGATATATATATATATATATATATATATTTTTTTTTTTTTCAATCTATAACCACATTACATGCCAGATAGATTTCTCAGTTCTTAACTGAGTCCTCAGGGCTTAAGTAAGTCCTAACTTAGGTTCCCCCGGCTCAACAAGCCTCCTTTGCCTGGTGGCCAAGCATGTTCCTGACCTGCCCAAGTTCCCAGCCCTGTTTGCTAGTATGCCCCATAGACACTCAGTGTTCCTGGCAAACTGAATAGCTTCGGTTCCCAGAATGCATCACTCTCTTTTGTCCCTTTATATCTTGGCACCCAGTGTTCCCTATGTCTCCATCTCTCCTCACTTATCTTTCCAGTGAAGCCTTAAAAAAAAATTGATTGATTACAGAGAGTAAGGAAAGGGAGAGAGAGAGAGAAACATCAATGATGAACGAGAATCATTGATCAGCTGCCTCCTGCACATTCCCTACTGGGGGGTTGAGCCTGCAATCTGGGCACGTGCCCTTGACCAGAATCGAACCCAAGATCCTTCAGTCCACAGGCTGACGTTCAGTCCACTGAGCCAAACCAACTAGGGCTCCAGTGAAGCCTTTTTCACAACCCTTCTTCCCAGTGATCTCTGTCTCTGTGTTCCTTTCTCACCCTCCTTTGCATCACCATACCTCTCTGTGATGGCACCCACATGGCCAGCTGTACTTGATAGATGCTGTGAGCGATTTGGGGGCGGCAGTGCTGCATTTACTGTGCTTCTCTTTTCTGGCACTCAGAACAGAGCTCAGTTAGTGTCATGTTTTAAGTGAGTGAGTGGCTGCTTTCGTGACTGCCGAGTGCACCTAACATGTACTCAGAAAACGCCTCTGTTTAAAATTATCCAAGAAAGGAGGAGGAGTAGACAAAACAGGATTGGCCATGTGGAGATTCATTATATTATTCTCTCTAATTTTGTTTGACTTTTTAAAAAAATTTTTTATTGATTGTTTACAGAGAGGAAGGGAGAGGGATAGAGAGTTAGAAACATGATGAGAGAGAAACATTGATCAGCTGCCTCCTGCACACCCCTTAACTGGGTATGTGCCCGCAACCAAGGTACATGCCCTTAACCAGAATTGAACCTGGGATGCTTGAGTCCACACGCCGATGATCTATCCACTGACTCAAACCAGTTAGGGCTTTTTGACTTTTTTTTTGTTTTGTCTTCTTCATCATAAAATAAAAAGAAAAAATGCCTTTGTTTGAAAGGCGGGTTTGAAAAATAAGAGAAATAGAGGTTCCCTCTGCATCCGAGAAGTGCTAGAATCTCTCTGGCCTCTGAAAGGAAACGTCAGCCTAATTTGATCATAGGAATGTTTACTTAAGAACAGCCCCTGGAAAATGGGTGAAGTTTGCAGTTTATAACCACACTAAAAGCCTTACCTTCTTTATTTCCCTTTGTGTTGTGTTTCTTCAGCCATTCAATATTTTTTCTGATGGCTTCCAAATAGGCTTCTGTTTTCCCTGAAAAGACAAGGTAATCCAATCAAACATTCCCACAATGCCATTGCATCTCTTTTTAAAGACCACATGGTGTGTAAAACCATAGACAAAATATTGGATTTATTGAGCACTTGTGTGGTAGTACCCCTAATGAGGTAGTGTGCATCCCTCTGTGTGTGTGTGTGTGTGTGTGTTGTGGGGGAGGGATGTCAAGGAGAGTGGGTAGGGATAAGATTCTAGGAGGCAGGACCAAGCTGATAAGTGTCAAAAAGCCATTCTCTCCCTAAACAAGTAACTATAGTTTGATGTTCTGGCCAGAGTTTTTATTCAATTCGCTGATAGGTGGTCCCTATAATTTTTAGAGTGAGTTGTTTATGGTTACAGATGGTTCTTCAAAACCTAGGAACCGCCGAAACCGGTTTGGCTCAGTGGAAAGAGCGTCGGTCTGCGGACTGAAAGGTCCCAGGTTCGATTCCGGTCAAGGGCATGTACCTTGGTTGCAGGCACATCCCCAGTAGGGAGTGTGCAAGGGGCAACTGATCGATGTTTCTCTCATCGATGTTTCTAACTCTCTATCCCTCTCCCTTCCTCTCTGTAAAAAAATGAATTAAAAAAAAAGAAAAAACCTAGGAACCTTGTCAGGTCAAGACCTGAGTCAGAGTGGCAGATATTTAAAAGAATCCACCACTAAGTGATGTTAAGTAAGCCTAAACGTGTGGCTTGTGTAAGCTGTTACGCAAGTCTTCAGCTCAATGCTGATAGGGAGTGTGTAGAAACTCAGATAAAGAGGGCAGTCCAAACCTCATTCAGATAAAAGGGCAGTCCAAACCTCATTTCAAGGTTTGGGTGGTGAACCTTATCATTTATTCTAGTAAAATTCCCCTGGATGTAAACCATTCTCTGATGGGTCTCAAGTGTGGGCGGGAGAATACCACACATCACCTACTGTTTGATAGTGTTGCATTTAAGTGACTTGTTGCTTACAAATCAGTATCATCAACTTAAAGATGAGGAAACTAAGGCACAGAGCGGCTGAGTGACTTGGCTGAGGACATACAGGAAATGACAGAGCTGGAATTTGGGTTCTGATCTTGCCAAGTGTCTGTTTTCTGCACAATATTGAAAGATTACCTGTATTCAGACATGAACACCGATGTATCCTTGCTTTGTTTCAAAGCAATCATCCCCTTAAGTAAGTGAGGTCCCTAATGCTCGGAGTGTCTGTACTAAAAGACAGGGGGGTCTGGAGAATTCCAAATGCCCAAAGAAAAAAGACTCTCAAAGTGCAGGGCCTTTGGAATGCCAAGGCTTAGTGTGGTGA
>JAAGEH010000076.1:49134933-49188969 GCA_011751065.1 Lasiurus cinereus
GATATCCCTCCAAAATCTCAGATACTGTCCTGTGCGAGTAGGACTAGTCACCAGTCCTTTTCAAGTCTCTGGCCTCTTCTGTAAATCCTGATTGGTGCCTTCCCTTCATAGGAGATCACATATCCCATTCTCAGGGCTCCTGGAAGCCCCACCTTCACAGCTCCTGGTGGCTCAACACTGCCTAGGAATGGGAAGAATCTGGGACAGACTAAATAGTGTAGCCCTGGGGTGGTACATGTACACAATGGAATACTACTCACTGTAAAAAAGGAAGGAAATATTATCTTTTGCAATAGCTTAGGTAGACCTGGAGAGCACTATGCTAAGGGAAATAAGCCAGTCAGAGAGAGATAGGTACCATATGATTTACACTTATATGTGGAATCTAATTAACAAAATAAACAAAATAGAAATAGACTCAGAGATATAGAGGAGGTTGGGGGGCTGAGTGAAAAAGGTAAAGGGATTAAGTAAAAATAAAGCAAAACAGAACAAAAGAAACCCAAACAAATCATAACTGACAACAATATGGTAATTACCAGAGGGAAAGAGAGATGAGGAAGGTAAAACAGGAGGGTAAATGGTGATTGAAGAAAACTTGACTTGGTGTGGTGGACACACAATACAATATACAGATGATGTATTGTAGAATTGGACACTTGAAACCTAATATAATTGTATTAACCAATGTCACTCCAGTAAGTTCAATTAAAAAATCTGACAAGAAAACCAAGATGACAGCATAGGTGAACACCTAAAATTGCTGCCCCACACAACAATTTCAAAACTACAGCTAAAAGAAAGAATGGACATTATCCAGAACCACAGGAAAGCTGGATGAGTGGAAATTCTACAACTAGAAGGAAAGAGAGGGGCTCACAGAGACTCAGAGGAGCTGCAAAAGGCTGAGGTATGGAGACATGCATGTGGAGAGGATGGGCGTAAAGAGGATAGGCAGAGAACTGCCTGGCTATCTTCCTTTAATGGAGGGAGATGGAAATTCCCGACTGCATTGAGTCCCTGTTCTGATTGTACTGAACCCCAGTCCCAGGTGAGACTCATACAGGGGAGTCTGGATTGTCGAGAAAAGGGAAGAATGCACGGGAACTCAGGGGATCCCTGAAAGGCAGAGGTTTGGAGGCACTGACTGCTGATTGTGCTGCTGGCTTTCTCTAGGGGGAAGAAGATGGAACCTCTGTTTTGTTCTGACTGTACTGAACCCCAGTTTTGGGTGAGATCCTGGTGACCCAGACTCATAAGGGTCCCTAGAATGCATGGAAACTCAGGGGAGCTGTGAAAGGCAGAGGTCTGGAGATGTGTGCATGTGAGTGCATGCAGAGAGGACTTCAGTGATTACTGAGGGACACTGAGACACAGGGGTTGCATAGGGCAGGGCTGATGGGAAGCCACGGCTGTCTGCTCAGCCCTGAGACTCCACCCCATCCAAGTTGAGCACAGAGGCTTTTGCAATTTTGCAAGTCTTGTATCATAAGGCTGACTCCAGCACAAAAGTTCTCCTGGCATAGACACAGCTGACCCTCCAAGCCAATTGGCCTGGAGGTCAATTCCCCCCAGTGATACCAAGAACAATCAAGACTTAACTACAAACAAGGCTGTACACATAGTTCACAAAGGGGTACACCAAGAGAGTCCACCTAAGGTAACTGGGAGTTGGAGCTACTGGGCCATATAGAACAACTAGCACACAAAGTGACTATATCAACTCAGGGAAGCAGCAAAAATGCAGAGACAAAGGAACTGATCACAAACGAAAGAAATGGAGGAAAAGAAACGACTGGATATAGAGTTCAAAACCACGGTTATAAGGTGTTTCAAGAATTTCCTAGAAAAGGTTGATAAATTTAGCGAGACCCTCAAGAAGATGGAAAAGAACCAACTAGAAATTAAACATACACTGACTGAAATAAAAAAATATTATACAGAGACCTAAGAGCAGACTAGAAGAATGCAAGAATCAAGTCAAAGATTTGAAATACAAAGAAGCAGAAAACACTCAACTGGAAGAGCAAAAAGAATCCCAAACTTTGAAGATAGTGTAAGGAGCCTCTGGGACAACTTCAAGCATACCAACATCAGAATTATGGGGGTGCCAGAAGAAGAGAGAGAGAGAGAGCAAGATATTGAAAACCTATTAGAAGAAATAGCCAAAGCCGGTTTGGCTCAGTGGATAGAGTATCGGCCTGTGGACAGAAAGGTCCCAGGTTCGATTCTGGTCAAGGGTATGTACCTTGGTTGCAGGCACATCCCAGTGGGGGGTATGCAGGAGGCAGCTGATCGATGTTTCTCTCTCATTGATGTTTCTAACTATCTCTCTCCCTTTCTCTCTGTAAAAAATCAATAAAATATATTTTTTAAAAAAGAAAGAAAATCTATTAGAAGAAATAGTAACAGAAAACTTCCACCTCCAGGTGAAAGAAATAGACTTACAAATCCAGGAAGTGTAGAGAACCCCAAACAAAAGGAATCCAAAGAGGGCCACACCAAGACACATCATAATTAAAATGCCAAGGGCAAAAGACAAAGAGAGAATATTAAAAGCAGCAAGAGAAAAACAGTTAGTTACCTACAAGGGAGCACCCATACAATTATCAGCTGATTTCTCAACAGAAACTATGCAGGCCAGATGGGAGTGGCAAGAAATATTCCAAGTGATGAATAGCAAGAACCTACAACCAAGATTACTCTACCCAGCAAAGCTATCATTCAGAATTGAAGGGCAGATAAAGAGCTTCACAGATAAGAAAAAACTAGAGGAGTTCATAAACACCAAACTGGTATTATATGAAGTGCTGAAAGGTACTCTTTAAGAAGAGGAAGAAGAAGAAAAAGGTAAAGATAAAAATTATGAACAACAAGTACATATCTATCAACAAGTGAATCTAAAAATCAAGTGAATAAAAATCTGATGAACAGAATAAACTAGTGAATATAATAGAATCAGGGGCATAGAAAGGAAGTGGACTGACAATTCTCAAGGGGAAAGAGGTGAGGAGGGTATGGGAAGAAACTGGACAAAAATCATACACCTATGGATGAGGACAATGGGGGGAGGTAAGGGCAGAGGGTGAGGTGGGAACCGGGAGGAGGAGAGCTATGGCGAGGGGGGAAGAGGAACAATTGTGATAATCTGAACAATAAAGATTTATTAAATTAAAAAAATAAAATCAGCAATGTTCCAAACAGTATAGACTCATAAATACAGAGAACAGACTAATGGTTGACAGAGGAGGGGGCAGTTCGGGAGACTGGGTGAAAAAGGGCAAGGGATTGAGAAGTACAGATTGGGAGTTACAAACTATTCATGGGGATGTAAAGTACAGTAGGGAAATATAATCAATAATATTTCAATAACTATCTATGGTGCCAGGTTATTTTAATAACTATCTATTGTGCCAGGTGGGTACTGGAAAATATCCGGGAGAACACTTTGTAAAGTATATGGTAGTCTAACATCATCTGAAACTAATACAAAATAATATTGAATGTCAACTGTAATTGAAAAATATTAAGAATTACAAAGAAAAGAAAAGTGCAGATGTCCTGTGGGGCATCTATAAGGACCTAAAATATATCTGACCTCTGAGTTCTAGGCTGTGGAAATTAAAAAACTACAACTTGATTAACAAAAAGAAAGAAAATGATTTAACAATATTCCAATTTCCACTATTTAATTTACCTAAATGACTTCCTGAGATTCTTTTTTTTTTTAAATATACTTTATTGGTTTTTTACAGAGAGAAAGGGAAAATGATAGAAACATCGATGAGAGAGAAACATCAATCAGCTGCCTCCTGCACATCCCCAGTAGTACCTTGCAACCAAGGTGCATGACCCTGACTAGAATTGAACCTGGGATGCTTCATTTCACAGGCAGACACTCTATTCACTGAGCCAAACCAGCCAGGGCAACCTCCTGAGATTCTTACTTTCTTGTCTCATAAGCCCACTCCTGTCTCACCACTGGTCCTCAAAGAAACACAGAGAAACACTTGTTCTAAAAGTAGATACCAGAAGAGATCTGTAATTATTAGCCCCTATTTGCTTCAGTTGCCTGTGTAGGGAGAGCCTTGATTTCAGTGCCCTGTTCTCATGAACGTTAGAGCATGTGAAAGACTCATGTCCCCCTTGCTGATATTATTCAATTACAGCACAATGAATATAGAGACTTTCACTGTCTAGTGCCAGTTGGCTGAGAAGGTCAACTGGATTTGGTAACATAAAACACTGTTCTCTATTTCAAATTAATTCAGTTAGAAAAGGCATTTTGAACATGGACTATTTGAAATAGAGTATTCAACATTATCAAAATGATGTTGAGTTTATGAAATGCATGGAAAGTAATTTAATTCACTATATTGACATTAACAGAGAGTGAGTTTACTGCAGCTTAAAGAAAAGTAGACTGTAATCCATTAAAAAAAACAATACATGACTATCATGTGGATTAGAACAAATATAATTAGAAAGTTTCTCTAATTTAAAAAAAATATTTTATTGATTTTTTACAGAAAAGAAGGGAGAGGGATAGAGAGTTAGAAACATCGACGAGAGAGAAACATAGGTCAGCTGCCTCCTGCACACCCCCTACTGGGAATGTGCCCACAACCAAGGTACATGCTTTTGACCGGAATCGAACCTGGGACCTTTCAGTCCGCAAGCCGATGCTCTATCCACTGAGCCAAACCAGTTTCAGCAGGAAGTTTTTCTAATTTAACAGAACCCCCCCATCACCCTCCCTTTTCTGCTTTATTTTTATCCACAGTACATCACTTTCTACCATATCATATAATTTATTTAAGTTTATTGTTTGTCTTCCTCCCTTAGAAATAGTTCTTGTTTGCTGATGTACTCCCATGCCTAGAATAAAGCCTAACTCTCAATAAATATTAGTAGAACAGTGAGTGGATAAAAGCTCTTCATATAGTAGCCAAATGATAGTCAGAAAATTGCTTGGTGAGCATGGAATCAAAACTAAATACAACTTAAAAAATATAAATGGTATTTACAACCTTTTCTTGTTTTACAAAAAAATAAACTTTATTTGAAAGACTTGAAATTTAATGAATTATGAATTTAATGATGGTTATATCAGAAACATTTTTTAAATACCTACGAATGTGCTAAACAAACTATATCCATATGTTATTTAATCTTCACAGAGCTCTAGGAAAAAAACAAAGGCTGAGGCTAAGAGAAGTTAGGTGACATGCCTGTGGGGACACAGCTGAGTGAGCATCAGAGCCTAGTCTTGAGCTGGAATGAGCCTCTGGAATGAACCGAGTGGAGTTTGGCAAAATCCACCTTTTAGACCAATAAGGCATGGTTCTCAGACTTAGCTGTGCATTAAAATCACTTCGGTGAACTTTCAAAAACCCCGATGTCCAGGTCCTTCCTTCCCTATCCCAATTAAGTCAGAACATCTGGGGGTAGGAACCAAGCATCATGTTTTTTGTTTTTCCTTTTACTAACAATCCTTAGGTGATTCCAATGTGGGGTAAAGTTTGGGAACCACGGCTAACTAGGACTGGACCTCCACACATTCATAGGAGCATGGTAATGATGGGAATGAAATCAGCTGTTCCTCTGCTCTCCGAGAGAACAGCTGGTTCCTATTTACATTTTCTCTTTCAGGAGCCGTAAGCAAATCTCTTATTTACACAGTGTGCACTGAAAGCCCATGAGAGTCCACTTTGGAAAGTTGGACTGTTTTTATTTTTTTTTTGTGTGTGTGTTTTTTTCCAAATTGATTTCAGCTTCCTGTGGAAAAAAATAGCTCACGGCTGAGGTAATATGGCACAAGCCTGAAAACATATGCTGGAGCAGATGGGAAGAGGGCCAGAGTTAAGAGGCAACACCGCTTTCCTGGCTGTTCTGGTTTTCAGCACTGCAAAAGAAATATCCTTTTTTATACATGAATTTGTCCCGACCCTCCTATGCTATCCTGATCTGCACCTCCTCAGGAAATTGTAGAAATCAATAGAGTTAACCTATTGAAGACTGGATGTACTAAAGATATCAGATCTTTTAGAAGACTGTATGTGAAAATTAAATTTAACAGATGATGCTTAAAATTCTTACAGGAAAGATGATTACAGTTTTGAACTGCATTAAGCAAAGCAACTAGTACTGGTATTATGGATCTCAACATGCGCCCCCAAACCATTCAATTCAAGAATTTCTGCACAAAGATGATATTTCATATGCCCCACATATGCAGCATGGAATACTGGGATGAGCACTGAATGGGGTCAGGATATGTGAGTTCAAAGCTCAGCTCTGCCAGTCTTTGGCTATGAGATCTTGGGTGAGTCACTTCATCTTCTGGGCCTTGGTTACTTATTTGTAAATTAAGAGGTAAATCCTAAAAAGATGATGCATGATTTCTAAATATGGGAAGAAATTCCCCTTTTCTATCCTTGAAAAACCTGTGTCTCTGTGCTTGTAATTAGCTCTGAGTGCTCTTGCTGACTCACAGGGGAGAAGACAGGACTTGCTATTTTCTGGACATTTCTAGAAGAATGCCTTGGGGCTTAAATAAAGGCATGACTTTTCTCCTCTTATATTGCTTCAAAAATAAAAACATCCACACGAGTTAGTTAATTTATCGATTTATTAATTAAGTAGGTTACCTTCTCTTTCTGTCTTTTGTAGAGATATGGAAATAAGATTTTAAGTGAAAGGTATATTAGAGATCACTTTTTAAATTCAATTTCATTATCTGGCCATAAACTTGAAAAATTAAAGCACTGGAATGAGTTTCTGAGTATTGTAATGTTTATCTCATTCCCTGGATGATTAAAAATAAAAATTCAGTGACTCATAAAGCAAAAGTGAATGAGTAAACATCGAACTGGCAAAAGAGAGTATACTTAGATCATGGAATAAAGTTTTAAAATACTTTTTTTTTTTTATCTCCAGAGAGTGATGTATTTGAAACATTAAGCAACTTTATAGGTATGGAAAAATTAGAATAAATTCTATTTCATTGTCACATCCTTAAATTTAGGAATTATTATTGAATCATTCAAATATCTACACTAATTAGAAATCAATATTTTAAAACAGTATTCTTAATGTGAGTTCTGTAGAAAGAGTTTAAATAATTTAACTAAACAATATTCAAAAGTTAATGTGTCATATTTCATCATTGAATTATTTTACATTGTCTGCCTGAAATAAGATTCATATAAATATGCTTAGTAAGTTGAAGAGTGATACAAATTCATATAAATATGCTTAGTAAGTTGAAGAGTGATACAAATAAAAAGGTAACTATTATTATTATTATTCCTTTTCCCAATGACCCAACGTATGCTTGATATAGTTAATAAATATTTGCTGTCTCGAGTACAACCAAATAAGACATACATGTGTACATTCTGTCTCTCGCAACCACACCAAAACTACAACTAAAAGACAAAACAACTATCCCACAGAACCATGGGAAAGCTGGCGGAATGGAAGTTCTGCAACTAAAAGGAAAGAAAAAAGTGCATCCAGTCCTGGTAGGACGCACAGAGGCTCAGAAAGCCAGAGGTACTGAAACGCTTTTGAATCGGGCTGGCTTGTGCTGTTGGTTTTCAATTGGGAGGAAGTTACAAGTTCCTGACTCTCTAAACTCCAGTTTCTGGCCAGATTCTGGGAACCCAGACTCATACAGGGAGAAACTGGACTGTCTGCCATCGAGTCAGAAAGGGAGGGTGGCTCTCTTGCAGAGTTGCTCACTGGAATCATTGTTTACTGCGCTAGGGCGCTAGACGAGGGATACTGAACAGAATGAGACAGAGAAGGCTGACTGTCAGCCATTTCGGTTTGCCACACCCTAGCTTAGAGACTCCTGGAAACCTCATCCTGCCCAATTTACAAACCCATCCAGCTGTGCAGCAACTTTTGCATATGAATGGCCTGCCCTCTGACAGCTTAACCTAACAAATTGCAACTGGGTCAGACAACTCCAGAACTTCTAAACTCTAAGCAAAGAGAAGAAATCAACTCCAAAATTTCCTTGGAGATTCAGGAACCAGTGTACCTAGGGGTCAGTGTGAGACGACACCAGATTTCAACTCCTCACATACATAAGTGACACACTCAAGAGGCAGACTCAGTGAGCACCAAAGCCCCACTGAAGCAAGTTCTGCCCAATAGGGGTGTCTCCAGCACAGCAATTCTTCCATTAATAGACACAACTAATCCTCACAGTCAGTTGACCTGGAGGTCAATTCCTCCCAGTGTACCAATAGCAATCAAGGCTTAACTACAACAAGACTGTGTACCCAGCCCACAAAGGGGTGCACCAAGAGTGTCCACCTCAGGTGACTGGGAAAGCGGAGCTACTGGGCCCTAAGGACAATAGCACACAAAGCCACTCCATCAAGACAGGGAAGCTGCCAAAATGCAGAGACCAAGAAACATGTCCGAATGAAAGAAATGGAGGAAAGCAAACGGCTGGACATAGAGTTCAAAACCACATTTATAAGGTTACTCAAAAATCTTCTACAAACTGCCAAGAAACTTAGTGAGACCTCTTAGAAACTTAGTGAGACCTTCAAGGATCTTAATGAGAATGCAAAAAAAAAAAAAAAGGAAAAGGACCAATCAGAAATTAAGCATACACTGTCTGAAATAAAGAATAATATACAGAAATCCAACAGCACACAAGAGGACCCCAAGAATCAAACCAAAGATTTGAAATATGAGGAAGTAAAAAACACCCAACCAGAAAAACAAAAAGAAAAAAAAGTCCAAAAATGTGAAGATAGTATAAGGAGCCTCTGGGACAACTTCAAGAGTACCAACATCAGATTTATGGATGGTGATGGCAGGACAATAATATAAGCAAGATACTGAAAACCTATTTGAAGAAATAATGACAGAAAACTTCCCCCACCTGGTGAAAGAAATGGACTTACAAGTCTAGGAAGTGCAGAGAACCCCATATAAAAGGAATCCAAAGAGAACCATACCAAGACACATCATTATTAAAATGAAAAGAGCAAAAGACAAAGAGAGAATATTAAAAGCAGCAAGAGAAAAACACTTAATTGCCTACAAGGAAGCATTCATATGATTGTCAGCTGATTTCTCAATAGAAACTATGCAGGGAAGAAGGGTGTGGCAAGAAATATTCAACGTGATGAATAGCAAGAACCTCCAACCAAGAGTGCTCTACCCAGCAAAGCTATCATTCAGAATTGAAGGTCAGATAAAGAGCTTCACAGATAAGAAAAAGCTAAAGGAGTTCATCACCACCAAACCAGGATTATATGAAATGCTGAAAGATACTCTTTAAGAAGAGGAAGAAGAAGAAAAAGGTAAAGATAAAAATTATGAACAACAAAGTGATAACAAATACATACCTATCAACAAGTGAATCTAAAAATCAAGTGAATAAAAAAATCCGATGAACAGAATAAACTGGTGAATATAATAGAATTAGGGGCATAGAAAGGGAATGGACTAACAATTCTCGGGGGAAAGAAGGAGTGAGGGGTGCAGGAAGAAATTGGACAAAAATCTTACACCTATGGATGAGGACAGTGGCAGGGGGTAAGAGTATAGGGTGGTGGGGGGAATCAGGTGGAGGGGAGCTATGGGGGAGAAAAAGAGGAACATCTGTAATAAGCTCAACAATAAAGATTTATATATAAAAAAAAAGGATGAAGATTGGGATAAGAGCCAATTTTAGTGTTTGCAACTTCCCTTTAATAAAAGTCCAAGAATCACTATATATATATTTGCTGTCTCATTTCACATTGCAAGACTAAAAACAGACTTCGTATAGGCATTCCTGCCAATATGTCTGGCTTATAATTAATTCCTAAAATGGTTTTAGCTGGGCCATTACCTCATCCCTTGCTCTGCTCTGTAATGTCCTCTAATTTTCTCTCTGAAGGAAGCCTGTTCTACACACTCCTAATTCATCAATGGGATGTGGCTTGTGTTACACTTGCCCACACATGGGTTAAGAACTACTCTTAGGTCTTTTCAAAGCTTGCTTGAGTCCTTAGAGTCAAACATAGGTTCTTATATTCCAGGGTGAGGAACCATTTTTCTGCCAAGGGCTATTTTGGATATGTATAACATCATTGTGAGGCCATACAAAATTATCAACTTAAAATTAACCTGCTATATTTGGTCAAACATTTAATTAACTCACCCCTAATGCCTTGACAAAGCTGGACCAAATGATTTCTTTCTTTGGCCTTATATGGCTCGAGGGCTAGATGTTCCCCATCCCTGTTATTCCTTCTGTAACTACTTCCTGAACACAATGCCAGGCAGGCCATCGGAATTAATGTTTATTTGTTGCTGAATAAATGTCTCAGAAAACACAGTCAACCCTACCTCCACCCATATGGATGCTTTTATCAAGTGTTTCCTCAGTGTGTTTAACAACAGAGAAGCAAAACAGCTTTTGAAAAAAGTGCAAATAAAGCAAATGTGAATACAAAGGTATATATTGTAATACATGTCGTTTTGGGGTTTAATGACTTTTTTTTTCCCCAAGAAATGTTTGCCCTTGGCTTACAGCTCAATCTGGTATTTTCTAAATAGTGCTGGAATCACCTTTTCTTATCCCAGAGTAATAGGGATGATAAGAAAGATGAACCTTCAGTACATTATGCTCACTAAAGTAAGCCAATCACAAAACAACAACAACAACAACAACAACACACAAATACTGTATGATTCTACTTATATGAGATACTTAAATTAGTCAAATCCAGAGACAGAATGTAGAATGGTTGCCAGAGGCTGGCAAGGATGGAGGACATGAGTAGAGTTTCAGTTTTGCCTGAAAAAACTTGAAAATGGATGGTGATGGCAGCACAATAATATGAATATACTTTATGCCACTGAACTGTACATTTAAAAATGGTTAAGATGGTGCCCTGGCGGGTGGTTGAGTTGGTTGGAGCGATGTCCTATACACTAAAAGGTCATGGGTTTGATTCCCAGTCAGGACACATACCTAGGTTGTGGGTTCTATCCCCCAGTTGGGGCACATATGAGAGGCAACCAATTGATGTTTCTCTCTCTCCCCCTTCCCTTTTCTCTAAAGTCAATAAAAGCACATCCTCAGTGGGGATTAAAAAAAGAATTACTTAAATAAAAAGGTTAAGATGGTAAATGTTATTATAATATCTATCTATCTATATCTATCTATCTACCTATCTATCTATCTATCTATCTATCTATCTATATACATTTTTACCACAATTTCCATCTATCTATATGTATATATGTGTGCATGTGTGTGTGTGTGTGTGTGTGTATACTTTTTTTACCACAATTTCCAAAATATATGTTAAATAAAAGTTTATCACTGATCCAAAGTGGGTCTAGGGTTGAGTAAAAGTATCAAGACAGTATGATTGGTCTACAGAGTCAGCAAACATGGTATGTCCCTCACCAATTCCCCTGTCCACTGCCCACAATTAATGATTATTAATTAATAATTCCAATATTCTTTCCTCCTGAGCCCAGATGCAACATCATAACCTTTCTTAACACAGGGCACTAACAAACAATTAGACTTAATATGTCAGCTATGTCAACACAGGAGAAAATTGTGAATGTCACGAAATACATATCAGAGAAAAAGAGAGTACAATAATAAACTCATAAGATAGGAAAAATCAACATCAACTTGATATATTAAGAAAAAAATTCTTTTTCAGCCCTGTCTCAAAAAAGTCCCAAAATAACTGAAAAAGAAGCAGTACCTTTGGCCAACACTATCACTCATTTGAACCCACATAATGCAGTTCAGGTCTCTATAAAGAACTTGAGCCCAGCTGGTGTGACTCAGTGGTTGAGTGTTGACTTATGAACCAGAAGTTCACAATTCGATTCCTGGTCAGGGCACATGCCCAGGTTGTGGGCTCGATCCCCACTATATTATTTTTTTAATTTCTTTTAAAAGTGAGAGGCCATTTCTTTTTTTCCCCTCAACATTTAAAAAAATATATTTTATTGATTTTTTACAGAGAGGAAGGGAGAGAGATAGAAAGTCAGAAACATCTATGAGAGAGAGACATCGATCAGCTGCCCTCTTGCACACCCTACAATGGAGATGTGCCAGCAAGCAAGGTACATGCCCCCAACCGGAATTGAACCTGGGACCTTTCAGTCCGCAAGCCGACGCTCTATCCACTGAGCCAAACCGGTCTCAGCTCCACTATATATATTTTTAAAAAGAACCAGAACTCTTTGAAGAATAATTGAAGTCTTGGGACAGGAAAATTCAGAGTGAGTCTAAAATATCCTATTGCTGCAGAGAGCAAAGATGCTTTTAAAAGCCACAGGTCAGTGCTAGAAAGAGAAAAGACAAAGTTAGGGGAGGCTCTTATTGTCCAAATTATAATCATGGGCTCATAAAGTCATCATCTAGAACAACATACATAAAAAGTTACTATAAAATGTAATATATAAGAGAAATAGCAATTTTATAGCTTTTATTAGGCTACAAGGTATTAACTACAACTCATTTGTTTCTTTTCTACTTAATACATAGACACTTGTTAAACATGGATCTATCAAGTATGAATGTGCACTTGTTTCTATCCATACTAGAGGCCCAGTGAATGAATTTGTGCAGGAGTGGGGGCCTATTGGACCAGGCTGGCTTGGGGGGCAAAGGATGTGGGAGCTTGGCTAGCTGGCCCACTTGGGGTGTGTGTGTGGGGGGTGATTGGGGGCAGGGCCAGACAGAGGGAGGGGCTGCAGGCAGTTGACTTTACGAGTATTTGTCATGTTGCAATCAGTATAAACAGTGAAGAAAATTTGCTTTGTCAAGTCCATAAATTTTGATGCCTTTGTTGAATAAGTAGTATATGACTATGAGAAGAGTCTTAATAATCACATTTAAAGAAATATTGCTTAATACATTCCCAAGATTATAAATTGGACATTAAACAATGCACAAACGGACACGAGTATTCCTTCCCAAGTACAAAAGTTCACTGGACACTAAAAATAAAAATAAAAATGACAAGTCTCTACAAGTTCAAGAAGACTGAAATTATATCAAGCATCCTCTCAGATCACAGTGAAATGAAATTAGAAATCAACTACAGTAAAACACACAAAACCTTTCAAACACATGGGTGGCTAAACAGCATGTTATTAAACAATGAATGGGTTACCAACAAGATCAAGAAAGAAATAGAAAAAATTTCCTGGAAACAAATGAAAATGAACACTCAACAACTCAAAATCTCTAGGACACAGCAAAAGCAATCCTGAGAGGGAAGCTCATAGCACACAGGCATACCTCAAAAAACAAGAAAAATCAGCAATAAACTGTTTAACCCTACAACTTAAAGAACTACAAAGAGAACAACAAGAAAATTCCAGAGTAAATAAAAGGAAAGAAATAATAAAGATTAGAGCAGAAATAAATAACATAGAGACTAAAAAATAAAAAAATCGATGAAACCAAACACTGGTTCTCTGAAAGGATAAACAAAATTGATAAACAATTAGCCAGATTCATCAAGAAACAAAGAGAGAGGACCTAAATAAAATCAGAAATGAAAGTGGAGAAGTAACCACTGTCACCACAGAAATACAAAGGACTGTAAGAAAATACTATCAACAACTATATGCCAACAAGCTGGACCATGTGGATGAAGAAGACAAATTCCTAGAAAAATCAGGAGGAATCAAAAACTTGAATAAGCCAATAACAACTGATGAAATAGAAGCAGTATTCAAAAAACTTCCAGCAAATAAAAGCCCAGGTATAGATGGCTTTACAGGAGAGTTTTTCCAAACATTCAAAGAAGAACTAACACGTAGGTATACTCCTCAAACTACTTCAAAAAATTGAAGAGGAACACTTCCTAACTCTTTATGAGGCCAGTGTTATCCTAATTTCAAAACCAGATAAAAACACTACAAAGAAAGAGAATTACAGGCCAATATCCCTGATGAATATAGATGCTAAAATACTCAACAAAATATTAGCAAACCATACCCAACAATATATTAAAAAGATCATACACCATGATCAAGTGGGATTCATTTCAGAAATGCAAGGCTGGCATAATATCTGCAAATCAATAAATGTGATACATCACATAAACAAATTGAAAGACAAAAATCACATGATCATATGAACAGATGCAGAAAAAGCTCTTGACAAAATCCAACACCCATTTTTGATAAGAACCTCTCATCAAAGTGGGAATAGAGGGAGCATATCTCAATATGATGAAGACTATATATGACAAATCTACAGCCAACATCATACTCAATAGGCAAAAATGAACACCATTTCACCTAAGAACAGGAACAAGACAGGGATGCCCACTTTTACCACTCCTGTTCGACATAGTATTGGAAGTGCTAGCCATAGTGATCAGACAAGAAGAAGAAACAAAAGGCATCCAAATTGGAAAAGAAGTAAAACTGTTATTTGCAGATGATATAATATTGTACATAGAAAACCCTAAGACTCCATCAAAAAACTACTAGACTTAATAAATAAATTTGTCATTATAGCAGGATACAAAATTAACATCCAGAAATCTATGGCTTGGTGCACAAATTTGTGCACAGGTAGGGTCCTTAGGATGGCCTGCAGAGATTTGGCCCCAGCTCACTCCCCAGCCTTGTAGCCCCACATCTCTGCCTGGCACCCCACCTTTGCCTGGCGCCACCTCCTCACCTATTTCACCATCCTGCCTGCCAGGTGATTGATCAGGACGGGACTGCTCCCACCCAGATCCCTCAGCACCTAGAAGCCAGGAAGCAGTCCAGCCCACCACTGCTGGTCGCTGTCTATGGGTGATTGGTGGGGTGATCAGGCCCCCATTTGCACCTGCCTTGGCCTGGTGCCACCCCCTTATCTGCTCCATCATCCCACCACAATCCTGTTCATCAGGATTGACAGTGCCTCTACTGCCACCCGCTGCCAGCGCTACGTCACCCCCTGGCGGTCAGCGCACAACACAGTGAGTGGTTGAACGACCACCCAAGGGGACAATTTACATATTAGGCTTTTATTAAATAGGATAATGAACTTACAAAAAGAGAAACTAAAAACAAAAACAAACAAAAAAACCCCAACCAATCCCATTTACCATTGCAACAACAATAAAAAATAAGATAACTAGGAATAAACTTGACTAAGGAGGTAAAAGACCTGTACTTGGAAAACCACAGGACGTTGAAAAAGGAGTTAGAGGAAGACATGAACAAATGGAAGAATATACCATGTTCATGGATTGGTAGACCCAACATCATTAAAATGTCCATACTATTCTAAGCAATCTATAGATTCAATGCAATCCCCAGTAAGATACCAACAGCATATTTCACAGACCTAGAACAAACTCTCCAAAAATATATATGGAATAAACAAAAAAGACCCTGAATAGCCTCAGCAATCTTGAGAAAGAACAAAGTTGGAGGGATCACAATACCAGATATCAAGTTATATTATGAAGCCACTGTTCTCAAAACTGCCTGGTACTGACACAAGAACAGACATATAGACCAATGAAACAGAACAGAGAACCCAGAAATTGATCCAAGCCATTATGCTCAATTAATATTTGACAAAGGAGGCAGGAACATACACTGAAGTCAAGATAGTCTCTTCAATAAATAGTGTTGGGAAAATTGGACAGATATATGCAACAAAGTAAAACTAGACCACCAGTTTACACCATCCAAAAAAATTAACTCAAAATGGATAAAGGACTGAAATGTAAGATGGGAAACCATAAAATCTTAGAAGAATCCATAGGCAGCAAAATATAAGACATACATTGTAGCAATATCTTTACCAATTCAGCTCCTAGGGCAATGGAAACTAAGGAGAAAATAAACAAATGGGACTATGTCAAAATAAAAAGTTTCTGCAGCAAAAGAAACCATCAACAAAACAAAAAGAAAGCCCACTGCATGTGAGAACATTTTTGTCAATGCTATTTCAGATAAGGGTTTATTCTCCAAAACTTATAGAGAATTCATACAACTTAACAAAAGGAAGATAAAAAATCCAATCAAAAAATGGTCAAAGGACCTAAATAGACATTTTTCGAAAGAGGACATACAGAAGGCCCAGAGACATGTAAAAACATGTTCAAAGTCACTAATCATCTGAGAGATGCAAATCAAAATGACAATGCAATACCATCTCACAGTTGTCAGAATGGCTGTCATCAACAAATCAACAAACAACAAGTGATGGCGAGGATGTGTAGGAAATGGAACCCTCCTGTACTGCTGGTGGGAATGCAGACTGGTGCAGCCACTGTGGAGAACAGTATAGAGTTTCCTCAAAAAGTTAAAATGGAATTCCCAGAGAACCAAGATGGCGGCATAAGGTATACACCTGCATGTGCTGCCTCTCACAATCACACCAAAACTACAACTAAAAGATAAAACGACTATCCCCCAGAACCATGGGAAAACTGGTGAAGTGAAAGTTCTACAACTAGAAGGAAAGAAAAAAGTGCATTGAGACTTGATAAGATGTGCAGAGGCTCAGAAAAACAGAGGTACAGAGACGCATGAAAATCAGGCTGGCGTGGGTGTTTTTTTCAATTGGGAGGAAGTTAAAGTTCCCGACTGATCTGAACTCCAATTTCTGGTGAGATTCTAGGGACCCAGACTTATACAGAGAGAAACTGCACTGTTGGTCATTGGGTCAGAAAGAGAGGGTGGCTGTTTTGCAGAGGTGCACACAGGAATAATTGTTTACTGTACTGGGACGTGGGACGTGGTACACATAACAACACGGAAACACAGAGACCCAGAGAGTGCTGACTAGCAGCCATCGCTGTTTGCCATGCCCTAGGGATTCCCTGAGACCCTGCCCTGCCCAATTTACAAACCCACCCAGCTGTGCACAGTAGTTTTTGCATATGAATGGTCTGCCCTCTCACAGCTTAACATAACAAATTGCAACTGGGTCAGACAACTCCAAAACTTCCAAACTCCAAGCAAAGAGGAGAAATCTGCAAATCTCTCTGCAGCTCCTGCTGGGTGGCCTCAGACACTAGCTGACTTGCACCTCCTTGGAGATCCAGGAACCAGTGTACCTAGAGGTCAGTGTGAGACGACACCAGATTTCAACTCCTCACATACGTAAGTGACACACTCAAGAGGCAGACTCAGTGAGCACCAAAGCCCCACTGAAGCAAGTCCTGCCCCATAAGGGTGTCTCCAGCACAGCAGTTCTTCCATTAATAGACACAGCTAATCCTCACAGTCAGTTGACCTGGAGGTCAATTCCTCCGTGTACCAATAGCAATCAAGGCTTAACTACAACAAGACTGTGTACCCAGCCTACAAAGGGGTGCACCAAGAGTGTCCACCTCAGGTGATTGGGAAAGCGGAGCTACTGGGCCCTAAGGACAATAGCACACAAAGCCACTCCATCAAGACAGGGAAGCAGCCAAAATGCGGAGACCAAGAAACATGTTTGAATGAAAGAAATGGAGGAAAGCAAACGGCTGGACATAGAGTTCAAAACCACATTTATAAGGTTACTCAAAAATCTTCTACAAACTGCCAAGAAACTTAGTGAGACCTTCAAGGATATTAATGAGAATGCAAAAAAAAAAAAAAAAAAAGGAAAAGGACCAATCAGAAATTAAGCATACACTGTCTGAAATAAAGAATAATATACAGAAATTCAACAGCAGACTAGAAGACCCCAAGAATCAAACCAAAGATTTGAAATATGAGGAAGTAAAAAACACCCAACCAGAAAAACAAAAAGAAAAAAAAGTCCAAAAATGTAAAGATAGCGTAAGGAGCCTCTGGGACAATTTCAAGCGTACCAACATCAGAATTAAGGGGGTGCCAGTAGAAGAGAGAGAGCAAGATACTGAAAACCTATTTGAAGAAATAATGACAGAAAACTTCCCCCACCTGGTGAAAGAAATGGACTTACAAGTCCAAGAAGTGCAGAGAACCCCAAACAAAAGGAATCCAAAGAGGACCACACCAAGACACATCATAATTAAAATGCTAAGGGCAAAAGACAAAAAAGAGAATCTTAAAAGCAGCAAGAGAAATACAGTTAGTTACCTGTAAGGGAGTACCCATAGGACTGTCAGCTGATTTTTCAACAAAAACTATGCAGGCCAGAAGGGAGTGGCAAGAAATATTCAACGTGATGAATAGCAAGAACCTACAACCAAGAATAATCTATCCAGCAAAGCTATCATTTAGAATTCAAGGTCAGATAAAGAGCTTCACAGATAAGAAAAAACTAAAGGAGTTCATCACCACCAAACCAGGATTATATGAAATGCTGAAGGGTATTCTTTAAGAAGGGAAAGAAGAAGAAAAGGGTAAAATGAAAATTATGAACAACAAAGTGATAACAAATACATATCTATCAACAAGTGAATCTAAAAATCAAGTGAATAAAAAATCTGATGAACAGAATAAACTGGTGAATATAATAGAATTAGGGGCATAGAAAGGGAATGGACTGAATTCTCGAGGTTAAGGGGTGTGAAGGGTGCGGGAAGAGATTGGACAAAAGTCTTACACCTATGGATGAGGACAGTGGTGGGGGTAAGGGCAGAGGGTGGGGCTAGGGAATCAGGTGGAGGGAAGCTATGGGGGGGGGAGGAACATCTGTAATAAACTGAACAATAAAGATTTATTTTAAAAAATGGAACTCCCATGTTACACAGTAATCCCACTTGTAGGACTATATCCCAAAAAATCAGAAACACCAATCAGAAAAGATATATGCACCTCTATGTTCATAGCAGCATAATTTACAATCACTAAGATTTGGAAACAGCCTAAGTGCCCATCAGCAGATGAGTGGATTAAAAAACAGTGATACACTGCAGCCAATTAAGCCAACCATCCTCTTTTCCCCATGAGGGCCTGGTGTGCAATGGCTGCAAACAGCAGCATTCTTGGTAGTGTACTCAAGCTGTTGCCTAGTATGGTTTGCCATAAGAAACCTTGGATACAGCCCTTTCTGGTAGAAACTTATGTCTGAACTCATGCTGGCCTCAATCTAGGCTCTGAATGGGTATGTGGGGTGCCTTTGGAAAGCCCCAAGGCATAGTGGCCAGTGTCCACATTGGCCAAGACGTCATGTCCATCCACATCAAGCTGCAGAACAAGGAGCATGTGATTGACCCCTATGTAGAGACAAGTTCAAGTTCCCTGGCCACCAGAAGATCCACATCTCCAAGAAGTGGGGCTTTACTAAGTTTAATTCAGATAAGTTTGAACACATGGTGGTTGAGGAGCGCCTCATCGCAGATGGCTGTGAGGTCAAATATATCCCTAATCGTGGTCCCCTGGACAAATGGTGAGCCCTGCACTTGTGAGAGTCTCAGTGCTTCCACCAACTTACACCCACCAAGAAGTCAACTTTCCATCCAAAAACAAACAAACAAACAAACAAACAAAACAGTGATACATCTACACAATGGAATATTACACTGCTGTAAAAAAGAAGGAACTCTTACCATTTTCAACAGCATGGATGGACCTAAAGAGCATTATGCTAAATGAAATAAACTAGTTAGAGAAAGATACTGGTAAATGTCACATGATCTCACTCATAAACTGATGAACAAAAATAAAGCCAGAGACATAGCAGATCAAATAGACCATCCAACCTAAGAGGGAAGGCAGAGGAGTGGTGGGGTGTAAGAGATCAACCAAAGGACTTATATGCATGCATATGAGCATAACCAATGGATGCACACAGTAGGGGGATAAGGGCATGTGCTGGGGGGTGGGATGGGTGGGGAGAGGACAATGAGGGGGAAAAGAGACTTATGTAATACTTTAAACTAAAAAGAATTTAAATTAAAAAAAGAAAAGACCATAAAAAAGATAAAACCAATTTGTAATCCCAGGACACTCAAGAACATTAGAAGAAATGATTGCTCAATAATTATTCTTATTTGGTGGGACTTGACTTATGAATCACCCTTCCAGGTGTGTTGAACATTTTTGCTTCCTCAATTTCATTGCCAACCTAGAGCTGTCAATTCCATACCTTTCGGCTCATCTGTTTTTCCTCTGGGGTTATCTTTTGTGGAATCCTTCAAGGTTCCATATTCTTTTTCCATCTTAGCTGCTTCTTCCTTGGTACTGTCTGTTTCTTCATGACTCTTCATTGATGGCGCTGTAATCAGATTGTGCACTGTGGTTATAACCCCAGACCCTACCCATTAATTAACTCCTAATGAAGAAATAAACTATTTAAAAAGTACAGTTTGAGTCTAGGTCATTTTTTTTTTTTAGCTGAAAGAGATCTTAGTGGTTATCTACTCCATCTCCCTCCTCCTATTTCACAGAGGGAGAAACTGAGGCCCAGAAGGGAGAGATGTACCACTGAGTTAGAAGAAGAGCTGGGCCAACCTGTCAGCTTTCTGGATTTTGGTTTAATGTTCTTTCTCTTCTTCCATACTCTGTCATTAGAGCCATGGATTATTTTCCTTACTTTAATTAATGTAGGCAATTAAGTGGGATATGTCAGGTCCCAACGTGAATCTGAGTCTTGATGCAAAATGCAAATAAGTCTGTAGTTGCCCAATCTCTATTTTGTTGTATATTTGAAGAACAGCTTATTACTGAGAATAGCACCTAAGAATTTGAGACTATGGCATTTGTTTGGGGCCCTGACCACCTTCTAAGAATCTTAAGTAAAGGTGTACATTGATTTTCAGTGCTTCTTGGGATCAGATTTCTATGCTGAGGCTGGCCACAAAATAATCAAGGTTGTAGCTCTTTAATCCTCTGGTTGGATTTCAGATTTTAAAACTTTAAAAAATCTATAATTCTTTATCAATGCTTACTGAAGTTTATTATTTATAATTCAAAAGGGTTGTTGTACTAAAAGCTAGAAAAATGTTAAATAAATCATACCTGAGAAAAGCTTGCTTTTGTTGTCAGTAACATTTTTTTCTAGCTTGCTCTTGGTCTGAAGAGCAATTGTTTCATCCAAGTTTTCTTGAGGAAGGAGGGGAAAAATATAATTTTACTTCCTGGAAGATATTATCAAACTTCTACTAAAAATGTTCAAATTTCACCAAAAATATCACAATAGGAATTTCATGATATTAACACTGCTAGAAAGATGCTTTGACATAGATTTATTGCTAGCCACTGCTAAAACATATAGGGTTGAAACCTATAATTAACACCATGGTTTTGGCCTACTCAATACCTTCTGGTAACTACATCTTAGTTTTCCTTTGGAGAACCCACACCTCTCCCAGTCTCAGCACATTTGGCTCAAAGTCTTCCACCCCCTGGACTACAGTGATTGGTTCAAGGAGAAGAATGTGACTCAAGCCAGGCCAATTAGATTCAATGCTAAAACCATTGGGAGAAAGAGATTCTCTTCCCACTGGGATTGTTGTTCTATGAGGATGTGAGATTGGAGCTGTGCTAGTCATCTTGTTCTTATAAAGAAACCACTTGTTTAAAATGAAAATGTGGAAAATCAGAGCTGTCAGATGGGGAGTAATAGACTCCTCCTTACACTATTGGTAGACTTCACAAACATGAAGCCTCTAACCCTGGACTTTTCAGTTATATGAGGCAATTAAATTTTCTTTTCATTTAAGCCAAAGAGTTGGATTTCCATCATTTAGGATTCTCATTAATTCATGAGACAGCTAGTTCGATTGTTAGGTAGTCATAAGGGTGAGAATTTCCCTATTCTTAACAAGATGAAATCTTATCCTTGTCTTTGTCCTAAATATGCCCTTTGGAGTAACATCACATGGATGTTATTAGACATGAATCTAGACTGTAACCAGCTAAAGATAGACAATGCATTTGAATCTACATTCTGTATTCAGTTATTCAACTAGCCACATATCCTGTCTCACTAATAGGGCCGGCCTTTTTTGCTATTTGCAAACAAGCATGTCCTTGCAATTAATCTATAAAGAATCCATTATTACTTTATATTATTCCTCTCTGAGTAAACTCTCCTTTCCATTCTACCCCATGCCTCTTTTGAGAAGAAAACCAGTATATTTTATTGTATGATGCAGTCTGTTTTATTCCAGATAACATTTTGGTATATTTCCGTCCAACTTTGTATACATACATTCATTTTTTAACACCAAAGTTGAATGGCTTTAAGCCACATTCTAAATGACTTTAAGCATTCAATACCATGCCATAAATATTTCCTTTTGTCATTAATCCTTATCAACAATGTCTACATTGCATATATAATAAACATACAATTATTAAAAACACAAACATTTGAAAGTAAAATTTAAGTAGTCTAACATAAGAATCACTAAATAATATATTTTAGATATTTTCCTTTTGTGGAATATCTAGGTTATTTACACTTTTTTTGTTCCTAAAAACCAGTGCTGTCCAATAGAATTTTCTGCAATGACAGAAATATTTACTTCTATATTGTTCAATGTGGTAGCCACAAGGTACATGTGGCAATTGAGCACTTAAAATGTGCCTATCATATGAAAAACTAGATTTTAAATTTTCCCTCTCCTGGGTATATAGCCCAAAATTTGAAATCATGTATTTGCAAAGATATATGCACCCCTATGCTCATTGCAGCATTATTCACAGTGGCTAAGACATTGAAACAACCAAAGTATTCTGTGATAGAGTAATGGATCAAGAAGATGTGGTACATAGACACAATTGAATATTACTCAGCCATAAGAAAGGATAAAGTAGTACCATTTGCAACAACATGGATGGACCTTGAGAACATTGTGCTAAGTAAAATAAGTCGATCAGAAAAAGCTAAAAACCATATGATTTCACTCATAAAATTGATATAAAATGAAACTCATGAACACAGACAGCAGTGTGGTGGTTGCCAGAGGTCAGAGGGTAGGGGGAGAAGGAGATCTTAATAAAAGGTGACAGCAGATTTGACTTGTGGTGGTGGGCAAATGGTGCAATATACAGATCTTGTAACAAAGAAACCCATACCTAAAACTGGCATGTTCATATTGACCAATGCCACCCCAATCAGTTTAACAAATAAAAATAAATTTTGTTTAATTTTAATTACATTTCAGTTTATGTTTTTAATTTTTATTATTTTTAAATGTATTTTTATTGATTATAGAGAGGAATGGAGAGGGAGAGAGAAACATCAATGATGAGAGAGTCATTGATTGGCTGCCTCCTACAGGCCCTACACTGGGGGATCAAGCCCACAACCTAGGCATGTGCCCTGACTGGGAATCGAACTGTGACCTCATGGTTCATAAGTCAACACTCAACCATTGAGCCACGCCGGCTGGGCTTGATTACTTTCTATTTTAATAGCAACATGTGATTAACAGCCACCATATTGGATAGTACAGCCATAAACAGTAGTGGCAATATATACCTTGTACATAAGCCTTGTGGTGTGCCTAATTTATTTCCATATAAAAAAGGATTAAAGTGTGGAAGTTCTGAGTCATGGGACATTGGTATGAAACAATGACTGATTTGAAACAGTCTTTGATCTACTGTTAAGTGAGTAAGTGGTCCACAGAGCACTATGTATATAGCATGAATCCATGTTTTTGTTAAGTCAGATAAAAGATAAAAATGACATAGGGCCTGGCCAGAATGGCTCAGTTGGTTGAGTGGCGTCCCATGGACAGAAAGGTCACTGATTAGATTCCCGGTCAGGGCACATGCCTGGGTTGCTGGTTTGATCCCCAGCTAGGCCTCAGAGGTCATGTGGACAAAGGCAAATGCCTCTATTTCTACATCTTTTAAATAAAGAATTTAGTAAACTGCTGGCTCTGTAGAAGGGTGCTCTTTTCTCCTATTCACATACAAATCTCACTGGTTAAAGTCAAGACTCTTTTAGTATTTACCATTCAAATATAATTGAAAAAAAAAAGCTCAAGTTTGATAAAATTGTCTCTATGTTAGCAGGACAAAATACAACAAATATGAAGTATATGTACTAAAATTGGATCTATAAAGATTAAAAGTTGATTAAAACGTCTGATTATTTTTTTAATATGCATTATCAAGCTGGGCAATTCTGTTAACCCAGATAATACAGACTATTTGGCATAAATTATCAGAGAAATGAAGTAATTACTGCCAAATTCCTAACTCCCTTTGGACGATGAAAACTAACCACAGTAAAAATAAAACAGATAGGACTCTCACCAAGGTAGGAAACACCTTCTTCTGGAGATATTGTGCCATATTTGACCATCATCTTCACAAAGTCAATCAGTGTTTTCATGATAGTAATCAGTGTTTCTTTTTCTTTTGCCTCTTTTTCTATATAAAAGGATGAAATGATTTTTTTTAAAGTAGTGGCATACAGTTCTACTTTTCAAAAAGTACAGCATTTTATTGAAATATTTCTCCCTATATTTATATCTAAACCTACTTATATTTAATTTATAGAAAGCCTAAGTCTTGCTTGGGAATACAGAGCAATGTACAGGAATGCTAAGCTTTTCCAGAAGTGGACAATTTTAACTTCTCCAAAAAGATTTACTTTAATCTAAAATATTTTATTAATGGAGTAGATGATAGAGACAGTTTATAACCTGAAACAATATGAATTCAAAACGAAAAGTAGAAGGTTGGTGACCCAACAACTTTCTCTACTCAGACTATACGTTTTGAGGGAAAGAACTACCTGTGTTCATTAATAAAGCTTAATACTGCATTTTATATAAGAATATACATTTATCTTTATTTTTTAAATATAAGATTTATTTTTAATGGTAGTATATATTACTTTCTAAACTTTCATTTGAAAAGATATATGTATACAGTAAAAGTATTCCAATAGTGCAGAAGTAAATAATAGTCAAAGTAACATTTTCTTCTTCTCCCAACACCTACTCCCTATAGTTAACCACTAGTAAGAGTTTCTTGGGAACTCTTCATATTTGACATACTGTTTTACATCTTGATGTAACAAGATGGCTAATGATTCCATAAAAGTTCAGTAGATATACTAATTCTAAAACCATTAAAAAATCTATTGCTATTCTTTTAGCTGCTTTTAAGGATTTTCTTTATATACTTCTTGCCCTTTCCCCCTCATCTTTTCACCCTTCTCACACATGAGGTTAGTAGCCAACAGAGATTAGTGTACATTTCTCTACCAATGGGGACTGGAAGTCTTTCTTCTTTGTTAAGTCAGATAGAAGATAAAAATGACATAGGGCCTAGCCAGAAACAGTGAAAGGCAGGAAAAGCACCAAGAAAAGCACCTGATTTGCTGATTCAGACTATCCCTGGGATTGACTGTTTCAAGAGCTAGACTAAGGAGCATGAGTGCACAAACCCACTGTGGGCCTCTTATACCAAGCTCCATTCCACAACCTGTCTTTATCAATATTAGAGATATTTTGGTTTTCTACCCACTTTATCATTTCTCAATTGGTTCAGACCTTGAGTGAGAAAGATAGGTACCATCAAAGATCTCAATGTAAGTATTTAAATTAAAAGCCTGCAAAAATAAAGGCAATATGGAATGGGGTCAAAGAATCTGAAAGATTAAAAACAAATAAAATAAGGACTATCTCATGTAGTAGAATATTTAAAATACCATCAAAGTCACATGTTTGGGAGAAAGGAAAGTTAGGAGAAGAGATGTGGGGAGAGATTTTGAAAAAGGGCTGGTAAATAACTGCAGGCATCTTATTATTTGCTTAAGGTCACAGCCATATAAATCCTTGGTATCATGCTAATGCTCTTCACTGACAAGAGGTGAATCACCAGGATGACACAGGATCTGAACTGGGCATCTGTCAACCAGTTGGGCAAGATGACTCAGAATGGACCCTCAAGATTACCAACCCTGCAGTCACTAACAGAGGAGCTGGTGCCATCTGGCCAATGTCTGGAATTGAAGGACAAAGAACAACAAAGGATGTTCTCCAGTAATAAAAGCCCACTTTAAGGTCACTTCTTGGGAAAATATTGTTAGAATTACAGAAATATTTATTAAAACATTCGATTTGGGACTGAATTTTTGAATAGGAAGAGGAAAAGCCATCTGTCTGGACAATAATAACAACAGAAAATTTGTCCAATATTATCCTCCTTACAGATTGACCAAAAATTAACATGAACTAAAATCTTCAGTTAACTTATTTTGGTACACATATAAGAGAAAGAGCAAGACACATTAAAGTCTTTGTTTTTTTAAAAAAAACAAATCATTTCCAAGTCTGTTTTGGGCTTCTGACCGCCTTTAATCCAATATTTATTTCACTGTAACTCATTTGAAGACTGAAGTTGAAAATGTCTGAAAAACAAAATTCTGAATCATTTAAAAAATAATCAGTTATGTTCCACACACTGTTCCCACTAAAATGGGAATATTTGCAGTAAGAGTGGAGGCTGAACTGCATCAAGCTGGGACACTGATTCATCTACACACCTGCACAAGGTTCAATGCAGCACATGTTCAGTAACTGTTGAACAAATAACTGAGCCCTCTGTTAACAAGAAGATTAAATTGTCCAGAAACTCCACCTTTCCTGATTATCCTTTCCTAAATATTGCCATGACTAGGTCACTTCTTTAGAAAAAATTGATATGAACTATTTTCCACAAGGTTACAATACATCATTGAGGATTACATCTGGAAACTGAAAACAGGAAGAGAAAACCACCCATACATTTCCTGGAACTATTGTTTCTGTTCCACATAGTCAGAAAACAGTTTTTACCTGAATCAATACTTTTCAGGAGTGCATAGAAGTTTGGAAAATATTGGAGTTCCTCAAAGTTGTCTTCACTGTAGGTTTTCGTTCTCCTTTCTAAGCCATTTGTCAAGGTTAAGGTATTAGATACTGTTTCATCATTTTCTCCATTAGCAAAACCATCTTGAATTGCTGCCATTGGAATCTCCAGTGGGAATTTTAAAAATCAATGATAAATAAACATTTTGTTAGAACTAATGACACTCCAGTTTGATTCTTTCCTCTGATGTGCCTTTGACTGTGAAATACAAGAATACTTCCTCCTAAGAGATCAACCAAAGGATTTGTATGCATGCAGACAATTTGGGGGGTGAAGAGGGGGGTGAAGGCATGTACTGGGGGGTGGCAGTGGGTGGGAAAAGCATGTGCAAGAAGAAGTAGGGAGAGGTCAATGGTGGAAAAAAGGAAACATATGTGATACTTTCAACAATAAAGAATTAAAAAAAAAATACTTCCTCCTTTGCCTGCTCCTGCAGGATCAAATCCTTTTCTAGGCATGAGGATGGGCATCTAGTCACATGGAAAAGTCATTGAGACATAGAGACTGAAGACCCTGGATCCTGCTCAGGGAAGAATTAGGGAATTTCTAGGTTTCTATTCTGGCTGAGTTCCCTCCATCAGTTCTCATGACTGTCTCCTGGTAAAATTGCCAAGAAGAGGAGCTTTGAGTTTACAGACTCTACCAAGAAAGATGGTGCAAGGTATAGAATATCTATATTTAACAGGAGTAAAGCAGTCACACCTTGGAGATTTTTGGGTGACATTTAAAGGGCTGTCTAGAAAGATGCATAAGACTCTTTTTCCTAGACTTGATCCATGCCCAGGTTCTCATATTAGTGATCCATTCTCCATTCAGTGAACCAGACAGAAATTTATAAGTTTTTTTTTGCTTCTTCCTCTTCCTTTTCTTCCATTCGGTAGTGCTTTTAGACCTACTTTCAAAATTTATCCCAGTCCTCACTGGTTTGGTTCAGTGGATAGAACATTGGCCTGCAGACGAAAAGGTCCCAGGTTTGATTCCAGTCAAGGACACATGCCCAGGTTGCAGGCTCAATCTCCAATGGGGGGCGTGCAGGAGGTAGCCAATCAATGATTCTCTCTCATCATTGATGTTTTTCTCTCTCTCTCTTTCTCTCTCTCTCTCCCCCTTCCTCTCTGAAATCAATAAAAATATATTTTTTAAAATTATCCCAAATTTGTACTTTTCTCCCTTTCTCCCTACCCAACTCCATTCCAAACTGCTTTCATCTCTTACATTCTAACTAGTACACCACCCACCTCCAATCTATTCCCAATATTGCATTTTCTGCATTTGTACCCAGAGTTGTTTTAAAAACTGACTATGTAACCCCTTTGCTTATAATCTTTGGTGTTTTTCTATTGTTATGATTAAGATCAGAATCCATCCATGGCTCATAAGGCCCTGACTGGTCAGATCTGGGTCCACCTTCCCATTCTCACCTCCTATTGCTCTCTCTCTATGTTCCAGCCACATTGTGCTTGTTTTAGTTACTTGGATACTCCACAAATCCTTTTGCACATACTGGCTCTCATAGTCACAAGTTAATTTCTCTTCAGCCTTCAGTTTTCAGCTCAGGTTGCTTTCTTAGGGAAGCTTTCCTGGATCCTAAGTCCAGGACAAGTTCCTTTTATTATAAGTGCTCATAAAACAATGTTTCTTTCCTCAGAGCACTTAATGCAGTTGCAATTAAAATACATGGCTATTTAAAAACCATCTATCATAAGTTTCTTGAGAGCTAGGGATTATGCCCTTTTAAATGAGCATTATATCCCTAGTGCTTGGTACATAGTTGGTACCTCAATAAATATTCATTCCATTGAGTTTTTTTCCGGGGGGGGGGGGTGGAGAGAGGGAGTGAGAGAGATATTGATGTGAGAGAGCCACATTGACTGTGCCTCCTGCACATGCCCTGTTCATGGGTGAGGTGTCAACCTGCAACCTGGTACATGCCCTTGACCAGGAGTCAAACCCTTGATTCTTCAGTGAGCAGGCTAACACTTTAACCACTTAACTACACCAGCTAGAGCTGGTACCTCAATAAATACTTATTTAAAAATATTTCATTTGCATTTTATTTACATTGATGCATTTAGATAACATAAGTGAACAGGTGGAGAATATGGACATTTTATTTTTTTAAATATATTTTATTGATTTTTTTACAGAGAGGAAGGGAGAGGGATAGAGAGTTAGAAACATCGATGAGAGAGAGACATCGATCAGCCACCTCCTGCACACCCCCCACTGGGGATGTGCCTACAACCAATATATATGCCCAGAATAGAACCTGGGACCTCTCAGTCCACAGGCCGTGCTCTATCCACTGAGCCAAACCGGTTCTGGCAAATATGGACATTTTAGAGATGAGAAATAAGGAGTATATAATTGGAGTAAATGATAGTGAAAATAGCTAACAGTATGTCAGTTTCAGTTTAGATTGATAAGCTTGAATGAAAGTGATGAGTTTTTTTATAAAGCTAGAAAGTTCCTAGTGGCTAGATCTTCAAAAACTGTTTTAAAAGATGGCAGCTGATTGGGATTGGAAGTAGAGAGAACAAAAGAAAGCTTTTAGACTATCTAATAACAAAAACCAAGACCCAACTTATGTGTCCCAGGAGTATGCAAGCCTATCTACTCTTTTTCCTTGTGTTTGGGATAGGATATTTAAGGGGATGAGAGGCCATGAGGCCTGGGTATTCTGGTGGATAAAATCAAAGAAGAGGTGAAGAATTTGATATCTTCCTATTGTTAGCTCCATCTAGAGTTTTAAAGAGAATTCAAGTAGACAAAAATTTCAGCATTTTGGCTGAGATTAGAGAAGAGATAAAGAGGCAAGGAGTCCAGCAAGGAAAAGAATGAGTGACTGGTCTAAGTAAAGGATGATAGACCACTGAACCAATGAAAAGAGGAAGGACCAGGTAAGGGAGTACAGGCTAGAATAGAGGTAGCTCAGGCAACCAGGTCTGGAGGATATAAAAGTGGGCGTGGCAGAAGATCAAGTCAACCTGAGCTTTTAATTTAAAAAAAAAAAAGGGAGAATCCAAGATGGCGGCATAGGTAAACACCTACACTGCTGCCTCACACAACAATTTCAAAACTACAACTAAAAGACAGAACAAACATCATCCAGAACCACAGGAAAGCTGTCTGAGTGGAAATTATACAACTAGAAGGAGAGGGGCTCACAGAGACCCTGAGGAGCTGCAAAAAGCTGAGGTACGGAGACGCCCGGGTGGAGAGAGCGGGTGCCGGAGAACCTGGCTGGCTTTCTCTGGCAGGAGGGAAACGGAGATTCCAAATGGCATTGAACTCCTTATCCTACGACACTAAACCCCAGATCCAGCTAAAACTCATATGGGGGGAGTTTGGACTGTGCAAAGGGAGAAGTGCACAGAAATTTAGGGGAGTCGCAAAAGATCAGAAGTCTAGTGGCGCGCATGGCACTGTGCACAGAGGACAAACTGCTGATTGTGCCGCTGATTTTCACGAGTGGGCGAGAGACAGATCCTCCCAACTGTGCCATTTCTAACTCCACTAAACCCCAGTTTCGGGCGAAACCCTGGGGACCCAGACTCATATGGTCCTGGAGTGCAGGGGAGCCGGAGGGGCAGCAGTCTAGAGGCACTGCGAAAGATAGCACCTGCACACACACAGGAACTGCTCCAGTGATTACCCAGTCACATGAGACTCAGGGGTCGTGGAGGGTGGGGCTGACTGGAAGGCAAGGTGGTCTGTTAAGCCCTGAGACTCCACCCATCCCAAGCTCAACAGAGAGGCTTTTGCAGTTTTGCAACTCTTGTATCATAAGGCTGAATCCAACACAGAAGTTCTCCTGGCAGAGTGAAAATGCCGAGACAAGGGAAGGGATCACAAACAAAAGAAATGGAGGAAAACAAACGACTAGATATAGAGTTCAAAACCACGCTTATAAGATTTTTCAAGAATATCCTAGAAAAGTTGGATAAAGTTAGCGAGACCCAAGAGGAGATGAAAAAGAACCAAGTGGAGATGAAAAAGAACCAACTAGAGATGGAAAAGGACCAACTAGAGATGAAAAAGAACCAACTAGAGATGGAAAAGGACCAACTAGAAATTAAACATACACTGACTGAAATAAAAAAATATTATACGGAGTCCTAACAGCAGACTAAAGAAAGGCAAGAACCAAGTCAAAAATTTGAAATATAAAGAATCAGAAAACACTCAACTGGAAAAGCAAGAGAAAAGAATCCAAAAATGTGAAGATAATGTAAGGAGCCTCTGGGACAGCTTCAAGCATTCAAACATCAGAATTGTGGGGGTGCCAGAAGAAGAGAGAGAACAAGATACTGAAAACCTATTTAAAGAAATAATGACTGAAAACTTCCCACATCTGGTAAAAGCTATAGACAAGTCCAGGAAGCACACAGAACCCCATATAAAAGGAATCCAAAGAGGACTACAGTAAGATACATCATAATTAAAATACCAAGAGCAAAAGACAAAGAGAGAATCTTAAAAGCAGCAAGAGAAAAACAGTTCATTACCTACAAGGGAGCACCCATACGACTGTCAGCTGATTTCTCAACAGAAACGATGCAGGCCAGATAGGAGTGGCAAGAAATATTCAACGTGATGAATAGCAAGAACCTACAACCAAGAATACTCTATCCAGCAAAGCTATCATTCAGAATTGAAGGGCAGATAAAGAGCTTCACAGATAAGAAAAAGCTGAAGGAGTTCATCAACTCCAAACCAGTATTATATGAAATGCTGTAAGGTACTCTTAGAAGAGGAAGAAGAAAAAGGTAAAAGACAAAAAATTATGAACAACAAATAAATATATCTATCAACAAGTGAATCTAAAAATGAAGTGAATTAAAAATTTGATGAACAGAATAAACTGGTGAATATAATAGAATCAGGAGCACAGAAAGGGAGTGGACTGATAATTCTCAGGGGGAAAGGGATGAGTGGTGTACATGGAGAGACTGGACAAAAATCATATACCTATGGATGACGTCAACAGGAGGGAGGGAAGGGTAGAGGGAAGGGTGGGAACTTGCTGGAGGGGAGCTATGGAGGGGGAAAAAAGAGAGAAAATGTAATAATCTGAATAATAAAGATTTAATTAAAAAAATAAAATAAATGGGGGGCATATAATGATATCCACAGTGAACAAAAGTTTGATACCAAAAAAGCTGTGAAATATTTAGTTTCGTTACACTGGAATTACACAAATAGTTGTTATGTGAAATAAGCATTTTACATAATATTATGTGTTATTATATTGCAGGATATAAGATGTAACCTTTACTGTGTAATATCACACGATCTCAAAATTATTTTTAAAGTTGAGTTCATTTATATCTTTTAAGTTATTGGTATTTCATGAATACTTAGGTGAGCTAAAAATATCACATAACCCAAATCTTCTTTGGCACCAAGTGAGGTACTAATTATATACAGATTGCATTAACTATATGCAGATTAAACACACACAGATTCATGTCCACCACATGCATACATACACATATACATTGCATGCTCTTGTATATTCACATATACATACCACTTTCTCTGGTATTTTTCCACTCTGATTCTCAGTCTTGCTTGTGGGTTTATTGAGTTTCTCTTCATAACTGTTGGCTTCCTTAGAGATTAATTTTTGTAAAACCTCTGCTACTTCATCTTCCAGTGTATGGGCTTGACTTTCTGTGATCTGTTATAGTAAAAACATATGTGGCTATTACTCCCATATTTATGGTTTAAAAATATCTAGAATAAACTCTGTAGTTGAACAGAGTTCTAGAAGACAAGAGAGTCTTCTGTCCCCCCACCGCCCTTCTGGACAACCCTTGTTATGCCTCCATACATGTAGGTCTTCATAGTGATTGACTAGCACTCCTGTGAAAGAAGTGTCTTTGGGCTCACCATGCAAGTGGTCAGTCTTATCTGTTGGAACCCACAGAACACTTACTTTGAGACATATCTTGAGGATTGTTTCTCAACCCTCAGCTGCAAGTCATGGTCAGGTAACCTTTGAAACCTGAAAATTTAGTACCCCCCTGAAGCCTGCAAGGACTGTGTAGGGTTGGGAGCCAAGCTGAGGCAGAGTCAAACTGGATTGCTTAGTTTCTTAGATATTGCATGCCTTTTTTCATGCTATTTTCTTCTTACCTTACACATGTCTGTTACTTAAACTGGTTAAATCCTAATCATCCTTCTAAACTCACTTCTAACACCTCCTCTTCTGAAGCTTTTCCTTATAGCTCAAGTAGATATAATTCATCTTCTGGCAAACAAACTGAGCTTATGGTTCTTATGCAGCTTCCATCATATGCGTGACTGTACTTATCTAATTCCTCTGATAGACTACTTTTCTAGAGGGAAAGAATGGTGGCTTACTTGTCCTGGAAATCTGTAGTAACTAGTATAAAGTAGATACATTATAAACATTTGACTATTTGAATCAAATGGCTTGGCTTCTTAGCATATTCCAAACTGTATTAAGAATTTGGTTTATTCTCATGCATGTGACTCACTAGGCCAAGATTCAGGAGTTTAGAAACAATCTTGTCAAATACTCCTCTGTCATTTTCCTCATAAATTCTGGTGGCAATTTTCTCAACAATGTCTTCAGCAGTTAAAGGAGTTCCGTCTAGCTGATGAAGGCCATCTGGATCATCTGAAGAGAGCAATCACAATTTCACATCATGGTGAAAACATAGTTCTATTTCTTGGATTATATTAGATTTCTACTCTATACCTTGCTCTTGTACATTTTAATATGTCTGAAATATATTTATGGTGGTGCTTGGTTTATAGAAACTTTTGGTTTGAAATAAAATTTGATGTCAAGTGAAGAAACTAGGATGACAGTGAAAATTCTGAAAGCCTCTGATGTGATTATAAGAGGCAGAAAAATCTGAAGTCAACACAAAAGGCCTCTCTATTTTTTATTAGCACTAATAACACAAATAATATTATCCTTCTAATTTTGAAGTATGCCATATTTATCTAGTATGCCATATTGCTTAAAGCAACCTTCTATATATAAAATAATGATATTCTATTTCCATGCAAGGAGTAGATTAGTAGTATATACCCCATTGGCAGGCCAATTCACGGACCGAGGGGGCAGGCCCTGCCTCACACCCAGAGTCACAGAGTGTGTACTCAAGATTTTATGACTAACCTGGAATAAATGTTTATTTCTTTTCACAATTTTTAAAATTAATTGATTTTTTTTTCTTTTTGGAGGAAGAAGAACACACACACAGAGAAACGTTGATTTATTGTTCCACTTGTTTATGCATTCATTGGTTGATTCTTGTATGTGCCCTGACCAGGGATCAAACCCACAAACGTGGCATACTGGGATGATGCTCTAACCAACTGAGCTACCCAGCCAGAGCTTAAATGTTTACTTCTCTGTGAACATGTACCAGAATGCCTTTATACTAGTATAAAGCAGCTTAGTGTGACAAGCCTCTTTCTCTAGTGAATAGGGAAATTATTTTATGCACCTGGAATTTAAACCTTTAAAATGTGACAACAGATTTGCACAAAGCAGTTTGTAAATCTATGTAAATGCCTGCAGAGAAGACTATAAATATATATCCTTGGCTCTCCTGGGAATACTTTGGGAGCATTATTTTAGGGAAGGGACGATGCAGTTGGGTTGGTGACAAGGAAGCAGGGTACCTTGTCCTCGGAGAACTCCCAGGAGTCAATTGGTCTTTTCCAATCTATATCACATGGAGCAGTCTATTCATATGTGCAGTCTACAGGGCACTTAACTTCCCTTGTCACCTCTAGGCAGATTGGAAAGATCAGAATGATAGCCCTAGTGATACGTCTTGTTACATACATATCCTCTAGACTGCTCTAGAGGAATATAATAAGAGTATCTATTTCATGGGACTGTGAAGATAAGATTAAATAAGATGTAAAAGCACCTTTTCAATTACAAAGTATTATGTGAAAGTTAATGTAGTGTTATTGTAGCAGACAGTGGATTTGTACCTGAAATAAAGGAACTGCAATTATCTTCTAGAGAACATAAACATTGAATCCCTGGCCAAATTCTGTCCAAATAATTCTGACTATATTCACTTAAAGAAGGAAGAACCTCGTATTTCTATTCTGATTCTGCCCCTTTCTTCCATGGCTTCTGGGGATCCAAACAAGAAATGTTGTCCATGGTCTTTCTGAATATGTGGAGATGGAGGTCTATGCAGCCTGAGCTGATTATTTTCTTGTTGTTTGGAAAGAAGCCAAGGAAAATAAATAGTGTGATTATGCCAGGAGGACTGGAAGTTTTCTGGCATTATATTGGGGTTACTGAGCTGTCAACCAACCCATGAACTCTAGTCCCTTTGAACCCTGTGAACTAAAGTGACTAATGAACACAAACATCCTGTAAAATCAGTTCCTCTCCTGGCTGACTGAAAATTGGATTCATCATCTGGGTGTTGTTTTGTTTTGTTTCAGGAGTAGAGACCCATTATCAGTTCGGTGTGATTTTTTTTTTCCATTTGTGGGTTACAGATCAGACTGTTGGAAATAGGTGGAACAGAAACTGCCTGGGTCTATGCAGAATTAGAAGAAATTATTTCCTTTCCCACTTATCCTCAGGATCTGAAAAATAAAGACTATTGGTTGCCTGCTGGAGCTACCAATAGTCTTCCTTTTTTCAGACCCCAATGGATAAATGGGAAGGGAAATAAATAACTGAGATGATTGCTTTTCAGTACATTTAATTCACAACAGGGAGAACATTAGCAACACTCAAGAAATGGCCTCTGTCCTCTGCTGCACTGCTGTATCGCCCTGAACCAGGAACTTAGGCCTCCCTTAGCAGAGCTTGCTGGATGGGGTCAATAACAACCATCGGGCCTTGCTCCTTACCTTCCTCTGATTTCCCCTGGCTCCTCTAAAATGGACAGAATTACTCAGAATGACTTCTCTGATGCTGGTGAAGGGGTATTTCACCCTCCTGTGTAGACCATCAAGAGAAAGCCAAACATGAGTTCAACATTTAAAACATTTTAAAAGCAGCTATAACATTCTAAGAAGTGAATGTAAAAGGGCCATGTTCTTCCTGGTTAGGTTTTGCCAAGTTATGTTTTGAATCTCTGGCATTTAATATGGCACTTGACATTCATTTGCTCAATACATTTTTATGAAAGTCTTAATATAAGCCAGAACTGGAAATAGAGTGACAAAGAATTTAGGCCTGGTCCCTAACTGCACAGAGCTTATTGTCTAGTTCAGTGGTTTTCAACCTGTGTGCCACAAGATTTTTTTTTAAAAACATGCAATACCTGACTATTTAGTTAGGGGCACTGACCTCTTCTCCCTTAGAGTGTCAAACTTAAAAAATGACAATAGCCCCAGCTGGTTTGGCTAAATGGATAGAGCATCAGCCTGCAGAATGAAGGGTTCTGGGTTCAATTCTGGTCAGGGGCACATGCCCAGGTTGCAGGCTCGAACCAGAGTGGGGGGCATGCAGGAGGCAGCTGATCAATGATTCTTATCATTGATCTTTCTCTATCTCTCTCTCTCCTTTCCTCCCTGAAATCAATAAAAATATATTTCCTAAAAATGACAATAGCCAGAGAACAACCAAGATGGCAGCATAGGTAAACACCCGTACTTGCTGCCTCTCACAACCACAGCAAAACTAAAAGACAAAATAAGTATCATCCAAAACCATAGGAAAACTGGTTGAAAAGGAAAGAAAAAAGCGCATTGAGACTGGTAGGAGGTGGTGGAAGTGTGGAGGTGTGGAGGTGTGGAGGTATGGAGGTATGTGAAACGGGCTGGCAACTGGGTGCACTGTTGTCTCTATCAATTGGGAGGAGATACAAGCTCCTGATTGCTATGAACTCCTGTTCCGGCAAGATTCTGGGGACCCAGACTCATACATGGAGAAACTGGACTGTCTGGCATGGGCCAGAATGTGAAGGCGGCTTTCTCTCAGAGGTGCTTACTGCGATCATTGTTCCTGCACAGGGCCTAGGGACACAAAGATCCAAGGATTAGTCTGGAGCAAGGCTGACTGGCAGCTATTGCTGTTTGCTCTGCCCTGGTGATTCCCTGAGACTTTGCCCCACCCAATTTATAATCCCACTCAAGCTAGGCACAGAGGCTTTAGCATATAAATGGTCTGTCATTTGGCAACCTAAAACTTAAACTGCAGCTGGGTCAGAGAGCTTCAAATCTTCCAAAAGAAGGCCTAAAGCTCTGCATCAGCAGCCTACATTGCTTCACAACTGAGCTTGGGGCACTGCCAAACCCCAAACAAAAAGGAGGAATCTGCAGATCTCTCTGTAACTCCTGCTGGGTGGCCTCAGGCAGTGGCTGACTTTCCACCTCCTTGGAGATCAAAGAACCAGTGTACCCAGTGGTCAGTGTGAGATCATATCAGATTACAACTCTTCACATCCATAAACAACACATTCTAGGAGCAGACTTAGTGAGCACCAAAGCCCCACTGAAGCAAGTCTTGCCTCATAAGGGTGTCTCCAGCACAGCAGTTCTCTCATTGTAGACCCAGCTGATCCTCACAGTCAATTGGCCTGGAGGTCAATTCCTCCCAGTGATACCAACAACAATCAAAGCTTAATGACAACAAGACTGTGCACACAGCCCACAAAGGGTTGCACCAAGAGTGTCCACCTCAGGTAATTGGGGAGGCTGAGCCACTGGGCCCTATAGGACACCTAGCACACAAGGCCACTCTATCAACATAAGGAAGCAGCCAAAATGAGGAGGCAAAGAAACAAGTCACAAATGAAAGAAAGGGAGGAAAGCAAACTACTGGATATAGAGTTCAAAACCACAGTTATAAGGTTACTCAAGAATCTTCTAGAGAAACCAAGATGGCAGCATAGGTAAATACCTAAACTTGCTGCCTCGCACAACCACTTCAAAACTACAACTAAAAAACAAAAGGAACATCATCCAGAACCACAGGAAGGCTGGCTGAGTGGAAATTCTACAACTAGAAGGAAAGATAAAAGCACACTGAGACTTAGAGGAGGTGTGGAAGTAAAGACAGAGATATGGAGGCACACACAAAGAGGGCTGGCAACTGAGTACATGGCTGGCTTTTTTAAGCAGGATGGAGACACATTCTCTGACTACTCTGAACTCCAGTTCAAGGCAAGACTCTGGGGACCCAGACTCATTTGAGCAAAACTAGACTGGCCTCGGGTGAAACTCAAGGGCAGCTTTCTCTCAGAAGTGCTTGTAGCCATTACCAAGGACCTGGCGGCCTCTTAGGGCAGGGCTGATGGGAAGCCATTGCTGTTTGTTCTGTCCAGAGATCCTGCCCCACCCAAGCTGTGCCCAGAGGCTTTTGCATATGAATGGTATGGTTCTTTGAAATATAAACTTACCTAACAAACTGTAGCTGAATCAGAGAGACTCAAAATATCCAAAAGAAGGCCCAAGGCTCCACAGCAGCTTGCATTGCTTCACAACTGGGACTCATCTGGGCACCTCCAAACTCCAAACAAATAGGAGGAATCTGCATATCTCTCTGTATCTCCTGTTGGGTGGTCTCAGGCAGAGGCTAAATTAGCACTTCTTTGAGATCCAAGAGCCAGTGTACCCAGTGGTCAGAGTGGAACCATCCAGATTACAACTTCTCAGATCCATAAGGGACACATTCAGGGGGCAGACTCAATGAGCAGCAAAGCCCCACTGAAGCAAGTCTTGCCTCATAAGGGTGATTCCAGCACAGCAGTTTCCCATAGTAGACCCAACTGATCCTCATAGTCAATTGGCCTGGAGGTCAATTCCTCCCAGTGATACCAACAACAATTAAGGCTTAACTACAATAAGACTGTGCACACAGCCCACAAAGGGTTGCAACAAGAGTGTCCACCTCAGGTAACTGGGGAGGCTGAGCCACTAGGCCTTATAGGATACCTAGCACACAAAGCAACTCTGTCAACCCGGGGAAGTAACCAAAATGTGGACACAAAGAGAATTTTCCAGAAACCATAGATAAATTTAGTGTGATCCTCAAAGATATTAAAAAGGACTAACTAGAAATTAAGCATACACTGACTGAAATAAAGAATAATATACAGAGATCCAACAGCAGACTAGAGGATCACAAGAATCAAGATTTGAATACAAAGAAGCAAAAAACACCCAACTGGAAAAGCAAAAAGAAAAAAGAATCCAAAAATATGAAGATAGTGTAAAGAGCCTCTAGGCTAACTTCAAACGTACCAACATCCGAATTATGAGGGTGCCAGAAGAGAGAGAGCAAGATATTGAAAACCTATTTGAAGAAATAATGACAGAAAACTTCCTCCACCTGGTGAAAAAAAATAGACTTACAAGTCCAGGAAGCACACAGAATCCCAAATAAGAGGAATCCAAAGAGGACCACACCAAGACACATCATAATTAAAATGCTAAGGGCAAAAGACAAAGAGAGAATCTTAAAAGCAGCAAGAGAAAAACAGTTAGTTACCCACAAGGGAGTACCCATAAGATTGTCAGCTGATTTCTCAACAGAAACTATGCAAGAAATATTCACAGTGATGAATAGCAAAAACCTACAACAAAGATTACTCTACCCGGCAAAGCTATCATTCAGAATTGAGGGGCAGATAAAGAGCTTCACAGATAAGAAAAAACTAAAGGAATTCATCAACACCAAACAATATTTTATGAAATGCTGAAAGGTATTCTTTAAGAAGAGGAAGAAGAAGAAAAAGTAAAGATAAAAATTATGAACAACAAATACATATCTATCAATAAGTGAATCTTAAAATAAAGTGAATAAAAAATCTGATGAACAGAATAAACTGCTGAATATAATAGAATCAGGGTCATAGAAAGGGAGTGGACTGACAATCCTTGGGGGAAAAGAGATGTTGGGGGTGCAAGAAGAGCCTGGACAAAAATCATACACCTATGGATGAGGATAGTGGGGGGGGGGGTTGTTAGGTATGGGGTGGGGTGCGAACCAGGTGGAGGGGAGCTATGGGGGGGAAAAAGAGGAACAACTGTAATAACCTGAACAATAAAGATTGAAAGAAAAGAAAAAAATGACAATAGCCAATACAACAATAGCCATTGTGAATGAATTAAAGCTACCTATATTTTTTGTCAGATCAGCAAAAAATATATTTTTTTGGTGTGCTGCAGAATTTTAGTAATTAGTTTATGTGTTCCAGGAAATGAAAAAGGTTGGAAATCACTGGTCTAGTTCTGACCATAGTAATTGCACAATAAACACTTGTCTCGTGAATGTACACAGGAGCCTGGAAGCACTACTTCATAAAAGAAACTTGGAAATAATCCTGAATCACACATAGTGCAGAACACACTGAAAAGGAGAATTGATAGGCCCTATATCATAAGCCCATTTAGAGGTTTCCTAAAGATGTGAAAGCACGCCACAAAAGTTAGGTTCCTTCCATCCCCTCCATTATGGGGTGTAAGTCTGCATACCTCTGAGTTCTAGTCACCTTGGTGCTATCAATGCTGTTTCCAGGATTTCCAGGGTATGAGAGGGGACCAGAAATTCAGTCATAAATCATTTCTCTCCAAGAATCTTATCTGTAATCTTAAATGGATTTAAAATGACTCCTAAGGGAAACCTAGAGCTATCAGGACTGACACTTGGTAATTCAGAACCCATCTGGGATGGTAGTAAAAATAAGTTGCTCAAGATAGTGATCAGATCACAAACAGATATGTGCCTTTGCCTGAATGCAAATGTTTGATCAATTTCATTAAATCAAATGTCAGTTCAAAGTAGTTTAATCTCTTTTGTATACAGCAATGCCCAGTGTCTATTTCTAGCCAAAATATTTTAGGTTAAAACATAGAATTCAAGAAAAAAATTCTGGGAGTAGTATGCAATATAAAAAATATCAAAATATAAACCATCTGTGCCACCTTATTACATGCACAACATAGTATATCTTAAATCTCCTCAGGCTGTGATATAAAAGTTGGCAGTTGTTTTCTGGCAGAGATAATCAGCATAATTCTCTTGTGCCATGGAGCAGAGCAAGAACATATAAGACAATCTGCAGTCACTCCTAAGCAATAGTATTCAGGATGGAAAACACTCTCTCTTCTTCAATGCCTATGTTAGTAATTCATTTATTCTTTCATGTATTCTTTTTCTTATTCATTCATTCATTTATGAATTCATGACCACCCAGATCCTGGGGCTACAATGTCTCTGTTCTTGTCAAGTTTTCAGTTTAGTTTAGGAGAAAAAGATAAATCCTAAGTAGTCACACTCAAGAATGTAAAATTGCAAATTGTATCAAGTGCCATGAAGAAAGGAACAAGATTTTTTTTTTTTATCAGATCATTTGTGCTTGAAGAATCTAGAAGAGTAGACTGGAACTATGTAGGACTTCAGAAGCCATGTTAAGGATTATGATTTTTTTCCCAAGAGAAATGGGAATCTATTAATGGGTTTTATGCAAAAGAGCAATATGTTTGTGTTTTGAAAAGATCACACTGGCTGCTACATGAAAAATGAGTTGGAGAGGGGCAGAGTGGATGCTGGAAGATCTAGTAGAAGAGTTTGCTGAGTTGAAGTGAGATGTGATTAGAGATTGGTGATTAGAAATAGAGAAAAAACATTGACAGACACAGGTGGTGACATTGATAAAATTGGTGGATTACAATTTGGGGGGCCAGGAAAAAGAGAAGTAGTTTGATTTCTAGATTTCTGTCTTGAAAAATTGTATGGGAAGTAATGTCTTTCTTAGAGAAAGAGCACTCTAAGAGGGCTAGGTTGTAAGGTGTTACAAATATTACAAGATTAATCTTGGCCATGCTAAGTTTGAGGTGCTTCTGAGATTTCTAAAACAAAATATTAAGTAGGTAGTTCTATACATATATACACAAATATAGATATATAAATACATATATGTAGATATGAGTATCCATATATGTATTATGATTTATGTATGTATGTATGTATGTATGTATAGCTCAGAAAGTCTAGACTAATGATATGTGACATCAGGGTTTAGACAATAACTGAAGGGGAAGCCATGAACAGGTAAGAATGACCTAGAGAGAAAGGCTATGGCTAGAAAGAGAACCCTGCAAAGGGAGTAATGGGTATTTCACCATTGGGAAAGGGATATTATTGATTTAATTATTTGACAATTATGATATTTTGTTAGTTCTAATAGTTAAAATATTAAATGCTAAATATTAGCTAAATATTAAATAGCATAAAACATAGACAGTAGATTTAAATATTTTCAAAGTAGCAATAAAGAACAAATAAAATTTGGGCTTCTGTGGAAGTAGGGCTTTGTACATTGCCAGTAAATTTGGGTTTTTCTCAAGTTTGGACCTGATTAATAGAGGATTGTGAGATTATAAGAGATATTTTTAAAAATATATATAGGACTTTCTCCTAACTCACAATGAGAAGTCCAAATTAGAGAACATAGGTAGCAACATTTCCCCCCTCATTTACCTTGAAATTTATGATCCAGTCCACTCTTAGTAGAATCATAATCATCAATTAATCTTCGATTTTTGGTTGAGTCAACATCTTCCATGTTCAATTTATTATCATATGGAGAGTTTCTTACAGATTGTCTTTCTTTCTCAATTTTTTCCTTTTCTGTTATTGCCTTTAGCAGGTTCAAGTTATCAACAAAGGAATAATTGCTTTCACCTGGCTTATTTTCTGTAAGAAAAGCCCCAAACCCAAAATATCCGTTTAATTTACGATTCTTAGAGCCTACATTACTAAATAATATCAAAAGTTTCTCTTTACCTGAAGAGTATATGTTTTTAATCTTGTCTGCTTCTGCTTCAGCAATCTGTGAAACAAAGAGGATATATACCTGGTTTTAAATCATTGCTCCACCTCTTACTAATTATGACAGCTAAATAATATAATCTCCATAGGATTTAGTTTTTTTGTTTGTAAAATATAGATAATTTATATTTCAAAGCATCATCATAAGGAGTGAGATAAAATAAAAGGCTGATGGTCTATAGGTATTAATCCTTTCTCCTATATTATTAACAAAAAGTAAATCTCTGATAAATTAAGCAATCTTACAATCGAGTGAATCTTATTGGATTATTATATAGTCAATTCTATGTTTTATACAGATATTATCAAAATTATATTGCCCATCCTAGTTTATGTCAATTTATTATTAATCCCCTGAAGTTTGTGAATTCAAAATGGTAAAATGTCATAACATAATTACATTAAATCATAATAACTAAAATACATTGAAATAGAATTTTTTATTTTATTTTTGACTTACCTGCTCATTTAAAGGTCTTTCTGCACTTAATTCTCTATTATGTACAGGTTTGTCTAGAATAAACACAAAAATATAAGTTTAATTGTGTTTTGGATAGACACAATATGTCTCTTTAAAATATAATCTTCATAAAGAAAAACCAATATTAGGAGACATATTTTGGATAACCATGAAACAAAAAATATGTTAACAAAGATTATCAAGATTATACAATAACAATGACCATAATGTTGCCTTGCTTTTTATCCTGCTGTGTTTCCTGAGTTAATAGAATTATACTTGTTTTTTACCAGAAACTAACATATAGTTCTAACACTTGGCTTACCAGCTGATTTCAATTAGACAGAGCATAATTTAGATTGGTATTATTAGCACATTAAAAACTCCCTCTCCCCCAACCTTGTTCTGAATCGAGTGTCTGAGAAAGATGGTAAGACAACTAGAAAACAAAACAAAATCTAACAACCCAAGCCACTTAATTAGGCAGAAAAGCCCCCCTCTCCCAATTGCAAAATAAAATCTTTCAAAAACAATCCAGGTTGTTGCTCTATCATATAAAAAGCGAGCGGGGGGAGGGGGAATCTCTCTCTAAATTCGAATGGATTTTCTCTGACAATACGCACAGATATGATCTGATCAGAAAATGAGGCAAGGTGATTTGCAGCTCATGTATTATGCCACGCTTTACCTTTTCGCGGCGAATAAAAGGACGTGGGAAGGAAAGTGTCCACGTACCTTGGCTGTTTTCCGGTTTGGGGAAAGCTTGAATTGGGCTGCTGTGGACCACTAATACCAGAATCCAAGTGCCGGTCCAAAGGAGCCCCATTCTTCCACTCTTGGCTCAGAAACAGCCTGGCGCAGGGCTCCCGGAGCGGTGGCTTTTGTTATGAATGAAAAAGAAGAGTAAAAAACAGGAAGAGCTAGGAGGGCGGTTGCAGGGAGGAAGAGTGATGGGAACCCAGCCGGGGGTGGGGCTTGATGCCGCTAGCGAGTAAAGAGACGAGAAAGGGTTCCGGGCGCTCCGGGAGTCAGGTCTTCAGGTGGAGGAGAGCGCTGTCCGCCCCGTGGGTGCTGAAGTTCTTGTGACGCGGAGTCCGCGGCAGAGCCGCTAGGGCGTAGCCTTACTCTCCTTAAGACCAAGTGTGGAAGGAAGCGCATGCTCCCTGCAAGCCAGAGGCGGGAAAGGATGGCGTCAGCGACTCCAATGCTACTCCAATCCCCTGGGAAAGGAAGGTGGGGGAGGGTGACAGATCGGCTAGCGTATTTTCTGTGCCGCAGTCCTAGGGCTGCTCCTACACTCAGGGTCACCTCGATTGCCCTAAGCTTGGACACCATCGTCGTAATTCCCCGAGAAAACACTGCCTCGAGGACCAAATGCCTTCTCTGCCGTGCACCTGTCAAGAAAAGCTAGAGAATCTGTGTGAAGGGTTCTGCTTTGGGATCATTCTGGGATATCTGCTCCAGAATCCCCTTTTTCATTCCACCTTGTGTTAAAAGGTAGATACAATCCTTAGAAAAGCCCTGCCTTTTGTGATTAGGTTGACATATCAAGCATCCCTTGGTGCTCTTTTTGTCTCAACTCTATGGAATCTTTTTAATTGGGAAATTAAAGAAGCATTCTTTCAAACAGATTGCTGCAACACACTCTCATTCCTAGATGCTGAAACAGAACTTAAAAAAAAAAAAGCCTCTTCCCCTAAGAGTGAATGTATTCATCAGTCCTGGGTAGGTGAACAACAAGGTTCAGTTTTATTCTAAAATTTCCCATTCTCACCAAAGGGGACAGCTGCCCCTTCACCACCACCACCATTAAAGAGCTGCACTTCTGTAAAATTCTTCCCCAGCACTCAATTATGCTTAAAAATCTGATTGTTCTAGGGGACTTTGAAGAGAAGGGTTAGTGATGAAAAGCATTTTTCTTCATAATTAGGTCAAGGAGGTGCTTCTTATATTCTGAGAATATTCCCAGCAACATGAGGTTACTGTATAATAAAAGACTTTTAAAGATGAAAGCAAGCAATACTAATGTGAGCTGAGTAAGCTCTTTAGTCTCTGATTTTTAAATAGTGCTTGGACCCTTTCCTTTGGACTACAGCATGCTGGGAACCAGCCTGAATAATGATAGAAAAGAAGGATTCAGCACAATCAGGCCTTTTATTTCTGTACCCCGGCTTTTCAAGGAGCAAGCTAGTCATTCAAGTACCTAAAACAAACAAACAAACAAGCTGACAAACACATTCCCCTCCTTCTGGAGGTTTTTGAGTTTGGAAGTCATTCAAACATTTCCTTTAAGAATCTAAAGAGTACTTTTAATCTAACAGTTACTTTAAAACAAATATTTGTTTCTTGGCTGAGATAACATAGCATTATTATCCCACTATACTGCGTTTAAAAACTTTAAATCACAATTTATAATCCCAGCTGAGTTAAGAGTAAATTTCCTGTATCCTCTTCTTTAAAACAGAGATGGCAGGCACTGTTTACATCACAATGTAAGATAATACAGTACTGATATTTTTTAGAGCTTGCGAGTGAAATGAAAAACAGTATAAGATTTTCATTAACACAGTTCTACTTCTTCAAAAAACAAACATGACAAGTATTTCAAAACATTGATAATTACTGAATCTGGGTGATTATAATAGAAGAGTTCTTTATAATCTCTCTATTTTTGTATATACTTAAATTTTTTTCATAACAAAAAAATAGCTGGCATAGCTCAGTGGTTGAACAATGACCTATGAACCAAGAGTACATGGTTTGATTCCTGGTCCCAATACATGTCTGGGTTGCAGGCTCGATCTTTAGTGTGGGGCGTGCAGGAGGCAGCCAATTGATGATTGTCTCTCATCATTGATGTTTCTATCTCTCTCTCCCTCTACCTTCCTCTCTGAAATCAATAAAAATATATTTTAAAATATTAAGGTAAAAAAGAAAGGTTTCAAAAAAAGATGCTGCTTTTCTTAATAATATAAAGATTAAAATATTTGATTATTATGTGCAAACACACTATAATGGTTGAATAATATAAAAGACATATGTTGAAATTGTAAGACAAGTGTCATTGACACAGATCAGGTAATTATAAGACAGACAATATGCAATGCCCAATGAGCTGAGTACTGGTTGCATAGGCGTCAGCATGCACATGGATTGATTGTTGCTTGCTCATTCATGAGTGAAGATGCCTTTTGAGTGAGACTTGAAGATACATTTGAAGTATTTTTATTTATTATAGATAATATTGTTATATTAATTATTGTTGTATATTTTATTATAAATATTTATAAGGCAAAAGTAGAAAAAAATATTGAAATGTACTCCCATGCATTCATTTCCCAACTTCAATAGTCATTAACTTATGACTTTTCTTTTTCTTTTTTCTTTTTAATTACTTTGCATCCCCAATGGATTATTTACCCATAAGAATCCCATATTTCATATCACTTCATCCATAAGTATATCAGGATATTTACCTAAAAGATAAGGTTCCCCCCTCCAACATTATTGTAGTACCATTATTATACTTCAAAATAATAATACTACCTAAGTATCATCAAATATCCAGGCAGAGTACAAATTTCCCACTTGCCTTATAAATATTTTTACAGTTGGTTTGCTTGGACCAGGATCCAAAGAAGGCCATGCATTGCATTTGGTTGGAAGGTGAAAGACACATATAAGTGTAAGACTGGAAAGGTAGAGGTTGCCAGATTTTCTTTGACTTTCCCAGACAAGTTAGCTGCTTCCTCAGAATAGTGTGCACACTTCCAATACACCATGTATCCTATTGTGCTGCTTTTTGTACATGCTTCTTTTCTTCTTCAAAAATAATAAATATATATTCAAGAAAAATTTCTGAAAATACTGATAAACAAGAAGGGAAAAAATCTTCTGACAGAGATAATCATTGTTAACTTTTGGTATATGTCTTTTGGCATATGTTTTTTTCTAAGGAAATACTTTATACATATATCTATAAAATTGTACCTCTCACTGTAATTATCTGTTTACATATCTGGCTATCGCACTAAACTGTAAACTCCTCCAGGGATAGAATCTTGTCTTACTCATTGTTAATTTCTCAGCCCTTCTTACCTGGAAATCCATTTACACACAGTGAAGTGACAAGAAGGTTGCCTATCTACATTCAGTCTTCAAATGCTGAGATTATGGCTGTGCCACATTGGAGGATCACGAAGTTTTGCAGTAACCAGGAGCTGCCAGCTCCTTAAAGAGCTCTTAGCCACTCTGCCAGTGTGATTCTCCACCGGAATGCCTTATTATCAGGACTCAGTCCTTTACAAACATATCTTTGCTAAGAAGCCATGTTCTTGGGAAGGCCTACTGTCAGAAGGTTTGAAAAGCAGACCCTGAAATGCAGATGAGCATACAGGGAGTTTATTAGGATATGCTCTTGAACCAACAACTATAAAAGGGAAAGACTGAAAAAGATGCAGGATTTGGCAGAGGGAGAAGTTAAGCTGCAACCTAGTTTCAATGGAAGCTTTAGCCAATCTTTCCTGAATTAGAACTCGAGGTGTAGGCACTTACACTCTTGCATAGATCAATCATTCCCAGGCCTTCCCAGGAAGGAGTCATAACCTTGGATGAATTGGTTGTTTTTTTTTTTTCCAGCAGCTGGGGGATTAAGCCCTTCGGTCTTGAAGTGAGATCTGAGCAGTGCATCCAAAGTTCAGTGCTCATCCCCTGACCTCCTTATTTCAAGTTGTAATCCTTGCACTCTACTTCTCCTCCCCTCCTCTGCCTTACATTCCTCCATTGTACTTATCACCTAATATACCATATCATTCATTTATTGATTTTATTTTTATCTTTCTTTCCAAATAGACTGTAAGATTTTTGTGGACAGGGATTTTTGTCTGTATACTTTTTCATTGCTGTATTTCAAGCATTTTAGAACAGTGTCTGACATATAGTAAGTGTTCAACACATATTGATACCTGGAATATGTTTAAAATGCCCCAGAAAAAATATATAGTTAAACAAATAGAAAAAATAAAATTGGCCATGCTCGGCCGGTATGGCTCAGTGGTTGAATGTCTACCTATAAACCAGGCAGTCATGGTCAATTCCCAGTCAGGGCACATGCCAAGGTTGTGGGCTCCATCTCTCGTGGAGGGCATGCAGATGCAGCCTATCCATGATTCTCTCTCTTCATTGATGTTTCTAACTTTCTCCCTTCCTCTATAAAATCAATAAAAATATTTAAAAAATAATAATAATATATATATGTGTATATATATATACAGATATCTATATCTATCTATCTATCTATCTATCTATCTATATATATATATATATAATTGGCTACTAGTTGACAATTATTGAATTGGGTAATAATACTCAGAGAGTCAGTGTATTATTCTCTCAAAGTTTATATGTGCTTGACATTTTTCATAAAAAAAGGCTTGTTTATTTATTTATTAGGTTTTTTGTTTGTTAATCCTCATCAGAGGATACTTTTCCATTGCTTTTCAGAGAGAGAGTGGAAGGGAGGGAGAGTGGAGGAGAGAGGTGGAAGAAAGAAATGTCAATGCCAGAGAGACACATCGACTGGTTGCCTCCCACGGGGGGTAGGAGGGCAAAGAGTGAACCCACAACCCAGGTATGTGCCCTTAACCTGAAATTAAACCTGAAATTAAACCCTTAGATTCAAGGGTCCACACTCTGAGACACCAATCAGGGTCTAAAAAGGTTTACTTTAAATTTACTGCTTAGAAGTGGAGAGAGTAATAGGAGAAGCTGTTTTTCTTTCCTCTTTTTTCTACCAAAAGTTTTCTGAAAATACAATTAAACATCTTCCTCAGTGGAACCAAAAACCAATATCTTTGCTCTGGTGCTCCAAAGTCTGTCCTCCAGCCATCCTGGTAGGCATGCTGCTGCCATGGGGACCCCAAGTGACTTAGCTGCCAATGCCCCCGCAGGGTTAATGGTGCAGTTCAGTTTTCTTCTCCTAGGATGCCAGTACTTTACAGACAATGGAAAATTAGGCCAGCATTTTTTGCTAGACACTGCATAAATACAATTAGACAGGACTAATGCATTCTGAGAAACTAAGAGTGATTATGAATTTTCCCTCTTGTCAGTCATGGACAGTGAATAGAAGGAGGCTGAGTGAGAATGCTCACTTCTCCCCATGAAGGGGGTAGAGTGGAGGGAGGATTTCTGTTGTCTCTTCCCCCAAGAAAGGCACCACATGATAAGGCTTCTGTGGCCTCTCTGACCTTCTTTCCTCTCCCTCTCCATGAGGTCCCTGAGCTCTAGCTACACTGTCCTCTGTTGCTCCTGACACGACCAGAAATGCCTTTGTGTCAGCGCCTTTACAGTGACCTCCTCCTCTGACTTCAGTAGTCTCCACATGGCTCATTCCCTCACCTTCTCCAAGCCTTAGCTCAGATGTCACCTTCTCAGTGATGAATTATTTAAAATTGCACCCACTATACCAACCCTGTACTCCCAACCCCATTACCTTGCTCTACTTTCTTATTATTCTTTGCCACTGATCTCTTTCAAATATATAATTTATTTATCTATTTCTCCTGAGTGACTATAATAGTGATTGTAAAAGTAAATGAATAAATGGAGCTCAGAGTCCTGTGTTTCTCAAACAGTGTCCACACATTCAAGATTTTAAAAATCAGTTCTGATTTTAACTGTTATTATCAATCTCTCTTGCTTCCTTCCTCTTGCCCTAAACCCCCATTCCTCCAGTTCATACTTTATTAAAACAACAAGAGTGATCTTTTAAAAATGTAAGTCATGCCCTGGCCGATGTGGCTCACTTGGTTTGAGTATTGTCCCATACACGGGAGATAACCAATCAATATTTCTCTCTCATATAGATGTTTCTCTCTCCCCCTTCCTCTCTCTAAAATAAAAAATAAAAATAAAATAAAGATGTAAATCTGCTCATAGATAATTGTAGAGCTGTGGTGAAGCAATGTGGAAGGTGCAGCACCCTGTGCCTAATCACAACTGGGAGCCATTCTACCACCCACAGCCTGAGAGCGGTACACAGGGCGCCTGACAGGAAAATAAACCTCATGACTCCATTCTCCTTTCTTCCTCTCATCTCCTACCAGTGCCCGCCCCTGTGGCTGCATTCAACCAGAAACCAGAGGGCAAGGGAGCCACTGATACAGGTAGTCCTTACAAGTCAGCTTTCTTGGGCACAGGGTGAGGTGGATGATGGATCTGGAGGGAGGGAGAAAATTGAAGATAACCACTTTTTATCTCCTTTCATGCTGTTTGTATCATTCCCAGAATATGATAAACTTTGCCTCAACACAGGCCTTCCTTCTACCTGGACTGCTCCTTCACATGATTAGCTTGTCCTTTTCCTGGTAAATATCTCTTCTTCAGACAGGCCTTCTCTGATCAATGTCCTGTCTGGTGGAAATCAGCAGTAACTGGGGTTCAAAAGAACACCCCTGTCCCCCCCCCACAAACAAACAAACAAACAACACTAAAAAGGTATCCAAATATTTTTTTCAAGAGATATTTGAAAAAATAAGGAGTGCCGAAACCGGTTTGGCTCAGTGGATAGAGCGTCGATCTGAGGACCGAAAAGTCCCAGGTTCGATTCTGGTCAAAGGCATGTACCTTGGTTGTGGGCACATCCCCAGTAAGGGGTGTACAGGTGGCAGTTGATCGATGTTTCTCTCTCTCATCAATGTTTCTAACTCTCTATCCTTCTCCCTTCCTCTCTGTAAAAAAACAATAAAATATATATATATTAAAAAAAGAAAAAAGAGGGAGTATAAATAATTTTTAGCAATTCTGAATTCCATATAAAGGACAGATGTTACCAACTTCTACAGTGTATGGCAAAATTACAACCCAAATATTATTAAATTTTGTATTGCATTTTATCGAACATTGTTCTTTTTAAAATAAAGGGAATTTAAAAAATATATAACTAAATATTTAATTTTTATACCTATCTATAATTGTTCATGCACATAAATTTACAAACCCTCCAAATCTTTTCTTTTATTATGATTCTTACATTGGGGTCATAAAATCTGATAATTTTAACCACAGAAAGTTAAAAGCATCATGTTCTGGAAATTCCAACAGAGATCAACAGACAATAGGAAAAAAGGAACTTCCGACATACTGATCTGGTGTTCCATAGTCCAGTTGCCTCTCTTTTCCTCTCCACTCAAAGACAACCATCTCATTTCTGGTATATCATCAGATTTTCTCAACAGTTAGTGGAAAATGATAAACAAGAGTCTCTTTTACCCTACTTCTGTTCAAGCCATTGTTCCTATGCTCAAAGACTGATATATTGCAAAGCCAATTAAACATACCTAAGCTTGTAGAAACCTCTTCCAAGGCCCAGGGAAAAGACCTAGCTCTTCTTCAGATAGCCATAAACTTTTTAAAAAATTGATTTGAATGTGTCCTACTGGTTCTGGCACCAAAGAATGTCAACAGTGGATGAAAACAAAGTCATAGGGATGACAGAGTAACTTGGGGATCAATTCTGCTGCAAAGGATAACCTGAAGAGCATGCAGATGGACTAAACACTTTGATGGAAAGAAATGATGACCAGAATGGGTGGAAAAAACAACTCAACTATATGCTAGTCCCAAGATCCATACTTTAAATGTAATGGCAGAAAGGTCGAAAGTAAAAAGATAGAACCACATTGAGCCAGAGCTGGCATGTAGAAATGTAAAACTATAAATGGAAGATACTTGCCAAGTCCAAATGGAAGCTCTCTCTTTTTAGTAATACTATACCTGATAATACTGAATAAACAGTTTTAGATATACACCTTTTCCCTCACACAATAGGTAGTATATAGGGCATAAAATAAATCTGTAGCAGCAATGCAGTGTGTGTGTGTGTGTGTGTGTGTGTGTTTCAAGTATCCCAACAATCAGAAATTAAAAACAGGTTTTGACCATCATGCCATAGGAAATATTGAGTGATCCTTATATTTTTCTCTGTATAAATTAATACTATAAAAATCAATATCATGTGAAAAACTTGTAGCCCAAAAATAAGTTGGAAGAAAGATCGCAAACAGGTATGTCAGGCAGTTAGTGAAAATGACATGTATTTTATTTTATTTTATAGTGTTTTCAGTATTTGTCACCTTTTCAAGATTTATAATTTGTTATGATTTATTTTTTTATCCAAATAAATATTTGTACATAACAATACCACAATTTGGTATTGTTATTACTTTTTTAAAAAGAGAGCCTTAAAATTTTTATAAGCTTCAGGTGCCTCCTCACCCAAACTGGTGCCTTCTCTACCCATATGACTATGAATGAATTGTGGATAATACATTAAACAAGTCAGACTATTTGTTTTATTTGCAACAGGTAACTGAACAGCCTTCACAGTTGAAAAGGCAACAGCTTGGCACAATTCCTCTGAAAGGAATTTTTCAAACTCATCTCTACTGAAAAATATTGAGGCTTTCATGTAGACTTGCAAACATGAAATTCTTTGCACTAATTGCTGAAGCTATGCCGAGAGTCTCTTCCTAGAATTCTCAGTATATTGTACTCACCAAATTTGATGAAGGTGAACAGTAACCATGTGCGGCTGGTTTCTTCCCCACACTCAGAAAGCTTTAGAAATTGAATAGATTCATGTTACCTCTCTCTTGTCCAAAATTGCTTTCACATTTTCATATTTTTAAAAGTGTGACAATCTCATCGCTTCTCGGCCCTTTGGCTAAGATCAAGTGTTAAAGGCTGACAATCATGGAAACGGAAAACCCATTTTTAGACACAGAAATTCTTCCTTTTAAAAATGAAATGCAGAACCCCTAATGTTGAGTATTAGATCAGTCTGTAGGTGGGCAGGGGATCTGAGTAGACTCAGCTGGCCTAACTCTGTGCTTTACATTTCAGATTTCTCTGGGGATTTCCCATTTTTGGAGATCACATTCTTTCTGAGAGTTTTATGTGTAAACAGGAATCTTTGTGTGTTCTGGTTAAGAGTTAGTAGCATGGGCATTGGAATGAGAAATGTGGAGACCCAATGCTACACCACTCACTAAATGGGAGACCATTGGCAGATTCCTCAAACTCTCCATTTATTCAATATTCTAACAAAGAGTAGTTTATATTTATATTTATATGGTATATTAATGAAATATACTGAACAAGATAGATAAGGCTTCTGCCTGCATATTGCTTTCATTTTATGGGTGATATAAATAAAAACGCAGTGAATACAAGATGGCAGCATAGGTAAACACCTACACTGCTGCCTCGCACAACAATTTCAAAATTACAACTAAAAGACAGAAGGGACATCATCCAGAACCACAGGAAAGCTGGATGAGTGGAAATTCTACAACTAGAGGGAAAGAGAGGGGCTCACGGAGACCCAGAGGAGCTGCAAAAAGCTGAGGTACGGAGATGCACGCGTGGAGAGAGCTGGTGCCGGAATACCTGGCTGGTTTTCACTGGCAGGAGGGAAACGGAGACTCTCAAAGGCATTGAACCTCTTATCCTATGACACTAAACCCCAGATCCAGCCGAAACTCATATGGGGGCAGTTTGGACTGTGAAAAGGGAGAGATGCACGGAAATTTAGGGGAGTCGCAAAAGATCAGAGGCCTGGTGGCGCGCACGGCACTGCACGCAGAGGACAGACTGCTGATTGTGCCTCTGGCTTTCGGGACTGGGCAGGAGACAGACCCTCCCAACTGTGCCACTTCTGACTCCACTAAGCTCCAGTTTCGGGTGAAACCCCGGAGACCTAGACTCCTGTGGTCCTGGAGCACAGGGGAGCGGGAAAGGCAGCAGTCTAGAGGCACTGTGTGAGCGCACAAGGACCGCTCCAGTGATTACCCAGTCACATGAGACTCAGGGGCCCTGCAGGCAGGGCTGACTGGAAGGTAAGGTGGTCCCTTAAGCCCTGAGACTCCACCCATCCCAAGCTCAACAGAGAGGCTTCTTCCGTTTTGCAAGTCTGGTATCATAAGGCTGAATCCAACACAGAAGTTCTCCC
>JAAGEH010000076.1:49193969-49412364 GCA_011751065.1 Lasiurus cinereus
AAAAAATAATAAAAGTCTAAAAATCTCCCTGTGTACATACATCCATATTAGAGAAAAAAGCCTAAGGCTTAATAAGGGTGAGTTCAATAGCTCAGATTCAGAGGTGTATAATCACCAAGAATACAGTAATTTAATGTTGCCACTAGCAGAAAAAGACATCACAGAAAATATATAAACTTTTCATCCTATAATTAGTATTCTTACTTAAAACAAACAAAAATAATAAATCAGAGGCTATAGAAATGATGATGATCAGAGGTAGAATCTGGGTCTGCGATAAAGGCTGTTTGAAAAAAATGGCCTTTAATTCCTCTAATATCTCTTTGCAATGTGACTTTTCTGTTTTTCTCATTAAAAGATGGAATTTTATTTCCGAAGTCTTGAATTTTTGCTCACCCTGTCACTTGTTTTTTTTTAATTTTTTTATTAATGTATTACATGTATACATATCTTCCCATTCCTCCCCCATTCCAATGCATGCCCTAACCCCCCAGTGTCTTGTGTCCATTGATTATTCTTATATGCATGCATACAAGTCCTTTGTTTAATCTCTCTCTTTTTTCTTAATTAAATCTTTATTATTCAGATTATTACATTTGTTTCTCTTTTTTCTCCTCCATAGCTCCCCTCCACCCGCCTCCCACCCCTCCCGCTACCCTTACCTCCCTCCCATTGACCTCATCCATAGGTGTATGATTTTTGTCCAGTCTCTCCCTGTACACCCCTCATCCCTTTCCCCCTGAGAATTATCAGTCCACTCCCTTTCTGTGCTCCTGATTCTATATATTCACCACTTTATTCTGTTGATCAAATTTTTAATTCACTTAATTTTTAGATTCACTTGTTGGTATATATGTATTTGTTGTTCATAATTTTTTATCTTTTACCTTTTTCTTCCTCCTCTCCTAAAAGAGTACCTTTCAGCATTTCATATAATACTGGTTTAGAGTTGATGAACTCCTTTAGGTTTTTCTTGTCTGTGAAGCTCTTTATCTGCCCTTCAATTCTGAATGATAGCTTTGCTGGATAGAGTATTCTTGGTTGTAGGTTCTTGCTATTCATCATGTTGAATATTTCTTGCCACTCCCGTCTGGCCTGCATTGTTTCTGTTGAGAAATCAGCTGACAGTCGAATTGGGTGCTCCCTTGTAGGTAATGAACTGTTTTTCTCTTGCTGCTTTTAATATTCTCTCTTTGTCTTTTGCTCTTGGCATTTTAATGATGATGTGTCTTGGTGTAGTCCTCTTTGGATTCCTTTTCTATGGGGTTCTGTGTGCTTCCTGGACTTGTAAGTCTATTTCTTTTACCAGATGTGGGAAGTTTTCAGTCATTATTTCTTTAAATAGGTTTTCAGTATCTTGTTCTCTCTCTTCTTCTGGCACCCCCACAATTCTGATGTTGGTATGCTTGAAGCCGTCCCAGAGGCTCCTTACACTATCTTCACATTTTTGGATTCTTTTCTCTTCTTGCTTTTCCAGTTGAGTGTTTTGTGATTCTTTATATTTCAAATTTTTGACTTGATTCTTGCCTTCCTCTGTATAATATTTTTTATTTCAGTCAGTGTATGTTTAATTTCTGACTGGTCCTTTTCTATCTCAAGTTGGTCCTTTTCCATCTCTAGATGGTCCTATGCCATGTCTAATTGGATCTTTCCCATCTCTAGTTGGTCCTTTTTCATCTCCTGGGTCTCACTAAATTTATGCATCTTTTCTAGGATTTTCTTAAAAAACCTTATAAGCGTGGTTTTGAACTCTGTATCCAGTCATTTGTTTTCCTCCATTTCTTTTGTTTGTGATCTCTTCCCTTGTCTCGACATTTTCACTATGCTGGGAGAACTTCTGTGTTGGATTCAGCCTTATGATACCAGACTTGGAAAACTGCAAAACCCTCTCTGTTGAGCTTGGGATGGGTGGAGTCTCAGGGCTTAAGGGACCGCCTTGCCTTCCAGTCGGCCCCACCCTCCACGACCCCCGAGTCTCACGTGACTGGGTAATCACCGGAGTGGTCCCTGTGCACCTGCCGGCGCTGTCTCTCGCAGCGCCTCTAGACTGCTGCCCCTCCGGCTCCCCTGCACTTCAGGACCATATAAGTCTGAGTCCCCAGGGTTTCGCCCGAAACTGGGGTTTAGTGGAGTTAGAAGTGGCACAGTTGGGAGGGTCTGTCTCTCGCCCGCTCGTGAAAACCAGTGGCACAATCATGAGCGTGTCTCTGTACCTCAGCTTTTTACAGCTTCTCTGAGTCTTTGTGAGTCCCTCTCTACTTCTAGTTGTAGAATTTTCACTCAGCCAGCTATCCTGTGGTTCTGGATGGTGTTCCTTCTGTCTTTTAGTTGTAGTTTTGAAATTGTTGTGTGAGGCAGCAGTTTAGGTGTTCACCTATGCTGCCATCTTGGTTTCTCTGACACTTTTTTAAAAAATATATTTTATTAATTTTTTACAGAGAGGAAAGGAGAGAGATAGAAAGTCAGAAACATCGATAAGAGAGAGACATCGATCAGCCGCCTCCTACATGCCCCACAGTGGAGATGTGCCCGCAAGCAAGGTACATGCCCCCAACCGGAATCGAATCCGGGACCTTTCAGTCCGCAAGCCGACGCTCTATCCACTGAGCCAAACCGGTCTCAGCTGACACTTCTTTTTTAGATAGCTTTAATGAGGTTATAATTTATTTACCATAAAATTCACTACTTACAGTTCAATGATTTCTAGTAAATTTAGAGAGTGGTATAGCCATGACCACAGTCTAATTTTAGAATATTTCTATTGTGCCCAAAGAAACCTCATGCCCATTAGCAGTTACTTCCCATTCTACCAACTCCAGGTAATCACTAATCTGTTTTCTGTATCAATAGATTCGCTTTTCAGAAAATTTAATCTTAAATGAAATAATAGAGCCTGGCTAGCATGGCTCAGTGGTTGAGAATGGACCTATGAACCAAGAAGTCACAGTTTGATTCCTGTCATGGTCCATGTCAGGGTTGCAGGCTCTGTCCCCAGTAGAGGGTGTGCAGGAGGCAGCCAATCAGATTCTCTCTTATCATTGATGTTTCTATTTATTCCTCTCCCCTCCTCTTTAAAAACAATAAAAATATATTTTTAAAAATAATAAATGAAAAAAGAAAAATAAATGAAATATGTGGTATTTTTATTTATTTATTATTTAGCTGACATTTTGACCACAACATCAAGAGAGACTCTGAACTAGAACCTCCCAGCTAAGCTACTACCAAATACTTGATGTACAAAAACTGTGAAATAATATTTATTGTTGATTATAGCCACTAAATTTTGGGTTACATGGTAATAAAAACTAGTGTATATGGTTATATGATTATTGCTGGGAAACTAAGTCCCTCTGACATGCAATATTCCATTAAACCCAACCCCAAAGGTACAACATGTGTTACTATTAAAACCTGTGGACATGAGAAATAATACCTTAGAATTGTACTGGCATTTTAAAAAATATATATATTTTATTGATTTTTTACAGAGAGGAAGGGAGAGGGATAGAGAGTTAAAAACATCGATGGGAGAGAAACATCCATCAGCTGCCTCCTGCCCGCCCCCTACTGGGGATGTGTCCACAACCATGATACATGCCCTTGACCAGAATTGAATCTGGGACCTTTCAGTCTGCAGGCTGATGCTCTATCCACTGAGCGAAACCGGTTTCGGCATGTACTGGCATGTTTTATTGATGACACTAAACATATTTTTTTCTAGTAAAAAAAGCTATTTCTCGATCAAAAGAAAGAATCTTCCCTTTATTTTTAGGGCCATGGAAAAGGTTTGATGAACGAGTTAGAAATAAAATTGTGGACAACAAATGTGGGCCAGTGACCTAGTTGGGTGGGCTATTAAAGAAACTTGCCATATTCGCCTGAAATGAGTTTGGGTCAATCAGATTAGACTAGTAAAGGCTTGCCTATGAGACTTAACTTGCCAGTTACAACCTTGAGATGTTGAATGATCAAGTCATTTAAAGGATTCATGATGGAAGAGGGAACAGGTGTATGCAGGCTTCAGATTTTTTGAGTTGATACCAAAAGAAGAGTCTTACAATTTCATAGCTGTGTGAATGGGCCAAAACTTCAAGAAATGAGAGCCAGTTGTGAAATGTTTGAAGTAATGTGAAATGAACGTTCCTGATGACCTGACTACAATTTCTTGTTTGATGATGGTTTTGACTCAGTTTTTAATGCAGTGAAGGTTGAAAATTAGGAGATTAATCTAAAATTCAGTAGTAGCAATGATTTTCAAGCTTTGACATATTTATGTTTTGAGAGTGGAGATTAAAATCTTTATGACACTTTGAAACAGTGTTCATTTCTTGTTATGCAGCTATTATTCACTAAAATACTAATTGTGGAACAAATACTCATTTCCCCCTGTTATTCAATGTGTATAAGAAACTTAGTAAAATATTTGCCTTTAAGTATAAACATGATGTTGGGATTTCTTCAAATTATTATTTTGCTGTACGTTTTGTTCCAGTTTTTACTGAAATGTTTCTCTACATGTATCAAACCTTCTTGTAAATGAATTTAAGTTTATTGTATTTAATGACTTGCTTTATACCATTTTTTACGGATATATGTTGTATATGCAGACATTCTCTTAAATTTATTTGATACTATGGCTTGCTTTTTAGTTGCTAGTACCAAGATGCTAGTACCACTATTTACCTTATGGCACTTCATGCACAGCATGGGGTTTCATTTATCCATCATTTTGTGTGTGTGGTTGCTCTTGTCTGCTATATTTTCACTATCTGTATTTTTTTAGCTATGTGGGTTAGTACATTTATTCATGGTTAATAATAGTATATAATTAAATACATAGAACCTGTGATTTCCTAGAACCCAATATATTATACATAGTATACTATGTATACTAATAAAAGCATAATATGCTAATTAGACCAGACGTTCTTCTGGACATCTTTCCAGAAAACCTTCTAGATGAAACCAGGGCTGTGAGAGAAGCCTGAGTTCTGGGTGCCAGAGGGAAGCTGGTGTGGCCGCTGGTGGAAGGAAGGCCTACTCTTGCATAAATTTCATGTATCAGGTCTCTAGTATTAACGTGAGCATGTAATACTTCCCTCCACAAAACCACTATAAAATCATTTAAACATCTTCATAGTACATATACAGATATAATGAAAGGTACTTTAAAAATTTATTTATTTATTTGTTTGAGAGAGGTGGGGGGCATTGATTCAATTTGTTGTTCTGCGTATTTATGCATTCATTGGCTGATTCTTGTGTGTGCCCTGAACGGGATCAAACCTGAAACCTTGGTGTATCAGGACAATGCTCTACTTGGCCAGGCCCTTGAAAGGTACTTTTTACTCCAGAAATTTTTCTTGCAAAATTGGGTGCTCTTGCTCACATTCAAATCTTGTATGTCGGCAAACAAAGTACAGTACTGTACTATGATTCAGGCACTGAAGAAATGGGGAAAGTAAGATACTGATCTGGCTTGAAATATCTAAAATATCTAGTATCTAGTAGAAGAACCAGAAACAAAATAATACCTACATTGCTATGTGATATGTGTGTTTCAATAGAAGGAAGCCTCAAGGTGTTTGGGTGGATAAAAAGGCTTTACTAAATATGTGACTTTTAAACTAAATTGTAGTTTGTCAGGTCCAGAAGAGGAGGAAGGGCATTCCAGACAGAGCAAAGAACATGAATCAGGATGAGAAAGCCTAAGAGAATGTAGCATGCTCTGGAATTAGCAAATAACTCGGTGGGGCTGGAGCATAGAGGCTGTGAAGGAATAGCTTCAGATGACAAGATTAGGGAGAAACTGGAATGAAAAGGTTGGTCAGACAAGGAGTTCAGATTTTAGCCTGCAGGGAATGAGGATTTTAAGCAGAGGAATTTTTCCTTTAAAAGGTTTCTCTGGCTGCAGTGTGGTGGATGGATTGGAGAGCAAGGGATGGAAGGCAAACTAGTTAGGAGGCTGTTAAAGTAATTAAATGAAGGTCTGAAATGAAGGTAAATGGCAGTGGGGATAATGAGGGGCAAAAATTAGAGACTTCGAAAAGGGATCCTTAAATATGGGCAAGAGGGAGAAAGGAGCCAAAAGTGGCTCTATGGTTTCTACCTTGGAGGAACAGTTATGTTACTAAATGAAAAGGAAAATGCCTAGGTCATCAGAATTATCTTAGACTCCTTCTCCTTTCCACTGAAAAATTGACCAATTCCTCCCAGGCATTTGCCTCTAGTCTTCCCCACCCTCCTAATTGTGTTAGCAAAGTCATCTTCCTAAAACAGTTTGGACTGTATAAACATTTGAAGGACACCTCCTCCCCCCATTTCCACGAAGAATGAAACCCAAGCTTTTTAGTGGAGCATTCAAGACCTCTCCACCTTCAGGCAGGCCACAAGCTACCTACTGAATACTTTTATCTCCTTAACTATCATTTCCTTTCCCTGCCTCAAACATCAATCTGATCTTTGTTCCTCTAACACATCCTGCCAAAATTTTTCTTCCTTTTCTGTGATACAAAGACTTCGTGTCTCACTCCTGACACTTGGCATTCTGCCTGTTTTACAGAAAGTTGTGCCTTGGTATCTCTTCTATTTCTTTGGCCCCAATGACTCCTATATATATAGTGTGGATAAAAAAATTGTGATGAGTTGACCTGGAGCGGAGATCTGACCCTCCTATCAACCACTCAAAGTTTAGACAGCCTGGAAAAATAAGGTGATTCTGCGAATCCATGACATCATGCATGAAAAAAAGAAAAGAGTCTAGACTCTAGAGCAGTGGTAGGCAAACTCCTTAGTCAACAGAGCGGCAAACATTATTAGTCCACAGAGTCTAGAGGAATCACTCAGCCTCTAGGAGCTTTCTCTACCGTGACAAAAAGCGGGAGCAAAATAATTTGCTGTCAGGGAAGTAAGGAATCTCGAGTTCGAAGATGCCTTTATTGTTTATATAAAATATCATATGCACTGTACTTGGAAAAGGAAAAGGCTCTTTAGGGATCGAAGATCTCCCAAAATGGAATTTCCCGGTGACGGATTGTCCTCCTGAGGTCAATTTCACTCAGCATCACACAGCGCACTTGGCAGTGGATTAAATACGGCAAAACACGCGCGGTGTTTCCCTGGTCAGACAGCGTGTGGCCCCCCATCCCCCGCCCCCCCGCCGGCAGCCTCCGCCCGGCCCCGGCCCCGGCCCCGCCCCCGCCGGCGGCCGCAGCCCGGAGGCTCGGAGGGAACTCCCGCACGTCTGCGCGCGCAATCCGGCTCCGGGATCCGCACGGCGGGCGCAATTGCCCTGGAAACCACGGCGCGCGCACGCGCAAACGCGGGGCTGGGCCGAAGGGCTGAGCTCAGAGCCCAGCGGCGGGAGGAGGGGTTTACCCTCCCACTTGACCGTCGCGCCTAGCTAGCTCCCCGGAGCGTCCCTGCCTGCTGGCTCCGGCTCGCCCGTCTCCCTAGCGCTCCCCCGCCTCACGCGCACCCTCGCCCTCCGTCCGGCATTTGTGCGCCGGTGCCGCGGGCGGTGGGAGCATCCGGGCATTTCCGCCGCCGAGCTGCGCGACCCGAGCGGCGTCGGCGGTTGAGGAGCTCCCATGGCAGGGACGAGGCGCGGGGAGGCGAACGGAGTGTGAGGCGAACGGAGTGGGAGGCGATTTAGCCGGAGCCGCTCCGCGGCGGGTCCCGAGGGAGGCGGCGGGGCGGCGCTCTCGCGGCCGGGGCAGGGCCGGGCGCGGGCAGGTCAAGCCTCTCGTGCCTTCCCCGGCCAGCCCGGCTCCGGACATGCATCTGCATCAGGTCCTCACCGGTGCTGTCAACCCTGGCGACAACTGCTACTCCGTGGGCAGCGTCCGGGATGTCCCTTTCACGGTGAGCGGCGCCCGGGAGCCCGGGTGGCGGGCGGTGTGGGTGAGCGGGGGGCTGAAACCCCCGCCTCTGCCTCCCCGCCCCCCGTCCCGGACCCCACGCTGCCCCGGGGGGCTGGGAGATGTTGGTGGGGCCCTCCCCCCCGCCCCCCCGCTCTCCTCTCTGCGGCCCAATGAAGGGGGAGGGGACGTGGGACGGTCCGTTCTGCGGCTGGGGTGGGAAATTACCCACCAGGGAAAGCAAGCACTAAGAACCCAGCCCCGGTCCGCCCTCAGCGTATGGTCCGGGGGCTGCCGAGGCGAGAAGGTTCCTCTCCGAGGGTTGCCCCGGGTCTGCGGTGAGGGAGCGGGTTGCAGCGGCCGAAACCCCAGGACGCCCCTGTGGCACCTGCTCCGGGCGTGGAGGCCGAGAGGCACGGCGGCGCCTGGGAGCGAGGAGGCGACACCGCTGCCCTGGGCTCCCTCCGCTGGCCCGCCCTGTTGGGGCGGCTGGGAGACAGTGGAGCCTGCGGCTTTCAACCCAGCCCAGCCCTCTGTCTCCTGCTATGCAGAATCTTAATTCCAAGAAGAAAAATAGAAAGATTCATTGTTTTTTAAGTTCAGACAAGGAAATTTCACGGCAGCGCTTTTCTTGTTGGTGCGAGTCAAGTGAGCATAAACAATAACGGGCTGGAATCTCCTTTAAGATCTAAGTGAAATTGGTATGTTTCTCCTGCAGCGTGGATGGATCAGTCCTTTTTGAGAATGGGATTTTGGTAGTATAGCAAATTCACACTGAGCTCTCGAGCGTTTATCTCTAGACTCCCATGCATGAGTTCTTTATTATTATTATTATTATTATTATTATTATTATTATTACATTTATACAAGGCCCTCCATAGAAGGAACTGTATGTAGGCAGAGGCCGCGATTAAATACACATTGTTATTGACAACCATCTGCTTGATAAAATTGGAAACAGCAAAATGCTTTTTAGACAAGGAAAACACTTTGATCTGTTGTCTGCCTCCCAAGAGCATGTTTTTTAAAGCTGCAGAAATAAGAAAAGCTCCAGCAAAACTGCAGAATCATGTAGCACAGTGCATTCTGGAACAGAATTTATCTGTCATTGTGATACATTAGAAATAACTAAAAGATTGCTTTTTTTTTTGGTCCACTTTAATTTTTACATGTAATTAAATTGGCTTTGTTCCAGTTGAGAATGAACCCTTTAAAAATATCATTTGCCTGACTTAATATTGTTACACCTTTCTCTTAATTAGGTTTCATCTGGCCTTGTGTACATGAGACCTAAAAGATTCATATAGTATCGAGCATGTTTGTCAAGTGTGGAGAGAATATTTGGGTCACAGAGAAGAATTTTCTCTCTCCCACAATTGTATAGGTGATGGAGAAGTTCCTCAGGGTTGGAAGAGCAGACTTCCTCCATGAAGTAACAAATCTGGAACCCTGGGTTATGGGCACTTCCACACTATCTTGGTGGTGGTAATTCTCCTGTTTTCTTCTAAAGCACAATGGTGTCTCACTGCAGGGCTGGTATATAGTGCTAAAATGGATTCAGATGCAGTCTGGAAAAGTCAGTGCAAAAACTATGAGTGCTGTGCAGGTGTGGTTATGCTGGAGGCCACTCATGACCAGGTCCTGGGGGTCATTTTGATATCTTTTCCACCCCCTCCCCCAATTCAAACCTGTCACTAATTCTCAGTGATTCTGCAGTGTCTATTAGATTTACTCTTTTCCATGTCCCAAGTTGACACCTTACTATAAAGCCTTATTTGTATTTTTTTAATATGACAACTTCCAACTGGTTTTCTTGACTTATTTGATCACTTCAGTTCATCCTTCACATACCTGCTGGGATAATTTTCTTCCAGTACTATTTCACAATATCATTCTGAGGTCAAGAATATGTAGTTGTTTCTGATATCTGTGTTATGATTTAAACTTGTCAGATATTCTTCTGCCATCTTTGACTTTATATTTGATTATATATACTTCTCATCTTGACCCTACTGCTCTAGGCATACTAATCTTATTTTAGCCTACATTTTTATTTTGCAACAAGTGAATCCTGACTGTGCTCTTCTCCCCCTCCATCCCGCCGCCCCCCAAATAAGACTCAAAAATTACCTGGTTTAGGATACTTGCCTGTGATTATATGGCCCTTTGACATTGCAACTCACCCTCATTTTAATATCTTAGATTTCTTAAGAAATATTTTTATTGATTTCAGAGAGGAAGGGAAAGGAAAGGGAGAAATAGGAACATCTTGATGAGAGAGAATCATTGACTTGCTGCCTCCTGCATGCCCCCTACTGGGAATTGAGCCTAAAACCTGGGCATGTGCCCTTGACTGGAATTGAACTCTGAACTCTTCGGTCCACAGGCCGGGTCTATCCACTGAACCAAACCGGCTAGGGCTAATATCTTAGTTTTGAGTACACTGATCCAGTTGTAACTTTGCCTTGAACTACAATTGACTTTTTGGACTCAAGAGAGTTGCTTACCAGAAAGGAGAACAAACTTTATAAGTACTCTAGAATTAACTAACAATTATTTGAATGCCTATATTAGTATGGTAAAAATAATTTCTTTTGGAAGTAAACCTCCTTTACATAGAACATGCCATTTAATTTGTATAGCAATCAGATGGAAAAACTTCAGTTTTGGTCAGATGACTAAAAAGAGGACCAGCCGAAACAGGTTTGGCTCAGTGGATGGAGCGTGGGCCTGAGGACTGAAGGGTCCTGGGTTCAATTCCAGTCAAGGGCATGTACCTTGGTTGTGGGCACATCCCCACTAGGGGGCGTGCAGGAGGCAGCTGATCCATGTTTCTCTCTCATTGATGTTTCTAGCTCTCTATCCCTCTTTCTTTCTGTGGAAAATCAATAAAATATATTAAAAAATAAAAAGGGACCAGCCAGGACTGGAATGGGAGTTTTGTGACTTCTCATCTGGTGGGCTTTTTTTATTTGGTTGTGTTTCTTTCCTATGGGAATTCTTGCTCTGAAGGGGTGTATGTGTGTGTAAGGCCATTGTAGAAGGAAAAACTGTCTTGTAGCTAGCCAGTGGTTCTTAGCCAATGATGACTTGAAGACCTTTTCAAAATAGGGGAGATTTTTTTTTTAGGTCATTTATTTAGGAGTCTATAAATGGAAAGTTTTTGTAAAGGAATTGTTTGGATTTTGAAGTATTCATAGCATTGTAATTGAAAACAGTATTATATATATTGCATTGTGCTTTTGGGTGGTGGGTGGTGGGTGGTATGATTGGACTGTGAATGACTGCTTGGTTATATCACTATGCTCAATCTGTGCTATGTTGACATAGTGCAATTTGTAGTGGACCGTTTTAGTGTTGTGTATACTTTTAATGCTAATATGTGAGCTATGATGTTTCATTTGTGTTTTAACATTTTTTTTTACAACAATTGTGATTTTATAAATATAATTGTACTAGTGCCCCAGTGTATGGATTAGTGCACATTGAAAGATAATTGATTAGAAGAAATATTTTAATAACTGCTATTTGCCCTTTCTCTATAATAGAAGTGTCAACCAAATTCACGATCAAAACACACACAGCAAGAGCTTTATATATATTGCGCATGGATGAGTCAACTTAGCCTTTTATATATATACTAGAGGCCTGCCACATGAAACTCGTGTGCAGGTACCATCCCTAGGCCTGACCTGTGATTAGGGGCATCTTCCCCAGCTGCCAGCAGCCGGCCCTGCGCTGCCCCTGCCGCCACCCATCCCTGGTTTCTCATTCACCATCTGGTAATGGGTGCCTGATGGCCAGGGGAAGGGACCAAGTAGTTGGCTGTTTTGACCCGCTTGCTGCCCCCACTCCCACCTCCTGTGGCCATCAGGCGATCAGAGCCTGCCAGCCTGGGAAAGGGACCAAGAGGTGGTCAGTACACCTCATAGTGACTGGTCTAGCAGTTGTTTTGGTCATTCTGCCATTAGGGTCAATTTGCATATTATGTACATCCTTTTTTTTATCTCTGCCATTATATTACAAGCTCCCTAACAGTGGAAATGACTTACTAATTTTTGCAAACTTTGATCAATGTGTAGAATTCATATCAGATTGAAATAATATCAACTGCCCCTATTAACCTGAAAATACAGTCTGTACCCCTTAAAACCAAATGGTAAAATTTTTAAATTAGATTAATAAAAATCATGTACCATATCATTTTAATTAACATTTTAATGCTTATAAAAATAATAACTAAAAGACTATTTTTCAGGAAAGTAATACTATAAATGAGGAAAAATTTACACTATCCATTTCATTAAGACTTGAAGCATTTACTTATCTTATAAGAATGAAGTTGGAAATGTCTGAATAATAAAATAAAATATAAGAAAGCTTATACATGGTAGAAGATGATTTCCTTGGACTATCTGAGATCTAACTTTTGCAGGATGACCGTATTTCCAAAATTTAGATCTACATTGAAAAGAAAAGAATGGAAGGAGAAACCAAAATGACAGCATAGGTGAACACCTAAACTGCTGCCTTGCATAACAATTTCAAAACTATAGCTAAAAGACAGACAGAACTAATATCATCTTCTACCATGTATAAGCTTTCTTATATTTATTACTTTCCTGACCGGCAGTCGGACATCCCTCTCACAATTCTGGACCGCTGGCTCCTAATCGTTCACTGCCTGCCTGCCTGCTCGCCCTTCACTGCCTCTGCATGCTGGTCTGATCGTCCCTAACTGCCCCTTCTCCCCTGCCAGCCTAATCACCCCTAATCGCCCCCCGCTGCTGGCCAGGTTGCTCTCCACTGCCCCTTCCCTACCAGCCTTGTAACCCTCATCTGCTCCCCCCAGCCAGCTTGGTCACTCCTAACTGCCCTGCTGGCCTGGTTGCCCCCAAGTACCCCTTCTGCCTACGTGGTTGCCCTAATTGCCCCTCCCCTGGTAACCTGGTTGCCCCCATCTGACCCCCTGCTGGCCTGGTCGTCTCTTACTGCCTCCCCTGCCAGCCTGGTCATCCCTCACAGCCCCCCCTGCCCCTGCCTGCTGTTCAGTCATTTGGTTGTCCCTCACTAACCACCCTGTTGGCCTGGTTGCCCCACGCAGCCTGCTTGTTCAGTCATTTAGTTGTCCCTCACTAACCCCCCTGCCAGCCTGGTTGCTCCACTCAGCCTGCTTGTTCATTTGTTTGGTCGTCCCTGGGGCCAGCCCTGGGCGGCTGGGCAGCCTCCACCTGAGGCTTGCCTGCACCTTGGGCTGGCCCTGGGAGACTGCGGGGTTGAAGGGACTGGGCACTGCCATCTTGTGGCTGTGGGCACCACCATCTTTGAGGGCATGACAGTCAATTAGCATATTCCCTCCTTATTGGCTGTGGGCGCCACCATCTTTGTGAGGGCATGGTGGTCAATTAGCATATCCCATCTTTATTAGATAGGATGATTGTATCTTTAGTATCTGGTTACTGGTAGTTGCCTGGAACTGTCACATGCAGTATGGAGTGGGAGATGTGGCCAGTGTAATGGTGTTCAGATTCTCCAGCCCCTACATATAGTCATTCCTTTACTTTCTGTTCTTAGAATTTGGGATATTTGAAAGATGACTTAAGAAATAATAATAAGTATCTTAATTTGGATCTTGGGAAATTCTAAGAACAAATCAGAGTTTCAGTATCTATATATATATATAAAAGCCAAACGACCAGAAAAACTGAAATGACTGGAACAATCAGTACGACTGGTCAACTATGATGCACATTGCGGTCGGCCAACTGGCTCGATCAGGAGTGCGACCAGCTGGCCAGCCTCCTGTGGCCGCTCCCACTTGCTGGCCCTATCCCCAGTTGGTCCCCAACTCCAATTGGGGGCCGAGCTGGCTGGCCAACCTCCTGTGTCCCTTCCCCTTGGCCAGCTGGATCCCATCTGTGCACGAATTTGTGCACTGGGCCTTTAGTTTAATCATAAAAAAGGACACAGGATGTTGGGTTACAGCTACAGTGGCACAGTGGAAAAAGAAGTCATGCCTGACCAATTTAATTTTCTTTTATGATAGAAAGGAAAGCAGTATTTCAAAAGTGATAATAATAGAGAATATCTGATTCAGATTTAGTAAGGCTTTTCTAACCCTGTGGGTTATTTTTTAAAATTAGTTTGGAAGCCAAATATTTTAATAGAAGTTTTAGGGTTTTCAGTCTTTTTGAGTATGTGGAATCCTTTTGCATTATATATTTGCTCTGTAACCCTAATTCATGATGTAACAGGATAGGACCCATTATTGAGGTAACAGGTGCACCAACTTACATGGGTAGTATGAACTGTACTTTTTTTCTTTCAGATATAGTTCATATAACTCTGGGACTTGATATATACATGTGAAACCAATTGCCATATTTTCATTCTGATTTTTAGGAGAAACCCAGGAAATATGAGATCATATGGGCATTATGCAGAGGAGCTTAAAGCATGTCAAACTTGCAGCCTGTGGGCTGCATGTTTGACATGCTTGTCATGGACCTGAAAAACATGAACATTTTGGCTTAGATTCAGTTCAAGGATACACTTAGCTTATATGGTAAAATGCTAACATTTTCCTAGGAGTAATTGTTCTTGGAGAATTGTGTGGGTGGAATTTCTCCATTGCTAGTGGAAGTGGGGTTCTTGGGGCACTGCTGGAATAAGAATTTCTGGAGGCCCCAGTGGGAGGATGAAATGTGATAGAGAGCTTTATTTGCATGAAGTTATATTCCTCGATTTGCAAAGTCCCATTTCCCTTAAATTAGTCCTGGAAAAGGTGCAGCTGGGATCCAGCAGAGCTAGAAACGAAGCCAGTGTCCAAAGTTTCCAGTCCACAGTGGAGTTGAGTCCGGAACAGCATCAGGCTAATTTTTGTCTATCAATTCGTTATGTGGGGGATCCATGTGGCTGTGAGCCATGTGGGTGAATGCAGAGCATGAGAGACCCATAAGCCAGGAATCAGGTAGGAGCAACAAGAGCACAAGCAAGAGAGGGAATCCCCCTTGTTTAGGACAGGGATGGGGAACATCCAGCCCTCATTTGGTCTGGTCTTGCCAAATATAGCAGGCTACATTTTTAGTCATTAATTTGTATGGCTGGCGAAAGATGTTATGAACATTCAAATGGCCCTTGGCAGAAAAAAGGTTCCCCAGCCCTGGTTTAGGAGATTATCAAATCTTTCTAAGCTTGCAGTGGCCATGTCCACACACCTACTCTGGCCAATGCCCTGTTCCCAAGTATGACTGATATGCAAGCACTCTTTCTAGGTTATTTAGACTTTACTGGCATATTTAGCCTCTCCTCTGTTCCTTTTTAGTTAATAACCAAGTCATTATAATAGTATCACGATGACTTTACTTTTGTGATATGCTAGCAACTTCCTCACGTGTCTGGCATCGACTGTATTGTACTTAGAAGGATCTACTAAAGAGATATTCAAATTATTATATACTCAACCCATAGTATCTTCCATCATTCCTTTTATGTGGATGGATTGTGTCTCTAGCAAAGGCCAGTTCCTCCATTTATATGTCAGTGATTTTGCCTCCAAGGGAACACTTGACAATTTCTGGAGACATTTATTTTGACAGAGTTGGCAGGGAGGACTGGCATCTAATGGCAAAAGGCCAGAAAATCCTGTTAAATGTCATATAATACATAAGACAGTGCTCCCTCAAAGAAGAATTATTTATCTCCAAATGTAAATACTGCTTAAGTTGTGAGAAACCCTGGTATACCCTAGTCGCTTTTCCTTCATTACTTAAGGGCATTGCACTAGAATTTCTCCTTTTTTGGAATACTGTCTTCCAGTAGCTTTCCTGGTTTTCCTCTACTTACCTTAATTGCTCCTTCTCAGCCTGATTTCACATTTCTATATCCAGTTGTTTCTTTGACATTTCTTTCTTGAATGTCTAATACTACCTCATAGTCCCCATTCTCATAACATTGTTCTCCTCCAGCCTTTCATAAAGCAGTAAATGGCTACTTCAGGTTTTTTTTTAGTTCCCTTGGAATTTTTCACTATTTTTAAATTTACACCTTATCCTATATAATAAAACTCTAATATGCAAATCTACCAAAAGGTGGAATGACTGGTGGAACATCTGGTCACTATTATGTGCACTGACCATCAAGGGGCAGATGCTCAACACAAGAGCTGCCCTATGGTGGTCAGTGCGTACCCATAGAGGGAGCGCTGCTCAGCCAGAAGCAGGGCTCACGGCTGGCAAGTGCAGTGGCGGTGGTGGGAGCCTCTCATGCCTCCACAGCAGTGCTGTGGAGCAGTGAGCCGAGTGGTAAGGAGCAGTGAGTAGGTGGGTGGTAAGGAGCGAGGAGTCCTGGATGCGAGAGGGCACAGGCTGGGCTGAGGGACACCCTCGCCCAGTGAACAAATTTCATGCATTGGGCCTCTAGTACCTGATACTGACAAATTTTGTTGTCTCTACCTGCAAAATAATTCAGAATCTGATCAGTTCTTATCATTTGTACAGCTACCACTCTTTTTTATTTTATTTTTTTAAATTGATTTCAGAGAGGTAAGGGAGAGGGGGAGAGAGAGAAACATCAATGATGAGAGAGAATCATTGATCAAACTGCTTCCTGCACGTTCCTGGCCTGTGCTCTTGACTGGAATCAAACTTGGGATCTTTCAGTTCATAGGCTGGTGCTCTATCCACTGAGCCAGCCAGCTAGGGCTTTTACTGCTAACATTATGGTCCAAAACACCGTTATCTCCACGATTATGGTGGTTTTATCCTCCTTCAGTTTATTCTCAACATAGTAGCCAGAATGATTCTGTTAAAATACAGTCACATACCACTTAATGACAGGGACATTCTGAGAAATGTGTCATTTATGATTTTGTCATTGTGTGAACATTATATATTATACTTACACAAACCTAGGTGGTATAGGCTACTACACACCTAGAGTAAATGGTATAGCAATTATCCAATTTTCCTCAATTATGATTTGGAAAGACTTTAATGCATAAAAAATTTGAGATTAACCTAATACCTAGAATGTAGTTATTCTGAATTTTAAGAGTTACATATTTTAACGATCAACTGAGTTTGGCCTGGAAATGAAAACTAAGGAGCCTGACCAAGATATGATTGAGGTGATTTTACCATTTGTCAGTAAACTAAAGTCAGCCAAAGGAGTATTCTTGGAGAAAAGCAAGATTCTCTTGGGAAAGTAATTTTAATAATGTACCAATGGGCCCTGGCTGGTTTGGCTCAGTGGATAGAGCGTCAGCCTGCAGGGTCCCATGTTTGATTCCGGTTAGGGGCATGTATGTTGGTTGCCGGCACATCCCCAGTAGGAGGCGTGCAGAAATCAGCTGATCAATGTTTCTCTCCCATCGATGTTTCTGACTCACTATCCTTTTCCCTTCCTCTCTATAAAAAATCAATAAAATATATTAAAAAATATATACCAATGGAACATTCAAACATGGCTAGAATAATTTTATGCTGGAAAAATTTTTATATAGGTATAATCAAATGCTCAATTTTGCTTTTAAGAACAAAGACCCTAAAGCATTCTTGAAAAAAAAAATTATTAATGTAATCCCTGGCTGGGTAGCTCAGTTGGTTAGAGCATTGTCCCCATACACCAAGGTTGTGGGTTTGATCTTTGGTCAAGGTGCATATAAGAATTAATGTTTCTCACCCCTCCTCTCTCAAAAAAAAAATCAAAAGTTATTATTATAATATCTGCATTCTAAAAAACTCACAATTCAAACAATGTTGATATATAGAGAGTGAAAAGGAAAGTTTTCATTTTCCAACAGAATTTTTTTTAAATTAAATCTTTATTATTCAAATTATTACATTTGTGTCTTTTTTTCCCCTCCATTGCTCCCCTCCACCCGGCTCCCACCCTTCCCTCTGCCCTTACCTCCCTCCCATTGACCTCATCCATAGGTGTATGATTTTTTTAAAATTAAATCTTTATTATTCAGATTATTACATTTGTTTCTCTTTTTTCCCCTCCATAGCACCCCTCCACCCAACTCCCACCCTTCCCTCTGCCCTTACCTCCCTCCCATTGACCTCATCCATAGGTGTATGATTTTTTACCAGTCTCTCCCTGTACACCCCTCACCCCTTTCCCCCTGAGAATTATCAGTCCACTCCCTTTCTGTGCTCCTGATTCTATTATATTCACCAGTTTATCCTGTTGATCAAATTTTTAATTCACTTAATTTTTAGATTCCCTGGTTGAGAGATATGTATTTGTTGTTCATAATTTTTTGGCTTTTACCTTTTTCTTCTTCCTCTTCTAAAAGAGTACCTTTCAGCATTTCATATAATACTGGTTTGGAGTTGATGAACTCCTTTAGGTTTTTCTTGTCTGTGAAGCTCTTTATCTGCCCTTCAATTCTGAATGATAGCTTTGCTGGATAGATTATTCTTGGTTGTAGGTTCTTGCTATTCATCACATTGAATATTTCTTGCTACTTCCGTCTGGCCTGCATCGTTTTTGTTGAAAAATCAACTGACAGTCGTATGGGTGCTCCCTTGTAGGTAATGAACTGTTTTTCTCTTGCTGCTTTTAATATTCTCTCTTTGTCTTTTGCTCTTGGTATTTTAATTATGATGTGTGGTCCTGTTTGGATTCCTTTTTTATGGGGTTCTGTGTGCTTCCTGGACTTGTAAGTCTATTTCTTTTACCAGATGTGGGAAGTTTTCAGTCATTATTTCTTTAAATAGGTTTTCAGTATCTTGCTTTCTCTCTTCTTCTGGCACCCCCACAATTCTGATGTTGGTACGCTTGAAGCTGTCCCAGAGGCTCCTTACACTATCTTCACATTTTTTTATTCTTTTCTCTTCTTGCTTTTCCAGTTGAATGTTTTCTGCTTCTTTATATTTCAAATTTTTGACTTGATTCTTGCCTTCCTCTAGTCTGCTGTTAGGACTCTGTATAATATTTTTTATTTCAGTTCATGTCTCTAATTGGTCCTTTTTCATCTCCTCTTGGCTCTCGCTAAATTTATCTATCTTTTCTAGCATATTCTTGAAAAAACTGATAAGTGTGGTTTTGAACGCTATATCCAGTCGTTTTTTTTCCTCCATTTCTTTTATTTGTGATCCCTTCCCTTTGCCGGGAGAACTTCTGTGTTGGATTCAGCCTTATGATACCAGACTTGCAAAACCGAAGAAGCCTCTGTTGAGCTTGGGATGGGTGGAGTCTCAGGGCTCAAAGGACCGCCTTGCCTTCCAGTCGGCCCCGCCCTACACCTCCCCTGAGCCTCATGACTGGGTAATTGCTGGGGCGGTCCTTGTGCTCGCGTGCCCACAGGGCTTTTAAACCGCTGCCTTTCTGGCTCCTCTGCGCTCCAGGACCACACGAGTCTAGGTCCCCAGGGTTTCACCCGAAATAGGGCCTTAGTGGAGTCAGAAGTGGCACAATTGGGAGGGTCTGTCTCCCGCCCACTCGAGAAAGCCAGCGGCACAATCAGCAATCTGTCCTCTGCGCAGTGCCATGCGCGCTACCAGACCTCTGATCTTTTGCGACTCCCCTAAATTTCAGTGCACTTCTCCCTTTTCACAGTCCAAACTCCCCCCATATGAGTTTCGGCTGGATCTGGGGTTTAGTGTCGTAAGATAAGAGGTTCAATGCCTTTGAGAGTCTCCGTTTCCCTCCCGCCAGAGAAAACCAGTCAGGTATTCTGGCACCCGCTCTCTCCACGTGCGTATCTCTGTACCTTAGCTTTTTGCAGCTCCTCTAGGTCTCTGAGCCCCTCTCTTTCCTTTGAGTTGTAGAATTTCCACTCAGTCAGCTTTCCTGTGGTTCTGGATGCTGTCCGTTCTGTCTTTTAGTTGTAGTTTTGAAATTGTTGTGCGAGGCAGCAGTGTAAGTATTTACTTATGCTGCCATCTTGGATTCTCTGTCTGTTTGTGCTTTTTTTTTTTTTTGAAGTGTAAGATTAATTTCTACCTTTATGTTAAATTGGTATATGAAATGAAATGTATTACAAATTACATATAAAGGGATTTTATATTTAGGCATTAAAGGGTTTAATCAAAGTCACATAGCTAGACCTGTGACAAAATTAAAACTAGGACACAAGGCTCCCAATCTGTTTTTTCCCCTCTCCCAATCCTTTTTGTCCTTTTAAAATTTAAAAAGTAACATAGGCTTTTGTAGATCATTTGGAAAATGTAGAAGAAAGATAAAAATTACTGTTATGGTACAATCCAGTGCTAACCCCTCTTAACATTTTGGTAAATTAGACCAAGGGCTTAAGGAAGAGGCTTATATTATCAATTTGAGAATGTTTAATCTATATGTTTTTTCCATAATGAATTTTAGGTCATTAGTTTTCTAAGAATTTATTCTTTTGCAGAGATTTCCAAATTTATTAGTTTAAAATTGTTCACAGCAACCTCTTATTATTTTTTTAAGATCTGTAGTATCTGTTGTGTTGCTTCTTTTCTCATTACTGCTCTCTTGGTTATTTGTGACTCTTATTTTCTTTAATAGAAGTTTATTAATTTTATAAATCTTTTAAAATAACCTACTTTTTCTGACCTCTATATTATGCATTTATTTTCTATTTTGTTAACTTTTTTCTTAATTTATTATTTTCTTTTTTCTATATTATTTGGATTAATTTTGCAGTTTCCCTCATAACTTACTGGATAAATGCTTAGCTCATTCCAATTTTTTTTTAATATGGGCATTTATGTATGTTAGTGTTATATTCTTAGGATTTACTTCTGTATCTTCATACCACACATATTTTTAAAATCATTAACACAAATAATTTAGAGGTGTGCTTCTACCCTAGAAATTACAACATGCATTATGCAGTTACCATATGATTTATTAAAGTTTGATGAGACTTTATATTCTTGCAGAAAATATAAGAAAATCTTTATTGTTCAGATTATTAAAATTGTTTCTCTCTCCCCCAACCCCCATATCACTCGTCCACCCAGTTCCCACCCACACTCCACCCTTACTCTCCGGCCCCACTGTCCTCATCCATAGGTGTATGATTTTTGTGAAGTCTCTTCCCATACTCCCTACACACCTTTCCCCTTAAATTGTCAGTCCACTCCATTTCTTTCTTTCTATTTTTTTAAAATATATTTTATTTATTTTTTATAGAGAGGAAGGGGAGAGGGACAGAGAGTTAGAAACATCAGTGAGAGAGAAAATGTCAGTCAGCTGCCTCCTGCACACCCCTACTAGGGATGTGCCTGTAACCAAGGTACATACCCTTGACTGGAATTGAACCCAGGACCCTTCAGTCCTCAGGCCGATGCTCTATCCACTGAGCCAAACCTGTTTTGGCTAGTCCAATCCCTTTCTATGCCCCTGATTATATTATATTCACCAGTTTATTTTCTTCATCAGATTTTTTATTCACTTGATTTTTAGATTCACTTGTTAATAGATATGTATTTGTTGTTCATAATTTTTATTTTTACCTTTTCTCCTTCCTCTTCTTAAAGAATACCTTTCAGCATTTCATATAATACTGATTTGGTGGTGATGAACTCCTTTAGCTTTTTTTTTCTCTGTGAAGCCTTTATCTGACCTTCAATTCTGAATGATAGCTTTGCTGGATAGAGTAATCTTGGTTGTATGTTCTTGGTATTCATCACTTTGAATACTTCTTGCCACTCCCATCTGGCCTGCATAGTTTCTGTTGAGATATCAGCTGACAATCATATGGGTGCTCCCATGTAGGTAACTAACTGTTTTTCTCTTGCTGCTTTTAATATTCTCTCTTTGTCTTTTGCTCTTGGCATTTTAATTATGATGTGTCTTGGTATGGTCTTCTTTGGATTCCTTTTGTTTGGGGTTCTCTATGCTTCATAGACTTGTAAGTGTATTTCTTTCACCAGATAGGAGAACTTTTCTGTCATTATTTCTTCAAATAAGTTTTCAGTATCTCTCTCTCCTTTTGGCACCCCCCTAATTCTGATGTTGGTACATTGAAGTTGTCCCAGAGGCTCCTTACACTGTCTTCATATTTGTGGATTCTTTTTTACTTTTGCTTTTCTGGTTGGGTATTTTTTGCTTCTTTGTATTCAAATCTTTGACTTGATTCTTCTGGTCCTCTAGTCTGCTGTTGGATCTCTGTATATTATTCTTTATTTCAGTTATTGTGTACTTAATTTATATTTGGTCCTTTTTCATATCCTTGAGGGTCTCACTAAATTTATTGGCTTTTCTAGAAAATTCTTTTTTTTTTAAATAAATTTTTATTGTTCTGATTATTACAATTGTTCCTCTTCTCCCCTCACCCCCAAAGCTCCCCTCTGCATGGTTTCCACCCCACTCTCTTCCCTTACCTCCCCTCCATTGTCCTCATCCATAGGTGTACGATTTTTGTCCAGTCTCTCCCTGTACCCCCACTCATCTCTTTCCCCCTTAGAATTATCAGTCCACTCCCTTTGTATGCTCCTAATTCTCTTATATTCACCAGTTTATTCCGATCATCAAATTTTCAATTCACTTGATTTTTAGATTCACTTGTTGATAGATATGTATTTGTTGTTCATAATTTTTTATCTTTTACCTTTTTCTTCCTCTTCTTAAAGAGTACCTTTCAGCATTTCATATAATACTGGTTTGGTGTTGATGAACTCCTTTAGCTTTTTCTTATCTGTGAAGCTCTTTATCTTCCCTTCAATTTAAATGATAGCTTTGCTGGGTAGAGTAATCTTGGTTGTAGGTTCTTGCTATTCATCACTTTGAATATTTACTGCCACTCCCTTCTTGCCTGCATAGTTTCTGTTGAGAAATCACCTGACAATCATATGGGTGCTCCCTTGTAGGTAATGAACTGTTTTTCTCTTGCTGCTTTTAATATTCTCTCTTTGTCTTTTGCTCTTGGTATTTTAATTAAGATGTATCTTGGTGTAGTCTTCTTTGGGTTCCTTTTATATGGGGTTCTGTGTGCTTCCTGGACTTGTAAGTCTATTTCTTTTACCAGATGTGGGAAGTTTTCAGTCATTATTTCTTCAAATAGGTTTTCAGTATCTTGTTCTCTGTCTTCTTCTGGCAGCCCCACAATTCTGATATTGGTATGGTTGAAGCTGTCCCAGAGGCTCCTTACATTATCTTCACATTTTTGGATTCTTTTTTCTTCTTGCTTTTCCAGTTGAGTGTTTTGTGATTCTTTATATTTCAAATTTTTGACTTGGTTCTTGCCTTCCTCTAGTCCACTGTTAGGTCTCTGTATAATATTTTTTATTTCAGTCAGTGTATGTTTAATTTTTAGTTGGTTCTTTTTCATCTCCTCTTGGGTCTCGCTAAATGTATCCATCTCTTCTAGGATATTTTTGAAAAACCTTATAACAGTGGTTTTGAACTCTATGTCCAGTCATTTGTTTTCCTCCATTTCTTTTGTTTGTGATCTCTTCTTTTGTCTCTGGATTTTCACTATGCCAGAGAACTTCTGTGTTGGATTCAGTCTTATGATACAAGACTTGCAAAACTGCAAAAGCCTCTCTGTTGAGCTTGGGATGGGTGTATTCTCAGGGCTTAATGGACCTCCATGCCTTCCAGTCGGCCCCACCCTCCACAGCCCTTGGGTCTCATGTGACTCTGGGTAATCGATGGAGTGGTTCCTGTGCTCTCGTGCTCAGTGCCTCTAGACTGCAGCCTTTCTGGCTCCCCAGCGCTCCGCGACCATAAGAGTCTGGATCGTCAGGGTTTCGCCTGAAACTGGGGTTTAGTGGAGTTAGAAGTGGTGCAGTTGGGAGGCTCTGTCTCCTGCCTACTCATGAAAGCCAGCGGCACAATCTGCAGTCGGTCTTCTGCGTGCAGTGCTGTGCGAGCCACTATACATCTGCCCTTTCGCGACTCCCCTAAATTTCCTTGCACTTCTCCCTTTTCACAGTCCAAACTTCCCCGGTATGAGTTTTGCCTGGACTTGGGGTTCAGTGCCATAGGATAAGGGGTTCAATGCAGCTGGGAGTCTCTGTCTCCCACCCGCCAGAGAAAGCCAGCCAGGTACTCTGGCACCCACTCTCTCCATGCGCGTGTCTCTGTACCTCAGCTTTTTGTAGCTACTCTGGGTCTCCGTGAGCCGCTCTCTTTCCTTCTAGTTGTAGAATTTCCACTCAGCCAGCTTTCCTGTGGTTCTGGATGATATCCGTTCTGCCTTTTAGTTGTAGTTTTGAAATTGTTGTGCGAGGCAGCAGTGTAGGCATTTACCTATGCTGTCATCTTGGATTCTCCTGTATTTAATTCTTGATTGTTGTTGGTATCATTGGGGGGAATTGACCTTCAAGCCAATTGGTTGTAAGGATCAGATGTGTCTGCGCATGCGTGCTTGCCTCCAGATTTCTCCCTTTCGTGCGAGCTTCTGGGTCTCTGCCTTTCTGGTTCCCCTGAGTTTTCATGTGCTCTAGGGACCTGTATGAGTCTGAGTCCCCAGGGTCTGGCCTGAAACTGGGTTTCAGTGCAGTCGGACCTGGATTTCAGTGCTGTTGGGAGGTTCTGTTTTCCTCCTGCTAGAAAAAACCAGCGGCTCAATCAGCAGTCAGCTCTATGTGTGTGCACTATCACGAGCACTTTCTCACGCCCCCAGACTTCTGTCTTTCTCAGCTTCCCTAAGTTTCTGTGCACTCCTTCCTTTTCTTTCTTTCTTTCTTTTTTTAATATATTTTATTTATTTTTTAACAGAGAGGAAGGGAAATAGCAGCGAAAATAATTTTATGGTTGGGGGTCACCACAACATGAGGAACTGCATTAAAGGGTCGTGGCATTGAGAACCATTGGTCTAGAGGAAGCCAGCCAGACCCTCCTCCGCCTGTCTCTCCAGAAGCGTGTCTCTATACCTCAGCTTTTTACAGCTCCTCTGAGTCTTCGTGAGTCCCTCTCTTTCCTTTTAGTTGTAGAATTTTCACTCAGCCAGCTTTCCTGTGGTTCTGGATGGTGTCCGTTCTGTCTTTTAGTTGTAGTTTTGAAATTGTGCGAGGCAGCAGCTTAGGTGTTCACCTATGCCGCCATCTTCGTTTCTCTGCCTTAAAGTAAGCCATTTTAAAAAGTAGTATTTTACTTTAGTATTCTCTGTGAGGCAAATTGTTACATACTCTAAGCTTTAGAGAACAAATTAGAGGCTGAAAGGTGACTCTAGTTTTTTACACATGCTAGTCAGTCCATGGGTTTTATTTTGACCATTATTACTATGATTGAATTTTAGAGAAAGTGCAAAGGAGAGGGAGAGATAGAGAGAGAAACATAATGTGAGAAAGATACATTGATTAGTTGTCTTCCCATACCCTCCCTGATCAGGGCTGGAGAATAAGCCTGCAACTGAGGTACATGCCTTTGACCCAGAATTGAACCTGGGACCCTTCAGTCCTTAGGTTGACTTTATCGACTGAGGCAAACCAGCTAGAACTCCTGTAGAAATTTTTCATAATTAATACTCTGAATGGTATATTCTTAGTACTGACATAACATATTCATAAGAGAGGTGATTTTTGGTTTCTACTTCTAGACCTGCCTTTTAATGGAAATGCAGGCCAGCCAGCTGGACATAAAGCTTGTTTAGTAATGGTTAATTAGAGCAAGTTAATAAATATTACATATTTTTCTTCACAAGGTCTCATTTTTCTTTCAGATGATGGTATAATGAATAAATTAAGAAATATGTTTTGTTCAGGGGTATAGCCATAGGTTTAGTCTGGACTGCAGTTGGCTATGGGCTTTTTTAATTTTGGTACTTAGAATTTTTTATATCTCCATTTTGTTAGTAACTTATCCAAATTGGCTAGCTTTTAATTAATATTAAAATAGTTTTTTAAATATAAAGTTTTAATTTTAAAGAATGTTCTCTTTTTTTAAGATCATATACTTTTTTGCTTTTTTTTAGGATGAAATTAAAACAAAAATTATTTTGTCTTTTACTACTTAATCACAAACAGATAATACTTTATTAAATTTTCTTCTATTTTTTTATGGCCATATATTTTTGTCTTATGTTTTACTCAGCATACCAGTCACTGTTCTGCTTTTTTCTACAGTAGGATGTTAATTTTGCAAATCCTAATTTGATTTGTATTCTAAAAGGAGCGGTCCCCTTGGTTGCTACACAAGTAGTCATTTTTAGATTATTTTTTACCTTGCTCCACCTGTTAACTTAGGTTAATTTTTTTTGCTTTAAGCTTCGTGAATACTTTAATTTCTCACATATTCATTTTGCTCATTTAGCATTCTTGAATGGACTTTGGGCTGTTAGAATGAATCATCTCAGTAAAGTGTGTCCTTAGTCATGTGGAAAGAAGAGGTACTTACTCAGCTGTTATCTTCTTCCCCCTTTTCTAACTGTAGTGCAGACATATGTAAATGAAAGGAGGCTTGCTGGGCGGGAGGTGGTAGTGATTGGCAGTAGTTAATAATGGTAAGTTTTTGACTTCTCATGTAGAAGCTTGCTAGCTATACAGTATATGACAAAGGATGGGTCATGTAATGAGCTTTTATAAATCATTTAAAACAATAAGACTAAAGGCCCAGTTAAAAATGGACCAATAACTTGATTAAGCAGTTTGCAGAGAAATACATACAAATGGCTGATAAATATATGAAAAGATACTCAACATTTCTCCTAAAAAAATACAAATTAAAACAACTTCGTCAGGGTTTGTTTGGTTGGAAAGATTAAAACATTTGCTAATGATCAGGTTTAATGAGAAGTGAAGAAGTAGGTGCCTTTATACACCTGAGAAGTGTGATATTTTTGGAGGCTAGTTTGCAGTTATTAAATTTTAATCACTGACCCAGCAAATTGTCTTAGGACTTATCCTATGGGTAGATGTATAATATATACATAATATATTTTATATATTGAAGCATTATTTTTGCTTCAGTGGTAAAAGACTGGACACTACCTAAATTAATGCCAACAAAGCCACAAACTGAAATACTATGCAACAATTAAGAAGAACGAGCTTAGCCAGTGTGGCTCAGTGGTTGAGTGTTGACCTAGGTTCTGGTTTGATTCCCTGTCAGGGCACTTGCCTGGGTGGAGGGCTTGATTCCTGAAGATGCGTGTGGAGGAGGCAGCAAATCAATGATACTCTCTCATCGTTGATGTTATGTCTCACTCTTCCTTCCTCTCTGAAATAAATAAAAAATACATTAAAAAAAAAGAATGAAGTAATTCCTTCTTTTCTGATAAAGGAAAAATTTTAAGATATATTACTAGTTGAGTGGGAAAAAATTACAGAATTGTGTATAGCATAATCCTTTTATTAACTTAGGTTAACTAGTAGATACACTTGTATGTACACTAAGTTAGGAAGAATTCATAGGTAACTTTTAAGTGATTGCTCCTTGAAAATGAGAAGTGGTCAAAGTTAAGAAGGTGGCCCATTTTTTCTATTTAGTTTATAAATTTAGTACATGTATTATTTTCTCTATAAAAAAAGAAAATCTTATTACAGAAAACATTAAAATTAAACATTTAAAATGGTTAATTTAGCTTGTAGATGTTTTTGTTTTTTTTTCACACAAAGCAACCTACATAGCTGCTTTTTCTTGTAGATGGTTTTAATGGATAAGGAAAATATGAAAATTCTAGCTTAATAGGGAAACCTACTTGTTCATTTTAGAAGTTAATTTTTAATTCTGAGAGCATAATAAGCGGTTTGAATTTTAATTAGGTGACTAAATTGAAGAGGGAAAGGATTTTTTTGGGTGGGGGGAAAGTTTTGTTAATCTGTCCTTTTTTGTTTTCTTGGTTGTAGGATTTTTTCATAGGTCAGCATTGGCCTCTTAGGAGTTTTCTCAAGATAACTCTGTCTTCTCTAGATTTTTGTTTGTGAATAGAGCCAAGATCACAGCAGAAATAAAAAATTTAAGTGAATTTATGTAATTAACCAATAAGAAAAAAATTTGAATAATAGAAAACAAACTATTTGAGATAGTCACTAAGTGGATAAAACAGTATAAAGAAATCTGTATTTGCACCCCAGAGTGTATTTACCTTATGACTTAGGACTTTGATTAAATCATAATACACTTCCATTTCCTTGAATTAAAATGGGATTAATTACCAACTTCTAAGATTATTGCTGTCTTGAAATGCATAGTACTATACCTATTACCCAGTAAGCTTTCAATAACTACCTCTTTCTAGTAATTATTTTTCTAAATCTTAACACATGTGCCTTCACTTGTAGAAGTATGAATATAGTTTCATGAATTAAAAGTCACTCTCAGGGAGATGTGGGAGTTTAACAGTAACACTCTTTGGAGTAGAGTACTCTTGGTAAGATTACACCTTGTTAAAGTAGACAAACCTCTCAACATATTTAATATCTTTTGATCCATCAGTACTTTTTCTTTTTTTAAAAAAATATATTTTATTAATTTTTTATAGAGAGGAAGGGAGAGGGATAAAGAGTTAGAAACATCGATGAGAGAGAGACATCGATCAGCTACCTCCTGCACACCCCCCACTGGGGATGTGCCCACAACTAAGGCACATGCCCTCGACCTGAATTGAACCTGGGACCCTTCAGTCCGCAGGCCAATGCTATATCCACTGAGCCAAACCCGTTTCGGCGGTACTCTTTCTTTTAAATTTAGACTTATCTATCAGTGGCTGTCAATGATATCAAAATCTGATTTTATAACTACCAGAATGTTAAAGCATCCAGCTAGTCCCTTAGAAAATGCCAATATAATTAATCTATTTGTATTATTTTTTTCTCATAGGAAAGTTCATGCTTCTGTGAGATTTAAAAAATATTTTTAAAAATTTATTTCTTTTCTTTTCTTTACACTTTTATTTATCTAAAACTTGAAAGAAATTTGATAAATTAGTGCAGTATTTGTAGAATATGAGTACTAGTTTGCTTTTCTGAAAGTAATATAGTCAAGGCAATTATATGTAAAACGGAAGTTAGAGAAGACAATGAGTGTGTTATGCTTATTTGGATATACTTAATCATTGTTCAAATGACATTAAACACACTGGAGAAGGCAACAATATCTTTATTAAGATAACAATAGTATGTTAATTCAGACTATTTTATGACGTTAGAAGGCATTTTTAAAAGTGTTTTATTGATTTTTAATTTTTTTTAGAGAAAGAGTAAGGGAGAGAGAGAGCAAGATAGAAACATTGCTGAGAGAGAATCATTAGTAGGCTGCCTCCTGCATGCCCTCTACTGGTGATTGAGCCTGCAACCCTGGCATGTGCCCTGACTGGAATCAAACCAGTGATCTCCTGTTTTATGGTCAAAGTCAACCACTGAGCCACACCAGACTTTAGAAGATACAGTATTTAATTTTTTTTTAACCAGCTGTAACATTTTTAAAAAAAATATTTTTTATTGACTTTTCACAGAGTGGAAGGGAGAGGGATAGAAGTCAGAAACATCGATGAGAGAGGGACATCGATCAGCCGCCTCCTGCACACCCCCTACTGGAGTTGTGCCTGCAAGCAAGGTACATGCCACCGACTGGAATCGAACCTGGGACCTTTCAGTCTGCAGGCTGATGCTCTATCCACCGAGCCAAACCGGTCTTGGCACCAGCTGTAACATTTTTTTTAAACAGTACATGCATGTCTTGATTATTTTACTGAGCGCAAAAATATTGCCATACATATTGTATAAAATTAAAATGTTACAGAAAAATACAATCTAGAAAACAGGAAACTCTAGTACCATGATCTCCAAAGAAAACTGCTGTTGACTGCTTGTGTCTTTTTTGGCAGAATTTTTCTCATGCAAGAAACATCTGTAAATAAATATTTTTAATAGGATCCTAACCACATATTTTATTTTACATTATTTTAAATAATACATCCTGGAAATATCTGATCGATACATAGAGACTGTTGTTTAAGTGTAACATTTTAATGAGTTAAAAGAAGAGGGTTACTTTGTTTTTCAGACTCAACTAACTGGCAAGGCTCTTCTAACGAAGTTTTGGATGTCATAACGAAAAACAAAAGAATCTCAGTAATAACAAATACTCAAGTTTTTGGCTCCTGTATAATTATTGTGGGAAAATATAACACACTTTAAAGAAGAGTTTCTTTTAGACAAACTAATGAGATCTGTGAACCCAGGGAAAACAGTACATTCATGTGACTTTAACTTCCACGCCTGTCCAGCATGGCTCAGTGGTTGAGCATCGACCTGTGAACCAGGAGATCACAGATGGATTCCTGGTCAGGGCACATGCCTCCGTTTCTGGCCCAGTCCCCAGTAAGGGGCATGTAGAAGGCAGCTGATCAATGGTTCTCTTTAATCATTGATGTTTCTATCTCTCTCTCCATCTCTCTCCCTCTCTGAAATCAATAAAAACATATTTGAAAATAGAAAGAAAGCGGGGCCTCTTAAAAAAAACAACAAAAAACACCATACATATAATTTCCAGGAGTTCAGAGACTCCTGTGACATACCCATTACACTTCACGTTGAAAACCCTTAGTTTCAATGTTTAAAGTAAAGATAACTTGCCCTGCTGATTTGGCTCAGTGGACAGAGCATTGTCCTGTGGATAAAAGGGTCCCGGGTTTGATTATGGTCAAGTGCATGTACCTTAGTTGCAGGCTCCTCCCTGGCCTGGACCCAGGTGGGGGCTCATGCAGGAGGCAATTAATCCATGTGGTTCTCTCATATCGATATTTTTCTCTGTCTTTACCTCTCCTACTCTCCCTGAAAATCAAAAGAAAAATATTCTTGGGTGAGGATTAACAACAACAATAATAAAAAAGAAGATAAATTTCTCTTTCCTAATTAGATGGATTTGATCTCCAAAAATAAGGCTAACACAAGTGAGGTTTGTAATTTTAAAGCACCCTTTTTGACTTTTGAACTCGTACCTACAGGATTATCACTTATGAGTTATTGTTAGCTACTTATTAATTCTTTATCATTCTAAGGACAGCTCAATCATTCCATAATAGAAGTCCTCCCACATGAATGAGAGAAATGGTGTTTTTCTGACTCTTTCTCTTTCCTTGGACCTTATCTTTGTTTAGGCCAAACCTCCTTAATTTTGAGGTGAAATGTTTTATAGGTCAGCACTGTTATCAGTGCAAGACACTGTTAATATGGTGCAATGGCACAGGGACAATTTTTCCAGATACACAAAGGAGTACAACTTGGTTAAGGGATTCCATTTCCTCCAGAAAAGGCTTGGTTGGTGCTCTTTTTCTGCTTCTCTGTAATGATCCTGTGGTCTGTCTCCCACATGTAGAGTAGTTTATACTCAGCTAAGACAGATACATTTCATTTAACTACTACAAAGGAGCCCACATACCATACTCTCTGAGGTCATTTTAGTAGTATTTACTTATAGTCTTGGAGAGGACCCTATTCCTCCTGCACTATTACTAGGTGTACTGGTTAAAAATAGCAGATTTTGTAATCAAAGAAAACATGATAATTTCAAGAGAAACATCAAAAGTGCTTTATTCAAAGTAATGCCCATCACTAACTACACATTTCCCCATCTTTCAGGTAGTTTGTGGATACTGTCCAATAAAACTTTTCTTGTTTTGAGGCAGACCATTCAGAGGCCCAATTTTCCACTTCTTCATATGTTGAAGTGCTGCGCAAAAAATATGTGTGCCATCGATCAGAACAGTGGTAATCTGAAGGAGCAAGACTTGGTGATTACAGTGGATGGGTTAATACTTCCCAGGCAAGATCTTTTAATGTGTCTTTAACTGGTTTTGAAGTGTGTGATGGTGCATCATTATGAAGCAAAATTACTTTGCTGTGTCTTCTGGAATATGCTGTTGTTGTTTTTTCCCCACGATCAAAGCATGGTTCATATTAATTTTTGTTGTCGGTAGCTACGAGTGTTAATCGTTTCACCTGGTTTTAGAAGCTCATAATACACCACACCTTCCTGATCCCACCAAACGCAGCACTTTCTTCTTTCTAAGTGATTTGGCCTTGCAGTCGATGTTGATGGTTGACCTGGATCAACCCATGATTTTGTGCATTTGGGATTCTCAAAATAAGTCCTCTTTTCATCACCAGTCACAATTTGATGTAAAAAAGACTTTTGTGTTGTTGAAGCAACATTTTACTGATGACTTTTTGGTTTCCATTTGTCTTTCATTCAGTTGTGATGTGGCACCTATTTTCTTCCCTTTAAAATCTTTCCCATTGCTTTTAAACGATCAGAAATTATTTGCTGAGCAACGTTTAATCTTTCTGCAAGTTGTTTTTGAGTTTGACACACATCTTCATCCAATAATGCTTGTAATTGTTGGTCTGCAAACATTTTCGGTTGACCTGGACGTCTTTGTCTTTCACATTGAAATCATCACTTATAAAACGTTTAAACCAGCGTTCACAAGTATCTTGAGATGGAGCCTGTTCACCATAAACTTCCTGAAATATTCAGCAACACTTTTCTTCAAAATGAAGTCATGAATTAAAACTTCCCTCAAATGTGCTTTTTTTGGGCACAAAATTTGACATTTTTAAGCATAAAAATACCTTTGATGTTAACACCTTCAGAAAATTTGACCTACGAAGTTTTGAAGCTTGTTGTCAATACAACAAATTAGCATACATATCAAATAACATATATATCAACATATGTGTAACTCCATCTATTGAAAAAAATCCATGTTATTAACTGGTACACCTAGTAAGTCTTCCTCCGGTTAAACGGAATTCTGGGGGGAAAAAAAGGATAGAACAAATTTGTTTTTGACTAAAAATTGACAATGGTAACCTTTTGAGTAATTATAGATTTTGTATAAACCTTCACAGCTATTGATGTTTACTAAGTGCTTACTTGGGGGAAGGGTGCTGTGGTAAATATCTTGGGATCACAAAGATGAACATGGATCTTTTAGCACTAATAAGGTCCTGTGAAAATTAAAATAGAAAATCTATTTGCATAGTGCTTGGCGTATATCACTTAATTAAGAAACAAACCAGTGCACTAGGGACTAGATCTACAAAACCACAAGATGTAGTCATAATAAGGCAGAAGATAATGGAATGTAAGTGGGATATTGCAATGGAAAGAGTAGGGGTTTTACTATGAAGCAAATGAATCCTCACACCAGAAACTTGGGCAAATTACTTATCCTCTTTGGACTTCACTGTTTTTATCTTTGAAAGGGGATAAATGTTTATTGAGAATATAATGTCTATAAAGACCCTAGCAGACTGCCTGATCATGATAGGTATTCAGTAAGTGATACATTATTGTTATTATTTTAATACATTTTTATTGATTTCAGAGAGGAAGGGACAGAGAAAGAGGAAAACATCAATGCTGAGAGAGAGTCATTGACCGGCTGCCTCCTGCTGGCCCCACTCTGGGGATCAAACCTGCAATCCGGGCATGTCAGGAATCGAATCCTTATTGTCTGGTTCATAGGTTGATGCTCAACCACTGAGCCACACTGGCTGGGCATAAGTGATAAATTATTAAGAAAGGCTTTGGTAGATTCCCTTCTGGTAGCTGAACTAAATTCATGACTCTTGTTAGACTGGAAAATCAGCCAAAATCTTTCCTTTTATAGCTACTGTCATAGACTTGGCCAAATTATTAGGTTATATCAACTATTTGAACTTAATGTTCTTTGACCAAGTTTCTAGGTACTTAGGCTACTGGAGCCAGACATTAGGAAGATTTTGAATAATTTATTTATTATACAGATGTTTATGGAGGGCTGCTTATGTGCTAAGTCAGTGTCAGCAAACTCATTAGTCAACAGAGCCAAATATCAACAGTACAATGATTGAAATTTCTTTTGAGAGCCAACATTTTTAAACTTAAACTTCTTCTAACACCACTTCTTCAAAATAGACTCGTCCAGGCTGTGGTATTTTGTGGAAGAGCCACACTCAAGGGGCCAAAGAGCTGCATGTGGTTTGTGAGCCACAGTTTGCTGACCATGGTGTTAAGTGCTAGGACTTCAGAGCTAAATAAGGACACGGTCCTTGTTCTGATGGACCTTTTAGTATTGGAACCAGATAGACATTACACACATGTTTGTATAAATAATTAAAATCTTGTGAACCTTCAGTTATAAAATGCATATGATTCAGTACTGATTGTTTATGGTCCTCTGTTCTTCCATGGCTGTTTGTGCCTTAGATTCTTTGTGTGTGTGAATCCTTAACTGAGGATATTTTCCTATTGATTTTTATGGAGAGTGGAAGGGAGGGGGAGAGACGGAGAGAAACATTGAAGTAAGAGAGACACTTTGGTTGCCTCCTGCACACGCCCCAACCAGGACCAAGGATTGAGCTTGCAACCAAGATATGTGCTCTTGACTGGAATCAAACCCCGGACCCTTCAGTCTGTGGGCTGATGCTCTTATCTACTAAGCCAGACTGGTTAGGGCTGTGCCTTAGATTCTTTAGAGAAAGGTAAAGAATAATAATATGATTTCTCTGTACTTTTGCAAGCTCCCAGTATGCAGTAGTTGAGTGGGTTCCATTGTAGCCATGACCATGGATATTATATAAAAAGGCAGGCATTGGCTAAATGTAGTTCGACAGGAACCAGTACCAGATATAATTGTTCCATTATGGTGATAATTACTAGTTTGATAAAGGATTTGAGATCATTTTAGACCACAGTTCTCTAAACTTTTAATAGCTGCATAATATTCCTGTGTAAGGCTATATCATAATTTATTTAACCACTTCTCTATTGATTGATGGTATGGTTTTTTTTGTTTTTTTTTTGTTTTTTAGTTTTTGCTGCTATAAATAATGAGGCAGTGAATACCCTTCTATATATTTTTTGGCAAACTTTTCTAAGTATGCTTGTAGAGTAATTTAGGGATTTATTCGATCAAAGAGTACATTGTATTAAATTTCGATAGATATCTGCCAAGTTCTTTTATCCATGAAGATTCTTATTTAGTAAGTTTGGGGTGGGACCAATCAGTCTGTATGTTTAACAAGTTCCCTGGGTGGTTTTCATGCATCAAGGTTTAGGAATTATTTCAGGATCAGAAACATGGCAAGATTCTCTGCAGGTAAGGAGTATGATACATCTATCTCTTCTGGAAAAGATCTGGCAGTTATAAAAAGGGAAGAATAAGCACCCTTTTTAATAACTGAGCAGTGAACACCAATCTGTCCATAGTAGCACTTCTAGGGATGACCCATAGTTAGAGAAGTAAGTGCACTAATAATTATCTGGGGTATTTTATTATTTATTTTAACAAGTAATGTTGGGGGAAAAATGCATAAAAATTATAAGGACCTAAGTTTGAACATCTTCTGCCTACTGACTGTGTTATCTTGGGCAAATAAATGAACTGGAATTTTTATACAATGATAATGACATATCTTCCACATTTGTTGCAAAGATTAAAGCAGGGCAATATAATATTTATTGAGGACCTTCTGTTTTCTGCTAGTATTTTGTGGATATCTCTATCATGGCAGTTTGTTATTTAATTGTTGATTAACTTGCTCATCTCCCCATTAGACACCCTGGGACCACATCTTGTGGTTTTGTAGATCTAGTCCCTAGTGCACTGGTTTGTTTCTTAATTTAATGATGTATGCCAAGCACTATGCAAATAGATTTTCTATTTTAATTTTCACAATTATTCCAAGAGGTAAGTATTATTTCTTCCATTTTATTATAAGGAAGAAAGCTCAGAGAGCTTAAGAAACTTGCTTAAGATCACACATAGTGCAGAAACATAATTAAAGAATCTACGTATGTACTTCCAAACTAGATAAAAGTCTGTGCTCTGCCCATCAATTCACTTTGCTGAGATAATGCTATAAAATTTTGGAAATTATGAAATGTTGTTCAAGGGTAAGGTTATTTTGATAATGTAATTTTTAAAACTAAACTTATTTGATAATATAATTTTAAAGGTTAGCAGCCTATACACTGAGTGGCCAGATTATTATGATCTCTGAATGCATAATAATCTGGCCACTCACTGTGTGTGTGTGTGTGTGTGTGTGTGTGTGTGTGTGTATGTGATAGATACACATACTATCTAATAAAAGAGTAATATGCAAATTGACTGTCACTCCAACACACAAAATGGCTGCCCCCATGTGGTCAAAGATGGCTGCCACCATGTGGACACAAGATGATCACCACAAGATGGCCAGCAGGGGAGGGCAGTTGAGGGTGATTAAGCCTGCAGTGGAGTGCAGTTAAGGGTTACCAGGCTGGCAGAGGAAGGAAGTTGGGGGTGACTGGACCTGCAGGGAAGGGCACTTGGGCAGGACCCAGGCCTGCAGGGGATAACAGTTGGGGGGGGGGCACCAGGCCTACAGGGGAGGGCAGTTATGGGGGACCAGGCCTGCAGGGGAGGGCAGTTAGGGGTGATCAGGTCAGCATAAGAGGGCAGTTAGGCATCAATTAGGCTGGCAGGGGAGTGGTTAGGGGATGATCAGGCTGGTAGGCAGAAGCAGTTAGGAGCCACCAGGAAGGCAGGTAGGCGAGTATTTGGGAGCCAGTAGTTCTGGATTGTGAGAGGGATGTCCGACTGCCCATTTAGGTTCAATCCAGGTAGGATCAGGCCTAAACGGGCAGTCGAACAGCCCTCGGGTGCCAGATTAGAGGGTGCAGGTTGGGCTGAGGGACATAACTCCCTCCCCCCATGCACGAATTTTATGCACCAGGCCTCTAGTTTGTGTATGTACATGTATGTGTGTGTATACATATATATATGTGTGTATGTATATGTGTGTGTGTGTTTGTGTGTGTGTAAATATATATATATATACATATACATATATATGTGTATATATATATGTGTGTGTGTGTGTGTGTGTGTGTATGTATATATATATATTTAGAATATATATTAGAAACCCAAGCCCTGTGCATGATTTCGTGCATGGGTGGGGTCTGGGCAGCCTGGCCAGGGGCGGGGACATGGGCAGTTGGCCAGCCTGCCTGTTGGTTGCACTCCTGGTAAGGGGACAATTTGCATATTAGCCTTTTATTATATAGGATATATACTGAGTGGCCAGATTATTATGCATTCAGAGATCATAATAATGTGGCCACTCAGTGTATGTGGACCTCTTCAAGGCATATGTCACTGACTTAGGTGCCTGGACTTGTCAGCCCTCATTATTGGATATCTGTATTTTGTAGGACATGACCATATTGCATATTGGTGTAGAAATAGAAAAAATACTATCTCAAGCATTTTATATTTATGTTGCTTTTAATGCAGATTTTTCATTCAAGAATTAGGTTTGTTAGGTTGTTTTGAGTATTTAGTCATAAGGCAAGTTTGGAAGAAAAAGAAAAATGTCCCACCGCCTGTCCCTATCCTTCTATGTAATAAAAGGGTAATATGCAAATTGACCTTAACAGCAGAACGACCAGAATGACTGCTGGACCAGTCACTATGAGGCACACTGACCACCTATTGGTCCCTTCCCCCAGCCATCAGGTACCAATCACTTGATGGTGAATGGGGGTCTGGGGATGATGGTGATGGGGGGTGGGGTCAGCTGGGGGCAGCTGGGGAAGATGACCCTAAGCACAGGCCAGGCCTAGGGACCAAACCCATGCACCAATTTCGTGTGTTGGGCCTCTAGTGGCATCATAAAATTCACAAAGTTGCAAAACAGGAAAAGCATACACCAAGACGTTTGGCAATAGAAAGAAATATGTGGTTTTACTCATTATAGTTATGTTGAGCAAGGGAATTTCCCAGGAACCCAATTTATTCTTATATTATATTTTCCAGACCATATAGTTATATTTGCCAACATTTTATACAAACCAGTTTATTTTTTTTAACCTTGTGTGTGTGTGTGTGTATGTGTGTTTGAAACCACTTTGGGTTTGTTTCCTATCTTTTTCATGCCCAGCAAAGTTGAGGAGAGTTGGCAGGCAGGCTGCATCATGGATTCACTTAGGCAGTTGATGACTTTAAGTTTAATCTTTACTTTAGTGCATGTAATTCTGTCTTGAGGGTTCATGTCTATTTAACTAGCTCTTTAAGCCATGTGGAATTGTGTTGGAAAATGCATATGATTTCTATCTTTCTCAAGCCTGGTTTGAATTCTGGGAACACAACTGCAGCCTTCAATGCCTTAGTACTTTCAGGTGGAGATTTTAGTCTTTAGGGTTTACTGAGATAACTTTTGGAGAGAAGCTCTGAATAGAATGACTTATGACCTGCAAGATAGTGTTTAAGAACTGAAAAAACTTTTTGTTGTTGTTGTTGTTAGTAGCAGTTGTTGAATAATAATGTGTGAGTACCATTACCCTATTTGTTTTATGTGAATTTTAATGTTATTTGGAAATTGATATTCTTACATTAACTATTTAAAAAATATGTCAAAGTATACATTTCAATAGCAACAAAATCTAAGCTATTATATTGTAATAATTCAAAAATTACATATCTTACATATTATAAAACTTTTTTTTTAAGGCATATGGATCGGGCTGTGACATTGTTATTTTGGCAAGTGACTTTGAATGTGTGCAGATCATTCCTGGTGCTAAGCATGGAAACATCCAAGTCAGCTGTGTGGAGTGTTCTAACCAACATGGAAGAGTAAGGGATTTAATTACTTTATTAAATGTCTCTTAATCAGAAATATTCTTATTTGTTTGTACAAGGCTTACCTACAATTTCCTATTAATGTACCTTGCTTTGGTGGCTACTGATAGCAGTGCATGAAGAGATAGATTGTATACAATTGTAAAGCGCCATTAAGCTGATGATGTGATAATTAATTGTTCTGTAGGTGTATTCTATCTTGAAAGATCGTGGGCTTCCAATCCTGTAGGTACTGATATTCTGTCAGTTAATAATTCTAGCAGCTAGTAAGCCAATAGCAGGGAAGTAACTTTTCTCTACCTAGCACCCCTTATCTCTCCCAAATTATAATAACATTAAATTTTTATCAAGAAATTTAGCAAATTGTTAGTGTCTAATGTAATATTTTTCATTTAAAGGTACTTTATAAAGTTTCTATTACTTTTTTTTAACTTAAAATGAAATACCTTTTTTATTGGTGGAAATTACTCAAAAACTCAAGTTTCAGTTACTTTAATGAAAGTTTATTTGGTGAATGAAGAATCTTAAAGTTGATTCCTTTACACTTTAAAACAGAGGGCTTAAATTTCATCATGTGTATCCCTCTTCCAAAATTTAAAGCATAATGTACATCAAATTTTGGTTATATGTAAAGTAAATATAGCATATTGTGTATTCTAGCAATTCAGTAAGGCCAATATTGTGTAGCAGAAATGAAATACTCTACAAAAATATGAAAATGAGATTTTCCTTATAATAATGATAATAATTTAAACCATCTTAGTGTTCTAGAAATTGTTCTTTACTAACAATAAATGTATCAAAGATATATTAAATCATAGTATTCATGGTGATGATAATAAATAATAATCATGTAAGTTTATGCCAAATAATAAATTATTCTATAATTTCTACTGTTTTTTTCTGCTACTTGTATCAAGCTTTAAATTTATGTTAATGTACCATAATATGGCAATCCAGTGACATAATTGACCTAGAATTGAAACACTGAATTCCTGGTGTGTTCTGAGATATTTGTTTGTTGTTTTTCTTCTTTTCTCATGGTTTTCCTTAAGCAACCATTGTTTACTTTTTAGGGAACACTAAGAGTGTCAGAATCTTTCATTAATATTTTATTGCTCATTTCCTTAGGCCAAGCAAGCTAGCTTTAAACCCACCTAGAGATGTATGGTAATTGTCAGAGGTAAATTTTAGTAAATTATGTATGTGCTGGTGGATAATCACAATGAATGTTCTCTGGGAGCAAAGATTTTAAGAAATTTGGTGTCCGTAACTATGTTTCTACTTTTCCTTACCTGGTTGATAGCCTTTTTAAAAATCCTCACCTGAGGGTATGTTCATTGATTTGAGAGAGAGAGAGGGAGAGAGAGAGATGGAGAGAGAGATATCAATCGGTTGCTTCCCATATGTGCCCCAACTGGGGATCAAATGGCAACCTAGGTAGGTATGTGTCCTGACCAAGAATTGAGCCTGCATCCTTTCAGGATCAGGATGATGCTCCAAGCCACACTGACCAGGGCCTTACTTGTTGAAAATAAAGAAGGCAAAATTGTGATATTTTTGATGTATTGTCTTTTATTTCCCTCTTCTTTTATTTCCTTTATTCCCAGTCCTTGTGACCACTTTCACATTTATGACCTTGTGTTAGCCAGCTGTAACCATTCTTATACAAGTTGAATGTGATGATTCATAACACTTTTTGCCTAAGTAGTACCTCAGCCAGGCATTTTAAGTAGCTCCCCCCCACCATTTTGGATGAAAAGCTTTTTCTTGGAAATAATGTTATATATTAATAACAATTAAAATTACTTTTTGGCATGAGAGTACCTTGAAATTACAGTGCACTTTTTTTTTTAGCTGACCTTAAAAGAATATATACCTAATTTAGTGTTATAGGTTAACCCATAGGTCAAAAGGGATGGTTTTTGGTCTCTTCCCTATAGTTGGTTCCCTCTTGCCAAGAGCAGGATGAACTGGGAAATGTCTTTCAAGAAATTATTAGAAAGCAGGCTCTGGTAGTTCCTAGGAATGGGTATTTATGTCCTCTCTTATCAGGTATGTGACTTAGAGCAAAGTTCCCTTGGCTCCCAAACCCCTAGCTAAGTCAGCTTTTTCTCCTCCAGTCGCAGCAGATGTCTCTCATTCTCCTTAGTCCATTTTCTCTATTCTTTCTTTTAAAATCTAGATGGTTTTCTCAATTGATATTTTTGTTTGATGGTATCATTAATATAATTTTATTTCACATATTTTAATGCTTGTTATTCTTTGATTTTTTTTCTACTTGTCATAGTTTTTATATTTACTGGATTGTGAAATTTCTGATAGATGTACCATTGAAATGTGTTTTTGTTAATAAAGTTATTTCAATATTAAAAAATACAAATTCTTATAGAAAATGACGATTTCTTTGAATGGGTCAACCTTGTGTTTGATATGTGAAATAAAGCCTGGTGAATTTTTGACAAAAGAGATTCTTAAGTGCAGTAATTTTTCAGTTATATTTATGAAAGGGAATAAGTCGTGAATACTGTATCAGGATTGTATTGTATAAAATGAGTTTATGCATTATTGTAACAAGGAGGTTATCTTTAATTTTCCTTCTCCTAAATATTAATGTTTTGTTCATTCTTTTTTAGATTGCAGCTTCATATGGTAATGCTGTTTGTATTTTTGAACCTTTGGGCATAAATTCTCATAAGAGAAATTGTGTAAGTATTAAATAATAGTAGAAAACATTTAGAATTCAATTTAGAACCAAATCTGTAGCAATAAAGAGCTTCTTAGGAGCTGGTGCTGATGGTGATCTGGAATATCAGTGTGAAGTTGGTCTGATGCTTTGGGGTGATACCTTTTACAATCACTGGGAATATATCTCTTTGCCTTTTAGGAACTCAGTTTTCTAGAAGGTTGCTAATTGAGACTTACCTTGTTAATTGGGATCTTTCCTAGTTGAACTATTATTTTTTTGTCTAGATTACTAGAGTAGTCTCTGTTTTCTATCCTTTTCTGACCTTTTCTATTCTCACTGAAGCAGATTATGACACATCTCTGCTTAAAACTCTGTAATGGCTCCATATTTCCCTCAGATTCAAAGGCAAAAAGTCTTAGAACAGACTACTGCTTTTCTCCCAGAATCCATTTATTACTTCTCACAGTTCATCTTGTACTATTCTTGCCCTCTCTGATATCACTCAGGCCACACTAGCATTTTTACTGTTCTTTAAACTTTTTTTTTTCCTATCTTAGGGCTTTGCATTGGTTATTCGTTTGTCTGAAATGTTCTTTCTCTAGATAGCTCCTGGGCCAGCTTCTGCAGATACTTGAAATCTTTGCTCAAAAATACCTTCTCAGTGGGTTCTACCTTGATCACCCTTTAAAAATTGCACTTGCATCTATATCTTTAACTCCCATTCTTTAAAAAAAAATATTTTATTGATTTTTTTAAAAACATATATTTTTATTGATTTTTTACAGAGAGGAAGGGAAAGGGATAGAGAGCCAGAAACATCAATAGGAGAGAAACATTGATCAGCTGCCCCCTGCACACTCCTCACTGGGCATATGCCTGCAACCAAGGCACCTACCCTTGACCAGAATTGAACCTGGGATCCTTGAGTCCACAGGCCGATGCTCTATCCACTGAGCCAAACCTGCTAGGGCTCATTCTTGTATTTTTAACTTTTTTCCCATAGCATTTCCCTTGTTTATTATTGTTTACTGTTTAGAATGTAAACTCCATGAAAATAGATAGCTTTGTTTTTTGTGCGTTCACTAATGCATCCCAGTACTTAGAATCTATATCTGGAACATAACAGGCTCCTAAATATTTGCTGAATGAAGGAGTTAAGACCTTAGCTAAATTCACTTACTAGCTAAGTGATCTGGCATACCACATTGAGAACCATTGAGAGTCATTCTGAGTTCTATGTTTTGTTTTATCTTAATATTCAGAAAATCTCTAATGATTAGAATTATTAACCCTTTAAAAAACACTGCATGAATTGGAACTCCACCATCACTCACAAATACTCAAAACTGCCAATGTGAAATTTGAATTTGCCAGTAATTAAAAAAATATGTATTTTTATTGATTTCAGAGAGGAAAGGAGAGGGAGAGAGATAGAAACATCAATGATGAGAGAGAATCTTTGATTGGCTGCTTCCTGCACACCCCACATTGGGGATTGAGCCTGCAATTCTGGCATATGCCCTTGACTGGAATTGAACCCGGAACCCTTTAATCCGCAGGCCAATGCTCTATCCACTGAGCCAAACTGGCTAGGGCTGCGAGTAATTTTAAAAAAAATCTATATTCTTAAATACATTACAGTAAGTGGTTTTAATGTTTTATTAAATGTATATATTTGAGTTTCTTTATACATTGCCAAGAAATACCAATTAAAATATTCGTCTTTTCCCTATGATAGTTTTATGAAATGGATATCAAATTTTAGAGTCACATCGAGTACTTATTAAAAATTCAGATTCCATGACTGGGAGTGGGGGGTGAAGGGAGCCTAATACTTGGTGACAGAAGATGATTTGACTTTGGGTAGGGAGTATACAGTGCAATATATAGATCTTATTCCATAGAAATATGTACTTGAAATCTATATGATCCCATTAACTAATATCACCCTAATACATTTAAAAAAATTCATAATCCAGGCCTCATTTCTAAATTTCTGCTGTGTATTTGGCCCACAGATTATACACCAAGAAATAATAAAGGTACGAATATTAGGGATGTTTATACTTTCAGGAATGATTTAATTAGTACTTTGAAATAGATCTGTTGAACAGTATTTAAAATACTGTTGTGCCCTAGCCAATTTGGCTCAGTGGATAGAGCATCAGCCTACAAACCGAAGAGTCCCAGATTTGATTCCCAGCAAGGGTAAGTACCTTGGTTGCAGAATCCTCCCTGGCTCAGGCCTTGGTTGGAGCTTGTTTAAGAGGCAACCAGTCGATGTGTTTCTCACATCAATATTTTTCTCTTTTTCTTTCTCCTACTCTCTTTAAAAATCAATGGAAAAATATCCTCAGGGGAGGATTAACAAAAATAACAAAAATAATAAAATATTATTGTGATTGTATTCTGTTTAGCAGTGACAGGGAAAATAACATTTCTCTGGTTAAAAAAATATAAAATTAGCCGAGACCGGTTTGGCTCAGTGGATAGAGCGTCGGCCTGCGGACTGAAAGGTCCCAGGTTCGATTCCGGTTGGGGGTATGTACCTTGGTTGCGGGCACATCTCCACTGTGGGGCGTGCAGGAGGCGGCTGATCGATGTCTCTCTCTCATCGATGTTTCTGACTTTCTATGTATCTCCCTTCCTCTCTGTAAAAAATCAATAAAATATATTAAAAAAATATATAAAATTAGTTTGAGATAATAAAATTCAAGTTTTGCAGTTCTATTTTAAAATTATGGCTGTAGATAGATAAATGATTAAATAAATTAAATAATTCTTAAATAAATTATTCATTGTTGAATACTCTAAAAATATTATAAAGAGAGAAGGAATTTTGATTTACTAAAATTACTGTCCAAGTGGTTAATGTGTAACTTGCCTAAGGTCACACAGCTTTACATTGAAGAATACTTTCACAAAAGGCTACTTTATATTTATATACTATGAAGAAATATCTAAATTTCTTTTTACTTAGATACTGAATGTAATGGAAAAGGCCTTGGACTTTTAACTTTAAATCTTCTTTCTACCTTTTAGAATGAAAATAGTTAAGAAAAAAGGATGGAAATTATTCAAATAAATTTAATATAGGTCAGGTTTGTGGATTTTATACATTATGTAATTTAAATTTGTTTACTTTATGGGAGGTATATCTAGTTTTATTTTAGACACTAGAGGCTCAGTTCACGAAATCATGCATGGGAGGGGGCCCCTCAACCCAGCCTGCACCCTCTTGCAATCTGAGTCCTCTCCAGGGATGTCCTGATTGGGCCTAAATTGGCAGTCAAACATCTCTCTCACAATCTGGAAGCACTGGCTCCTAACTGCTCACCTGCAGGCCTGCCTGATTGCCCCTAACCACTCGCCTGCCTGCCTGATTGCCCCTAACCACTCGCCTGCCTGCCTGATCACCCCTAACTGCCTCTGCCTTGGCCCCTGCCACCGTGCTTTGTCCAGAAGAATGTCTGGAAGGTTGTTTGGCTGTCCAGTCTAATTAGCATATTATACTTTTATTATTATAGCATTTTATTCTAAGGTGCATTTTGTTTTTTTAAATGTATTTTTATTGATTTCAGAAAGGGGGAGAGAGGGAAAGAGATAGAAGCATCAATGATGAGAGAGAATCATTAATTGGCTACCTCCTGCACACCCCCTACTGGAGATTGAGCCCGCAACCTGGCATGTGCCCTTGCCTGAAAATGAACCTGGGACCCTTCGTCCGCAGGCTGACGCTCTATCCCCTGAGCCAAACCAGTTAGGGCTTATTTTGTTTTTATAAACATTCACTGAACATATGCATTCTAGCCATTATAGTGCTAAAGACACTTCCTGCTCTACAAGAGTTTAATTTCATCGGAGAATCAAACATATGAACACATAATAATTCAATGTGACTAATGTTATAATGATAGAATGTAAAAAGTGTTAGGAGTGCTGCTAGGATGTCAAAAAAGGCTTCACAGTAGAGGTGATGATTTATCCAGATCTTGATGTAAGCATAGGAGTTTGCAGGTGGAGAAGAGAAGAAAAGCTGTCTTAAATATAAGAATGTGTTTATAGACATGGAAAGAAGCCTGAGAGAACATGCTTTGTTTGGGCATGGCAAACAGTTGGATATGGTAGAATAGGCAGTAATTGGAACCATTGGAACTTTTCAAAAGAACAATATTTTGAAAGAACTAGTGAAATATTTACATCTTTATTTTAGATCATAAGGTCTTAAGTTGAAGAAAATGATGCAGTGTTTGTGAGTATTATTTTCAAAACGTACCTTTTTCTTTTTTCTCTTTATATGTTTCAGCAACTCAAGTGTCAGTGGCTTAAAACTGGGCAGTTTTTTTTGAGTTCCGTGACATACAATTTGGCATGGGACCCTCAAGGTATTTAGTAGTTCTATTTAGAAATTATGAAAAGTAAATAATTTGTTTAAAATGTATGACTACAATGTGATATAATAAGAAAGTGATCAAGTGTAAAATTTATTTTTGCTAGTGAATGAATGTAGTTTTTTCCTTCTTGGTGCACATGGCTCTATACAGTGCTGAATTTACTATTAGTTCCGTGCTTTCCCCCTGCCTTTGAATATTGTATTTTAAGAACAGTGATGATTTGTTTCTTTAGTGAACATGTGCTACATTTTATCCTTAACTATATTTATTAAGAAAGAAAATCAGAAATTAAACTAGACCAAAAAAAACTCCTATCTTATTTTGTTATTTGTATTTCAGGAAGTTATTCTCTTTAATTTTGAAATATTAGAAACTTCTAATGATAATGGCTTTTGTCCCATTTAACATTAACAATTAATTCAATTAATTTTTATATTCCAAGTAGAAAAACAAATTTCACTAATTTTTAGTTATGTCTTACATCTTGACAACATCTTTTGTGGTATTTTGGGGGCTTTTTTAAAAAAATTCTACTTTGCTGTTATTTTTTAAAAAAAGATTTACCTGATATAAGCTCTTTCTCAGTAGAGCTTTTTTTGTTTTGTTCTCAAGTTTCTGCCAAGAACTACTCTTTTTTTGTGTAGTGGATTCTTGGAACTTCTAAATGGATGTGTCCCAAGTATTTTGCACAGAAAATATTGCTTATTTTTCACAATATAGTCTTGAAGCCCATGTGTTTGTTCTTTCTTTAATTTTTGCTTATTCATCAGAACATTCTTTAATTTTCAGATAACAGATTGTTGACAGCAACTGATTCTATTCAGTTGTGGGCTCCTCCAGGAGGTGACATTCTGGAAGAAGAGGAAGAAATTGATAATAAAATTCCCCCTATTTTAAGTGATTGGAATTGCATCTGGCAGTGCAAGTTAGTGTCTAACTCTGTTGTTGTGTTTGTTAATTTTTTAAAAACGTTGCCTAAAACATGTTACCTTTCACAATCATCTTTATTTTTTGATGGTACCGTTGCATTTAGAAGACTAGAAAGCAGACTTTTTCTAACCAAAAGTCATTATAATATATCATTCAATCTGTGCTATAGTTGGTTGTTTAAGAAAAGGGCAAAAATATTTTCATAGTATAACTCAGGACTTAGGTTGACAGGGTTGCACATAGTAATTACTCATTATTAGAAGAGATGTAGATGGTGAAGGGGAGGGAAAAGATGTGATGAAAATTGCCAGCCACTCTTTCAAGTGGAAGGATGTTTGAACTATTAACAATGTGGATTATGTGAAGGGGACCAACTAGCCAGGGAAGATGATGAGCTTAGTTTTTAACATGGTATATTTAGGATGTTGATGGGACTTATAGATGGGTTATATAATTTATACATTTTAATTACACTCTTTTTTGGATCCCTAAAGTAAACTCTGCATTAGTTGTAATTAATTGTGTTTTTAAAGAGGTGATATATTTTATTTTTAGAGTGTTGAAAATACTCTTGTTCTGATTATGTTTAAAAATCTTATTTTGACCATCCTATATAATAAAAGGTTAATATGCACATTTACCCTAATGGCGGAATGACCAGGAATGACTGGTCATTATGATGTGCACTAATCATCAGGGGGTAGATGCTCAATGCAGGAGCCGCTCCTTGGTAGTCAGTGCATGGGGAGTGGCCCTAAGCCATTAATTAGATATCCCCTGAGGGCTCCTGGCCTGCCCGAGGGATGTCTGACTGCCAGTTTAGGCCCAATCCTCTGGGGAATGGACTTAAGCCATCAGTCGGACACCCCCTAGGGGTCCTGGACTGCAAGAGGGTGCAGGCCTGGCTGAGGGACCCCTGAATGCATGAATTTTCAAGTACCGGGCCTATAGTTTATGTATACAGTGTTCCAGAGTTTTAAAATGTTAACTCTTTAATTTTTTTTTCTTTTTAGAACTGCAGTATCTGTACATTTGATGGAATGGTCCCCTGATGGTGAATATTTTGCTACTGCTGGAAAGGTAAAGGACCAAACAAAACAGAATAAAAGAAACAAAATAAAGAAGTTTCTATTCTCATTTTCAGTTTTCTCATCTGTAGAATTGGGATAATCTTACTCTTCACAGCTGGTCTGAGGCATAGTAATAGATTTGTAAAAGATTAGTACCTGTAGGTAATAGGCACTGGGAAATAATGGCTATTCTTCTTCTTCTTTTTTTTTTTTATTGTGGATTAGATGTTTAATTTATAAACAATAATAGCTGCTTCATTTGAATACCCAGGTAGCATGTAAATATGTAATTAACTCACAAGAAACCAATAGGAAGGTATTTATAGAGGAACCCTTTGAAGCTGAAATAGATAGCGTAACTTTTTTTTTCTATTTAATAAATCTTTATTGTTCAGATTATTACAACTGTTCCTCTTTTTTCTCCCCATAGCTCTCCTCCATCCGGTTCCCATCCCACCCTCTGCCCTTACCTTCCCCCCATTGGCCTCATCCAGTCTCTTCCTACACCCCTATTTCTTTCCCCCTGAGAATTATCAGTACACTCCCTTTCTATGCCCCTGATTCTATTATATACACCAGTTTATTCTGTTCATTAGATTTTGAATTCACTTGATTTTTAGATTCACTTGTTGATAGATATGTATTTGTTGTTCATAATTTTTATCTTTACCTTTTTCTTCTTCCTCTTCTTAAAGAGTACCTTTCAGCATTTCATGTAATACTGGTTTGGTATTGATGAACTCTTTTAGCCTTTTCTTATCTATGAAGCTCTTTATCTGCCCTTCAATTCTGAATGATAACTTTGCTGGGTAGAGTAATGTTGGTTGTTGGTTCCTGCAGTTCATCACGTTAAATATTTCTTGCCACTCCCGTCTGGCCTGCATACTTTCTGTTGAGAAATCAACTGACAATCAAATGGGTGCTTCCTTGTAGGTAATTAACTGTTTTTCTCTTGCTGCTTTTAATATTCTCTCTTTGTCTTTTGCTCTTGGCATTTTAATTATGATGTGTCTTGGTGTGGTTCTCTTTGGATTACTTTTGTTTGGGGTTCTGTGCACTTCCTGGACTTGTAAGTCTATTTCTTTCACCAGGTGGGGTAAGTTTTCAGTCATTATTTCTTCAAATAGATTTTCAGTATCTTGCTCTCTCTCTTTCTCTGGTATCCCCATAATTCTGATGTTGGTACGCTTGAACTTGTCCCAGAGGCTCCTTACACTACCTTCAAATTTTTGGATTCTTTTTTCTTTTTGCTTTTCTAGTGGAGTGGTTTCTGCTTCTTTGTATTTCAAATCTTTGACTTGATTCTTGTGGTCCTCTCGTCTGCTGTTCGGTCTTTGTATCATAGTTTTTATTTCAGTCAGTGCACATTTAATTTCCGGTTGGTCCTTTTCATCTCCTCGAGAGTCTCGCTAAATTTATTGATCTTTTCTAGGAAATTCTTGAAAAACCTTATAACCATGGTTTTGAACTCTATAGCCAGTCGTTTGTTTTCCTCCATTTCTTTCTTTTGTGATATTTCTTTGCCTCTGCATTTTTGCTACTTCCCTAAGTGGGTAGAGTAGCTTTGTGTGCTAGGTGTCCTATATGGCCCAGTAGGTCTGCCTCCCCAGTTACCTGAGGTGGACACTCTTGGTGCACCCTTTTGTGGACTGTATGTACAGCCTTGTTGTAGTTAAGTCTTGATAGTTGGTTGGTATCACTTGGGGGGAATTGACCTCCAGGCCAATTGGCTGTGAGGATCAGCTGTGTCTATGCCACTGGGAGACCTTCTGTGCTGGAGTCAGCCTTATGATACAAGACTTGCAAAATTGCAAAAGCCTCTGTGCTTGGCTTGGAGGGAGCAAAGTCTCAGGGCTGAGCAGACAGCCTTTGGCTTCCTGTCAGCCCTGTCTGTGCGTACTCATGTGCGCCTCCAGACCTCTGCCTTTCATGGCTCCCCTGAGTTTCTTGCGCTCCAGGGACATATGAGTCTGGGTCTCCAGGGTCTCACCCAAAACTGGAATTTTAGTGCAGTCGGAACTGGAGTTCAGTGCATTTGGGAAGTTCTAGCTTCCTCCTGCTAGAGAAAGCCAGTGGCAGAATCAGCAGTCAGTCCTCTAGGTGCGCAGTTATGTGCGCGTGTGCCTCCAGACCTCTGTCTTTTGCGGCTCCCCTGAGATTCCATGCACTCCTCCCCTTTCCGACAGTCCAGATTCCCCCCATATGCATCTCGCCCAGAACTGGGGTTCAGTGAAGTCAGGAGTTTGTCTCCCTCCTGCTAGAGGAAGCCAGCCAGGCACTCCGCCACCTGTCTTCTGCACGCACATATCTCTGTACCTTAACTTTTTGTAGCTCCTCTAAGTCTCCATGAGCCCCTCTCTTTCCTTCTAGTTGTAGAATTTCTACTCTGCCAGCTTTCCTATGGTTCTGGATGATGTCCATTCTGTCTTTTTGCTGTAGTTTTAAAATTGTTGTGCAAGGAAGCAGTTGAGGTGTTCACCTATGCCGTCATCTTGGTTTCTCCACAATGGCTATTATTCTTATATCACCTTTTAAAAAGTCTATATTTTCAAAAATTAATTTTTATCTTTCCTAAATAGCATGTGTGCATAATTTAAGAAGTAAACTAGTATCACTAGAATCACAATGAAAAGAAGCTTTCCTTTCTTGTGGTGATTATTTGTCAAATTGCACATTTTGGCACTTCCTCCTATGTTCCTAAATAACTTGCTTTTGCTCCCATTTCTTGATTCTTTTCCCCTTTTTTTATGTATCACCTCTTAGAAAATGATATTTTACTTCTCTAGCAAATGATTCTAACCCTCTCTCTACTTTGAGCATATACACACATTCATTTCCCTTCCTCTTGTCTTCCTGAGGTATCTCGTAATTTTGCATAAATCAGTATTTATTGTTTAATTATTGATTGTGAAAAATAATACTTCACAGAATAATTACTTTGGTGTTAATAATTACTGTGTTTTACTCTTTGCTTAGTTTTCTGTTTACCTAATTTATCTTCTAAACCTCTGGTAGTTCTTGAATCTTCTTTCATTTTAATCCCCCATAGGAGGAAGATATCGTTCTCTTTTCTCCAATCTGGGTTATGCTCTCCAAGTCTAAAGTAGCAGACCTATAATTTGGGGGTTTTCTTTTAGCGATCTCAGGAGATTTTCTTTGCCTATCTCCTTTCATATATTCCCTGTTTCTTAGCATCATTTATTTTCCTCTCTCCTTGATGAAGATATCCTTTAGTAGGTTCCTTAGAAATGTTGAAAGGGAAAAATATTTTGAAGTCTTGCAAATCTGAGAAAATATTTCTTCAGCTTTTATGTTTATTTGGCTGGGCAGAGAATTGGGTTGAAAATATTTTTCTCTGATAATTTTTTGTTGTGGTTCTATTGCCTCTTAGCTCCCACTATTGCCATTTGAGAAGTTCAGTGCCATTATGACCATACTGACCTATCTTCAGCTTATAGAGGTTTTGAGAATCCTTTCTCTTAAATTAAAAAAAAATATATATGTTACTGATTTTTTTATAGAGAGGAAGGGAGAGGGATAGAAAGTTAGAAACATCGATGACAGAGAAACATCCATCAGCTGCCTCCTGCACACCCTCTACTGGGGATGTGCCCACAACCAAGGTACATGCCCTTAACTGGAAATGAACCTGGATCCTTCAGTCTGCAGGCCGACACTTGATCCACTGAACCAAACCAGTTAGGACGAGAATCTTTTTTTTTTAATAGTGTCACATGTCTGAATTCTCAAATAATATAATGTCTAGTTCTACATAGTTTTGGATTTATAAAAATGATACCTTATAATTATTGAAATACAACTTAAAGATATTACAATAAATTTATTATAATAGCCATAATGTACTTTTAAATTAATGCATTCAGTAAAAAATTATATTTAAAAATCATAAAATTAAGTTAAAATTAAATTGTATTTTTGTTACGGAATTAAAATTTTCATATTCCTCTTTATAGGGCAAGAATAGGTTTTCTAAGAACATCAGAATTTACTCAGAGCTTTTGGTTTAATCTCTAGTTGTGGAACACTCAACTGTTTTGTGGCTGTAAAATTACTTGGCACAGAGGTAGTTGCTCAACAGTTGGTGACAACATAAACAGGAAGAATGTGCAACATTCTAGACAGAGACTGCAACCATGTGTAGTAGTTTTGCAGTGAGCTAAGTAATAACACAATTTCAAAATACTGAGGAGTATAGAAACTTTCAAGATATCTGCAGAACTATAATGTAATTTTAAGACAGCTGTGATTTTTATTAGAGACAAAGTCATACGTACTGCACATATTACTTTGGTTTGCTTATATCATAACTGAAGTTTAACATTAATGATTTTATAATTAACAGTTATGAAAATAGAAACATAATTAAAATAATTTTTTAACCAAGGAGTGAGGATGTTTTTGCAATTGATTTTTAAGAAAGAGTGGAAAGGGAGGAGGAGAGAGAGGAAGAGAAACATCATTTGAGAGAACCATTTTGATTGAGTACCTCTTACACATGCCCTGCCTGGGGAGGGCAGAGAGGGAATGTACGTTCCCATGACCAGAATCCAACTTGTGACCCTCCCTTGTCACCCTCCCTAACTACTGTATCACACAAGCCAGATGAAACATAATTGTTTTTTCCCCCACTCAAATTCATGGTAATTTTGGGTCTTAGTTTTCTTGATTTCTAAAAAGTAGACCCCCAAACAAGGACTCAAGTATAAGTAATTAATATGGGGAATGATCACAAAGAAATATACTGGATTTGAGGCTAGGAAGTGAAGGTGCTGAATAAAGGATATGTTGTCATGCAGGTGATTAATAAGGTTAAATCTCTGGATCACTCTGGGAGTCAGTGTTCCTCACACATCGTTTCTCACACATGTTCTTTTTTTTTTTTAAATATATTTTATTGATTTTTTCACAGAGAGGAAGGGAAAGGGATAGAAAGCCAGAAACATCAATGAGAGAGAAACTTTGATCAGCTGCCTCCTGCACGCCCCCTACTGGGGATGTGCCCACAACCAATGTACATGCCCTTGACGGGAATCGAATCTGGGACCTTTCAGTCCCCAGGCCGACGCTCTATCCACTGAGCCAAACTGGTTTCGGCTCACATGTTCTTTACACAGGTGAGGGCAGGGTGTTAATTCTCAGCTTTCACAGAACTCCTGAAAAACCTCAGGCAAAGAGATGCAGATGCTGGAACTAAAATGCTAAGGCATGTGGGGGATCCAGTTGATATATTTTTATTAATTTAAATTAAAAAGTATATTTCTTTTATTCTTTCTCTGACAGGTTACTTGCCTCCATTTCATTTACTTCCTTTTCTGGTGATGACTGCTTTTCTTTCATATGTGGGCTGTTTCTTTGTCTCCCCATGATCTCTCTTCTCCAGGTATCTAGTTATATAGTTCTCTCTCTCCTGCATTGATTTAAAGGCACAAAATACAACACAACAAGGCACAACGCACAAGGCACTGAACATAAATGTATTCATGATATTAATAAATCCAAATAAAGGTGACCACCAGAGAAAGGAGAATTAGAGTATAAGAAAGAAAGAAGAAAAAAAAGGAGTGTAAAAAAATGAAATTGGGAAAAGGAAAAAAAAGTAAGAAAGAAAGAGGATAAGAAAGGAAGGTGAAAAAACTATTTATATGGGGAAAAATTCCAATAGAACAGCCACTAATCCCAACAAATGCCAGCAACAAATACATAGAGATGAATGCAAACTACAAACAAAAACTAATATCAAGCAAGGCAAGGGAAAACAGAAGCAAAAAACAAAAACAAAACAAACAAAAAGTGAAACATTTTCACAAACAAGCATAAAAAAATGATATAATCAATAATCAAGCAAACAACAACAAAAGGACAAGAGCCAAAACCGGTTTGGCGTCAGCCTGTGGACTGAAAGGTCCCAGGTTCGATTCCGGTCAAGGGCATATACCTTGGTCGTGGGCACATCCCCAGTGGGGGGTGTGCAGGAGGCAGGTGATTGATGTTTCTCTCTCATTGAGGTTTCTAACTCTCTCTCTCTCTCCCTTCCCTCTGTAAAAAACAAAACAAAACAAAAGGACAGAGAGAAAAAAAAAATTTGAATAGTGAAGAAAGAGAAGAGAGAGGTGTGTTTGGACTTGGAGCAGTGGATTGGAAATTAGATATATAAGTAGGGTGAAATTTTTTTTTTTAAATTAATTTTTATTAATTTTTTATACATATCTCCCCATTGCCCCCCCTCCCTCCCAGGCGTACCCCGACCCCCCAGTGTCTGTGATCATTGGTTATGTTTATAAGCATGCATACAAGTCCTTTGATTGATCACTTATTTACCTCACCTAACTTTAATCTTTCTGCTATAAATTCACAGTCTGTTTGATGCTTTATGATTTTTGTCCTCCTGAGAATTATCAGTCTACTCCCTTTCTGTGCTCCTGATTCTATTATATTCACCAGTTTATTCTGTTGATCAGATTTTTAATTCACTTAAATTTTAGATTCACTTGTTGACAGATGTGTATTTGTTGTTCATAATTTTTTGTCTTTTACCTTTTTCTTCTTCCTCTTCTAAAAGGGTACCTTTCAGCATTTCATATAATACTGGTTTGGAGTTGATGAACTCCTTTAGCTTTTTCTTCTCTGTGAAGGTCTTTATCTGCCCTTCAATTCTGAATGATAGCTTTGCTGGATAGATTATTCTTGGTTGTAGGTTCTTGTTGTTCATCACGTTGAATATTTCTTGCCACTCCCGTCTGGCCTGCATCGTTTCTGTTGAGAAATCAGCTGACAGTCGTATGGGTGCTCCCTTGTAGGTAATAAACTGTTTTTCTCTTGCTGCTTTTAATATTCTCTCTTTGTCTTTTGCTCTTGGCATTTTAATTATGATGTGTCTTGGTGTAGTCCTCTTTGGGTTCCTTTTCTTTGGGGTTCTGTGTGCTTCCTCGACTTGTAAGTCTATTTCTTTTACCAGATGTGGGAAGTTTTCAGTCATTATTTCTTTAAACAGGTTTTCAGTATCTTGCTCTCTCTCTTCTTCTGGCACCCCCACAATTCTGATGTTGGTACGCTTGAAGCTGTCCCAGAGGCTCCTTACATTATCTTCACATTTTTGGATTCTTTTCTCTTCTTGCTTTTCCAGTTGAATGTTTTCTGCTTCTTTATATTTCAAATTTTTGACTTAATCCTTGCCTTTCTCTAGTCTGCTGTCAGTACTCTGCGTAATAGTATTCATTTCAGTCAGTGTATTTATTATCTTCTCTTGGGTCTCACTAAATTTATTCATCTTTTCTAGCATATTCTTGCAAAACCTTATAAGCGTGGTTTTGAACTCTATATCCAGTCGTTTTTTTTCCTCCATTTCTTTTGCTTGTAATCCCTTCCCTTGTCTCGGCATTTTCACTGTGCCGGGAAACTTCTGTGCTGGATTCAGCCGCAGAAGCCTCTGCTGAGCTTGGGAGGGTGGAGTCTCAGGGCTTAAGGGACCGCCTTGCCTTCCAGTCGGCCCCGCCCTCCACGGCCCCCGAGTCTCACGCGACTCGGCAAAGGCTGGAGCGGTCCTTGTGCGCGCACCCGCAGCGCCTCCAACCGCTGCCTTTCCGGCTCCCCTGCGCACCAGGACCACACGAGTCTAGGTCCCCAGGGTTTCGCCCAAAACAGGGGCTCAGTGGACTCAGAAGTGGCGCAGTTGGGAGGGTCTGTCTCCCGCCCGCTCGCGAAAGCCAGCGGCACAATCAGCAATCCGTCCTCCGCGTGGTGCCGTGTGCGACCAGACCTCCGATCCTTTGCAACTCCCCTAAATTTCCGTGCACTTCTCCCTTTTCACAGTCCAAACTGCCCCCGTATGAGTTTCGGCTGGATCTGGGGTTTAGTGTCGTAAGAGAAGGGGTTCAATGCCGTTGGGAGTCTCCGTTTCCCTCCCGCTAGAGAAAGCCAGCCAGGTACTCCAGCACCCGCTCTCTCAGCGCGCGTCTCCGTACCTCAGCTTTTTGCAGCTCCTCTGGGTCTCCGTGAGCCCCTCTCTTTCCCTCTAGTTGTAGAACTTCCACTCAGCCAGCTTTCCTGTGGTTCTGGATGATGTCCGTTCTGTCTTTTAGTTGTAGTTTTGAAATTGTTGTGCGAGGCAGCAGTATAGGTGTTTACCTATGCCGCCATCTTGGATTTACTAGTAGGGTGAAATTTTAACAGGGACTAAAAAGAAGGAATAGGGAAAATCTAAAGCAGGAATAGGATAAGAAAAACAAGACAACAAGGGGGAAAGTAAGTAAGTTTGTTGGCATAAAGGTAAAGTTGAGATAGAGTAAAATGATACTAAAGAAAAGATGAAAATAGAATGTAGAACACTAATCCCAAAGTAAAATAAAGAGAAAATAAAATGACACTTTTTAAAAAAGGGTAGAATATTAGTAATAATAATGCTGATTGAAAATAAAAATGTAATAATTAAAAAGATTAAATCAAGTGAGGAAAAAAGAAAAAAAATAGTTTTTTAAGTAAAAGATGAAAAAAAAGAAGTGCAGTAGTCAAGGCCGTTCACTTCCTCTACTGTTCTGATGAGCACGCCTGTTTCCTAGTCAGGACAGCATTGAAGTTCCTTGCATTCCACTGCTCCTCAGTGTTATTGGCCACAGTCCTGATTTTCAAGCAGACAGTATGTCTTTATTTCTTACTAGAGGCCCAGTGCACAAAATTTGTGCAGGGGGGTATGTTTCCCTCAGCCCAGCCTGCATCCTTGGGTCAACCCCTCGAGGGATGTCCAACTGCTTGTTTAGGCCCAATACTGGTAGGATCACAATCCAGAATTGCTGGCTCCCAACTGCTCACCTGCCTGCCTTCCTGATTACCCTAACCGCTTCTACCTGCTAGCCTGATCACCCTCTAACCACTCCCCTGCCAGCCTGATTGATACCTAACAGCTCCCTGCTAGCCTGGTCACGCCTAACTGCCCTCCCTTGCAGGCCTGGTCCCCCCAACTTCTCTCCCCTGCAGGCCTGGGTCTCCCCAACTGCTCTTCCCTGCAGGCCTGGCCACCCCCAACTGCCTTCCCTTGCAGGCTTGGTCCCTCCCAACTGCCCTCCCCCGCTGGCCTGATCACCCACAAATGCCTTCCCTTACAGACCTGCTCCCTCCCAATTTCCCTCCTCTGCTTCCCATCTTGTGTCCTCATGGGGGCAGCCATCTTGTGTGTTGGAGTGACAGTCAATTTGCATATTATTCTTTTATTAGATAGTATTAGATATGATAGAGGCCTGGCACATGGGTGGGGGCTGGCTGGTTTGCCCTGAAGGGTGTCCCGGATCAGGGTGGAGGTTCCCTTGGTGCGTGGGGTGGCCTGGGCAAGGGGCCTGTGATGATTTACAGGGCAGACATGCCCCCTGGTGATCCAAGCGGAGGCCTTGGTATCTGGGATTTATTTATCTTCTATAATTGAAACTTTGTAGACTTGAGTGGAGCCAAGCCTCCTGCTCACTCCGTGGTCCACAGCCATTTTTGTTGGAATTTATTAATTTTCTATAATTGAAACTTTGTAGCCTTGAGTGAAGGCCAAGACTCAGGGAGCTTGGCTTCCTACATTGCCAGAGGCAACTCAGGCCTCCTGCTCTCTCCAGCTCTGTGGCTGCTGCCATTTTTGTTGGGATTTATTTATCTTCTGTAATTGAAACTTTGTAGCCTTGAGTACAGGCCTGGGCCAGCCAGGGTGTGTGGGAAACTTGGCTTCTTCCATTGCCGGAGAAACCCAAGCCTCCTGCTCGCTCCGTGGCCGTAACCATCTTGGTTGGGTTAGTATGCATACTTGCTCCTGATTGGCTGTGGGTATGGCTTGTGGGTGTAGAGGAGGTATGTTCAATTTGCATATTATTCATTTATTAGGTAGGATATTCCTTTATTTGTGTTTACACAAGAGTCAATTTGTGATTCAACCACTGAGTGGCAGTGTTTCTGTATTGACTTCAGGGTCTACAGGTCCTCTTTAGCTAGTGTTTAGATTTTGTTTTCCCTGTGGCAGTTAATACCAGTTTGGGTAAAGTGTTGTCCCAGAGCTGATTCTCTGATCGTTATTCCTTGCTCTGATCCCCAGGTTCCACAAAAACTACTTTTCCCTGCAGTTTCTTAGGGTGTCCCCAATTGGGTGATCCTATGTATTGGGCTTAGTAATAGAAAGCAAGGACTAAACAGGAAAACAAAACAAAACAAAACAAAAAACAGAGAGAAAATAGAACCAGAGTAAGTGTGTGAACTCTGGCGCTGCGCACAAGTGTGTGCAGTCTTTTTTCCCCTTCGGTTTAAGCAGCTGGCACACTTTTAAAATTTTTAGGCTGTCATTTGGTGCCCAGTTCAGCTATGGGTTCCCTTCTATTAGCATCTCTGTGGATCCCCTTCCACATTTGTGGATCATGCCAGCCCCAATGGTCGTGGATTTTTCTGGTCACAGATTTCCCCAGGTCCTCCAGCTCCTGCATTGTGCATTTCTCTCTCCTGCCCAGACCACAAACCTCATCTTATCCCAAGCGAAATCTGACCTTTCCTTGAGGAGGGGGTGCAGAGCTCCTCATAATCTGTGTGCTCGCTCCACTTAGGAACCGTTGTTCTCGGGTTCTCAGCTACTGTATTCACTGAGTGTGGTAGTTGTAGATTTTCAGGCTTCTGATAACATCCACTTTCCTGGTCTCTGTGTTACAGCTGGTCGCTTTGGGAGGGAACCCAGCAGCAGTGGGGCTGCCCAGTTAGGGGAACTCGATCTGGCCATCCTCCACAGTCTCCTGGAGTCTAGCTGTCCCTCAACTCACCCACAAACACTCCTCGTGTGATAACACACTCTCCCTTTGTTCTCTCATTCACACACTATCTTGCAGTTTGCCTTCTTATCAGCAGCCATTTTCCCTTCTCCCCTGTTTTTTATTGATATAAGGGAGAGGGAGAGAGAGATAAAAACATCAATGATGAGAGAATCATTGAGTGGCTGCTTCCTGCATGCCCCTTACTGGGGACTGAGCCCGAAACCCAGGTATATGCCCTGACCAGAAATCGAACTGTGACTTCCTGGTTCAGAGGTCGATGCTCCTGAATTCTGTCCAGTGGCCCTTTGGGTCAGAGGATTTCAGGCAAATAACCTCTCATCTAAAATTTGGACATTTTATCTTGTTATGGTGTGACTTCCACGACCAGTTGCAAATGACCACAGAGGCTGCTAAGTTGGTAATAAGCAAGCAAGGATTGATTGAGCTGGCCAGCGACGGCCGTGAGGGCACCACACGCAGGTGGAGTCCACACACTCATGACTGCACTGTCTCAGGGGTATGCAGCCCTTTTTAAAGATCCAAGCCACATTTTTTTTTTCATTGTTCTAAAATCGGCAAACAGCTGCAGGGTGCGGGGGTGGTGGTGGTTTTCACTGGGCCTCAGCTGTTCCTGTTGGCTGCTCCTTATCTCCCAACCACCCCTGCTAGCCGTTGGAATGTGGACCTATCTTGTGAAAGCAGATTGTAAAATTGAGCAAAGTTAATAATCTCTAAAGGTCATCTACAGTTTCAACTCCTGGAGCCACTGAGTCAACAGGAATCAATCTCTTATGGTTCTGGTCTTCAGGCATAGGAAAGTAACCTTTGTGATGTGGAATGGATTTATGTGAGCTTCCAGGTCCCAATCTGGAAGCTGAGGTAACTACCCCATTGTTTAAGCAAGTAGGTATGTATAGAGATCAGAATAGCAGGGTTAAAATTTAAATAGCAGTTTTTAACTGAGATGAATGCTCTTAAGGTCCTATTTCAATCTTTTATCTTCCACATTTAGGTCTAAAATCCAGAGCCAATCAAAAGGTAGAGAAGGGATCTTACTCTAGGTGTGTTGGATATCAAAGCATCTTATAGGTTAGGTTTGTATTTCAGTGAGAAAGTACCTAATACATTTATGGGGTTCTTGAGGCATGTGTTGAGTGCATTCTTCCAGAAAAGTTATACATACTTTCTACCAGGCACCTGGGGGCACACCCAATTCAAACTAAATTCCTAGCTTGGAACTTGTACCACACAGTGTGTGTTTAGGTCTCATGAGGCCTGTTTTTCGGTTATAGTTGCCTAGTGTAGATGGACTCTTCCTTACCACCATATCCCTTTTCTGAGAGATTTTTCTTGATTTCATCCTTTCATATTGGGATAGTCCTTTGGAATTTTTATTTTTGTTTTTATTGTGGCATTATGCAAGTGCCTCTGATGTGACTTCTCACATTGCATGGACTCTGTGTGTTGTCTCTGTAGCTATTTAAAATCAAAGGTCTATGCCATGGGTATTGGTAGATTCCCTTATGACCATCCACTCACCTACTTCAGTTATTTGTTTACTATGGATTCTTGCCTGAAAAGTAGATACAATCAGAAGAGAACTTTGATAAGTTCCCACCACCTACTTATATTTGTTTGTCTCCCTACATTTGTGCCTATTTGTTCTGCCTTCCTTTGTATTGTTGCTATGTGTAGGTGGTCTCTTCTTTTATACAAGGCCAAATTTCTTCTGTGTAGTAGATGCCATTTGTTCTGCTTATTCAGAGAGATCACTTGTAGCAGTCTCCTCTCTTCTCAATTAGCTTTTTCTTCTCTTCTGGGTCATCACATTAGCATATGTTGAAGCCTTAGCCCCCCAGTAGGATGATAATTGGAGATGGGACCTTTGTGAGGTAATCAAGGTTGGAAGAAGTCATGAGGGTGGCGCTCATGATAGGACGAATACCCTTATAAGAAGAGGCAATCAGAGAGCTTGTTCTGACTCTACCACATGAGGACACAGCAAGAAGGTGGCTTTCTGCAAACCAGAAAGAGAGTTATCACTGTAACATGACCATGCTGGCACCATGATCTCAGACATTCAGCCTCTGAGAAAATACATTTGCTTGTTTAAGTCACCCAGTCTGTGGTATTTTGTTATGGCAGCTGAACTGACTAATACAATGTAGCATACCAAATGTGCTATAATCTTGCCCATTTTAAAGCAAACTAACAATAACAAAAACTCCTGACCTTCTTCCTCAGCTTCTGCCACATTTCCCCAACCTCCTTATAGCACCTTGAAAAGGTTGCTTATAGTTGCTGTCTTGGAGATTTTTCTCATTTTCTGTGGTGCCTACTTACCACCACTCCTGTGAAACTGTCATTGGTGATTCCTGTTATTGAATCCTGTGATTAGTTCTTACTTAACCTGTTAGCATGATTTAACTGATTACTTCTTCCACCTTGAACACTTTCTTCAGTTTATTTCCAGGACACAACACACTCTTGACTTTCCTTTTTTTTTTTTTTAAATTATTTTAAAGTGGAAAGGGTTGGAGGGGTAGAAGGAGGGGTGGGAGACAGAGGGAAACATCAGTTTGTTTTTCCACCCATTAATGCATTCGTTGATTGATTTAATTTTTGACTTGAAATAGTTCTTCATTAAATGCATCATCCCAGACTGAGCAAAATTCTCTTTCCTTGGAAAGAATAGGTCCACCTCAATGTGCACCAAATATTTTTGAGGTAAATTTTACAGAAATATAAAACATTATGAGTTAGGCAGATATCAGTGATCTTATTTCCACCACATTTTTGCCACTTGCATGGATTTTCCTTATATTATTTTTATTTTTATTTAAAAATCTGTTACCACCACTCTTAGCTGGGAATCAAGGAATGATGATAGTAGATTTTTTTTAAAAAATTTAAGGACTAAAGTAACATATAGTCATCTTTTGATAAATAGTTGATGAATGAATGATCAGAGGTAAATATGTCAGATAGTCTTTGTTTCTCCATTTGTACCATGATTCCCTCTTGTAATGTTGGTTGATTCTTATATGTGCCCACCTAGGAACAAACCTGCAACCTTGGCATAATGAAACAATACTCCAACCAACTGAACTACCCGACAAGGGCCTGATTTTCTTTTTAACACTCTGGCTGTCCATAATTAATTTGATAGTACCACTTTATCTCCATTACTTTTGAATGTTGGAATACCCCAGGGCTTATTTCTTGGACCTCTTCTCTAACCATAAGCATTCCTTTGACAATTTCATCTTATCCCATAGCTTCAAATTTGTATCTATTGCCTGTATTCCAGATATATGGGCAAAGGTAAGATTATAGTAGTGAGTATGCAAAACAGAGTTTACTCTTGTGTTGTTGTTATTGTTATTATTCAAATATATTTTTATTGATTTCAGAGAGGAAGGGAGGGGGAGAAATAGAAACATCAATGACTAGAGAGAATCATTGATCGGCTGCCTCCTGGATGCCCCCTATTAGGGATTGAGCCTGCAACCCATGCATATGCCCTTGACCAGAATAAAACCTGAGACCCTTCAGTCTGCAGGCCGACTGACACTCTATTCACTGAGCCAAACTGGCTAGGGCTATTCTCATGTTATTATTTATTAATTAATTGTATTATTTTCATACAAACAGCTATAAACCTACTTTTGCTTACCCCTGTCTATAGCTCATACACATGGTCAAGTAAACATGTCTAAGATGGAATTTCTGTTCTTTACCTTCTGCCCCCAATCCACTTCCCTGTTAGCTGTAGCTTCAGAATATATCTACAATCTGCTTACTTCTTTCCATCTCCATTATTATAATCTGGTTGAAGCTGCCATCATTTATCACTTATATTATTGTATTAAATTATTACTTGGTCTTCCAACTTTTGCTGTGTTTCTATACATTACATTTTCAAACCAGCAGCTGTAGGGATCTTTTTAAAATATAAATCAGATATGTCATTCTTCTGTGCAGAACTGTACTAAGGCTCCCCATTTCATTTAGAAAAGGCCCAAGTCTTAATGATAGCATATCAGGCTCTATGCTTATCAGGTCCTCCATTACTTTTTTGATCTTATCTCCTGTTATTCTTCTTGCAAACTTGACTCCAGCCACATGCTCATGTTTTTGTTTTTGTTTTTGTTTTTGTTTTTTGAAGAGATCTTATTCACTCTACCTAAAAATTACTTCCCCCAGATACCTGCATGTCACCATCTCAGTGAGGCTCTCCCTAAGTACCTCCTTTATTTTATTTTATTTTATTTTATTTTATTTTATTATCTTTTAATATGATTTTATTGATTTCAGAAAGAAAGAGAGAGAAACATCAATGATGAGAGGGAATCATTGATTGGCTGCCTCCTGCGTGCTCTTGATTGGAATCGAACCTGGGACCCTTCAGTCTGCAGGCTGACATTCTATCCACTGAGCCAAATCGGCTAGGGCCCTAAACACCCCCTTTAAAATTGCATTCTCTCTCTCTCTGTTCTCTTTGACTACCTTAATTTTAACTTGTAGCATTTATCGCTAGAACCTGTCATAGTTTTTTTTTTGTCATGGCACACAAATTACGACAAATTTAACATATTAAAACCACACATTATCTGAGTTTTTCTGGGTTAGGTGTCTGGGCATGGCTTAGCTGGTTGCTATGATCAGAGTCTCCAAAGGCTGAACAAAGGTGTCAGCTGGGCTGAATTCTTTTTTTTTTTTTTTTAATATATTTTTATTGATTTTTCACAGAGAGGAAGGGAGAGAGATAGTTAGAAACATCGATGAAAGAGAAACATCGATCATCTGCCTCCTGCACACCCTGCACTGGGAATGTGCCCACAACCTAGGTACATGTCCCTGACCATAATCGAACCTGGGACCTTTCAGTCCCCAGGCGGACGCTCTATCCACTGAGCCAAACCGGTCTTGGCTGGGCTGAATTCTTAACCCTGAGGCTTGTCTAAGGCAGAATACTCTTCCACGCTCATTCAGGTTGTTGGCAGAATTTATTTCTTGTTATGAGTGATGACTTGGCCTTTTGCTGGCTGTTGGCTGGAGCCTCCTTCAGGCCTGAGGCTGCCTACAGTTTCTTGTCATGTGGGCTTCCTCTCCTCTCCCTGTTCCTCTTCTCTACCTCTGAATCCCCTTCTCCCCACTTGTTTTCTTTGCTCTCCTGTTCCCTCTCACTAATATAGAGCTACCTAAACAATTTGGCAAGGCAGAAAGTAAGGAGCCAAAGTAAAAAAGTAGAAAATACAGATTAAAGTAAGTAAATTAGAAGAAAAAAAATTAAATTAGATTTTTGTTTTGTTGATTAGACATTATTTTACTTTATTTTATTTAAAGTATTATATATGGTAGTACATATATCTCCTTTTTGAGATTTTAAAAACAAATACCGAAAATTTTGATAAGCCAGTTCACCTACAAATTAAAAAATTGAATAGAATGTAGAGCTACAGGAAGAATTTTTCACTAAGTCTGAAAAGCAAGGTTAACAAAGCTGAAACTGTCAGGAGAATTATAGGAAAAAAACTAGGCAGCTACCTTTAATCTTTAAAGACTAGTATCTCACTACTCCTAAAACTTTACCATGAAAAACACTTGCCTACAAATTTGTTCTTTTTTGCTACAAAACTTTACCATGAAAAACACTTGCCTACAAATTTGTTCTTTAGGGTTACCATATGCTCATGAATTATTAATAAAGTTAGTCATTCTTTGATTTAATGAGTCCATAGTAGGTAAACCATGATGATTTAGTATAGGACCAGTCATTGTGCCCAGAAAGCTACTCTCGATTTATACAGTTTTATAATATTCCTGGTTAGTCATTACTCTGACATCATCTTTGACATCGTTGTGCATGCTGTTGTTTATCATTTGAATCATGTGTTCCTACCCTCTTTGAAATAACATTAATGAGTACTATGACTATAGGCAGGTATTGTATATACTTATACTTTCCTTAAAAGATGTATTTTGACATATATATTGTCTGATATCCTCTGAATTATGGAGCTAACTTGTCCAAGAAAATGCTTTTCAGAATTCTAGCAATCTGTATTTGCAAGGGTACATGAATCTGTCACAGTTGTATTTATATCATGATAGACTCTAATATGCAATATATATTTATATGTATATATAATTTGCATCTATTTGATAGTGCATTTTTTTTTTTTAGGGAACACTAATTTGAAAATTTACCTGAAATTAACCTTCATGTGTTGGGCAAGTATTTTTTTGAATTCCACCACATATCTGGAACTGTTCTATGTGCAATATCCTGATGAAGGGGACAGACAAGGTTCCTCTCCTCATGCAACTTAATTTGAGGAAAGACAGAGAAAATATTGTATATTAATAAGTGCTATCCAGAAAATTAACACAGGATAATATAGTGTGGCTTGATGTCTGTAAGTGTCGTTTTTTTTTTTTTTTTTAAATTTTATTGATTTCAAAGAGGAAAGGAGAGGGGGAGAGAGAGAGATAGAAACATCAATAATGAGAGAGAATCATTGCTTAGCTGCTTCCTGCATTCCCCTCTCCCACTGAGGATAGAGCCCACAACATAGATATGTGCCCTTGACTGGAATCGAACCTGGGACCCTTCAGTCCGCAGGCTGAGGCTCTATCCACTGAGTCAAACCAGCCAGGGCGGTGACGGTGACCTTTAGAGAGGTTTTTCTGAGGGAAATAACTTTAAACTGAGAACTGAATACTAGGAAGAAGGAAACTGTGAAGTTCAGAGGAAAGAGTACTTTTGGCCAAGGGAACACCAAGTGCAAATGCTCTGACATAGGAATTAGTAGGGTTATTAAAGAGCAACAGAAAGCTGGAGTTATAGTGACTAGGTCAAAGTTTCAGATGATTCCAGGTAGGCTTTAAGTAGGACTTTCCTGGGAAGGTCAGAATTAGAGGTAGAGTTTAATTCATGAGCCAAAAGACAGTGTTTAAAATTATTGGTCCAGGTGAAATTAACTAGGGAGAAAATGTGTGATGGAAAAGAGAGTGGGACTTAGGATGAAGTCCCAGAATCCTGAAAATCAAAAGTGGAGAAAAACTGGTGAGAAGCATATAAAGGATGCTGAGAAGCAGGCCCACTAAGGAGGAAAACCAGCAGAGAATGTGACATGAGAGAAGTCAGCAGGGGAAAAAAATTCAAGAAGGAGGGAATAGTTATAATTCTATCAAATGAACTAGTGGTTTGCCAACCGGTGGTCCATGAGGTCTGAAAGGTTGGCAACCGCTGATTTGGAAAATACAGGGAAAACAGTGTGAACATGTGAAATAGGATAGGCCTACCTATTTGGCACAAGTAAAAAAATAAATCTAACCATTTTTAGAATCATAGGGTTCTAGTGATCTAAGAGGCCATAGAAAGAAGCTGAGGTCTTTGGGAGGTACTTTAAAAACAGTTAATTACTTAAGAAAGATGGTATTCATTATCTGAATATCTTCTGAATATTTGAACTTTTATCCTTAATGAATCTGAAAGAAGCCTTTGTACTTCTAAGAAAAATAAATAATGAGACTAAAAGCACATCCTCTTAAATGGGGCAACTAAATTTTAAGCATAATTTTTTTATTCCTGTAATTTTATTAATAATACATAAATCACTTATAGATAGGCATCATCAGTTTGACTAACCTATTTTACTGGCTATTCTGTGGAAGAAGTTTTTTTCTATTTTATCTGACTCAATTAATGCCTGTTCATAAGCAGGTTAAAAATGTCATCTTGGAACCCACATTTACACAATATATTAATCTAGCTTATACAGATAACATATTTTTATTTAAAAAATCTTAAAAAGTGTCACTATTCTTCAAATTTTAAAATACTTGCCCAAGTTGCTATCTAGGTTTAGAGGCACAGAGGGCTGACAATCAAAGAAACAATAAATTATGTCAACCTGGATGGAACTGGAGAACATTATGCTAAGTGAAATAAGCCAGTTAGTGAAAGAAAAATACCACGTGATCTCAATCATTTATAGATAATGAAGAACATTATAAACTGATGAACAAAAAGATAGATATAGAGGCAGTAAAAACTGGTGAGAAGCATATAAAGACACTCAAACAGAGTGTCAAACAGAGTGTCAAATTACAGCAGGAAGGTTAGGGAGAAGTGGGGTAGATAAGAGATCAACCAGAGGATTTGTATGCATGCATATAAGCATAATCAATGGACACAAGACACTAAGCATAATCAATGGACTCTAGGTATGCATGGGAGTGGGGGGTGGGCAATGGGAAGATATATATACATGTAATACATTAATAAAAAAAAAAGTCTTAAAAAAATAAAATTATCTGTGAGGCTGTCCAGTGCTTTTTTGATGGCAGGGGCCTCATACTAGTGTATAAAAAATAAAATTTAAAGAGTGAAAAAATACTTTAATTTCTTAAATTTTTATTCCTTAGTGTCCACATTAATAAATCTTAAAATCTATGTAGATTTTAATAATCTTAAAGGCAGTTCTGTTTGTATACTCCGTCTTCTTTTTTTTTTTAATTTGTATGGCACACAACCTTAGCAATTGATTTTTTTTCATTGTATTAGTCATGTTTACCTAGCTTCTTTTTAAAAATTTACTTATTTTATTTATTTTTAATTGATTTTGGAGAGGGAGAGAGAGAGAGAAACATCAATGATGAGAGAGAATCATGGGCTAGCTGCCTCCAGCATGCCCCCACTGGGGACCAAGCCCTCTACCCAGGCATGTGCTGTGATGGAATTGAACTATGACTTCCTGGTCAATAGGTTGATGTTCAATCATTGAGCCACACCGACCAGGCTACCTAGCTTCTTATATTCAATTCTCCTAAGACTTAAGTGTTCCATAATACTTACAGAAAGATAAGAATGCCTTACTTGTAAAGATCCTTTGGGGATTAATAAAATGTGTCATGGATTTAAAAAGCTTATTTCCTTACATTTTTAATAAAATACCACATCTAATTAAGATCCTCTTGATTAAGAGAATAGAAACCAACTCTGTATTGTTGGTTTTTTTCCCCCCCCCCCCCCCAATCTGTTCTGTTTCTGTTAATAATGCCAAATTTGTCTGATTTGATTAAACAGATGGTAATTGTGATCTACCACTAGAAGGCATTTTCCATTGCCTTCACTACATATGACAGGGTTTCAGTTCATGTTGTGGGATTCAAATACAATTACCTTAAGGATTTTTTTAAAATTAATTTTTATTAATTTTTTATACATATCTCCCCATTGCTCCCCCTCCCTCCCAGGCGTACCCCGACCCCCCAGTGTCTGTGATCATTGGTTATGTTTATAAGCATGCATACAAGTCCTTTGATTGATCACTTATTTACCTCACCTAACTTTAATCTTTCTGCTATAATTTCTCAGTCTGTTTGATGCTTTATGATTTTTGTCCTCCTGAGAATTATCAGTATACTCCCTTTCTGTGCTCCTGATTCTATTATATTCACCAGTTTATTCTGTTGATCAGATTTTTAATTCACTTAATTTTTAGATTCACTTGTTGATAGATGTGTATTTGTTGTTCATAATTTTTTGTCTTTTACCTTTTTCTTCTTCCTCTTCTAAAAGAGTACCTTTCAGCATTTCATATAATACTGGTTTGGAGTTGATGAACTCCTTTAGCTTTTTCTTCTCTGTGAAGGTCTTTATCTGCCCTTCAATTCTGAATGATAGCTTTGCTGGATAGATTATTCTTGGTTGTAGGTTCTTGTTGTTCATCACGTTGAATATTTCTTGCCACTCCCGTCTGGCCTGCATCGTTTCTGTTGAGAAATCAGCTGACAGTCGTATGGGTGCTCCCTTGTAGGTAATGAACTGTTTTTCTCTTGCTGCTTTTAATATTCTCTCTTTCTCTTTTGCTCTTGGCATTTTAATTATGATGTGTCTTGGTGTAGTCCTCTTTGGATTCCTTTAATATGGGGTTCTGTGTGCTTCCTGGACTTGTAAGTCTATTTCTTTTACCAGATGTGGGAAGTTTTTAGTCATTATTTCTTTAAATAGGTTTTCAATAATCTTGCTCTCTTTCTTCTGGCACCCCCACAATTCTGATGTTGGTACGCTTGAGGCTGTCCCAGAGGCTCCTAACATTATCTTCACATTTTTGGATTCTTTTTTCTTCTTGCTTTTCCAGTTGAGTGTTTTGTGATTCATTATATTTCAAATTTTTGACTTGATTCTTGTGTTCTTCTAGTCTGCTATTAGGTCTCTGTATAATATTTTTTATTTCAGTCAGTGTATGTTTAATTTATATTTGGTCCTTTATCATCTCTAGTTGGATCTTTTGCATCTCTAGTTGGTCCTTTTGCATCTCCTCTTGGGACTCACTAACTTTATCCCACTTTTCTAGCATATTCTTGAAAAACCTTATAAGCGTGGTTTTGAACTCTATATCCAGTCGTTTGTTTTTCTCCATTTCTTTTGTTTGTGATCCCTTCCCTTGCCTCAGCATTTTCACTATGCCAGGAGAACCTCTTTGTTGGATTCAGCCTTATGACACCAGATTTGAAAAACCGCAAAAGCCTCTCTTGAGCTTGGGAGGGGTGGAGTCTCAGGGCTTAAGGGACCACCTTGCCTTCCAGTCTGGTCCCGCCCTCCACGGCCCCTGAGTCTCAAATGACTGGGTAGTCGCTGGAGCGGGCCCTGTGCATGCTCGCGCTCTCTCTCGCAGTGTCTCTAGACTGCTGCCTTTCTGGCTCCCCTGTGCTTCGGGACCACAGGAGTCTGGGTCTCCAGGTTTCGCCTGAAACTGGGGTTTAGTGGAGTCAGATGTGGCACAGTTGGGAGAGTCTGTCTCCCACCCACTCTTGAAAGCCAGCGGCACAATCAGCAATCTGCCCTCTGCGCAGTGCCGTGCGCGCCACGAGACCTCTGATCTTTTGCGACTCCCCTAAATTTCCATACTCTTCTCCCTTTTCACAGTCCAAACTCCCCCCCGTTGAGTTTCGGGTGGATCTGGGGTTTAGTGTCATAGGATAAGGAGTTCAATGCCCTTGAGAGTTTCCGTTTCCCTCCCGTCAGAGAAAGCCAGCCAGGTTCGCCGTCACTCACTCTCTCCATGCGCGTGTCTCTGTACCTCAGCTTTTTGTAGCTACTCTGGGTTTCCGTGAGCCCCTCTCTTTCCCTCTAGTTGTAGAATTTCCACTCAGCCAGCTTTCCTGTAGTTCTGGATGATGTCCATTCTGTCTTTTAGTTGTAGTTTTGAAATTGTTGTGTGAGGCAGCAGTGTAGGTGTTTACCTGATCCGCCATCTTGGATTCTTCTTGGGACTATTCTTTTTTGACACATTTCCTTTTAAGCACTAATGTAGCTGCTGGCCCCAAATTTTGATATTTTGCTTTAAATTTCTTTTAGTTCAACATATTTTAAATTTTTACTTGTAATATAGAGGTGTTTTGTTTAGTTTTAAATATTTGGGAATTTTTTAGCTACCTTTCTGTTAATGATCTCTATTTGACATCTGTGTGGTTTTTGCATTTTAGGCAGTAACAGATGAAAGTGGGGAGGCTGGTGGAAATGGAAAAGGGTAAAATAGTAACTACTTTGTAGTTGCTTTCTCTATCCTTTCTGACCCCTGAGGGGCTCTGAGCTATCTCTATGGCTTTTATGGTTTTATGCCCAGAGTTCGGGGTCCCTAATAATCATCCACTAAGGAGCCTTTTCCGATGCAAAAGCAAAGAGTCTTTATTGAAACCCAGGTTTGGCTTTCAGCCTCTTTCTGGCGCAGCAGTGAGGCGAGAGAGCAAGCTGGGCGGGAACAATGAGTTATATGGGGTAGGATAATTGGGAGGGCTTAGGAAAGTGACAAGGGTTACAGAGATTGATTACTTGAATTAGGGTCTTTCTGTGGTTTAGCATAATTAGGACCCTCACTGTGTTCCTGGAGCTTCATTGGTCCATTCGGGTGGTGGTCGGGGAAGCTAGGACATTGCTGGTACACCTGTGGCCCCTCCTAGAAAAGGGAGGGGGTTTAGGCAGGGGGCCCAGCCCTATAGGACAAGATGGAGGGGAGTTCATTTCCTTTCAATGGTACATAGTCTGAAACCATTGCCATAGATTGTACAGTAAATTTGGTTAGATGAAAATGATGCCAAGGTGAAGAAGGTATTTGGAAGAAAGCATTTAGTACAGTCTTTGTTAAGTGGTTGTTTTGGAGTAAGCACTAAAAAAAAATTTGCTGTATAATTCAAATATCCAAATGAAACATTATTGGAAACATAAATTATATAGTATAAAATGAGATTGATTACCAAGAAGGAAAAAAAACAGAGGTGTTTATCTAATTCAGATAAAAATTTTTGGACCTATACACACTTTTCAGGAATACATAATCTCATTGTTTTTTAGAGATTGATAATTTTGCATAAATGATAGCATTTCATTATTTTTCTTAATGTCCTTTTTACATTAAGGATAAAGCACTATAAAGTACATAGTGTGTATTAAGTAAGATATAATTATATAGGCCTATAACAAAATTGTTAGAACTAAGTAAAATGTTAAAGTCAGTGCCTGTTGTTACACCTATAAATATCTTATGTAGGCATGGAGGTGATTCTTGACTATTGCCTAAATGCCTTCTCGTCATTTGGAGTAGAGATCAGAAAACTGTGGCCCATGCACCAAGCATGCTTTTACATTTTTAAAGGGTTGTATAAAAAAATCAAGAAGAATTTGTGTCAGCGGCTGTATGGTCCACAAAGGCTAACTTACTCTCTGGCCCTTTTATAGGAAAAGTTTGCAGATTCGTGACTTAGAGTAAGAAACAATTCACATTTAAAAAGGGTTTGTTTCACCTTTACAGATCCCTTGAAAAAGGAAAGGGTGATAAAAGCGGCTGATGACATGGCATCTTTCTTATTCTTTATCTTATCCAAGGGGCTAGCATCTGGTTTCAGAATCTTTCCTCTCCAGTTACCCATGTATATTTAAAAGGTGGAATTTGGCATCAGCTGCTATTTGAAAAACCACCATTATGCAGAGAGGATTGATAATGATGAGCTAATGGTCCATATGTTTCAAGAATAGTATTCTTTAGAATAATAAATACCATTTTAGATTTGGTTTTGTACTATACATGTATAGTACACATTAATTTTGTAATATGCATCATATATTAGTGTTTTATAGATATAGCTTAATTTTAAAGCTTCTTCAAACCACTTAAATATTGAATTATGTATGTGTAAATTAATTTTATATTGACCTATATATTTTTTCAGGATGATTGTCTTTTGAAAGTATGGTATCCTATGACTGGATGGAAGTCTTCAATTATACCTCAGGATCATCATGAAGTCAAAAGGAGACAGGCATCTACCCAATTTTCCTTTGTTTATTTGGCACATCCTCGAACTGTGACAGGTTTTTCATGGCGTAAAACTAGCAAATATATGCCCAGGTTAGATAAATGTATCTTACAACTTCCATTTGTATTCTTACATGTTTATAAAAATAATGTAAACAGTCTTCTTTTTACTGCATAGACATGGTGGCAATTAAGAGCACAGGCTCTGGTGTCAACTGCTTGAATTCAGATCCTGCTGCTATTATTACTAGCTTCATGATCTTTTGGCTAAAAGTTTTTAAAAATTGATATTTAGAGAGAGGAAGGGAGAAGGAAAAGAGAGAGAGAGAAACATCTATGTGAGAGAGAAATATCAATCATTTGCCTCCTGCATGTGTTCTGACTAGGGATTGAAACCACAATCTGGGTATGTGCCCCAACCAGGAATTGAGCCCAGCACTTTTTCTTTTTTCTCTTTTCTTTTCTTTTCTTTCTCTTCTCTTTCTCTTCTCTTCTCTTTTCTTTTCTTTCTTTTTTCTTTTTTTTTTTTTATAATATATTTTTATTGACTACTACCATTTGGTGTACGGGATGATGCTCCAACCATCTGAGCCACACCATTACTAAATTTTTAAGTTCTCTATTCCTCAGTTTTTCTCTCTATAGAATAAGGGTAGTAAATAGTACCTACCTCAGGAGTCATTGTGAGACTACAATGTGTTAGTGTATGTGAATGCTTAGTATAGGCCTTTGTGCATAGTATGTACTTAGGCAGCATTATCTGGTATTGTTGGCAGCAGTAGTTGAGCATTCTAGGAAGAAAATGTTTGCAAGTAACAGGAAAGCACACGTTGAGGGGAAATAAAACATAAATAAACTGCCAGTAATACATATGGTAGGGAAGCATGTCATCTACAGTGAATCAAGTGGCCAGGTATTTCTTTAGGGCTATCAGCAGGATTTATTATTGTAATTTTTCCTCCTTGTTACAGCATCTTTTGAAAGTATTTAGAAGATTAAATAAACCACGAAATAGCTCATGCAGATGATTCCTGTATAATATACACAATTTTATAAAAGCTTGCTTAGAAATCTGTATTCATTCTTGTAGGAGGGTTATTTCATCTGCTAATATATCTGAGATGTATTTACAACTGATGGGAAATACAGCACACATTGTAGAGATAGATGCTCAGGAAATGATAACATGGGGAATTTATACATTTTTGGAATCTAAATGAAAGGCTTATTCTTTTTAAGTTATTTGCATCTATTGAAAACATTTGAAAAACTCTCTCCCTTTGACTCATATTCTATGAAAGCATTTTTTAAAAGGGAAAATTACTTTGTTGTTCTTTCATGACAAGGTATTAAGTCACTTAAACTGCTTGATGCTGTGACATTTTTGCTTTTAAATATATTTTATTGATTTTTTCACAGAGAGAAAGGGAGAGAGAGAGAGAGTTAGAAACACCGATGAGGGAGAAACATCGATCAGCCGCCTCCTGCACACACCCCCCATTGGGGATGTGCCCACAACCAAGGTACATGCCCTTGACCGGAATTGAACCTGGGACCTTTCAGTCCACAGACCGACGCTCTATCCGCTGAGCCAAACCGGTTTCGGCGACATTTTTGCTTTTAATAGAAATTGATTGATAGTTTGAAATGATATTTTCTTTATAGTTTTGTGAAGATGCTTTTTTATCTATTTATAATTACTTAGATTATACGAAGAATGATGCAGAATGATGCGGCTGATGCCCTAAGTCATATAGTTTAATTACTTTTAGTGATATTTATTATGGTCATTCTGTAATATGCAATGATTAGGCTTTCTTTTGCTATTTGTTTTGTTTTGTTTTGTTTGGAAGATAGTCATGTTCGTCTAAACTAAAGCCTAGTTTTTAAAGCAGCACACATGTAATCTGCCATTAATTTCTGTTTCCTTTGTTAACACCATTTCCTAATTTTTATGATGATCACAGCAATACTGTGTATGATTTCAAGTTAATTGACCATTTTTTCCCCATACAATGTGGTTTTTAAAGCAATTGGAAGAATACTATATTGACACTTAGCTGTTTGGCATGCTTTTAATGAATTAAGGTGAATGTCAAGGAAAGATAGCATGTTCCTGTTTTATGGTAATTGATTGCAGTCCTATATCCAACTTCCCATCCTGCAGGTATGAGCAGGTGATAAATGGTGTTTGATGAAAGTGTGAAATAGTGGAAATCCATTCTATTATTGGAAAAATAACTACACATAAGTCATACTGTTAGTTTTATACTAATGTCATCTTTATATGTGAAGAGCCAAGTATTAATAGCCTTTAATTAATTGATGGTGTTGATATTCAGAGTTACCTTTTTTTTTTCTCTTTGTCATTAGAGGTTCTGTCTGTAATGTATTGTTAACTTCATGCCTTGATGGTGTCTGCCGGCTCTGGGCAGAAACCTTGTTACCAGAAGACTGTCTCTTAGGTGAGCAGATTTGTGAGACCACCACTTCCAGCATTGCCGGCAACCTTACTCATGCTGGGAAACACAAAGACAGAATACAACACGCTCTAGAGGTATTATATTGTTTAAGATGGTAAATGAATTTTGAAGATATGTGTGCCTATAAACTGAGATCAGATAATGCATCTGGTACATGTAACGATAAAGTTAATAGCAGAGAAATCTCATTTATTTTATGCTTGTTAAATTACTCTTTATACCACTTAGAAGTCACATACAGATAGTAATGATTAGACATATAATCAAGGTAAATAATATAATTTTAATTCCTTCATTTTTAGTGTCAAATGTGAAAATCTAGTGGAGTAAGCAGCTTTGATTAGTAAAATGTAAATGTAGCTTTTTTTTCTTCTTTTGCTTGTTTCATGAGGGTGAAATTTTACTTTTATTGTTTTAATTTTAAAAATGACTTTTGATTCTTAAGAATAAAGATGTCAAGATATTAGATGTAAATAAAGTTACCATATTTTCCAATGTATAAGACGACCCCCAACTCTTCCAGTTAAAATATAGAGTTTGGGATATACTCGCCCTATAAGACGACACTGGTGTATAAGACGACTTTTGAGAAGATTTTCCTGGGTTAAAAAGTTGTCTTATATGCCAGAAAATACAGTAAATAATTGCTTTACAATTTCTATGGTTTACTATTTTGAAAGTGAAATATTTTTTCTAATACTTAAATGTAATACATATGAAATAGATGTGCTTTCTAAGAAATTAAATTATTTATAATATAGTGTAAACTGTTGTATCCATTGTGATTAGAAAATAAAATGAGAAAAACACATTATTAGAAATTATCAGAAATTTATTTTAGTAAACTTAATTACTGATTTTCTTAATTTTTCATGTGACTATTTTTATTACATAAAGAATATGTGTTTATTCTATAATTAGCTTAGAAAAAAGAAAAATATGAAATTTATAATGCCCCTCTTCCATTTATGTGCCTATGTGTACTTTTCTTTATTTACAAGATTGAGAGCTACTTTAAAATAGTTTTATTACTTGCTTTTTAAACTTAATGTCTTCCCTCTCTACATTGCTGATTATACATAAACTAGAGGCCTGGTACATGAAATTTGTGCAAGAGTAGGCCTCCACAGCCACAATGGCTGCCTGGATCCCTTGATCCCATGGCTGTAGCCCCAGCTTCATCTGGAAGGATGTCTGGTATAATTAGCATATTATGCTTTTATTATTATAGTTTGTACATTTATATTAACACTCTAGTAATTGCACAGACAAAATGGCTTTGCTATTTCAGCAAGCTGAACTATTGGGTTTGGCTAAGGATGTTGTAGGTACAAGTTTTATATAAAGTAGGCCTGCTCTGAAATGAGCTATGATTGGGTTCTATTTATACATATTTTTCTCAAGATTTAAAGCATAAATGAAATTAAAAGCAAAAGTCAGAACAGTTAAAGTTATATTTGTTTTGATATTGATTTTCATTTAGTGGGAAAAGTGCTTAATTTACTACACAGTTACAGTTATTTATACTTATGTAACATTTTATCTTTTAATTATATATGAGCTTTTAGAAACTAAGGTTTTAGACTTCTTTGTGCTTAATATATTGTTTTGTAAGTGTTTGTTAAATTGAATTACTGTTAATCTATATATATAAAAAGCTAGCGACTGTAATGCCATAACGACCGCTCGCTATAACACCTACTGCAGCCAGCCTCCTGCTGCCCCTCCCCTCAGCTGGCTCCATCCCTGATTGGCCTCTCCCACTCTGATCAAGGGTAGGTTGGCCAGTCCAGCCCCTGATTACTCCTTACCCAATAGGAGGCGGGGCTATCCAGCCAACCTCCTTCAGCCCCTCTCCCTGCCTGGCCTAATCCCAGATCAGCCCTTCCACCATGATCAGGGTCAGGGCTGGCTGGCCAATTGCCTGCAGCCCGTCCCCCAGGCTACTGATCCCTGATCGGCTCCTCCACCCCATTTGTGGGCAGGGCCAATCAGCACACAGCCCCTCCCCACGACCGGTCCTGCCCCCAATCGGCCCCCCTCAATCAGGGGTGGGGCCCACTGCCCTCCACCCCTTCCCCCACCGGCCTGGCCCTGATCGGGCCCTGATTGGGGCGGGCCGGCCAGCCGGCCAACCTCGCACTATCTCCTCCTCCCCCCAGCAGGCCCAGCCCCATTCTGCCCCAATTGGAGTGGGGCTGGTGGAACCCCACCTGTGTATTAATTCATGCACTAGGCCTCTAGTATAAAATAAAAGCAAAAATATAAGTAACCATATATAATCTGTGGTTTGGCAAATTTTGCTACACTTTAATAATGTTAAAATTACTTTTAATAGTAAAAGCCTAATTATCTGACTTATGAGTTATTTTGCTTTCTGACATCCTTTCCTGTGAAACTCCTAACTACATTCCTAGGAGAAAATAAGCAGCCAGTATTATACCAGCTGTGCCAATCTAATTAAAAGTAATGATAAATGTCAAAGATGGAATGAAAATAATTTAATAAGCAGTGTGGAGCAGGAAGTCTCTAATATCCACCTTTACCCTGCCAAAGAAATAAGCAGGAAGACCAGAGGAGGAGGACACACATTAGAACTGATACTGTTTTCCATATGAAAAGAGAGAAGGGCTGTGGAAATTGAAAGAAAGGATAAGATGTGTTACTTTAATGGAGAAAAACTTGAGATGATGCTTCATTTTATTTGATTGAATGTGAGGAACGATGAAAAAGAAGGGGAAATTTTTATAAAGCATGACAATGTGACAAAAATGAAGTACTGTGGGTTATGGTATGGAGAAAAACTCATGCAGAGAATGAATGATAGAGACCCATGTCAAAATAGTTCATATGATCCCATATATTAGTAGAGAACTTTTTCATATAGACATATCACAATTTAAATGGATCTCATTGGTCATTATCATGAGGTCTTTCCTGGCGAGGTTCCCTTTGATATTCTGTATTTTTGTACCCTCTTCTTTATAATAGAGAGCATAAAGTAACTGTTTGGCTGACTGTTTAGTTTTAAGTGAGACTTTCGGGGAGAAATATTCTTCCTGATAGGAAGACTTGGAAAAAAATATTTTGAAAAATATATTTTTATTGATTTTAGAGAGGGAAGGAGAGACAGAGATAGAATCATCCTATCTCATAAGAGTAATATGCAAATTGATAGTCACTACAACACAAGTTGGCTGCCCCATGTGGTTAAAGATGGCTGCCCCCATGTGGACACAAGATGGCCACCACAAGATGGCCAACAGGGGAGGGCAGTTGGGAGGGGTCAGGCCAGCAGGAAAGGGCAGTTGTGAGTGATCAGGCCAGCAGGGAGGGCAGTAAGCAGGCCCTGCAAGGGAGGGCAGTTGGAGGCAATCAAGCCTGCAAAGGAGGGCAGTTAAGGTTGACCAGGCAGGCAGAGGAGGGATATGGGGGCGACTGGGCCTGCAGGGAAAGGCAGTTTGGGGGGACCCAGGCCTGCAGGAGAGAGCAGTTTGGGGGGAACCAGGCTTGCAGGGGAGGGCAGTTAGGGGTGACCAGGCCTGCAGGGGAGGGCAGTCAGGGGCAATCAGGCTGGCAGGGGAGCAGGTAGGCATCAATCAGGCTGGCAGGGGAGTTGGTTAGGGGGTGATCAGGCTGGCAGGCAGAAGTGTTCAGGAGCAATCAGGAAGGCAGGCAGGCGAGCAGTTGGGAGCCAGCAGTCCTGGATTTGTGAGAAGGATGTCCGATCCTACCAGCAGTTGGACATTCCTTGAGGGGTCCCAGATTGGAGAGGGTGCCGGCTGGGCTCAGGGATACCTCCCTGCCTCCCATGCATGAATTTTGTGCACCAGACCTCTAGTTAATGATAAGAGAGAATCATTGATCAACTGCTTCTTTCATGCCCTCTACTGGAGATCGAGCCCACAACCCGGTCATGTGTCCTTAACCGGAATCGAACCTGGGAGCCTTCATTCCACAGGCTGACATCCTATCCATTGAGCCAAACCAGTTAGGGCAAGACTTGGAAACTTTTTTTCTCTTATGAACAGTAAATTTCATGTCAATACTGGGATATCTTGAAAAAACTACACTCTGTACTCCAAATCTTAATAGAGGTTTTTATAGATAATACTCAGTACTTTTGAGCAGCTACTTCTGCCTTGAACTATAAAACATGCAAGAACTATGGAGACTACATTTTGAATTGTTCTCCTGTAGTGAAGAGTTTCCTTTAAAAAAATCAGGTTTTACAGAGAAGAAAATCATAAATCCTTAATAAAAAGTACTTAGATGGGCACTGATTTAGACTTCAGAAAGTTGGATTTAACAATTATTTTTCTATTTTAGACAATACACCATTTGAAAAATTTAAGAAAAGGACAAAGGAGGTCTTCTGTTCTTGTAACTCACACTGAATTAATGCCTGATCAGATGACAACGCATGAAGTACAAAGACACATTTCCCATCATGCAAATGCACTGTGCCATTTTCACATTGCAGCGAGCATCAATCCTGCCACAGGTAAAGGATAGTAAAAGTTTTCTTTCTTATAAATATGCTGAAATAAATAAAAGTGAGACTACTTTTATAACTACTTATATAACGAAATTCATGCACTGGTGGAGGGGGGTCCCTCAGCCTGACCTGTGCCCTCTTGCAATCTGGGAGCCCTTGGGGGATGTGTGACTGATGGTTTAGGCCTGCTCCCCATGGGGATTAGGCCTAAGCCAGCAGTTGGACACCTTTAGTGCTGTTGAGGAGGCAGGAGAGGCTTCCACCATAGCCGTTGCACTCCCCAGCCGTAGCCAAGCTCAGGGCTTCTGGCTGAGTGGTGCTCCCCTTGTGGGAGTGCACTGACCCCCAGGGGGCAGCTCCTGCATTGAACATCTTCCCTTTAGTGGTCATTGCGAGTCATAGCAACTGGTAATTCTGCCATTCTGTCGATTTGTATATAGCCTTTAATTATATAGCATTTTATTATATCTTAAATACAGATTATGTGATTCTCAGGGAATAACTTCAGGTAAATATTTTAAGCACCATTTTCTGTCTAGAATATAGCAAGGGTTCTAAGTAAAGTGAACTTTATTTGAACTTGGGAGCACAAGTGGTGGCGGCCTGGTTAATTACTGTAATGTATCCCCTTTTTATGTTTTCACTGTTATTCTTTCTTCTCAACTCTTTTTTATAACTATCTAAATATATTTTTGCATAGTTTTTCTTAGGTTTCAGCATATCTTGTTTTCTGCTCTCATACACTTTCTTATCTTACACTGAGGGAAAGATATTTTTTTCCTTTAATCTTGATATTTTCTTTTTGCTTTTTTGTCCCAAGGGATTGAGAAGTATTTTGATGAAGGTCCATGTTGGCAAAAGTGTATTTGAAAGCTTTTTTAAAGGGTATGGTTTTCTTTCTGCCTGAAAAACATATGAGAATACCTATAAATTTCATTACATTGCAGGTAGAACTCTAGTTACATAAAAAGTTGTACTCATATTTTAAAATATTTTTATTAATATCACAGAGGAAGGGAGAGGAAGAGATAGAAACATAAATTATGAGAATCCTTGATCAGTTGCCTCCTGCATGTCCCACACTGGGGATGGAGCCTGCAACCTGGGCATGTGCCCTGCCTGGGAATTGAACCATGACCTCCTGGTTCATGGGTCAGAGATTAACCATTGAGCCACACCAGCCAGGCTAAATTTTTAACCTTTTTAAAAGAACCTTTAATAACTGCCATGAGGATGTAACTTTAAGCAAAATGTAATTAGTGATAGTATGGAGTAAACTCAACACATATTAGAAAGCTTGGCTTTTTAACTGTACACACTATTCTAATGAAATGGAATAGGATGGAAGAATTATTCCCTGTGGATAGATATTTTATATTTAAATCTAAGGACTGCATATGTTCATCATTTTGAAAAAAATATTTAACATTATGCATTTGTAGTTAGTGTATGTAAATATAGCATTTAGGTTGACCAAGTTGATTGCTAAATGCAAATACTTTGTACTATAGAACTCTTCTTCTCTACCATTTTCCCCCCTCCCAGGAAAAATTTTGAACCCATAGTAAAGCTGAAAGCATAGTACAACAAATACCCATATACCCTTTACCCAAATTCATCAGTTTACATCTTATCATATATGCTTTTATTCTCTCTTCTGCCCATATATATGCCTTTGCTCCCTCCTCCCTCATTTTTGGCTGACCCACTTGAAAGTAAAGTTGTCATTGACATTATTCTTCATCCCTAATCTAGAATAGTCCCTCTGTCTCAGTTGTCAAAAATAGTGTTTCAGTCTCAAAATAACTCTCTCTCAGTTACTTTTAAAATGTCTTGCAATTGTTTATTTGTTCATTGGTAAGAGCTAGGTTAAGCATTTTTAGCAAGAATAATACATAGGTACATATGAAATATACTGGTTTATAGGATGAATTTACAAGTCCCTTTTCACATGATTTGTTTTATTTTATTCAGAAAACCAGGACTGCCATCCAGGAATTGGCAAGAACAAACAATCTGGAGCTTATTTAACAATTAAGAGAGCTTATTAATTATTAATAGAACACTACTAGAATATTCTGTACTCTTTAGATTTCCTCTTTTTTTAAATAGAGGACAATTTTATTTTTCTGTTAAATAGATTATTTGTAATGTACATTGGGATTAAAGAGATTAATTTTTTGAGTTATACTATTTTATATGAACTAATTTATATCATGAATTTTGGTTACTTCAAATAGAGAAACCTGCTATACTTAGAATTTTGCCTGCCTTACTGTATACTTCCTTGTCATTATTTTCTCCCAAATTATTAGGAAAGTTTCAAATATTCAGAAAAGTTGGAAGAATAGTACAGTGAATACTCAGTTCTTCCATTTTGATTCAATAATTGCTACCATTTTGCTACAGTTGCTTTATTCTGTCTGTATATACACACATATATGTTTATGTGTGTGTGAGCACATGGGTGTGGACTCACTTATGTATGTGGGCATGCGCATGTAAAATTTTTTCTTTTCTTTAATTTTTAAATATATTTTATTGATTTTCTACAGAGAGGAAGGGAAAGGGGTAAAGTCATAGAAACATCAATGAGAGAGAAACATTAATCAGGTGCCTCCTGCATGCCCCCTACTGGGGATGTTGCCCGAAACCAAAGTACATACCCTTGACCGGAATCGAACCTGGAACCCTTGAGTCCGCAGGCCGACACTCTATCCACTGAGCCAAACTGGCTTTAGCTCTTTCTTTTTTTAAAAAAAATCTATTGTTGAAAGTATTACATAGTCCCCTTTTTTCCTGCATTGATCCTCTCTACCCTGCCCCTACGCCCTTTGTAAAATTTTTTCTGAATCTTTTCAACATAAGTGACACATATCATGGTACATCACCATGATATACTTTAGCAAGTATCTTCTAAGAATAAGGAAGTTTTCTCACACAATCACAATATCATTATTATACTCAAGAAAATTAGAAGTAATTCCATAAATCTAATATTCAGTTAATATTTAAATTTAAATTACTCCAGATATCTTAGCAATGTCTTTCATAGTTGCTTTTTGTTATTCTGTTCCCAAACCAGGATTCAATAAAGGTTTGTACATGTGGTGTATTTGGTATTTAATTAGTAATTTAATTCCATATAAGTCTATGTCATTAGTTCTTAACATTTATATTTATCATTAAATTCAGTTAACTTTTTTACAAATCATGCTAGAGTTATGTTAACTTGTTGTTTAGCACTTTTTTGTGTAGTTATGGAATTGATCTTTATCAGCACTTGTAATATTTTTAAAGACATTAAAAATTCATATTGAAACTTTTTTTGTTTTCACAGATATTCCAAGTGCCTTGGTTGGCACTGTATTTAACATCGATGATGGAAATGGGGGCTTTGTAGTTCATTGGTTAAACAACAAGGAATTTCATTTTACATCATCCACTGAAATATTTATGCAGGAATTACGAAAACTTTCTGAAAAGCAGGTAGATCATGAAAGTGATGCAGATAGAGAAGATGAGGAGCATTTAAAGGAGGAAAGAGAGAGGGGTTTACATATGAAACTAGACCATGGTTAGTATCCTATATTCAGGTTTTTCTTGTTTTCAAGGTAACTTTTTGTGGGTGCCACTTTTAGTTTGTAATGCTTTCTTTCTGCTCTCTTTCCTTTTGACTTTTCCATTCATTCCACAAATATTTACTGACCATTTATATGTATTTTTTATAATCAGTTGCTTTGAGTACTGTGTTATTTTGGAAGCCATATCACTTTTGGGGGAATAGCCTTTGCTAATGGTAATAATGGTAGTCTGAATTAAGTTTTGATTTTATCTGGAGTAAAAAGTATAGTAATTTTTTGTTCAGACCAGAAAATAGTTTCCTTCTTTGTTTTTTTCCTTGACCATAATTTGGGAAAGGAACTTACAGTTTCTAAAGATGGTATGCTATTTATTTTTAGTCTAATATATAAATGAATTTTTATAGCATTAGTAGTATATACTAATAAACTTGTATGTATTGATAAAATTATTTTCTGATTCAGAGTTATCCCTGGACAGAGAATCTGAGGCAGGTACAGGATCATCAGAACATGAAGATGGAGAACGAGAGGGAAGTCCTAGAACCTCTTCATGGTCTAGTGCACCAATGCCACTACCTACTGTGCTGCTTGATCGGAAGATTGAAATGCTGCTAAGTGAATGGAATAAGAATCCTGACATGCTTTTTACTATACACCCTGTAGATGGTACCTTTTTAGTGTGGCACATAAAGTATTTGGATGAATATAATCCTGGAATATTTAGACAAGTCCAGGTATATTTTATTGACAAAACAATTCATACATTTTATATAATTATAAAAGGAAGCAGATTACATGCAGATTTAGCAGGTTTTCAGAATTACTCAAAGATTTTTTTAAAAAAATACTTTTATTGTTTTCAGAAAGGAAGGGGCGGGGGAGAGAGAGAGAGAGAGAGATATCAATGATGAGAATCATTGCCTCCTTCATGCCACCAACTGGATATCGAGCCTGCAACCCAGGCATGTGCTCTTGATCAGAATTGAAACCGGGACCCTTGAGTCCAAGGCTGATGCTCTATTCATTGAACCAAACCTGCTAGGGCAAAGATTTTGTTTTTGATAAGCAACTAAGAAGAGAAAACTTACATTGCAAGTTTAAATAGTTCAAAGGAAAATGAGCTTTGAAATCTGATACTGAATATTTGAATATAGATATGTTGATATTTTTTGCAGTATTTCGAATAAATTAAGAAACTACCCTAAAAATGTGATTTAGGATGAGTTCCCACCCTTCACCCCCCCACCCTTGAGTATATTAACTAAATCTAGCTAGTTTTATCTGTTATCTTTTTGAAGTTTAGATGTGGTTGTGATCATTTATTTTTGTAGGCAAAGCACTTGAACCTTTTTTTCCTTCAGTCTTCTCTTACACTATGACTAGTGATATATTACTTAAATAAAGGAAGAGGATTAGACCATAAAAAGTTGAAATGATAGTTTTTGCTAGGAAGCTTAGATTTGGAATTTTAAAAATAGAAGTATTTTTGGAAGACTTTGAGAGGAGACAGACTACTTACACTTAATCATATACTTGTATTTTTCAGGTTTCTTTTTCTTCTCGGATTCCTGTTGCATTTCCTTCTGGTGATGCAAGCTCTCTTAGTAAAAATATCATGATGTATGCCTGCATAAATGCGACAAAAGAGTCTCACCCCACTCTGCTATACCAAGACATGATGGCTGTAGGCAGTCCTCACAGATCACAGTTACACTATAGATCACACGATACAAATATGAACATTCTAGCTCCCACAGTAATGATGGTCTCTAAGCACATAGATGGTTCTTTAAATCAGTGGGCAGTCACTTTTGCTGATAAGTCTGCCTTTACTACTGTTCTAACTGTATCTCACAAATTTAGATATTGTGGTCATCGATTTCACCTCAATGACCTGGCATGTCATTCAGTTTTACCACTGTTATTGACATCATCTCATCATAATGCTTTGTTGACTCCTGAATCAGATTGTCAATTGGACTCAGTCAATAAATTAAGTAGGATAATGGATCCTGTAAAACATATAAAAGGTTCTTCGAAACAACATCTTAGAAATGCAGCCACACGTACATTTCACGACCCAAATGCAATCTACAGTGAACTTATTCTATGGCGTGTAGACCCAATAGGACCTTTGTCATACACTGGAGGAGTATCAGAATTGGCTCGAATTAACTCTTTACATACTTCAGCCTTCTCTAATGTAGCTTGGCTTCCAACTCTGATCCCCAGCTATTGTCTTGGTAAGTTCATTTTACTTCTGAACTTAATAAAAGCATTAAACTGTTATTTGTTATTTAACAAATGGTTTATACTTGTCATTATTAGGGAGATTTTAAATAAGTATTCAGAATGTAGGGTTCAGACTTATGTTTAGAATTTCTAGACATTTGTTTTTAATCTTTTCTCTCTCATAATCTAGTTTCTCTTGAAATTTTGTGCTCATAATTTTTTAAAAATATATTTTATTGATTTTTTACAGAGAGGAAGAGAGAGAGAAAGTCAGAAACATTGATGAGAGAGAGACATCTATCAGCTGCCTCCTGCACGCCCCACAGTGGAGATGTGCCCGCAAGCAAGGTATATGCTCTGGACCAGAATCGAACCTGGGACCTTTCAGTCCGCAGGCCGACGCTCTATCCACTGAGCCAAACCGGTCTCGGCTTGTGCTCATAATTTTTTTATCTATTTATTATATGAGCTTAATTATGATTCTTAATCATGATTAGACCTAAAAAGAAAAGTGTGAATATTGTTTATCATACTTTAGCTAATAATAATCCTATCTAATAAAAGAGTACTATGCAAATTAACCATCTATACCCACAAGTCATGCCCACCTGCCAATCAGAAGCGAGTACACAAATTAAACCCAACCAAGGAGGCTGTGGCCATGGAGTGAGCAGGAGGGAAGCTTGGGTTTCTCCGGCGATGGAGGAAGCCAAGCTTTCCACACACCCTGGCAAACCCAGGCCTCCACTCAAGGCTACAAAGTTTCAATTACAGAAGATAAATAAATCCCACTAAAAATGGTGGCAGGCATGGAGCTGGAGAGAGCAGGAGACTAGGGTTGCCCAGCGATGGAGGAAGCCAAACTTTTGCAGCCTTGGCCTGTCTGGCCTCTGCTTAAGGCTACAAAGTTTCAATTATAGAAGATAAATAAATCCCAACAGAAATGGCTGCTGCCACAAGAGTGAGCAGGAGGCTTGGCTCTGCTCCAAGCTACAAAGTTTCAATTGTAGAAGATAAATAAATTCCAGATACCAGGGCCTCTCGGCTTGGGTCGCTGGGGAGTGTGGCCGGCCTGCAAATCACCATAGGCCTCTCTCCCAGGTGGCCCCACACCCCAAGGGAACCCCCACCCTGATCTGGGACACCCTTCAGGGCAAACCAGCTGGTCCCCACCCATGTACCAGGCCTCTAACCTATCTAATAAAAAAGTAATATGCAAGTTGGCCATCACTCCAATACACAAGATGGTTGCCCCCATGTGGCCAAAGATCCTGTCCCCATGTGGACACAAGATGGCCAGCAGGAGAGGGCAGTTGGCAGGGACCAGGCCTGTAAGGGAGGGCAGTTGGGGGTGATCAGGCCTGCAGGGGAGGGCAGTTGGGGGCGATCAAGCCTACAGAGGAGGGCAGTTAGGGGTGACCATGCTGGCAGAGGAGGGAAGTTGGGGGTGACCAGGTCTGTAGGGAAGGGCATTGCTGGGGGGGACCCAGGAGGCTTGCAAGGGAGAGCAGTTGGGGGGGACCAGGCCTGCAGGAGAGGGCATTTAGGAGCAAACAGACTGGTAGGGGAGCAATGATGGCCCAGCTGGCATCAATCAGGCTGGCAGGGGAGTGATTAGGGGGTGATCAGGCTGGCAGGCAGAAGTGGTTAGAGGCAATTAGGAAGGCAGGCAGGCGAGCAGTTGGGAACCAACAGTCTTGGATTGTGTTTACGGGCAGTCAGACATCCCTTGAGGGGTCTCAGATTGGGGAGGGTGCAGACAGCGCTGAGGGACACCCTCTTTCCCCATGTACGAATTTCATGAACCGGGCCTCTAGTCTACATTATAATGCCAAGTGTTTTCTTTTTCAGGTACATATTGCAATTCTGCAAGTGCTTGCTTTGTTGCTTCTGATGGCAAAAATCTCAGACTCTATCAAGCTGTGGTAGATGCAAGAAAATTACTAGATGAACTGTCAGATCCAGACTCTTCAGTAAGTATTTACTAAACTTTTATTAATATAGCTAAGCTGATAAGAATCATTTTTTACTTTGTCTAGGATCTTTATTTGTTGGTGGTTAGGACATGAGCATATGTTCTGGGCTCTGTATGACAAATTCATTTTTTTTTAAATTAGTGTTCTGAGCTACATGAAACAAAATTACAGCCTATACATCACATATCAATACATTTTGCTTTTAAAGAAATAAATTTTTCTTTTTCTAAAATATGACAATTTATTTTTGACATTTTTAACTATTTAGTTCAGTTCTGTTAGTCTTTCTAAGGCAGCTTTACTAATGTCTGTGTTAAGCTTAGAACATCTGACTTTTTTTTATTTAATAAATCATTATTGTTCAGATTATTATATTCCTCTTTTTTCCCCTATTTCTCCCCTCTACCTGGTTCCCACCCCTCCCTCTGCTCTTACTTCCCCCTGTATTGTCCTCATCCATATGTGTATGATTTTTTGTCCAATCTCTCCCTGCACCCCCCTCACCTCTTTCCCCCTGAGAATTGTCAGTACACTCCCTTTCTATGCCCCTGATTCTATTATATTCACTGTTTATTCTGTTCATCAGATTTTTAATTCACTTGATTTTTAGATTCACTTGTTGATAGATATGTATCTGTTATTCATAATTTTTATCTTTACCTTTTTCTTCTTCTTCCTCTTCTTAAAGAGTACCTTTCAGCATTTCATGTAATACTGGTTTGGTGTTGTTGAACTCCTTTAGCTTTTTCTTATCTGTGAAGCTCTTTATCTGACTTTTAATTTTGAGTGATAGCTTTGCTGGGTAGAGTAATGTTGGTTGTAGGTTCTTGCTATTCATCACTTTGAATATTTCTTGCTACTCCTGTCTGGCCTGCATAGTTTCTGCTGAGAAATCAACTGACAATCATATGGGTGCTCCCTTGTAGGTAATGAACTGTTTTTTCTCTTGCTGCTTTTAATATTCTCTCTTTGTCTTTTGCTCTTGGCATTTTAATTATGATGTGTCTTGGTGTGGTTCTCTTTGGATTACTTTTGTTTGGGGTTCTGTGCACTTCCTGGGCTTATAAGTCTATTTCTTTTATCAGGTGGGGAAGTTTTCTGTCATTATTTCTTCAAATAGGTTTTCAGTATCTTACTCTCTCTCTTCCTCTGTCACCCCCGCAATTCTGATGTTGGTACGCTTGAAGCTGTCCCAGAGGCTCCTTACATTATCTTCACATTTTTGGATTCTTTTCTCTTCTTGCTTTTCCAGTTGAGTGTTTTCTGCTTCTTTATATTTCAAATTTTTGACTTGATTCTTATGATCCTCTAGTCTGATGTTTGTTCTCTGTATAATATTTTTTATTTCAGTCAGTGTATGTTTAATTTCCAGTTGGTCCTTTTCATCTCCTCGAGGGTCTTACTAAATTTATTGATCTTTTCTAGGAAATTCTTGAAAAACCTTATAACCATGGTTTTGAACTCTGTATCCAGTTGTTTGTTTTCCTCCATTTCTTTCATTTGTGATCTGTTCCTTTGTGCTCGCATTTTCACTGCTTGCCGATTTGGTAGAGTAGCTTTGTGTTCTAGGTGTCCTATATGGCCCAGTAGCCCCGCCTCCCGAGATATGTGAGGCGGACTCTCTTGGTGCTCCCCTTTGTGGACTGTGTGTACAACCTTGTTGGAGTTAAGTCCTGATTGTTGTTGGTATCACTGGGGGAAATTGACCTCCAAGCCAATTGGTTGTGAAGATCAGCTGTGTCCATGCCACTGGGAGGACTTCTGTGCTGGAGTCAGCCTTATGATACAAGACTTGCAAAATTGAAAAAGCTTCTCTTTTCAGCTTGGATGGGGCAAAGTCTCAGGGCTGAGCAGAGACAGCCTTGGCTTCCTGTCAGCCCTGCCCTATGCGGTCCCTGGGTCTCAGTATCCCTTGGTAATCGCTGCAACCCTCTCTGTGCACACACACGCGCATGTACCTCCAGACCTCTGCTTTTCCAGCTCCCTGAGTTTCTGTGCGCTCCCGGGTTCCATATGAGTCTGGGTTCCCAGGGTCTCGCCTGAAACTGAGGTTCATTGCAGTCAGAAGTGGATTTCAGCATACTTGGAGGTTCTGTCTCCCTCCTACTAGAGAATGCCAGCAGCACAATCAGCAGTCAGCCTCTGTGTGCGGCTCCAGACCTCTGCCTTTTCTCGGCTCCCCTAAGTTTCCAAGCACTCCTCCCTTTGCACGACAGTCCAGACTCCCCCTGTATGAGTCTTGCCTGAATCTGGGGTTCATTGCAGTCAGGAGTTTCTCCCTCCTGCTAGAAGAAGCCAGCGAGGCATTCCACTGCCTGTTCTTTGTGTGTCTCTGTACCTCAGCTTTTTGCAACTCCTTTGAGTCTCTGTGAGCCCCTCTCTTTCCTTCAATTTCCACTCAGCCAGCTTTCCTGTGGTTCTGGATGATGTGTTCTGTCTTTTAGTTGTAGTTTTGAAATTGTTGTGCGAGGCAGTAGTTTACGTGTTCACCTATGCCACCATCTTGGTTTCTCCTTGACTTTTTTTGAGCTTGACTCATTATTTTAAAAAATTCTATGGTTAGAATATATTATTAGTGGGAGGTAGTATCTCTGGTAGTTCAGCATATAAACTAGAAATTATGTCTGTTAGTTAATATTCAGATTTGAATAGTGGATTGTCTATTTACTTATAAAAACATGCCTCTTTATAGAACAACTGTTCTAATAACATTTTTTTCCAATATTGAAAAACAAAGATTTTTTGAGTATCTACTTTGTGCCTCAAACTGTGTCAGGGACACATTATAGGTTTCAGTGTCTGCCTCTAAGAGCTTTTAATTTAGGAGGATTGAAATTATTAATAAAAGGTTAAATAGCAGTTTAAGGCAGAAAAAGTATCTGAGAACTGTTGTAACTAATTGTTTAACAGATGGCAACACAGTATTTTATAATTCAGAGGATAGTTATATCAGTTTAGGGTAGGCATAGAAGTCTTTATTTAGGAAGTATTGGATTTATTTGTGATGGCTGGATAATATTGGAAAGACAAATTCTTTGTTTTTGCCTGGGTGAGAGAATGGCCTGACAGTAAGTGTAGGTATAGGAAAGTACATGTATAAATAAGGCTTGTTCCAGAAACAGTGAGAAAACAACTTGGATTGGATAGAGCCAAAGGTTTAGCATCTTAAAATTATAGATTTTAAAGGTCACTTAGTTTAACCAGCCATCTGATGCTTTATTCTCCTCTACCACATTCTGACAATTTTTCATCTGGCTTCCCAAAAAGGAAAACTTAACTGTAAAGGCAGCTCATTCTGTCTTTGAATTACCCTCACTGTTTCATCAGAATTACATTTGTATTTCTTAAATTCTATTCATCAGTCCTAGCTCCATTTAGAATAAGTCTAATATCCCTTTCCTGTATTTCACCTCAGAAATTTGATGACAACTATCTTGTACCCTTGAATTTCTATTTTACATCTGACCCTGATCAGATTTCTTATATAGCAGTCTTATGGCCTCTTTCATTAGATACTATTATGTTTTGGCAATCACACCACATTCTTTGTATATAATTGATTCATATTGAGCTGACTCTCAATTTAATATCCTAAAGTGGTTTTTTTGTTGTTGTTTTTTTTTGGCCAGTAAGCCATTCTATATTTGTGTATTTCATTTTGTTAGGCTCAACTTAGCAATACACCTTTTTAATATATATATATATATTTTTTTTTTTAATATATTTTGTTGATTTTTAACAGATAGGAAGGGAAAGGGATAGAAAGCCAGAAACATCGATGAGAGAGAGACATCGATCAGCCGCCTCCTACACGCCCCCTACTTGGGATGTGCCCGCAACCAATGTACATGCCCTTGACTGGAATCGAATCTGTGACCTTTCAGACTGGAATCGAATCTGTGACCTTTCAGTCCCCAGGCCGACACTGAGCCAAACCGGTTTTGGCTTTTTTTAGTATATTTTTGAATCCAGATTCTAATATTTTATTATTGCCTGACTTAAAGGATCAGCCTGTTTGGTGAATGTTGTACCTACATCTTCATCTAAGTCATTTATTACAATTTTGGATGGAATAAGTGTGAAAAAAGAGTGAAGTAGTGTACATTTGAAACCTTTTTTCATTTTTGTTGTCTGGATTATTTCTCCAGCTGTCCCAAAGATTTCCATGAGGCATCTTGTTATGTACTTTGCTGAAATGAAATACACCCTGTCTGCCAAATTTTCTTAAGTAAAAAAGGAAGTGAAATATATATGTTCTGACTGTTTTAATGGATAGTAGATTGAATGTATAGAACCTGTTCTCTCCTGATGACAACATAGTACTAAGTGGACATCAAGTACTTTCTGTTTTCCTTTTTAGAAAATGGTAATGTTTGCCTGTTTTTAGTCTTTTGGATATGACATTCCTCATGATTTCTCTTGTTCATTGATCTCATTTGCAAAATTTCCCTAAGCTGAGCATTATTTTCTCACAAAATATAAATTCATTTAGAGCAATTAGACACAGTCTTGAAATTTCTTTATCTTGGTGTCCTACTTCCACATTACCAATGCACTTCTTTTCTTAAACCTTCCATTAAAAAAAAGATTAGAATTAATACTTACTCATTGTAGAAAATTTTTGGTTCTTTCTACTTTTGCAAGCTAAATTATTGAAATAACAAATCAGAGACAAAGTAGGAATCACGGAGTTCTTTATTCTCTGGATTTTATTAACATTAAACCACCAGCCTCTATCAATGATCTTATTTTTTCCACTTTCTCTATACTCTGAAAACATTAATTTATTCATTGCCTTAAAATAAACTTTTAATTTTAGAATAGTTTTAGAATTACAGAAAAGTAGCAAGTATAGTAGAGTTACCAGAATACCCCACAGCCAGCTTTCTCTTACATTACCAGGATATATTGGTCACAACTAATAAACCAATGTTGGTATGATAAACTTAACTAAACTCCAGACTTTATTAAGACATAACTGATATTTCCACTAATGTGTTCCAAGATCTAATCCAGAAAAACACATTATGTTAAATTATAATGTCTCCTTAGTCTTCTCTGATTTGTAAAAGTTTCTTCATCAGTTTTCATTTTCTTTTCTAATATATTTTTATTGATTTCAGAGAGGAGGGGAGAGGGAGAGACAGATAGAAACATCAATGATGAGAGAGCATCATTGATCGGCTGCCTCCTGCACACTCCCTACTGGGGATCGAGCAGAAACCCAAGTATGTGCCCTAACCAGGAATCAACCATGACCTCCTGGTTCATAGGCGACACTCAACCACTGAGCCACTCCGACCGAGCTCTTCATCAGTTTTCTTGCTCATGACTTGGACAGTTTTGAATAGTACTGGTTGGATATTTTATAGAATATTCTCTCAAGTTGGGTTTTGTGCTATTTTTTCTCATGGTTAAACTGAATTTATGTGTTTTGGAGAATACCACAGATGTGCAGTACCCTTCTCATCACATTATAGGATGGGTACATACTGTCAATGTTTGCCAGATTTTCCCAGGGGGATAGTTATCATCCTTTCCCCCTGCCCTTTCATACTCTATTCTTTGGAAGTCATTGTGCCACTATGCACAGCCCACACTCAAGGGAGAGGAGGGATTAGGCTTCACCTCTGTTTGGGTAATAGGAGCCATTAACTTTGAATCTTGTTGCTATAATTGGGTTTAGGAACTGTGGCTGTTTTTCCTCCTATTAGTTTCATCTGTTGTTTTTCCTCTTTTCTGTTTCTTTTAATATAGTATTTTCTTATGTTTCTATTTTATCTATTTAATATGGGTTTATTAGCTACGTCCTTTGTGTTTGTTTTTAATGGTTTGTCTAGCGTTTCTAGTATGCATCCTTTATCTCCAAGACAAGGGAAACCCAGATTCCAGTTTGGTATTGTATCATTGTTTAAAGATGTCAATCCTATCTAATAAAAGAGTAATATGCAAATTAACCGTCACTCCAAGATGCAAAATGGCCACGCCCATGTGGTCAAAGATGGCTGCTCCCAGGTGGACACAAGATGGCCACCACAAGATGCTTGTAGGGGAGGGTAATTATGGGTATTTAGGGGTAACCAGGCCAGCAGAGGAGGGAAGTTGGGGGAGACCCAGGCCTGCACGGGAGGGCAGTTGAGGGGGATCAGGCTACAGGGGAGGGAAGTTGGGGAGGAGTACCAGGCCTGCAGGGAGGGCAGTTAGGGATGACAGGGCCGGCAGAGGAGGGCAGCTGGGGGAGACCAGGTCAGCAGGGAAAGGCAATTAGGGGGTGATCAGGCCTGTAGGTGAGGGCAGTTGGAGGGGGGGCGGACCAGGATTCCAGAGGAGGGCAGTTGTGGGTGATCAGGCAAGTAGGGAGGACAGTTAGGGGTGATGAGGCTGGCAGAGGAAGGCAGTTGGGGGAGACCAAGTCAGCAGGGGAGGGCAGTTGGGGGGGACCAGGCCTGCAGGGAAGGGCAGTTGAGGGGACCAGGCCTGCAGGGGAAGACAGTTGAGGGGGACCCAGGTCTGCAGAGAAGAGCAATTGGGGGGACCTGGCCTGCAGGGGAGGGCAGTTAGGGGGGACCAGGCCTGCAGGGAGGACAGTTAGAGGCAACCAGACTGGCAGGGGAAGACAGTTGAGGGGGACCCAGACCTGCAGGGAAGGGCAATTGGGGGACCAGGCCTGCAGGGGAGGGCAGTTGTGGGGGACCAGGCCTGCAGGGAGGATAGTTAGAGGCGACCAGACTGTTAGGGAAGGGCAGTTAGGGGTGACCAGGACAGCAGCAGAGGGCAATTAGGAGCAATTGGGCTGGCCAGGGAGCAGTTAGGCATCAATCAGGCTGGCAGGGAATAGTTAGGGGGTGATCAGGCTGGCAGGCAGAAACAGATAGGGGCAATCAGGCAGAGGCAGGCTAGCCATTGGGAGCCAGCAGTCCTGGATTGTGAGAGGGATGGCCAACTGCCTGTTTAGGCCCAGGCAGTCAGACATCCCTCAAGAGGTCCCAGATTGGAGAGGATGCAGGCTGGGCTGAGAGACACCCTCCCTCCATGCATGAATTTTGTGCACTGGGCCTCTAGTTCAATCATAATACTCCTTGGGACCTAAATTGCAATTATATCGTCAATACTCATCACAGTAGGAAAATGGGGGGCAGGGCCTAGGGGATGGGGGGAGAGAAACAACATAACAGAAAGCTGTGTCTATGCTGATGGTTAGTCACAAAACCTCCTCCTCCCACCACCAAATTCTGCATTCCCTTGGGTGTTTTATTTTGTTGTGTTTTTTTTTTCCTCTTTGTTTTTAAACCTGGTGGAGTGGCCCATACATTCCCACTGGATCCAGGTCCTTTTTGAGGTCCTCTCTTTTTTTAGTTGCTGCTGTTTCCCATCAACATGTTAAATAAATATGGGAATACCAAGAATATCTTGAATTTCAGACACAGTTTTTTTGTGTGTGTCTACATTTTGTAATAACAAACTAGGATCATTCACCCTGATCAGTCACTCTTCTTTGTATGTTGGTTAAGTAACATGAGTTCAGATAGTCAAGTGCTGTCTCAGCTTTCAGGATAAAGTATAATGGACCTCTGACCATGTTCCCCAACAGAAATGTTTGGTTTTTGAGCACTGGACCTCTTCAGGCACATCAAGTGCAAGATTGTAGAGACAGGGAAAAAATTCTATAGATGCCTGATTAGGTGTAATAGGGAGAAGGGTTTACTCCTCCCTTCCCATTTAGTTTGCAGACCTCGCTGTGGAGGAAATGGCATCTTACTAATCATCAATTTAAGCATATACTGTAGCATGGAGGCAGCCCCCCACCACATAGGGTATTACCCCCAGCGGGTACTGTATTTCAATAGGCATTCTACTGTGCTGTTAAGCCAGCTGCTCTCAGGTGGAGAACCACTTGGTTAAACCCCAGCAAGTTTTGTGGAATTAGACTTGGTACCATATTTTTTCCAGATGGGCTGAAATTAGGGTCAGTGAGGCAGGGAGTGCTAAAAAAACAGTAATCAAGATAATTACTATTTAATGCAATATTTTAAACAATCAAAATTAAAGCAAAAGTTCCATGATGAACTAAATGTTCACATTTTAATTAAAGATGGGATCTAACAGTATTATGGCGAACCATATCAGATCCTGAGGCAAAAAAGAAGATTATTTACTGTATAATCATAAGTATATCAAAACACAACACTTACTTTAAGTTTAAGTACTTGTACTAAAACCAGAATTAATTACAATTTTTATTTTTCTGGCACTACTATAAGCCAACTTTTCAGGAATATTACCAAAATGTATGGAGCTTTAAGGTTGCAACATGAAAAAGACATGTTAAAAGATGCCTTAAAGTTATTTATTTACTCTTTATGTAAACACTTGGTTTTTCTAACTGCTTATTTAGTTTAAAAAATGAGAATAAGACTGAGTTTTAGCAAGTTGAAATATTTCTTTGAATGTTTGAATTGTCATTGTCAATCAGTTAAGTTAGAGGGGCCTTTAATGTCTGAGATGCTATGTCATATTGAGATAGATTCATAAATTATTGATTTTGTGCTTTTCATTTACAGAAACTTATTGGAGAAGTATTTAATATTGTGAGCCAACAATCTACTGCTCGACCTGGCTGCATTATTGAACTCGATGCAATAACCAATCAAGTAAAAACATGCTTGTGAATTGGTGATATTAATATACTTTATCCCAGTGTTTTATATGCCATATAATATATTTCATTCTCAAAATAATTCTCTTGTTTAACACTAAATATAGGCAGCTTCTCTTGATTCTTATAGGGGAAAACCTAATGATTTAGGAATTATTTTCCTTCACTTGAATTGTATCTATAGCCATATTTTTTTTATTTAAAAAGATCATTTGATGTAATTGGGGAAGCCATGAAAGAAAATATAGTACAGCTGCATAAATGCTTGGTTTGCGGTTTCTCTTACATTATTACTCATTTCAACTCAGTAGAGAGTGACTTCATCTTTAGAGTGTTTGCCTTCTTAGGCTAAACATTAGGTATTTCTATGAGGTCCATTAAAATGCAGACAAAAATAGAATAAAAATATACATCTTTCTAATCATAGGTCTTTTATGCAGCCAGTGTTCTTTCCCTGCTACTAGTGAGAAAATAAGAACCTTCTCCCTTAGGGAGTTTGTAAATTCTTTCTAGCTCTCAGGATATTTGTTTCTTCAGGATCATATTTATGGACTAAGAGATAGAACTAATATATTCATTCTAAATACAAAAAAAGATTAGTTTGCTGAAGAAGTTACCAATATTTTCAAACAAAGAAATGAAGAAAGAGTCCACCATACTTAGAAACAGCTATAGAGTTATGCCATTATTTTTCCAGGGTGCCTTTCATGATTTTTTCTTTTAAAACGTAATAATTTTAACCAATGTAGAGAAATTACCACATCAGTTCTTGGCAAGAGAACTCTGGATGCCAGATTCGAATTACTAATGCCTCCTAGGAGATCCTTACTTTTTCTATCCATACTTTACTTACACAGTCACCCTGTGATTTCCTCCTTCTGTTCCATAGGGATATGGTAGAAGAGTGGATTGGCTTCATTCCCATAGGTATCTTAACTTTTAATGGTGTGGCTATGAAATTCACCCCTCCCCCCACTTTAGCCCATTCTTTATTCTTTACTATAGGATATTAATATAGTATATTACATATTGTGAATTGCTAATATTCACTAGCATTCTGCTTTTTTACTTCTTATTTGCTCACAATTTTTTCCCTCCTAGTTGTACCTATCTTTTTATTTATTTTAAGATACTTTATTGATTTTTTTTTTTTTAAGAGTGAGAGGAAAGGAGAAAGAGGGAGAGGGAGGGAAAGAAACATCCATGTGAAAACAAGACATTGATTGGCTGCTTCCTGCATGCCGCCCACTGGGGATTGAGCCTGAAACCCGGCATTTGCCCTGACCAGCTGGCAACTTTTTGGTGCATGGGACGATGCCCAAACAACTGAGCCACACTGGCCACTGCATGGCTATGTTTTATACAAGGGTTGATAAACAGTAAGCACTGATAAATGGCAGGCTTTTTATAAAGGATAAAGATTCAAACTTGTTCTAGGTTTGCACCCAGTATGTTGTACGATTTCTGTATCTGTGAAAACAGCACCCTCACCTTTTATTTCATTTATTTTTCTCTCTGACAAGGGACCTTCTATATACTATAACTGTGAACATTTTTTTTTCATATTTCTATCTTGAAATCTATGGGCAACTATCTAATTGTCCTGACACACTTCCATACTAGGCTTTTGTTTGGTTTTAGCCTTACCTTGAATTTCTGTTTATTTTTATGATTCTAAGTTGCCATTTGTTATTGTCTTTACTCTTCTCTGGTCCAAAACATGATTATGTAGCATAGTAGCTGACAGTGATGCTTCAACTGTCCTCCTAGAAATCCTAGAAACATATTAAATACATTGCTCTGGAGGTGTTTAATCCTCACTGGCTGTTTCAGATTCCTCGTAATTCTCACCAGACAGATTTATTGGGAGTACCCTGTACTTAGAGAACCTTTCTGGTTTTTGTTTTCTTGAAGTAGAATTAGGAAAAGCAAAGGAGTCCTGTGCTAAAGTGCCTTACATAATGAGCTTTGTCTTTTCCAGCCAAGCATGAGGCCTGATACTTTTGAGCTCAGAGTGGTATAGATCACATAACTATGTTTTGTTTTGTTTTGAATTCTTTTTTGAGAAGCAAATCTGTTGATTTGTTTTCATTAGAGCTCCCCATTTCTGCTGTTGACTATAGCATCTTTAAAAATATTTTTCTCTATCCAGATAGTTTTAATGACTTTTTTCCTGTAGCTTTTTCTCTCTCCAGTTAACCAATAGATAAAGAAATCATGGTGGGGGCATGCATGGGAGGTGAGGAGTAATGGGGGAATAAGAACACATATGTAGTTCCTTAATCAATAAAGAAATTTAAAAAATAAAGTACTTTAAAATGTTAACTCAAAAAAAAGGAAATCACGGGAGAGATTTATTTTTTCTACATTAGTGTTCTTGGGGTAGTGGTGTGTGGGAGATAAAGAATTTTGAAAATTAAAAACTTTTTTTCTTCATATTTGTAGTGTGGTGCAAATACACAATTGCTTCATGTGTTTCAAGAAGATTTCATTATAGGATATAAACCACATAAGGAAGATTTGGAGAAAAAGGAAACAGAAGTATTTTTTCAGCCATCACAAGGTACTTCTTTTATTTTTTTAACAAGATACTTTTTAAAAAGTCATGAATTTACTTACCTTAATCTTAAAAAAAGAGGCCTCCAGAAAGTTTTTCAAGTATAGATTTTTATAACACAAGTAATCACTCTATAATTTTAAGCAAATATACCATTTCTATCAGAATTGCTTATTTGTAGATTTAGAAGGTATGTGGCTGAAATTACATTTTGAAAGACAGTTTCATTGGCATCATAGACTTCGGTCAAGAATTTTTATTTATGGAATACTACTTAGCCATAAGAAAGAAGGAAATTTTACTGTTTGTAGCAGCATGGATGGACCTGGAGAGAGTATTATGCTAAGTGAAATAAGCCAGTCAAGAGAAAGACAAGTATCATATGATTTCACTCAGATGTTAAATCTAATGAACAAAATAAACTAAAACTAACCAACAATATAGAAACAGACTCATAAAGAACAGACTGACAGCTGTCAGAGGAGTGGAGGGGCGTTGCAGGTCTGGGTGTAAAAGATGAAGGGATTAACAACACACGCAAACTCATAGACACAAACAGCAGTGGTGATTGTCAATGGAAAGTGGAATGGGGAAGGAAAAGGCATGGGGGGATAAACAGTTATGGAAGGAGACTTATGGTAATGAATATACAATACAACATATAGATGATGTATTGTAGAATTGAACACCTGAAACCTATATAATTTTATTAACCAGTGTTACCCCAATAAATCCACTAAAAAGTAAAAAAAAATGTTATGAAATCTAGTTTAATTATTTTAAAAATTAATTTTAATTGTTTAACTCTACAATTAAGTTGTTCTGAATGGTAGAAAGTTCCCTGTAGCATCTTAAGCAAATCAATTAATTAGTATAAGTTAAAAATATAATAATAAATTGCTACAAACTTGCTGAATACAGAGTGTAAGATACTATGTTGTATGGTATGCTAGAAACCTCATATATGCTGTGAATTAAAGGTATTGTCTTACAGTTTTCTCTTGAAGTATAATATTTCCTTTTTCTTTTTATGAAAGTAGTTTTTCATAGGAACTATCAAGAACAAACCATATGATGTTTAGTTTACTTATTTATTTATTTAAATATATTTTTACTGATTTCAGAGAGAAAGGAAGAGGGAGAGAGAAACATCAGTGATGGAGAGAACCATCGGTCAGCCACCCTTGGCACGTTCCCTATTGGGGATCCAACCCACAACCTGGGCATGTGCCCTTGACTGAAATTGAACCTGGGACCCTTTAATCCGTAGGCTGATGCTCTATCCACTGAGCCAAACTGACTAGGGCAAATTATTTATTTTTTTAAAAAATATTTTTATTGGTTTAGAGAGGGAAAGAGAAAGATAAAAACATCAATGATGAGCAAAAGATCATTGACTGACTGCCTCCTATATGCCCCACACTGGGGATCGAGCCGGCAACCCAGACATGTGCCCTGCCTGACTGGGAATCGAACCATGACCTCCTGGTTCATAAGTCGATGCTTAACCCCTGAGCCATGCCAGCCAGGCTATATAATGTTTAGTTTAAACTTGAACTTAAAATGTTCCCTTTAGAAGATATAACTTTGTAATTATAAAACTGCCATGTTCCATTTGAACATAGAACAAATTGAGTAGAATGTTCTTCTTGAACATAGGAAAGACATATTCTAGTTTAATAATTCATTTTGATAAATAGTTTTTAGTTTACAGAATTTTCAGATACTTTTTTCTGATTTGGTTATGGATTGTAAGTATCTAGATGGACATATTTAATTTTCTTGTAAAACTTTTGTCACAGAATTATGTATAGACATTTAAGGAAAGTATTTATAATACATGCAGATAACTTTTTTTCATTTTGTGGAAAATCAGAATGAGTTCTTCTATGAGGTTTATCTCAATTATCTTTTCATCCCTCAGACTAGTAATTTTTTCCTCTCATGTATCTTTCTTCATATACCAGAACTTTTCTTCTTTATAACTTATGCCACTGTCATGTTAAGTTTTTGTTTTTTACTATCATAGAACTAGTACCCTGGTGCACAAAATTTGTGCACAGGGGGTGGGGAGAGGAGGGTGTCCCTCAGCCCAGCCTGCACCCTCTCCAATCTGGGACCCCTTGTGGGATGTTCAACTGCTGGTTTAGGCCCGATCCCACTGGCAGTCGGATATCTCTCTTGCTTCTGGGACTGCTGGCTCCTGATTACTCATGTGCCTGCCTACCTGATTGCCCCTAGCCACTCTGCCTGCCAGCCTGCTCATCCTCAACTGCCCCCTTCACCGGCCTTTTCACCCCCAACTGCTCCCCCCTTTCTGGCCTGATTGCCCCAAGTGCCCCCCCCGCCGCCAGCCTGACCCCCCCCAACTCCCCCCCCCTTACCAGCCTGCTTGCCCCAACTGCCCCTCCTGCGAGAATGCTTGCCCCCAAATGCCTCTCCTGCTGGCCTGATCATGCCTAACTGCCCCCCACTGCTAACCTGTTTGTCCCCTACTGTGCCCCCCTACTGGCTTACTCACCCCCTACTGACCCTCTGCTGGTCTGCTTAACCCAAATTGACACCCCCTGCTGGCCTGCTTATCCTTAACTGCCCCTTCTGCCAACCTGATTGCTACCACTGGCCTGATCACCCCCAACTGCCCTCCCCTCCTGGATTGATCACCCCTAACTGCCTTTGCCTTGGCCCTGCCACTATGGCTTTGTCTGGAGGGCAGCCATAGAGCCGGCTGGGGTGACCAAGGATGCCAAGCCTCCTGCCCACTCTCCGGCTGGCTTGGCTTCTGCCCACTCTGGCCACCTTTGTGGCCCCAGCCAGAGCCACCATCTTTGTTGCATCAATTTGCATATTTCCTTCTTATTGGCTGTGGGCACCATCATCTTTATCAGGAAGTGACAGTTAATTTGCATATCACACTTATTAGATAGGATAACTACTATTTTATAGATTTAAAATTTGCTTCTTCTTAGTACAGTGGTACCTTGAGATAAGAGTTTAATTCGTTCCGTAACCTTGAGGTGTGGGAAACTATGAGATGCTCGAGTCGTGGTACACTGGTGGGTCATGTGCAGCCGGCCGATCCGCGCGATTACTCCTATCTCAAATGTTGCTCGTATTTCAAAGCAAAAATCACTCGCTTGACGGCTCGTATCTCAAAAATCTCGCATGTTAGGGCACTCGTATCTCGAGGTACCACTGTATTTATCTTGCTATTTCTTTTTTTCTCCCTTCCTTCCTTCCTTCCTTCCTTCCTTCCTTCCTTCCTTCCTTTCTTTCTTTCTTTCTTTCTTTCTTTCTTTTTCTTTTTTCCCTATTGCCCTCCCCACCCCCCAGTACATGCCCTCATCCATCTCCCCCCTTCTTCCTCCCCCCCATTGCCCTGTATCCACTTGCTATGCCAACACAAATGCATACAAATCCTTCCGTTGATCTCCTACAGGCCCCTCCACCCAACTTCCTCTGCCTTCCCACTGTAGCACGACAGTCTGTTCATTGCTTTTTTGCCTCTGCATCTGCTTCCCCCCCACCCCCTGATTCTTGTCTTTAAAAACATCTTGCCCCTGTAGGCTAGAAATAAACTCAGCACTGCTTTCATTGTGTCCTGTAGCATTTGTGTTGTTGTGTTTTTATTGTCATCTGTCTCCAGAATATTTTTAATTTCTTCTTTGATCTCATTTATAACCCAATCATTATTTAGTAACATGCTATTCAACTTCCAAGTGTTTGAAGTTTTTGGAATGTTTTTATTATAGTTTATTTCTAACCTTATGCCATTGTGGTCTTAGAAAATGCTTGATATGATTTCAATCTTTTTGAATTTGGGGAGACTTTGCTTGTGACCCAATATGTGGTCTATTTTTGAGAATGTCCCTTGTGCACTTGAGAAGAATGTATATTCTGTAGCTTTGGGGTGAAATGCTCTGAAGATGTCAATTAGGTCCATCTGACCTAGTGAGTTATTTAGAATTGCTGTTTCTTTGCTGATTTTTTCGTCTAGAGGATTTTTCCACAGATGTCAGTGGTGTATTAAAATGCCCTACTATGATTGTATTGTTGTTGATCTCTCCCTTGATATCCTCCAGGAGTTTGTTTTTTATTTAATGTATTTAGGGGCTCCTGTATTAGGTGCGTATATGTTTACCAGAGTTATATCTTCTTGATGAATTGCTCCTTTTAGTATGATGTAGTGACCTTCCTTATCTCTTGTTATAGCCTTTACTTTGAGGTCTATTTTATCAGATATAAGTATCGCTACCCCAGCTTTTTTCTCATTTCTATTTGCCTGAAAAATGTTTTTCCATCCCTTCACTCTCAGTCTGTGTGAATCCTTTTCTCTGAGGTGGGTCTCTTGTAGACAGCAAATGTATGGGTCCTGTTTTCTTAATCAATCAGCTACCCTATGTCTTTTGATTGGTACATTTAACCCATTTACATTTAATGATATTATTGACAAGTTCATGTTTGTTGTCATAATTTTCCTTAATGTTTGTGTTTTTTGTTTTTTGTTGTTTGTTTTTTGCCTTTCTCTTTCTTTTTTTTATAGCAGTCCCTTTAACATTTCTTGCATTATTGACTTGGTAGTGATAAACTCTCTTAGCCCTTTCTTTTCTGTAAAGCTCCTGATTCCACCTTCAATTTTGAATGATAGCCTTGCTGGGTATAGTATTCTTGGGTTCAGACCCTTGTTTTGCATCACTTTATATATTTCATTCTATTCCCTTCTGGCCTGGTGTGTTTCTGCTGAGAAATCAGTTGATATTCTAATAGGAGATCCCTTGTAGGTAACTTTCTGTCTCTCTCTGACAGCCTTTGAGATTCTTACTTTGTCGTTAGTGTTCACCAATTTAATTATGATGTGTCTTGGTGTCAGCTTTTGGGGGTTCAGCTTGTTTGGGACTCTGTGTACTTCTTGGACTTCCATATTTTTTTCCTTGCCAATATCAGGGAAATTTTCTGTCATTATTTCTTCAAATAGGTTTTCTGTTCCTTACTTTTCTTCCACTTCTTCTGGTATCCCAATTAAGCATATGTTGTTTCATTTTGTGTTGTCCCAATGCTCCCTTAGGCTCTCTTCTTATTTTTTTAAGTCTTTTTTTCCAGTTGTTGCTGTGTTTGTGTGTTTTTTTCTACCTTGTCTTCTTATTTGCTGATGCGGTCCTCAGCCTCTTCTAGTCTACTGTTTAGGCCTTCCATTGTGTTCCATTGTGTGCAGCTATGTCATTCTTCATCTCCTCTTGGTTTCGTTTCATTGGTGACATTCTCATTCAGCTCCTTATAGTTCTCATTGTGTTGTGTGATATTGTCGTTGAGTTGTGTGTATTTGTCTTCCATCCATTTAAACATCCTTAAAACCATTACTCTGAATTTTTTCTCTGAAAGGCTATTCACTTCAATTTCATCTAACTCCCTTTCTGGTGATTCCTCTTTTTCTTTTATTTGGGGATTGGTTTTATGTCTTCCCATGTTTTCCCGTAATGTTTTAATTATAGATCCAATTGCTTTACTACCCAAGTTTTTTTTTTGGGGGGGGGGGCGGGGATGGTGCTACTGGTGTATTCTCTCAGTTCTCCTGTGTTTGTTAATTTATTGTAGTTTCCTACTTGAGCTATTTGGGTTCTCTTGATGTAGATCTGTGAGCTTGAGCAGCACAACTGTGGTGTCTAGATGTCGGCAGCCATGGAGAGGAGTGTCCCTATTTTTGCTATTTTGCACCCTTAATTGAGATCACGCGTGCCCAGTGAGGGTACACAGTGGCACCAAGGACTTGTCTGTCGGGGTGATGTGTTTCAGGGGCCTACACCCTGGAGAGGTGTGGCTGTGGTATCCAAAGTTAAAAAAATCACACCCTGCGGGGGCTCCTAGTGGCTCCCAGGGCGGACCCCCAGAAACATGCTGCTGAAAACCTGCCTTGGGTGGTGGCCTTGAGGGTGCACCAGAAACGCCGGTGACCAGGAAGCTCCGCAAACCAGATAGGAGGGCACGCCACAGACAGGGCGACCAGAATACGCAAACACAGGGCCTACGGTGCCACAGATGGGGCAACCCTGACACACAAACACAGGGACTAGGGTGCTTCGCCAACTGGTGCAAAGGCATGCTGCAGAGTGGGGATCCCTGTTGCGCGGAAACGTGTTGACCAGGGAGTTCTGCAGGCGGGCACTGTGTGTAGCCGCAGCTGGAACTGTGGCACAGCTGAAACCGTGGTGCGAGCACACGTGCGTGTACACTTGGTGACCCGCGCACACTCAGTGACCGGAAGATCGCAAGCCCGGACCTATGTGTGGCCGCTGCCGTGCCGATGTCGCTAGGGCGGGGGAGGTTGCACTCACTGCTTTGGAGGCGGAGGTCCTAGGGTCCGCGGGAATGCAGGGTCCGTGGGTCTGTGGGACTCTGGCTGGAGTAGCTCTTGTGTTGCAGGACAGCTCCAAAGCCTGTCTGGTGGTATTGGTGAATTCCTAAAGAAAGGCCATTTTCCCCTTCAAGATGGCGTGGGCTCTGCGTCCATGTCCCACAGTCCGGGAAGTGAAAGCCGAGATGGCAGTCTCTCCTTGTCCAAGAGAACCTGGACTGCCAGCCCCCACTGCTCCCGTGAGATTCAACTGTCCCTCACTCAATCACACACACACCACACACACCCATACACTCTTCGTTTGTCCCCTCACTCACTTCCTCTCCCTCACCTCCGTCCTGCCAGCCACTATCATCTGCAACTCTCCTTATCTTGCTATTTCTAACAGTAAACACAAACCTACTAGAACACAATGCTAATATAAAGTTGGTATTTTTAAAAATATACATTTTATTGATTTTTTACAGAGTGGAAGAGAGAGGGATAGAAGGTTAGAAACATAGATGAGAGAGAGTCATTATCAGCCACCTCCTGTACGCCCCCTACTGGGGATGTCCCCACAACCAAGATACATGCCCTTGACCAGAATCCAACCTGGGACCTTTCAGTCCCAGGCCCACACTCTATCCACTGAGCCAAACCAATTTTGGCAGTATTTTTATTTATAGTGTTTTTAATTGAAAGACTTATATGTAAAAATATGTTTTATTTTAACTTTTATTATTTCTTTGTCAATACAAAATCAAGCCAAAGATATATTTAATTTCTTTCTCAATTTTGCTTTAATTTTTATGCAGAATTTCTCCAATATTCCTTCTGATTTTATAGCTATTTTCTTGAAAGACTTGATATGAATAAAATGATGTCTAGTTATGTATAAAATTACAGTAATTACTCTTATGTTTAATTTCTAGTTAGTCCTTTTTCATCTCAAGGGTCTCGCTAAATTTATCAACCTTTTCTAGAAAATTCTTGAGAAACCTTATAACCGTGGTTTTGAACTCTATATACAGTCATTTGTTTTCCTCCATTTCTTTCGTTTGTGATCTGTTTCTTTGTCTGTATTTTCGCTGCTTCCCCGAGTTGATAGAGTTGCTTTGTGTTCCTGTTGTCCTATATGGCCAGTAGCTCCACCTCCCCAGTTTCCTAAGGTGGACACTCTTGGTGCACCCCTTTGTAGACTGTGTGTACAGCCTTGTTGTAGTTAAGTCTTGATTGTTGTTGGTATCACTGGTGGGAATTGACATCCAGGCCAATTGACTATGAGGATCAGCTGTGTCTATGCTGGGAGAACTTCTGTGCTGGAGTCAGCCTTATGATACAAGACTTGCAAGATTGCAAAAGCCTCTGTGCTGGCTTGGATGGGGCAGAGTCTCAGGGCTGAGCAGACAGCCTTGGTTTCCCGTCAGGCCTGCCTTATGCAGTCCCTGGGTCTCAGTGTAACTTGGTAATTGCTGCAGTCCACTCTGCGTGCATGCACGCCCCTTCAGACCTCTGCCTTTTGCATCTCCCCTGATTTTCCGTGTGCTCTGGGGACCTGTATGAGTCTGGGGTTCAGTGTAGTTGAAACTGGAGTTCAGTGCAGTTGGGAGGTTTCCTCTTCCTCCCTCTAGAGAAAGCCAGTGGCACACTCAGCAGTCAGTCCTTTCTGTGTGCACTTGTTGCATGTGCCTCCAAACCTCTGCCTTTTGTGGATTCCCTAGGTTTCCTTGCACTCCTCCATTTTCCTGACAGTCCAAACTCCCCGAGTATGAGTCTTGCCCGGAACTGGGATTCAGTGCAGTCGGAACTGGGGTTCAACGCAGTCAGAAGTTTCCGTCTTCCTCCCACTAGAGGAAGCCAGCCAGGCACTCCACCGCCCATCCTCTCCATGCTTTCTGCAGCTCCTCTGAGTCTTCAGGAGCCCCTCTCTTTTCTTCTAGTTGTAGAATTTCCACTCAGCTAGCTTTCCTGTAGTTCTGGAAGATGTCCATTCTGTCTTTTAGTTGTAGTTTTGAAATTGTTGTGTGAGGCAGCTATATAGGTGTTCACCTATGCCGCCATCTTGGTTTTCTCTGGGATTGCTTTTTTAGTCTCTCTTTCTGTAAGTTGACCATTGGTGTATAGAAATGCCACAGATTTCTTGGCATTAATTTTGTATCTTGTTACATTGCCAAATTCATTTATTAAGTGTATTAGTTTTGGATGGAGTCTTTCGGTTTTTTTATATACAATATCATGTCATCTGCAAATAAGGACAGCTTTACTTCTTCTTTTCCAATTTGGATGCCTTTTATTTCTTCTTCTTGTCTAATTGCAATGGCTAATACTTCCAGTACTATGTCGAACAGGAGAGGTGAGAGTGGGTATCCCTGTCTTGTTCCTGTTCTTAGGGGAAATGTTTTAGTTTTTGCCCATTGAATATGATGTTAGCTGTGGGTTTATCATATATGGCTTTTATGATGTTGAGGTATGCTCCTTCTATTCCCACTTTGCTGAGAGTTTTTATCAAGAAAGGGTGTTGGATTTTGTCAAATGCTTTTTCTGCATCAATTGATAAGACTATGTGATTTTTATCTCTCAATTACTTTATGTGATGTATCATGTTTATTGATTTGCGGATATTGTACCATCCTTGCATTCCTGGGATAATTCCTACTTGATCATGGTGTATGCGTTTTCTGCCGTATTGCTGGATTCGATTTGCTAGAATATCGTTGAGGATTTTGGCATCTATTTTCATGAGGTATATTAGTCTGTAATTCTCTTTCATTGTGTTGTCTTTATCTGGTTTTGGTATTAGGGTGATGCTGGTTTCCTAGAAGGTGCTTGGAAGTGTTCCTTCCTCTTGAATTTTTTTGAATAGTCTGAGGAGGATAGGTTTTAATTTTCGGTGAATGTTTGGTAAAACTCCTGTGTGAAGCCATCTGACCCTAGGCTTTTGTTTGCTGGAAGCTTTTTGCTGGACTCCTTCAGTTTCTTCCATAGTTATTGGCCTATTGAGATGTTTAGATTCTTCCTGATTGAGTTTTAGAAGGTTATATTTTTCTAGGAATATGTCCATTTCCTCCAGGTTGTCCAGTTTGTTGCAATAGAGTTGTTCATAGTATTTTTTAACAATCCTTTGTATTTCGGAGGGGTCTGTTGTTATTTTACCTCTTTCATTTCTGATTTTATTTATTTGGATTCTCTCTCTTTGCTTCTTTGTGAGCCTGGGTAGAGGTTCATCAATCTTGTTTATTCTTTCAAAGAACCAGCTCTTGGTTTTGTTGGTCTTCTATATTGTTTCTTTGGTCTCTATGTCATTTATCTCCACTCTGATCTTTATTATTTCCTCCCTTCTGCTTACACTGGGCTTTTCTTGTTGCTCTCTTTCTAACTCTTTGAGTTGTAGGGTTAGGTAGTTTATTACCATTGTTTCTTATTTTTTTTTACAGTAGGCTTGTAGAGCTATGAACTTTTTTCTCAAGACTGCTTTTCCTGTGTCCCATAGATTTTGGATTGTTGTGTTTTCCTTTTCATTTGTTGCCATGATGTTTTTTATTTCTTCCTTGATCTCTCTGGTAACCCAGTGATTGTTTAATAGCATGGTGTTTAAATTCTATGTGTTTGATTTCTTTGGATTGTTTTTATTGTAGTTGATTTCCAGTTTTATGTCACTGTGATCTGAGAAGATGTTTGATATGATTTCTATCTTCTTGAATTTGAAGAAACTTTGCCTATGACCCAACATATGGTCTATCTTTGAAAATGACCCATGTGCACTCGAGAAGAATATATATTCTATGGCTTTGGGGTGAAATGTTCTGAAGATGTCAATTAATTCCATCTGGTCTAGTGAGTCATTTAGGATTGATGTTTCTTTGCTGATTTTTTGTCTGGAGGATTTGTCCAATGTTGGTAATGGGGTATTAAAGTCTCCTACTATGTCCTAACTCGTTTGGCTCAGTGGATAGAGTGCTGGCCTGCGAACTAAAAGGTCCCAGTTTTGATTTCAGTCAAGGACATGTACCTTGGTTGCAGGTACATCCCCAGTAGAGGGTGTGCAGGAGGCAGCTGGTTAATGTTTCTAACTCTCTATCTCTCTCCCTTTCTCTCCGTAAAAAAATCAATTTTATATATATATATATCTGCTGCTATGATGAAGAAATAATGACAGAAAACTCTCCGTTGATATCCTCCAGGAGTTTTTTTTTATGTATTTGGGTGCTCCTGTATTGGGTGCGTATATGTTTACCAGAGTTATTTCTTCTTGTTGGATTGTTCCCTTCAGTATTATGAAGTGGCCTTCCTTATCTCTTGTTATGTCCTTGATTTTATATCTAAATTGTCAGATATAAGTATTGCTACCCCAGCTTTTTTTTTTTTTCATTTCCATTCATCTGAAAACCCTTTTTCCATCCCTTCACCCTTAGTCTGTTTGCTTCTTTTTTTTCTGAGATAGGTTTCTTGTAGATAGCAGACATATAGGTCGTGTTTTGTTATCCAATCTGTTACCCTATGTCTTTGGAATGGGGCATTTAATCCGTTTGCATTTAAAGTTATTGACAGGTACTTATTTTTATTCTTTACCCCTGTATTCCTTCTTCATTTCCTATTTCTTTCTTTCTTTTCTTTTCTTTTTTTCAACAGCAGACTCTTTAGCATTTCTTGCATTGCTGGTTTGGTGATCATAAATCTCTTAGTACTTTTTTGTCTGTGAAGCTCCTGATTTCACCTTCAGTTTTGATTGATAGCCTTGCTGGATACAGTATTCTTGGATTTAGACCCTTTCTTTTTTTAAATTAAATCTTTATTATTCAGATTATTACATTTGTTTCTCTTTTTTCCCCTCAATAGCTCCCCTCCACCTGGCTCCCACTCTTCCCTTACCTCCCTCCCGTTGACCTCATCCATAGGTGTATGATTTTTGTCCAGTCTCTCCCTGTATACCACTAACCCCTTTCCCCCTGAGAATTATCAGTCCACTCCCTTTCTGTGCTCCTGATTCTATTATATTCACCAGTTTATTCTGTTCATCAAATTTTTAATTCACTTAATTTTTAAATTCACTTGTTGATAGATGTGTATTTGTTGTTCATAATTTTTTGGCTTTTACATTTTTCTTCTTCCTCTTCTAAAAGAGTACCTTTCAGCATTTCATATGATACTGGTTTGGAGGTGATGAACTCCTTTAGCTTTTCCTTATCTGTGAAGTTCTTTATCTGACCTTCAATTATGAATGATAGCTTTGCTGGATAGAGTATTCTTGATTGTAGGTTCTTGCTATTCATCACGTTGAATATTTCTTGCCATTCCCGTCTGGCCTGCATCGTTTCTACTGTTGAGAAATCAACTGACAGTCGTATGGGTGCTCCCTTGTAGGTAATGAACTGTTTTTCTCTTGCTGCTTTTAATATTCTCTCTTTGTTTTTTGCTCTTGGTATTTTTTTTTAATATATTTTATTGAGTTTTTACAGAGAGGAAGGGAGAGGGATAGAGAGTTAGAAACATCAATGAGAGAGAGACATTGATCAGCCGCCTCCTGCACGTCCCCTACTGGGATGTGCCTGCAACCAAGGTACATGCCCTGACCGGAATCGAACCTGGGACCTTTCATTCTGCAGGCCGACGCTCTATCCACTGAGCCAAACTGGTTTTGGCTGCTCTTGGTATTTTAATTATGATGTGTCTTGGTGTAGTCCTCTTTGCATTCCTTTTATATGGCGTTCTGTGTGCTTCCTGGACTTGTAAATCTATTTCTTTTACCAGATGTGGAAAGTTTTCAATCATATTTCTTTAAGTAGGTTTTCAGTATCTTGCTCTCTCTCTTCTTCTGGCACCCCCACAATTCTGATGTTGGTATGCTTGAAGCTATCCCAGAGTCTCCTTACATTATCTTCACATTTTTGGATTCTCTTTTCTTCTTGCTTTTCCAGTTGAGTGTTTTGTGATTCTTTATATTTCAAATTTTTGACTTGGATTCTTGCCTTCCTCTAGTCTGCTGTTAGGTCTCTGTATAATACTTTTTATTTCAGTCAGTGTAAGTCTAATTTCTAGTTGGTCCTTTTCCATCTCTAGTTGGTTCTTTTTCATCTCCTCTTGGGTCTTGCTAACTTTATCCAACTTTTCCAAGATATTCTTGAAAAACCTTATTACCGTGGTTTTGAACTCTATATCCAGTCATTTGTTTTCCTCCATTTCTTTTGTTTGTGATCCCTTCCCTTGTCTCGGCATTTTCACTATGCCGGGAGAACTTATATGTTGGATTCAGCCTTATGATACCAGACGTGCAAAGCCGCAGAAGCCTCTCTATTGAGCTTGGGATGGGTCGAGTCTTAAGGGACCACTTTGCCTTCCAGTCGGCCCCGCCCTCCACGGCCCCCGAGTCTCACGTGACTGGGTAATCGCTGGAGCAGTCCTTGTGCATGCACACAGTGCTTCTAGACCACTGCCTTTCCGGCTTCCCTGCACTCCAGGACCACACGAGTCTAGGTCCCCAGGGTTTCACCCGAAACTGGGGTTTAGTGAAGTTAGAAGGAGCACAGTTGGGAGGGTCTGTCTCCCGCCCACTCCCAAAAGCCAGCAGCACAATCAGCAGTCTGTCCTCTGCGCGCGCAGTGCAGTGCACGCCACAAGACTTCTGATCTTTTGCGACTCCCCTAAATTTCCGTGTACCTCTCCCTTTTCACAGTCCAAACTCCCCCCCGTATGAGTTTCGACTGGATCTGGGGTTTAGTGTCGTAGGATAACGGGTTCAATGCCTTTGAGAGTCTCCGTTTTCCTCCCGCCAGAGAAAGCCAGTCAGGTACCCTGGCACCCGCTCTCTCCATGCGCGCATCTCCGTACCTCAGCTTTTTGCCGCTCCTCTGGGTCTCCGTGCGCCCCTCTCTTTCCTTCTAGTTGTAGAATTTCCACTCAGCCAGCTTTCCTGTGGTTCTGGATGATGTCTCTTCTGTCTTTTAGTTGTAATTTTGAAATTGTTGTGCGAGGCAGCAGTGTAGGTGTTTACCTATGCCGCCATCTTGGATTCTCCCTCTATTGAGTTCTTTACAGTAGCAATGTCATTTTTCATTTCTTCTTCGTTCTTATTGATTTCCTCTTGGTTCTTACACATATTATCAAATTTGTCTTCCATTCTTTTCAGCCACATTATGACCATTTCTCTGAATTCCTTCTCAGGCAGGTTGCTTGCCTCCATTTCATGTACTTCCTTTTCTGGTGATATCTGCTTTTTTTTTCATATGCAGGTGTTTCTTTGTCTTCCTATGGCCTCTCTTCTCTGCGTGTCTGGTTATGTAGCTCTCTATTTCCTTATCCTATGCGACATCCGACCTTTCCATGGTGGAGTGTAGAGGTCCTCTGAGTCCTAGTGTTTGTGCCAGTTGGGGACTGGTGTTCTGGGGTTTGCAGCTGTTTAGTTATAAATTTTCAGGCTTCTGATAACATCCACTTTCCCCTTCAAGATGGCATCATTTTTTCATCTGAGCTGGTGGCTCTGGGTGGGAACCCAGCAGCAGTGGGGGCTTCCTGTTCAGCAAAGCCCCATCTAGCAGTCCCCCACCTTCTCCTAGAGTATATCTATTTGTTAACTAGCTGACAAACACTCCCTGTGTGGCCCTCTGCTGTTATTCCTGTCTGGTGCGGGACAAGGCTTGTGACACATCCATCTATTCCACTGCTATTTTCCCCCCACTTGGAATATTTCTTGCCACTGTGGCTGGTCTGTAGTTTCTGTGGAGAAATCAGCTGACAATCGTATGGGTGCTCCCTTGTAAGTAACTAACGTTTTTTTTCTTGCTGCTTTTAGTATTCTCTTTTTGTCTTTTGTTCTTGGCATTTTAATTATGATGTATTTTGGTGTGGTCTTATTTGGATTCCTTTTGTTTGGTGTTCTGTGCACTTCCTGGACTTGTAAGTCTATTTCTTTCACTAGGTGGTGGAAGTTTTCAGTCATGATTTCTTCAAATAGATTTTCAGTATCTTGCTCTCTCTCTTCTTCTGGCACCCCCATAATTCTGATGTTGGTATGCCTGAAGTTGTCCCAGAGGCTCCTTACACTATTTTCAAATTTTTGAAATTTTTTTTTCTCTTTCGGTTGATTGTTTTTTTTTTGCTCCTTTGTATTTCAGAACTTAGACTTGATTCTTATGATCCTCTAGTCTGCTGTTGAATCTTGGTATAATATTCTTTATTTCATTCATTGTATGCTTGACTTCTAGCTAGTCCTTTTTCATATCCTCGAAGGTTTTGCTAAATTTATTGGCCTTTTTTAGAAAATTCTTGGAAAACCTCATAACCATGGTTTTGGACTATATATCTATAGTAGTTTGCTTTCTTCCATTTCTTTCAGTTGTGATCTGTTTCTGTCTCCGCATTTTGGCTGCTTCCCTGAGTTGATAGAGTGGCTTTGTGTACTAGGTTTCCTATAGAGCCCAGTGGCTCAGCCTCCCCACTTACCTGAGGTGGATACTCTTGATGCACCCCTTTGTGGGCTGTATGCACAGTCTTGTTGTAGTTAAGCCTTGATTGTTGTTGATATCATTGGGAGGAATTGACCTCCAGGCCAATAGGCTGTGAGGATCAGCTGTGTCTATGCTGGGAGAACTTCTGTTTTGGAGACACCCTTGGTGACAAGACTTGCAGAAGCCTCTGTGTTTAGCTTGGATAGGTCGGAGTCTCGGGGCGGAGCCAACAGCATTGGTTTCTTGTCAGCCCTACTCTAACATGCCCCTTTTTCTACTCAGTGTCCATGATAATCGCTGCAAGCACCTTTGAGAGAAAGTTGCTCTCAAATTCCACCTGCTGCCAGACAATCCGTTTTCACCCCATATGAGTCTGGGTCCCCAGAGTCTGGCCTGGAACTGGAGTTCAGAGTTTTTGAGAGCTTTTGTCTCCCTTCTGGTTGAGAAAGCCAGCCACACACTCTTTTAACAGTCCTCTCGGCACATGTGTCTCAGTACTCTGCCTCCTGCAGCTCCTCTGAGTCTCAGTGTGCTTTTCTCTTTCCTTCTAGTTGTAGAATTTCCACTCAGCCAGTCTTCCTGTGGTTCTGGATGATGTCCGTTTTATCTTTTAGTTGTAGTTTTGAAATTGTTGTGCAAGGCAGTAGTTCAGGTGTTTACCTATGCCACCATCTTGGTTTCTCCATGGTTTTCCATATTTTGAAGGACAGGCTTTGAGTCTCATTTTTGGTATTATATGAACATATTAAGAAAACACACACATCCCTTTATTGAAGGATAATATTCTATATAATAAAGGCTAATATGCAGATTGTCCCCTTGGGGGTTCGACTGCTCTTTATGACATGCACTCGCAACCAGAGGGCAGTGCGGAATGAAGGAAGGCCCCAGTTGGCAGCTGGGGGAAGGAAGGCCCCGATTGGCCCTGTTCGCCAGCTAGGCCTAGGGACCCTATCAGGGCCTCTAGTATAAACAGTTAAGTACTCTCATCACTCATGGATATTTATATTCTTAGCCTATTTTAGTCAGTTTGTAGTCATTATTCTTTTTATTAATTACATCATCTAATATTAAGCTAGTAAAGAGCCTTTTTGTCCTCTGAGTCCTTTTGACACAATCTCATGAGTCTTGGTAGTTGACTTTTCTTTCTGGTACAACTAGATGTTCTAGGTTCATCTTGTCACTGTCTTTTACAAGAATGGAGTCATTGCTCCAAACTGTTTTTTTTAATGGGGAATGGACTTTAGAGACCACAGTCTGTGCCCAGGCACTGCCCATTTAAGGAAAGTGTTTATTGTCCTATGTATAGATCTCATTTTTTTTTTTAAGGAAAGTGTTCATTGTCCTATGTATAGATCTCATTTCTTTTTTTTTTTTTAGATCTCATTTCTATATATGAAGAATACAATTTATATTTATGAAGAATAGGGAAAATTATACCCTAAATAATGTCTTTTCATAAAAAATACATAAAACTTCTAAAAAATCTCTTTCGTATCACTTCCAGAACCCCTCTTTCCATACCTTTCAAAAAATGCTCTTTTCATATAGGAAATATAAGATAAATGCTTTTTTTTTAAAGTTAAAGGTAAATTCTTAATGTATATTTTTAAATGTAAATTTTTTATTTTTTAAAGTATTACATATGTCTTCTCCCTTTCCCCCCTCGCTGTGTGGTCTTCTCCGCAGTTGCCCGTGGTTCCCCTCCCCCCCAGCATATTCCCTTCACCTACTGTCTGTGTCTTTTGGTTATGCTCATATGCACGCATACAAGTCGTGTGGTGATCTCTTACTCCACACTCCACCCCTGCCTTCCCTCTGAAGTTAGATGGTGTTTTCGATGCTTCTTTGTCTCTGAATCTATTTTTGTTCATCAGTTTATGTTGTTTATTATAACCTACAAATGAAAAGATTATGTGGTACTGTATCTTTCTCTCACTGGCTTATTTCTCTTAGCATAATGCTCTCCAGTTCATCCATGCTGTTGCAAATATTAAGAGTTCCTACTTTTTTTAAAATCAGCTTAGTTTTCCATTGTGTAGATGTACCACAGTTTTTTAATCTACTCATCAGCTAATAGGCACTTAGGCTGTTCCCAAATATTAGCTATTGTAAATTGTACTGCTGTGAACATAGGGGTGCATATATTCTTTCTGATTGGTGTTTCTGATTTCTTGGAATATATTTCTAAAAGTGGGATTACTGGGTCAAATGGGAGTTCCATTTTTAGTTTTTTGAGGAAATGCCATACCGTTTTCCACAGTGGCTGCACCAATTTGCATTTCCACCAACAGTGCATGGAGGGTTCCTTTTTCTCTGCATCCTCGCCAGCACTTGTTTGTTATTTGTTGATGATAGCCATTCTGTCAGGTGTGAGATGGTACCTCATTGTTTTGATTTGCATCTCTTGGATTATTAGTGACTTTAAGCATATTTTCATATGTCTCTGGGCTTTCTGTATGCCCTCTTTAGAAAAGTGTCTATTTAGGTCCTTTGCCCATTTTTTGATTAGATTTTTTATCTTCCTTTTGTTAAGTTCTATGAGTTCCTATAAATTTTGGATATTGAACCCTTATTGGGTAAAACATTGGCAAAAATGTTTTCCCATGCAGTGGCCTCTTGTTGTTTTGTTGATGATTTCTTTTGCTATGCCTGGCTTTTTATTTTGATGTAGTCCCATTTGTTTATTTTCTTCTTAGTTCCCATTGTCCTAGGAGCTATATCGGTAAAGACATTGCTATGACATATATCTTATTTTTGCTGCCTATGGATTCTTCTAAGATTTTTATGGTTTCCTGTCATAACGTTTAAGTCCTTTATCCATTTTGAGTTTATTTTTGTGTATGGTGTAAGTTGGTGGTCTAGTTTCATTTTTTTTTTTTGCATTTATCTGCCCAATTTTCCCAATACCAGATAAATGCTTATTTCATTTTTTCCTTTTAATTGCCAATTTTTCAAATAAGAAGTTAGTGTCTCAGGTAATTTGAGGTGTGTCCATTGAGACTGGCTTTGGCTCTTGAACTCTCCCTCTCTCTCTTCCTGCCTTTCTTTTCCTTTCTCTCCTCCTTCGATTTCTTCTTATTCTTCTTTTCCTATGGGTACCCTCTCTTTCTCTTTAGATATTTTTATGAATTAATGTTTTTTAAAAAGTATATAGTCAAGTTTTTTAAATAAATGGTATTCATATATACTAATGTTCATATTGTCCATCTTTGACTAGTAGGTATTCCTTCCTATTGGCTTTTGTGTACTGTTGACATAGTCTCATTAGTCTTTGTTAGCTATCTAACTTTTGGTATAAAAATTATGCCCCTAAATAATTATACTTCCTTTTCCCTCCAAACTTCTATGTATATAAGAGGTGTTTTTAAAAAGTGTCTTTTCATTTTATCTTGTAGAGCCATATTAACTTAAATATTCTTTTCCTTTGAACAATAGGGTATCGCCCACCACCCTTTTCAGAAAAGTTCTTTCTAGTGGTCATTGAAAAGGACAGCAATAATTACTCTATTCTCCATATGTGGCACCTTCATCTTAAATCTGTACAGCCATGTTTAGGTAAGTAGTTATATTATAATTTTTATATAGAGATGATATGAAATTTTATTTTATTGAATATACGTTAGATTACTTAATTCTTTAAAATGGAAATCGAATGAACTGTAAATTGAGTTGGTGAATCAAAGTATATATGTGCCAGATTTTTCATTTCATCATAAATCATTAATGAAACCAGTGATCTAAAAACATTATGGATACATTAGACAAAAAAAAAAAAACCCAAAAGCTTGACTGACTTATTTTTCTCATCAATACTTAATTTTATTATGACTATGTCTCTAAAGCTGGTTTTCTATAGAATTAATGTTGTACTTTTCTGTTGATTAATACATAATGCCTTCTGATACAGTGTATATTAGCTTAGTATCACTAAGAAAAGTAGATTTACTATTTAGAAAAATATGGTGGAGCATTGTTTTGGTAGTACATATCAAACTGAATCTCCTTTAAACTACTTAACTCAAATATTTGAGTTATTAAAAGATTTTATTCTTGCCAAAACTGGTTTGGCTCAGTGGATAGAGCGTGGCCTGTGGACTGAAAGCTCCCAGGTTCAATTCCGGTCAAGGGCACGTACCTTGGTTGCAGGCATATCCCCAGTGGGAGGTGTGCAGGAGGCAGCTGATGGGTGTTTCTCTCTCATCAATGTTTCTAACTCTCTATCCCTCTCCCTTCCTCTCTGAAAAATCAGTAAAATATATTTTCAAAACAGATTTTATTCTTTCTTATACTATATAATAAAAGTGAAACATGCAAATCAACTATACCTTTGCCATGCTCACAAGCCATGCCCACCAGCCAATCAGGAGCAAATAGTCAAATTAACCAAACAAATATGGCAGTGACCACAGAGCTGAAGCAAGCAGGAGGCTTGGGTTGCCCGCCCCCAGCAATGGAAGAAACCAAGCTTCCTACTCTGGCCAGCCCTGGCTTTCGCTCAAGGCTAAAAAGTTTCAATTAGAGAAGATAAATAAATTCCAATAAAAATGGCAGCACCACAGAGCTAGCATCAGGAAGAGACATGTAGCCAAGCTTCCCACCTGCCCTGGCTGGCTCTGGCCTCTGCCCAAGGCTACAAAGTTTCAATTATAGAAGATAAATAAATCCCAGATACAAGGGCCTCTGCTTGGGTCGCCAGGGAGCGTAGCTGGTTTGCAAACCACCACAGGTCCCTCGCCCAGGCTACCCTATGCTCCAAAGGAACCCCCACCCTGATCCAGGACACCCTTCAGGGCAAACCAGCCATTCCCCACCCATGCACCAGGCCTCTATCCTATAAAATAAATTAGTAATATGCAAATTGACCATCACCCCAACATACAAGATGGCTGCCCCCATGTAGTCAAAGATGGCTGCCCCCATGTGGACACAAAATGGCCACCATAAAATGGCCAGCAGGGGAAGGCATTTGTGGGTGATCAGACCAGGCCTGCAAGAGAGGCAGTTGGGAGTGATCAAGCTTGTAGGAGAGGGCAGTTAGGGGTAACCGGGCTGGCAGAGGAGGAAAGTTGGGGGCAACAGGGCATGCAGGGAAGAGCAGTTGGGGAGGACCAGGCCTGCAGGTGAGGGTAGTTAGGGATGATGGGGAGGGCAGTTAGGGGCAATCAGACTGTCAGGGGAACAGTTAGGCATCAATAAGGCTGTCAGGGGAGTGGGTAGGGGGTGATCAGGCTGGCAGGCAGAAGCAGTTAGGGGCTATCACAAAGGCAGGCAGGTGAGCAGTTGGGAGCCACCAGTCCTGGATTGTGAGAGGGATGTCTGACTGCCCATTTAGGCCCGATCCTCCCCCATGCATGAATTTCATGCACTGGGCCTCTAGTAATTATATAATTAACTGATTTTTATACACATTAAATATTTATTACAGTGAACTAGTTGTAAATATACGTGTGTGTGTGTCTGTGTGAGTGTGTGTGCATACACACATATTTTTTTTCTTTCCCTTTATAATCTAGAGTATCACATAATTATGTAAGTAGCAGTTCTAACTGGGCCATGAACTGGCATTAGAAAAGCCAAAAGATTTCATAGAATCTTTTACCTGTGGCTAGTAAAGTCTAATCTTGAGTTAGCAGGAATCCAAAATTTATTTCAAAGCCTTTGGAGTTTTAATACTTGGCATTACATGCTGTTTAGAGTAGAGGAATCTAAAACCATCTCATCAGGAAGAAAATTCTTTTTTTTTTTTAAATATATTTTATTGATTTTTTACAGAGAGGAAGGGAGAAGGATAGAGAGTTAGAAACATCAATAAGAGAGAGACATCGATCAGCTGCCTCCTGCACGCCCCCTACTGGGGATGTGCCCGCAACCAAGGTACATGCCCTTGACTGGAATCGAACCTGGGATCTATCAGTCCGCAGGCCGACGCTCTATCCACTGAGCCAAATCGGTTTTGACAGGAAGAAAATTCTTAATTCACTAGAGAATATAGTATTTTATAGAGTTGGGCACAGAGCCAGGAGTGATTCTAAAGAGATTAATAAAGGTGGTAACAGATCTCTGTGGTAGGACAGGAATCATGTGATACCTTCTGTTCTCATTGCTTATGAGCAAAGTGTCCCACTGCTGTTCTCCAAAGACCAAGTCTGGTGTAGAATTACTTGTTTACCCTGTTTGTGTCAATAGCATGTGATCACAAACAGTAAGATTACTGCAGAGTCTAATAAATAATATGTTCTTTCCCACTCTGATAGAAAGCACCTGTCTTTCAGTTCTAATATTTGCATCTGCTTTAGCATAGTGTATATTGCCATTCACAGCTACTACTTGAGTTTATCAGTGTGTTGAAAATCCTGGCAGAGTTTGAAATGATAGGCTTATATTTAGAGGTGGAAGGAACATGTTGAGTAACTTCTAGGTGTCAGGTACTGAGATAAGTGCATTATATATGAGATAGGTACTATCCCACTTTACCAATGGAATAATATTAAATAACTTGACTAAGTCCCACATGTCACAAAAACTATTTTCAAATCAGGTTTCTGGCTCTAAAGCCTTTGAATCTTATTTTATTTCTTAGCATGATATATATGAAAACTCCCCATATTATAGGAAGGAAAGTGGGCAGTTTCCCTTTTTTACAGATGAGAAAATAGCCAGAGGCGGTGAAGTGTGTTACCTAAGGAAATACATCTAGTTTGTAATGGAGCTGCTGGGTAACTGGATAAGTTTGTAGTCTTATTCCATTTTATAAAAATTGTTTTCATATTTCTTCTTGAATGGTCTGCCATTGTAAAATAGAGTGACATATTTGACTTCCACCAACAGGGATTGTTTATCTCTTGGTGTTCTGGTGCTTCTTTAGATGTACAAAGCAATAAGACATCATCCTTGCCCTTAATGAATTCATAGTCTAATTAATGGTGGGGGGAGATAGACACATAACCAAATAAACATATGCAAAATATCCCTCACATGTAGCAGAGGACAGGCAACTGAATCTGCTTAGAGATTTGCACTTCACTCCAATGTGAAAGATTGAAACTCTTTGGAAGAAGATCAAGTTCAGTGTGCCTTACAAAGCCAGTCAACTTATAATATCTTAAATTTGATTGGAACTTTTATTTTATTGTATTTGTCCTTGAAATCATTAGTTTCAGCATGTAATATTTAAGAGGCTGGTATTTTAGTATCTTCTTTGCCATAGCTAATTATATGACCTTAGGAAAATCATTAAGTTCTCCAAGTTTAAATTTCTTTATATATTAAGTGAGGCAGAATCTTTTTTTTTAAATTAAATCTTTATTATTCAGATTATTACATTTGTTTCTCTTTTTTTCCCCTCCATAGCACCCCTCCACCCAGCTCCCACCCCTCCCTCTGCCCTTAGCTCCCTCCCATTGATCTCATCCATAGGTGTATGATTTTTGTCCAGTCTCTCCCTGTACACCCCTCACCCCTTCCCCCTGAGAATTATCAGTCCACTCCCTTTCTGTGCTCCTGATTCTATTATATTCACCAGTTTATTCTGTTGATCAAATTTTTAATTCACTTAATTTTTAGAATCACTTTTTGATAGATATGTATTTGTTGTTCATAATTTTTTTGGCTTTTACATTTTTCTTCTTCCTCTTCTAAAAGAGTACCTTTCAGCATTTCATATAATACTGGTTTGGAGTTGATGAACTCCTTTAGCTTTTTCTTATCTGTGAAGCTCTTTATCTGTCCTTCAATTCTGAATGTTAGCTTTGCTGGATAGATTATTCTTGGTTGTAGGTTCTTGCTATTCATCACGTTGAATGTTTCTTGCCACTCCCGTCTGGCCTGCATCGTTTCTGTTGAGAAATCAGCTGACAGTCGTATGGGTGCTCCCTTGTAGGTAATAAACTGTTTTTCTCTTGCTGCTTTTAATATTCTCTCTTTCTCTTTTGCTCTTGGTATTTTAATTATGATGTGTCTTGGTGTGGTCCTCTTTGGATTCCTTTTATATGGGGTTCTGTGTGCTTCCTGGACTTGTAAGTCTATTTCTTTTACCAGATGTGGGAAGTTTTCAGTCATTATTTCTTTAAATAGGTTTTCAGTATCTTGCTCTCTCTCTTCTTCTGGCACCCCCACAATTCTGATGTTGGTACGCTTAAAGCTGTCCCAGAGTCTCCTTAGATTATGTTCACATTTTTGGATTCTTTTCTCTTCTTGCTTTTCCAGTTGAATGTTGTCTGCTTCTTTATATTTCAAATTTTTTACTTGATTCTTGCCTTTCTCTAGTCTGCTGTTAGGACTCTGTATAATATTTTTTATTTCAGTCAGTGTATGCTTAATTTCTATTTGGTCCTTTATCATCTTTAGTTGGACCTTTTCCATCTCTAGTTGGCTCTTTTGCATCGCTAATTGGTCCTTTTTCATCTCTTCTTGGGTCTCACTAAATTTATCGAATTTTTCTAGCATATTCTTGAAAAACCTTATAAGCGTGGTTTTGAACTCTATATCCAGTCATTTTTTTCCCTCCATTTCTTTTGTTTGTGATCCCTTCCCTTGTTTCGGCATTTTCAGTATGCTGGGGAAACTTCTGTGTTGGATTCAGCCTTATGATACCAGACGCAAAACCGAAGAAGCCTCTGTTGAGCTTGGGATGGGTGGAGTCTCAGGGCTTAAGGGACCGCCTTGCCTTCTAGTCGGCCCCGCCCTCCACGGCCCCTGAGTCTCACGTGACTGGGTAATCCCTGGAGCGGTCCTTGTGCGGTCCTTGTGCACGCGCGCACCCACAGTGCCTCTAACCGCTGCCTTTCCAGCTCCCCTGCGCACTAGGACCACAAGTCTGGGTCCCCAGGGTTTCACCCGAAACAGGGGCTTAGTGGAGTCAGAAGTGGCACAGTTTGGAGGGTCTGTCTCCCGCCCACTCGCGAAAGCCAGCGGCACAATCAGCAATCTGTCCTGTGCGCAGCACCCTGCGAGTGCGATACCAAACCTGATCTTCTGCGACTCCCCTAAATTTCCGTGCACCTCTCCCTTTTCACAGTCCAAACTCCCCCCGTATGAGTTTCGCTGGATCTAGGGTTTAGTGTCGTAAAATAAGGGGTTCAGTGCCGTTGGGAGTCTCCGTTTCCCTCCCACCAGAGAAAGCCAGCCAGGTACTCCGGCACCCGCTCTCTCAGCGCACGCGTCTCAGTACCTCGGCTTTTTGCAGCTCCTCTGGGTCTCCGTGAGCCCCTCTCTTTCCTTCTAGCTGTAGAACTTACACTCCGCCAGCTTTCCTGTGGTTCTGGATGATGTCCGTTCTGTCTTTTAGTTGTAGTTTTGAAATTGTTGTGGGAGGCAGCAGTGTAGGTGTTTACCTATGCCGCCATCTTGGATTCTCCCTTGAGGCAGAATCTTATTATTTCTCAAAGTTTGATTCATGACTGATATGTTTCAGCAATACCTGGGCTTATTAATGCAGATTTCTGGGATCTACCCCAAAATAACTGTATCAGTGTCTCTATGGTTAGGCCCAGGAAACTTGATGTTAACAAGTTCTTCAAGCTTTTTGTATGTTTTAAAGGTTGAGAACATTGGATTAGATAGCTTTTACATGTTGTGATTCTTTCCTGACAGTCTCCCTATGATGAAGATGCTAAGAAAGAAGTAAAAGGGGGGGGGGGAAGTTTGTTTCTAAATTATCAAGATAACTGAGCAAAGTCTGAAAAATACTCTTATTTAAGTACTTTTAAGAAACCATGTTTCTTAAATAACAAAATTTATTCTACTACATTTGTATAGTGATAATAGTAATATAGTTCATAATTTTGTAATTTATCTAAAGCTAAAGCTTCAGAAGGTGTTTCATCGGAGAGTCTACTCTCAGTCCCTGGACAGAAGAATATCGACTCTTCTCCAGAAGCTTCACCCAGTATGAGCCCCATGCCACATTCTTCATCAATTGCCAATCTTCAAACTGCCAGTAAACTTATTCTGAGTTCTAGACTGGTATACAGCCAACCTCTGGATCTCCCAGAAGGAGTTGAAGTAATAAGAGCAACCCCTTCAGCAGGTAAGGTAACTTTAAGACCAGGCAGTTATAGCTCAGAGCGATCTTCAATGGCTAAAATGCCTGAACTCTTCTGAAATGTGCTATGTTGACATTGAATTTATTTTCTATTAATGGTGTATCTGTTTAGAAACATTCTTTATAAGTAATAATCTGTGATCAATGTAATCAGCTTGACAGAAAATGGTATGAATATTTTAAAGTGAGGTTTTTTGCCTGCCCTATGATTTCCTGTAAATAGGAATATTGTGACAGCAAAATTGTAAAGAACAAGTATATTCATTTGCACATCATTAAATCTTATTTTTTAAAATTAAGATTTTTCATCCAAATCATGCTAAATCATGTCTCACTTTTATAAAGTATATTGAACTACAGTTGGCAGATACTGGTGGCAAAAAATGTAGCCTATACAACTATAGTTTGGCTAGCCTAGAATGATATTGACTTTAATAAGGTAGATAAGATAGCATGGAGGGCAGGATTGGAAGACAAATTTAAAATTATCTGCCACAGGTGGAATTGTAATGGAAGAGTTCCTAGAATAGCATTTTTGGGGAACTGAAATTAGAGGTTCAAGACTACTTAGTTACTGGTGAATGATTTTGAGATGAGGGTTCTCTTATTCATCCCTATGATAGGATTGAATTCAGAGTTGAAAAGATCACATTAAGAGTTTACTCTGGGCTTTTGTGGCAAGTGCAAATCTAGACCAATTTTTGAATCTTCAAAATTATTTGATAAATTTGGTATACATTTAAGTTTCTTGGCATTGATAATAAATTATATTTTTCTAAAGCTTTATAAAATACTTTTAGATATGTTATTTGACAGTAAAACTCCTAAAGAAGTAGTAACATGATTCCTATTATTTAGATGGAACAGGCTCAGATGTTTAAGTAGTTTTTCCACTGATACAAAAGTATCAGTGGATTGGAACTTGAATATAGCTCTTCTGACCCCAATCTTAATTGCTATTACATCTACCTATACTATTATATCTCCACTATTGTATTGCTACTAGAGGCCCAGTGCATGGATTCATGCATGGTGGAGTCCCTCAGTCTGGCCTGGCCGTCTCGCAACCTGGGACCCCTTAGAGTGATGTCAGACTGGTGATTTTGGCCTGATCCTTGCAGGCTGGCCAAAACTGGCAGTCTGATATCTCCCCTCCCCAAGGGATGTAGCAGTGCCTAAGCAGCAGGTGGCCAGGGAGGAGCCCCAGCTGGGCTGAGCACAGCTCTACTGCTGCTCATCTTGGACCTGCTGTGCCTACTGTACCTGCCACTCTATGATTTCTGATTTGTTTCTAAGATCATACCATAGAGTCAGGAGAGGCTCCCACCACCGCAGCGGCGCTTACCAGCCGTGAGCCTGGCTTTTGGCTAGGTTGTGCTCCCGCAATGGGAACACAGTGACCATCAGGGGACAGCTCCTGCATTGAGCACTTGCCCCCTGGTGGTCAGTGCATGTCATAGTGACTAGTCGTTTTGGTCATTCGGTTTTAACAGTTGCTTAGCCTTATATATATAGATTATATATATAATTTCAGCTGTAGGATGATAGATGGGCAGTGTTAGACTTTGGCAGCCAGAAATAAATATGAGGGTCTGGTTTTGTGTTAAAAGAACATGAATTAAATCTGGTAATAAAGAGTAAGATTTAGCAGTCTACTTAGCTGCCTGAAAACATTTTGGTGGTAGGAACAGGTCTAGCATCTAGATTATTTTGGGGCAGGTTAGGGACATTTGAAGGGCAGATTATAAAGATTACTTAAGCACCTATGATGAAAGTGAAAAAAGATAAGAGAATGAAAGTCCAGTGAAGCAGGTTGCAGCAAAAGCATATAAAATTACAGCAGATAACAGATTTACTTATTAAAGATTGAACTGAATTTTTAATAAAATATTTGCCTCATTTAAGCTTAATGACCTAAAAACAAATTAAGTGATTATTGCATATTTTGATTTTACCAATGAGCTGTTCAATACTTTAATAGGTACCTTTGGCCAATGAACATTTAGTGTCAGACTCTAGTTATGGGATGGGGAAGTGCAGAGTTATTTTGAAGAAGTCTTAGAGACTTTGGATTGATTACATTCCAGTATTTGATTATGAGCATTTATTTTGTTGTTCTATTATTATGACTGTATATTTTTTCTTTTTTAAGGCCATCTGAGTTCTTCATCAATTTATCCAGTATGCCTTGCACCTTACTTAGTGGTTACAGCTTGTTCTGACAACCAAGTACGCTTCTGGAAATGTAGTATGGAAACCAACGTACAATGTAAAAGTGATGACAAGGAAACCTACCAGTGGAGGAGATGGCCCTTGATGAATGATGAAGGAGAAGATAATAGCAGTACAGTGAGCATTGTGGGACGACCAGTTGCTGTTAGTTGTTCATACACAGGTCGCCTTGCAGTGGCTTACAAACAACCTATCCAACATAATGGTTTTGTTTCCAAAGAATTTTCCATGCATGTTTGCATATTTGAATGTGAATCTACGGGAGGATCAGAATGGGTTTTAGAACAAACAATTCATCTTGATGACTTGGTCAAAGTTGGGAGTGTAATTGATTCAAGAATCAGTGTTGACAGTAATTTGTTTGTATACAGCAAATCAGACGCCGTTTTGAACAAGGATAGATATCTTATTCCGAATATCAAGCATTTAGTACATTTGGATTGGGTATCAAAAGAAGATGGCTCCCACATTCTCACTGTGGGGGTTGGTGCTAATATCTTCATGTATGGACGGCTTTCAGGAATTGTGACTGAACAAACCAACTGTAAGGATGGAGTAGCTGTCATTACTTTACCACTAGGTGGTAGTATCAAGCAAGGAGTTAGGTCAAGATGGGTTCTTCTTAGATCTATAGACTTGGTGTCTTCTGTTGATGGTACACCTTCACTGCCCGTGTCTCTCTCTTGGGTAAGAGATGGAATATTGGTAGTAGGAATGGATTGTGAAATGCAGGTATATGCACAGTGGAAGCATGCTGTTAAATTCGGAGACAGTGAAGCTGATAGTCCTGATGCAGAAGAGACCACAGTACAAGATCATTCTGCCTTTAAATCTAACATGTTGTCAAGAAAAAGTATTGCTGAAGGAGCTGCTGTTACTGATGATGCTTTTTGTTCACCAACTGCAATGCAAGATGGTGGCCTATTTGAAGCTGCACATGTACTCTCCCCTACTCTTCCACAATATCATCCAACTCAACTGTTAGAATTGATGGATTTAGGAAAAGTTCGCAGGGCTAAAGCTATTCTCTCTCATTTAGTAAAATGTATTGCAGGTGAAGTTGCAATAGTTAGAGATGCTGATGCTGGAGAAGGAACTAAGCGACATTTTTCTCGAACCATTAGTGTAAGTGGCAGTACAGCAAAGGATACAGTCACCATAGGAAAAGATGGTACTCGAGATTATACTGAGATCGATTCTATTCCTCCACTACCATTATATGCACTGCTTGCTGCAGATCAAGATACAACCTATAGAATTTCAGAAGAAAGTACAAAAATACCACAAAGCTATGAAGTTCATACCAAAAGTCAACCAGAGGATCAGTATTCACAGCTGTTCCAAATACAGGATCTAATAATAGATGATATTGATTTAGAGCCAGAAAAGAGAGATAACAAATCAAAAGTAATAAATCTTTCTCAATATGGACCAGCTTATTTTGGCCAAGAACATGCTAGGGTACTTTCAAGTCATCTTATGCACTCAAGTCTGCCAGGTCTTACCCGTTTAGAGCAGATGTTCCTTGTAGCTTTGGCTGATACAGTGGCTACCACCAGTACTGAGCTTGATGAAAACAGAGATAAGAGTTACTCAGGTAAATATTCTTACTAAAAATTTACAAAGTTATCATTAATAGGACTATTTGTGTTATCTAAGTAGTGATTCACATATTAAATTGCAGTCTTTTAACCTTGCAGGGAAAAGACCTCTTTAATAGACAATTACATAACATGATTAGTTGTGAAAGAAGACAGTTGGGATAGGCTATGACTTCATGGATTTGTGATATCTATGTGCATTCCTACATGACTTTGACACTGAAACTTTTGTGTGATTTTGGATATAGTCTTTTGCTTTTTCACATTGATTTCTATGATTTGTTTGTTTATTTATTTACCTACTTTTAATCATAATAATAATTTGTTAATTTTACTATTGAGCCATGAGACTTATAGGCACTGGCTTAACTTACTCATTTTCCATTTCTAGGTATAAATAACTTTTACAGTTACCTACTTTTCTCCACAAAATCTTTTCATAAAAGAGCTTTTTATATATTTTAATGTAATTTGTGTCTTGCTTAATTCATTCTGTAACCAGAAGAGTTTTGGCTGCCTCTTGAAACTAGATTTCATTCTCTTTTATACAGATAGTTGAAGGTAATGGTTTTGATTATAAATAATAGCATAACCTTAATTCCAGAAATTTACTTTTATTAAAAGTTGAATAAAGGTATGCAAGTGAAGTAAATTTAGCAAAGCACACCAAAAGTGGTCGATCATTTATTCAATAAATATTGTGGAGGAGTGAATAATTACTATGTGCCAGGCATTTTATATACTTTATCATATTTATTTATCATAATAATCTTCTAATAGGTAGCTATTACTACATTTAATTTTATAGATTAAAACACTGATCCTTAGGGAAATTAAATGAATTATCTAAGATCCCGCAGGTAGTAAGTGACAGAACTAAGGTTTGTATGTGGTTCGTTGCCTTCAAGTCTGTGCTCTTAACTATTTCACAAGATTGATAAATTTGAGGAAAAAAGACCATTCCTCAAAGTACTGGATTATATATATTTATAGAGGTTATACCCTTATAATATATCCCAAAGTTTTCCCCTATGTAGATTAAAATAACTAGACACCTTTGATGGTTTTGCCTTGTGACCTATTTTCCGACCATGCTAATTTAGAAAATCCTAATCATTATGAATTTGTGTACAATAGAGCAACATTCTTCCCAGAATAGCCTTAAGCTTTTAATATATATTATAGTTTTTATTCTGGGACATTAAGAAAGTAGGCATGACACAATCCAAGAAAAGTAGTTTAAACGTCCTGATTTAAAGCTATATCATTGACTAGCCCTGCTTTGTTTCTGTCTCTAGCATTAATTTCCGCTAGACACATTATTTGTTTATTATTTCTGTCTCCTAAAATATAAGCCCCATGAGAATCAGCACTTTGCCTTATTCAGTGCCAAATCTCTAGTACCTAAACCGTTCTTTGCATGTAGTATATGCTTAATTTGTTGAATAAATAAATGAATGGATGAATGAATATAGCTAATGGGAAGTAGAATGGGAACTTGAATTTTGACAATTCAAAACATTTTCTTTTTTTCTTAGAAAATGTTATTTGATTCAACACTCTGAAGTACTTCCTAAGTAATAGTAGTCACTGTGCTGTTAATACTTATGCATTGCATTTTTCCAATAGTCGTTATTGTTTTGATTAAACTTACCTGTATTTTCCGGCGTATAAAACGACTCCCAACTTTTCCAGTTAAAATATAGAGTTTGGGATATACTCACTCTATAAGATGACACCCAGCGTGTAAGATGACCCCTGATTTTTGAGAAGGTTTTCCTGGATTAAAAAGTTGTCTGGAAAATATGGTACTTCACTTGCATACCTTTGTTCAACTTTTAACAAAAATAAATTTCTGGAATTAAGATTATGGTTCAACTTTGACTTTGTAACACTATCTTGGGGAATCAAAAAAATTTTTAAAAGATTTTAAAATTGATTTTTAGAGAGAGAAAAAGAGAGAAACATCTATGTGAACGTGAAACCAAGGATTGACTGCCTCCTGCAAGACCCCTTATTGGGGATGGATCTTGCAACTGAGGCATGTGGTCTGACGGGAATCGAACCAGCAACCTTTCAGTGCACAGGACAATGCCCAACCAACTGAGTGACACTGGCAAGGGCTATAAAGATATTTTTTATAAAAATATCAAAGTATTCATGAAGGGATACACTCAGAATTATCTTACATATTTTGTATAAATTATCACTAACTAAATGTTTATTTTCTAACTTTTGATTTTTTTGTGACCTGTTGCATTCCTTTTTTTTCTTGAATATGTTTTCTGTTTACTTTATAGGAAGAGACACATTAGATGAGTGTGGTTTGAGATACTTATTAGCTATGCGCTTGCACACATGCCTTTTGACATCACTTCCTCCTCTATACCGAGCACAGCTTCTTCATCAAGGTATTTAACTACTTGTTTTAAACTTTGCACAACTTTTATTCAGTATAGAAGTGGTTGGTGTATTCATACTTGTGTATAAGCATTAGGTAAATCATATGCAAACCTAGACTTAATATCTTTCTGTCACATAGTATCCACTTACCATTTTTCTGTGTATCTTTCAGCTCTATTCATGACTTTTGTTCACATATTTCAGTTTCTTAGACTTTACTCAATAAAGGGTGTAGTAGCTTAGCAGTAAACCTGACATTGTAACCTGATGTGATCCTGACTTTCTTTGACATCTGTTGTGTTTTCTTTAAAAATTCTGTAAATTTTGCCATACATGTTATTATGTATGCTTATTTTAATATAAGCATTATGTTTTAAGTTATTTACTCACAAAAAGTGATATTTCAGCAATATTTCCATATAATAATCCAGCAGACCTCCAACATATAGCCCCACATGCTACTAGGAGACCCAAGATTTATATAATTTTTCTTACAGTTCAAAGTGACCTGCTCAAAATATAGGTGTATTCATTAATGGAATTGTAATTAATGATTATTTACTCATGTAGTTTTCTAGTGGTAGGATTAAAAATTCTTAATTCTTGTTAAGCATTGCCATAGTCTGAAAGACTGCTAATTTACCTTCCTGAAAGCAATGTTTGATGATGCCAGACATAACCCATTGCTAATACTTTATTATTATTTTAAATAATCTATGCCTTTCAGATAGGTTTTAAAAAATGTCTTGATATTCTTTTAAATTTTAGTTTAAAATTGTAATCAAGTGGTACTGACTCAATGGCAATTGTGTCCTTGGCTAGGGAGATTTAAAATACCTTAAATTTCTAAAACTTAGTCAAATTCCATTTTTCCTTTAATACAGTTAAAACGAGATGAGAAGGGATTGGTATTGTAGGTGATGGTCCTGGGGACAGTGTTCAGGGAAAAAGAGAAATGGCCAGTATTTTAATAGAAAAGAGGAGCAGAGAGATAAACTGGAAGGAATAGCCTGCCATTGCTAGGCAAATAAAAATGAGTGCCAGTGTCCTGACCAGGTAGCTCAATTGATTAGAGTGTCATTCTCATATGCCAAAGTTGCAGGTTTGATCTCCTGGTTAGGGCACATATAAGAGATAACCAATTTAAATATTGACAAACTGCCTGTTGGTGCCTCTGTTCTTTCTTTTTAATACCTTTTTTCACCTCTAATAGTTAGGTTTTCAAATACACTCACTGCTTTTAATCTTGTTCTCTGAGTTTAATTCCCTTAACATGCCTTTGCATTTTCAAAAATTTCATTAATCAAATTTTATTTAAGGGTATAGAATATACTATAGTGTGTATTATTCTTTTATATTAGACATTTTATATCAGCAAAGTATGCTTTTGCATTGTTAACTAAGCAATTTCTAAAGCAAAGTGTCACTTATTTAATGTAGCAATTATCTCTTAAATCAGACAAAGATTTAAATAGTGAGAAAATTAATCTGCCTTTTAGGTTCTGAAAAATTACAAATTGATGTTGTTTAATTTTGTCTACTCCCCCCCCCCCCCCATTTATAGTGGTAGTCAAGGCTTACTGCATTGCTTTTGTGATATAATTTCAAAACAGTTGTATATAAATACCAGCAATGGAAATTTTAAGAAACAAGATCATTATTCAAAACTAGAGGCCCTATGCACGAAGATTTGTGGAAGAATGGGCTTTCCTTCCCCTGGCTGCTGGCCCCTCCTTCACTTCAGCCAGACCTGCCTTTTTGCTCCAGCTCAGAGCCGCCTTTCCGCCTTCCCATGCTGCCCAGAGGCCCGGAGCGGCTGGGTGGCGACGATGCAAGCATCCCACCCCACCCCAGCCGCTTGGTACCTACATATGCAAATTAATCTGCCATCTTTGTTTGGTTAATTTGCATACTCACACCTGATGGGCAATGCAAAGGTACAATCAATTTGCATCTTACTTTTTTATTAGTGTAGAATCTATATTAGTGCAAAACAGGGGTTAGAAAGCATTTGGTCTAAGGCAGTGGTTCTCAACCTTCCTAATGTCGTGACCCTTTAATACAGCTCCTCATGTGTTGGTGACCCACAACCATAAAATTATTTCCGTTGCTACTTCCTAACTGTAATTTTGCTACTGTTATGAACTATAATGTAAATATCTGATATGCAGGATGTATTTTCATTGTTACAAATTGAACATAATTAAAGCATAGTGATTAATCACAAAAACAATATGTAATTATATATTGTGAAATATTTATTTCTAATTACAAATAAGTGAAATTTTGTCTTGAATTGTGGTGTAGCATGGGTAACAGTCTTAATATGACAACAGTAAACTACATTGCTACATTTTGCTACACCGAGGAGCGGTGTGTTGGTTCCTAAGACCATGGGAAATAGGTGTTTTCCAATAGTCTTAGGTGGCCCGTGTGAAAGGGTCATTTGACCCCCAAAGGGGTCGCGACCCACAGGTTGAGAACCGCTGCCCTAGCCAGTTTGGCACTATGGATAGAGCATCGACCTGCGGACTGAAGGGTCCCAGGTTCCATTCTGGTCAAGGGGCACATGCCTGGGGTTTCAGGCAGGATCACCAGTAGGGGGCATGTGGAAGGCAGCCAATCAATGATTCTCATCATTGATGTTTTCATCTTTCTCTCTCTCTCCCCCTTCCTCTCTGAAATCAATAAAAAATATATATTAAAAAAAGTAGATAAAATGGTCATATTAGTTTTTTACTTTTATACTTTCTAAAGGAATTATTTTAAAGCAGTAATTATTAGAAAAGCTTTAAGCTACATGTAAATATTTCTGTAGTACATAGTTGTTAATGAAAAAAACATATATAGTAATTTTGGTGGCCTGGCTTATAGCATGGAGAGGCCTGTGTTGTAATGTGACATGTGACTATCATTGACCCTGGATATTTCTGTTTACAAAATGGGTTCACATAGATGGCTACTTTGGCCCATCTGGCTTTTTCCCTAGGCTTCTGAGGGTGCTTTTCAGCATTCTCACTATCTGTTAACCAAATAGGGTTCACTCTCCTCATGTTTCCTCTTTACCTGCTTTAAGTGGAGTAGTAAATTGTTATCAGTAGTTAAAATATTGATAAACTCATTTGTACTTCTAAGTCTGATGGTGTCACTAAACCCATTTTGTTACCTAGATCCCTGTCAGCCTTTTACCAGGGCAAAAAAAGAATTTGCCATATCCCATCAATATTAGGCAGCTTTAAACCACTTTCCACTGAAGTGCTAATAATCACAGAGGAATGTATCTCTTGACTTTAGTCCCTGGAATTCGCATGAAATTTAGAGCTTCCTTTAAAGTGATATTTAGTTCTTTGGTCAGAGGGATGAATGGGGCAGTTTACAGTATTCAGTACTAAAGGATATGGTTTGCAAGCAAGAGAGACTGGGAAATACCAGCCCAAGCACATGGACCAAGATGCTTTGACTCCACCAAAGCTTTCACTCTTGATAAGTTTGGTATGTGTACATATGAATGGCTTGATATTCAGATATCTTTCTTTCCAATGAATAAGTTTTATTGTCTCTATTTTTTCAGGGGGATTTTTTTTTATTGATTAAGGTATTACATATGTTTCCTTATCTCCCCATTGATCCTCACTCCACCCCACTCATGTCCTCACCCACCATGTGTCTGTGTCCATTAGTTAGTCTTATATGATGCATACAAGTCCTTGGTTGATCTCTCTCCCTTACCTCCACCCTCCCCTACCTTCCCTCTGCTGATGAACAAAAACAGATCCAGAGATACTGTGTCTATTTTTGTAGGGGAACAAAAGCAAGTATGTTTGAGAAAAAGATAGAGATTATTGTTGTTGTTTTTTATCCTGATCTTATATATAGAAGGTTATAATATAAAAATCCTGAATGATAAAAGAATTCCTTTCTTCCTTTCATTCTTTTCAGAATGAATGAACACATGGCTATATGAAAAGTTGTTTTGTTCTTTTTTTGATATAGTCCTGAAGGTTGTTATTTATATTTCTAATTTAGGTGTGTCTACTTGCCATTTTGCCTGGGCTTTTCATTCGGAGGCTGAGGAAGAACTGATTAATATGATTCCTGCAATTCAGAGAGGAGACCCTCAGTGGTCTGAGTTAAGAGCAATGGGAATTGGTTGGTGGGTCAGGAATATTAACACTCTCCGAAGATGCATTGAAAAGGTAACTTTACTTGAGTGGATTTTGAATTTTAAAAATGTATTTTCTTGAAGGATAAAGGATTATTTTTAAGAAAAATCTGTAGTGGGGAATTAGTTTGTATATCTTGAGATCTTGAAATTTCTTAAAGAACACTTTTTGGAGATTCCAAAACTTGATTTTTATAAAATGTCATGTAATATGTCAATTGTCTTTTTTCATATATACTAGTTTATAATACTATGGAATAGCAATATTTTCTGCTATCTGTTAAGGTGTGTTCTAATTTAAGAAATTAAAAAATCTAAATTTAGAAAGTAAAGTTCTTGTCAGTTATATACATTACATAGAAAAACCATTCTTTTTATGTAAAGGATTCTAAATGGCTTGTATAATAAACGACAAATTTCCTATTCACACTTAAAATAACATTCAATAAAAAGTTTTTATTTGTGTACACTTGAAGGACATATCTGTGGCAACAAATGAAACATGCTGTACATTTTTAAAGACAGGTTTTTGGAACCTGTTTCTGGTAGATTCCCTTTAGGGGGAAAAATTATTAAAAATTTTGTTAGTGGAAGCTGCAAGTTCTTTCAGTGTTGCAGAAATTTACTGTTATTGAGCATCTACTGTTTGCCAGGTTTGGTGTTAGTTGCTTTTCATAAATTATTTCATTATTTAATCATCCCCAGCCCCATTTTTCACCTGATGGAACTAAGATTCAGCCAAACTCCCCATCAATTATAAGTGTCAGAAGTGCCCTTTTCACTCTGTCAGGGTTAGGAAAGTGTAATTATTATTCATTGTTTATTTTCAGGAGTCCATCAAAATTTCATAAGTACCGTTAATGATACTACATTTGTGAAGTATGAATGTATTTCTCCCAAGAGGAATTTATTTTCTACAATAGCAGTTCTCAAATTTTAGTGTCAAAGAATCACCTGACAAGCTTATTTAAAATGCATATCCCCCAACATCCCAGTTCCATTCCCTCTTAATTAGTGTCCTGTGATTCTGGTGTTCATGGTTTTCAGATCACAGTTTGAAGTGTGAATATAAAAGTGTCATTTTCCTGCTACATGTAAGGCAGCGAATAAGATAGCCGCATTTCTTCTCTCAAATGTCAGAAGCAATTTTTCTCACACCAACCAAGAAATCTAGTTTCTGGTAAATAGGAACAGTTAATTGTAATATAAATAACATAGTAAGTATCTGCATGAAATTTTTTATGTCCCAAAGAAAAAGAAGACATATTTTGTCTGAAATGTTTCAGATATTATCTACAAAAAAATTTCTAATTTCCTGTCAGTGATGTGTTGTATTATAATTAAACTAGAGGCCCAGTGCATGAAATTCGTAGGGTCCCTGGTGGTTGCCAGCTGCGGCCTCGCTCTCTACCCCTGGCCATCCACCTACCGCTAGCCAGGGCCTCCTTTCCTTCCCCCAGCCGGCCCTGCCCCCTGGTTGAACTCCCAGAAGAACTCCCAGTTGAGGGGACAATTAGCATATTATGCTTTTATTATGTAGGATCTATCTATCTATCTATCTATCTATCTATCTATCTATCTATCTCCACAAGTAATGTATTGCTTAAAATTAAATCAGAAAGGATATGTAAATTGTTTTGTCTTGAGATGTGTATTATAAATCCTTAACTGAAAATGAATAAAAATTCTTCAACAAATTATTAAACATTGGAATACTAAGTCAAGTGATTGAAGGCTGCGAAAATACTAAAAAAGGGGAAGAGAAATAAAAGAGCATTGAGAGTAAAGCATTTTTGTGGTGCAGTTTTAGATATCTTTCCCCTTTCCCATGCTTCAGCAGCTTCCTGCTTCACATCAGTCAATGTAAGCTAATAAAACATGCATTGTTTTTTATTATTATGCTTCTCAACTTAGTGATTTGCACAGGTTGTCTCAGTATCTTTGAGCAATAAGAGATAGTTTATTTGATATTTTATTCAAAATAATATAATGATACATAATAATGTTATTTAATTTTTAAACGTACACTGAGTTGCCCTGGCCCATGTGGCTCAGTTGGTTGGAGTGTTGTCCTGTGTACCAAATTGTGGCAGGTTCAATTCCTTGCATGCCCAGGTTGTGGGTTCTATCCTGGTCTGAGCCAATGCTCAAGGCAGCCGGGCAATGTTTCTCTCTCACATCGATGTTTTCTCTCTTTCTCTCTCTCTTTTCCTCTCTCTAAAATCAATAAACTTAATAGCATGTTGGTTGGTTCTATATATAATCAGCCATTTTGGATTTATGGCTCAAAGAGGTTATCACTTATAATACAAGGAGAATTACATGTTCATTAAGACTTTTTCTTATGAAATATCTGAGAACTAATATTTGTAAGCCCTTCAAAATAACAGACTTTCAACCTTCTGTATTTTAATTACTTGTTAGAGAGACTGTATCAATCCTTCAGAATTGTCAAAATTTGATTAAAGAATACTAGCTTTTAAAAAATCAATTAAAAAAACACTGGAGCTTTTATTTTTGTCTGTAATTTTATAAATGGGTATATATATATATATAATTAATATTTATTCACAATGTCTGTATCAGTATTAGTTGAAAGCTTTAAATTGTGAAATCATATATACCAAAGAAGTTACCATTTTAACTTTTATAAAACATTAAGAGATGTAATATGTTTGATTTTCAAGAAAAAGCCACATCTATTGAATATTCATTCTGGTTTTTTTTTATTGTTTCCTATGTTAGACAATTTTATTATTACCAGGGTTCTAATTCCTTTTCTACCCCTTACTGTGTGACTTTAGGCAATTCACTTAACCTCTCTGTGTCTCTTATCTAAAATGGAAATAATAGTACCTCAAAGATTGTGGTGATTCAATAAGACAAATAAAAGGTGTTTATTTTTATTACTTTTATTATTACTGATATCATATCATTGTCTCATCCTATATAATAAAAGGTTAATATGCAAATTGTCCCCATGGGTGGGAGGTCAACCTACCAGGAGTAAGAATTGCACTGACCACCAAGGGGTGGTATGGAACAAAGGAAGGCCCCAGCCGACAGCTGGCAGCTAGTAGGGACCCTATCCATGCACTAATTTTATGCACTGGGCCTCTAGTGTATTATAAGGAGCATGTATTATAAGATACTGGAGATTGTAGGATAGAGCCAAGTTTTCTTGTCTCCATAGTTTCTATCAGCCATGAAAATAGCAGGGAAGCATTAATTGTTGTTTAATTGGTTACAAATTTTAATTAAATGGTTAATTTAATATAATATTTTATTTACCATTTAGGTTGCCAAAGCTTCTTTTCAAAGGAACAATGATGCCTTGGATGCTGCATTATTCTACCTTGCAATGAAGAAGAAAGCAATAGTGTGGGGTCTGTTTAGGTAAGTTGTTTCAGCACTTAACATAATTTATTTGAATGAAGATTGTGCTTTGAATCAGAAAGCTTAATGCTTTTTAAAGTATTTAGATAAATCAGCTTGATCAAATCAGCTTCTTTGGGCTTTGGTTTCTTTATCTGCAAAAGATGAGTATAAAGAATGGGATGTTTTAAAAAAAAGTTGGTAAAAGTACTTTATAAACTAAACAAACGTTCTTGCTTCCTATTTAGGTATACATAGGGTAATTTGAGCTTCCCTTATTAAAAGGAAAGAGAGACTGATAATAAATTCTTATCACTAAAGTTATTGTTCTCTTTTTAGATTGATGTTTGTGGTTATTATTTTTCATTTTTATACATTCTGCAAAGGATTCAAAATATTTAAATTGGATTAACCACTAGTCTTTGTGTTCTGGTTCCCAGGTCACAGCATGATGAAAAAATGACAACGTTTTTCAGTCACAACTTTAATGAAGATAGATGGCGTAAAGCTGCTTTGAAAAATGCTTTCTCTTTACTTGGAAAACAACGCTTTGAACAGTCTGCTGCTTTTTTCTTGTTAGCTGGATCATTGAAAGATGCCATAGAGGTATAAATAAGAAAATAAGCTATGCAATACTTGTAAGAGATTTAAAACCTGTTAAGGTTGTAGAAGAGATTGTACTTTTTGGCATGTTTGTAAGGATAGAGAATAACTACAGAAGTTACTGAACTTAAGTAGTTGTACTGATAAATGATAATTCAAGTGAGAAACACAAATAAAAATATAAATGTATGAAACATGGCAAAAAATGGCTTATGAATACCTTCTTCCTTGCCATCTTGTGATTCTGAACTATTTAAAGTATATCAATAGTCACAACTTCCTTATCTCATGTAGAAAGGCAGATACATCTAAGTTCTTTTTTCTCCTAAATGTAAGTCATAGGTATGGAAGCAAAATTAAATTTGTACTGTTTTGTAATATAACTCTTCTATAGATATTGGAAAAGAAATGAGAATAGGTAAAATTTGGATACTAAGTTAAGTGATTTCAGAGAGGGAGAGAAGAGAAAGAGAAACATCAATGATGAGAGAAAAGCATTGATCTGCCTCCTGCATGCCCTACACTAAGGATCAAGCCTGCAACTTGGGCATGTGTCCTGACTGGAAATCGAACCATAACTTCCTGGCTCATAGGTCGATGCTCAACCACTGATCCACACCAGCTGGGCAAAGTTTGCATTTTTTAATATATAGAGCCCTGGCAACTAGTTAAGAGTAATTACAGATGTTTCTGTTTATGATAGCTTCCTATTAGGGTACTTACTATTGTTATGAACAATCCAAGTGGATAAAAGAAAAATAGAACTGGAAATAATACATAATAGAAGAAATAGGAAATATCCAACAAAGTGAAAGTACTTCACAATTAGAATTAGTTATATTTTCAAACTTATCTCAGGATATGATTTTTAAAAAATAAACACTTAGCCCTGGCCAGGGTTGTTAGGTGGTTAGAGCACCAAAGGGTCTTGGGTTTGATTCCCAGTCAAGGGCACATACCTGGGCTGCAGGTTTGATCCATTTTAGTTGGGACATGTCCAGAAGCAACCACTTCTCTCTCTCAGATTGATGTTTCTTTCTCCCCCGTCTCCTCTCTATTTCTCCCTCTTCCCCACCTTTTTCTCCCCACCTCCTTTCTTCCTGTCCACTCTCTCTCAAAAAAATCAATGGAAAAATATGCTTACAATAAAGAATTATTTAAAAGAAAAGAAAAAATATGCTTAAATGTTTATAATTTTTAATGGAAAGTTTAGCCTAGAAGATATTCAGGTAAAGAAGAGACATGTCAATTGACTCATATTGTCTGAATGAGCTCAAAAATCTCAAGATATGTTGTTACATTAGAATATAAATAAACTCATAGAGAGTAAGATAGGATATGTGGCTTCATTTCATCCATTATTTGGTATATAAATAGAAGATTCCTTTAAAATAGTAAGAATTATGTTGATACTAGAGTGAACGAAATTTGTGCACTTGGAGGAGGGAGGTGTCTCATCCCAACCTGTGCCCTCTCACAGTCTGGGAGCCCTTGGGGAATGTTCGACTGATGACGTAGGCCCACACTCCCTAAATGGAGTAGGCCTAAGCTGTCAGTCAGACATCCTTAGCGCTGTTGCGGAGGCAGGAAAGGCTCCCACCACTGCTGCTGTGCTTGCCAGCTGTGAGCCCGGCTTCTGGCTGAGCAGTGCTCCCCTTATGGGAGCCCACTGACCACCAGGGGACAGCTCCTGAGTTCCCTCTGGTGGTCAGTGCATGTCACAGTGACCAGTTATTCTGCCATGGGCCCGAAACCAGCTCTGTGACATCCCCCGAGCGGTCCTGGATTTCGAGAGGGTGCAGGCAAGGCCGAGGGACCCCCACTAGTGCACAATCAGAGCCAGGGAGGGATGCGAGAGGTTGGCCAGCCAGAGAGAGACCTCGAGAGGGCTCTAGGGTGTGTCTGGCATGTCTAGCTCAGTCCCAATAAGCCAGACCCCAGCAGTAAGCTAATCTACCGGTCTGAGTGTCTGTGCATGTCATAGCGACTGGTTGACCAGTCACTATCTGCTCCCTGATGGTCAGTGAACATCATAGCGAGAGGTTGAGTGACCTTAGCATATCATTAGCATATTACACTTTGATTGGTTGAATGGAAGACCGGACAACCAAACACTTAGCAAATTAGGCTTTTATTATATAAGATGGAAATACATTTGGAAATTAAGAAGAACTGATGTGTATAAATTCAAATGTCATAATGGGCATTTAATTTAAATATGAATGTTTTTAATTTAAATTAATCCATGTCTGAGATGATGTTGATATACTTTCATGCACTGGGCCTCTAGTGGAATTATATGTAGAGACCACAATCTGAGCACAGGCATTCTCATTGCTATTAATTTGGTAATAATTTCTAGGCCATTTCTATGAAGGGAGTTAGGAAATTATTATACTGTTATATGTGTGTTATTTGTTTGTTAATCCTCACCTGAGGATATTTTTTTCCATTGATTTTTACAGAGGGAGCAGGAAGAGACAGGGAGAGGGAAACATAGATGTGAGAGAGACACATTGATTAGTTATCTCCCATAGGTGCTCCAACTGATGCTGGGGATTGAGCCTACAACCAAGGTACATGCCTTTGACCAGAGTTGAACCTGTAACCCATCAGTCCGTAGGTCAGTGCTCTAACCACTGAGCAACTGGGTAGGGATATTTTATGCTTATTTTATAAAAGGTGCTAGAAGCAACTAAATTCAGATTTCTTACTCTTGCTATTCTTTAATCTTCTATCAGGCAATCATTTAACTGCCCTTCAACCTCAGGTCTCCCTCCTTCTACTGTGAAATATAAGTGGTAGATAATTTAAGGATATTGTTGGGATATTTTATATCTAAATAATTATCATTAAATAAATATTCCTTAATATTAAAATTTACAGGTGTGTCTTGAAAAAATGGAAGATATTCAACTGGCCATGGTTATTGCCCGTTTATATGAATCTGAATTTGAAACTTCATCCACTTATATATCCATCCTAAATCAGAAGGTTTTAGGTTGCCAAAAAGATGGCTCAGGGTTCGATTGCAAAAGATTACATCCTGATCCTTTCCTGCGTAGTCTTGCCTATTGGGTAATGAAAGATTATACCCGAGCCTTGGACACATTATTGGAACAAACACCAAAGGAGGATGATTATCATCAAGGTAGGATATTTTGTAAATTTCTATTTTTCTTTTTAAAAGAAGACACTTTCTAAGCTAATGTTCACTTAGATCAAAACAAAACCAATAACAACAAAAAGCTGATCGTTACCAGATTTTCTTTTCAACATTGAGAAATTATCAAAATTTCTTGTGTGCTAAAGGATTAGTCACTTACTGTTTGTAATTGAGTCTAACATCCTAAAATATGAAAACCCTGGGTCGTAACAACCAGTAACAACTGAGGCTCGACCAACTGGAAGTCAATCCTGCAGTCAACACTGGGTTGCCATGGCACTGACTGCTAAGGGGATCTGTGATTCAGGGCCAGAGAGAGGCCTGAAGAGAGAAGCAGGAACTGATCCGTTTCCTCTGTGGCAGCTTTTGATCAGCACTTGCCTCTCTCTTTCTCTCCCAGTCTGGTCAGCAGCTGTGCCTCCATTTCTCTCCAGACCTCTACCAGGGCTGCCTATCAGCCCCGCCTCTCTGACCAGGCCCTGTTGATAGGCCCAGACACACTGATTGGCATAAAAACTAACCAATCAGAACTATATCTGCATCAACTATGAGGAGCCAATGGCTGCTTAGGAGGCGGAGCTTTAGACACTGACTGGCATAGAAACCGACCAATCAGAACCAAATTGGCCGGCAGAAGAGGGCAGTTGTGGGCAAGATCAGGCCTGCAGGGGAAGGCATTTGGGGGCAAGATTAGCCTGGCAGGGGAGGGCAGTTGGAGGTGAGATTAGGCCAGCAGGGGAGAGCAGTTGAGGGTGATCAGGCTGGCAAAGGGGTTAGGAGCAATCATGCAGGCAGACATAGGCAGTTAGGGGCAATCAGACAGGCAGGCAGGTGAGCGGTTAGGATCCAATGATCCCCCATTGGAGAGGGTGCAGGCTGGGCTGAGGGAACCCCCTCCTCTTTTCCTCCCCCCCCCAACCCCTGTGCATGAATTTCATGCACTGGGCCTCTAGTGGAATTATATGTAGAGACCACAGTCTCAGCACAGGCATTCTCATTGTTATTGATTTGGTAATAATTTCTAGGCCATTTCTATGAAGGGAGTTAGGAAATTATTTTTCCTAAGAATTCATGAGTTCATACTGAAATTTCAAATTGAAATATGGATTATAGTGTTTTTTCTCCTTGGATTTAAAATTTATGTCTTATAATGAAAAGCTTGTATTCTCATGGAATTAATATAATTATCTGCTACTTAATATCTATATTATAGTTTCAGAATGATGATTAAATATTTTTCATAATAACGTTACTGAGAACACTTAAAGCTTTTTTTTTCAGTTTTTTTTGTTTTTATAATATATATTACTAAGTATGTATGGTTAAATTACTTGTTTTAAAGTTACCTTATAGTTCCTCCCAGTTTGGTTGATCCTACCAACTTGATACCCAAAATCATTTCTCTAGGTTTGCTTTTGTGTGAATTTTTTTAAGAATTGATTTTCATTTAATCTTACTAATAAAAGAGAAATATGTAAATTCACCATCATTTCATGATGCCCATAGCCAATCAGGAGTGAGTATGCAAATTAACCCAACAAAGATGGTAGTGGCCCTGCCCCTGTCTGCTCCGTCCCTCTGGGCAGCATGCCTCCTCAGGGTTTCCCTGCTGTGCTCCACACCTGACAACCATCCTTGCAGCCTCCCTGTGGCCCAGCCCTCAGCCTCAGAGGCAACCCTCTGGTGCCTGAGGTCATAGCTCCCAGTGTCTGGTATCTTCTTCTAACCCACCACTGCCCCACTGCTCTGGTAAACAAAACTCTAGTGTTAGAGCAGCCTTGTGGGTGCGGACACATGCAGGAGCTCACTCGATGCAGAGTTAGTGTGCCCCGGAAGCCTCAGGCCAGCCAAGGAGCAATAGTGGCAGCGTTGGCAGCAGTGGCAGGCGACTCAGCTTTGTTTTGAATAGATGAAAGAGGCCACCTACACAGTAACCCAAATTATTAGATCTCCCTCCTCCCTATCTCTCCAAATCAAGAGGGGCAGGGTGATGGGTGTGGAGGGAGGGTGATGGGTAGGAGACAGAGGGTGGAGGAGGAAGAGGATGAGGAAGGGATGAGGAAGTTGCATCCCACTTTCAAAATGGGAAAGTGAAATACACTAGCTCACTCAAACTCTCCAATCCTCCCCACTTGCCTCACCCCCCCCCCCCCCACTTTTTCCCCTCTGTGCCTCCCCGGGAGCACCAGGAACTCTTTGGAGAAGGAGGACAAAGAGGAAGCAGCGCTGGAGCATGCAGTGCTTGCTGCTGCCACTGCACAGGCTGCTGGAGCGAGCCCACCATGTACCAGCAGCCAGGGGAAGGAAGGCTTATTCTTGCACAAATCTTCATACATCAGGCTTCTAGTGTTACATAAAACTAGGGGCCTAGTGTATGAATTCATGCACCTTGAAAGGAACTGTGGGCTACAAGACTGGTGGGCACAGGGGCGGGTCTAGCCCCTTTCACCACAGCCCCTGGTTTGTTGTCTGCCAGCAGCCCCGCTCCTACAGCCGCTGCTCCCTTGTGCTAATGGTGCTGGCTCTGCTTGCCCCTGCTGACTGTGGAGCAGTTGGGACCATTGCCAGCAGCGGGTAGCAGGGCTGGTGCCATCAGTGGGTGCAAGAGGCACTGCCGGCCTCAATCACCCCTCAGGAGCAGGCGGAGGTGGAGAAGCCCTGAGGGGCGATCAGGTCTAGCACTGGGAAGCAGCAGTGAGTCCAAGTGGGGCCGGCACTGGCAGTGGGTGCGATTGGGGCCAACGCCAGCAGCAGGAGTGAGTGCCGGGTGGGACTGCACTGCACAAGAGCAAAGAATTTTCAGTAACCACCAGAGGCTCATTCCAATGACAGTGATTGGCACCCTACTTTTGTCTGGCATCCCTGCTCACTTGCTCCACCATTCCGTTGTGGCTGATGCCCTCCATGTTCTGTGCTCTGCCATCTTCTACTGATACCTTCCATGTTCTGCACACACACTCCCTGGTGGTCAGTGCACATCATAACGACCAGTTATTCAGTTATTCCACCATTTGGTCTATTTAGATATTAGCCTTTTATTATATAGGATATTGACATGGTTTTAAAATAAAATATATAGAACCATGGTATTTTTAGAGAAATCTAGCTGCTTCTTTCCTAATCTCTCTACCCTCTTCTTCCCTCTCCTTTTAGAGAACCAATTAAGCAATTTTGTGTATGTGTTTTCCTTTCATTTAAAAAATATAAGTGCATGCATATGTGTGTGTTCATATGGCCTCTCCACTTTCTCAGATAAAAATTAATTTACAATATATATTGCTTTTTGTACCTTCATTTATGTAGAATATCCTGGACATAACTCATAGCAACAATAGGGAAATTCTTTTCATTTCAGCTATGTAATTCTTTTGATTATGTGGATGTACCATAGTTTAACTTATGCTAGGTTAATATTTATTTTGAGGAAATTCTGACATATTTTATTCCTTTTAATATAAATACAAATTAACCTAGTACTTTGTGATTGTATCTGCTTTATTTCTATAGTTATCATCAAATCTTGTAATCCAGTAGTGTTTAGTTTCTACAACTACCTTCGAACTCATCCTTTGCTAATTCGAAGAAACCTTGCCTCCCCTGAAGGATCTTTGGCAACCGTAGGTCTCAAAACTGAGAAAAACTTTGTTGATAAAATTAACCTCATAGAAAGAAAATTATTTTTTACTACTGCAAATGCTCATTTTAAAGTTGGATGTCCTGTTTTAGCCTTGGAGGTACTCTCCAAAATCCCCAAAGTGACCAAAATACCTACTTTACCTACAAAAAAAGATCGACCTGATTTTATTTCTAAGAAAATGATTGATATACCTTCAGAATCAAAAACTCTGAGTGATGGCAAAAGCAGTTCTGGCATTGATTGGTCAAATGTGACTTCATCACAATTTGATTGGAGTCAACCAGTAGTAAAAGTTGGTGAGGAACCTCTTACTCTTGATTGGGGTGAAGATCATGACAGTGCCTTAGAAGAAGAGGAAGAAGATGCCGTTGGTTTAGTAATGAAAAGAACAGATGTCAGGGGAAAAGATAGACAAGAAGATCAGAAAACACCAGACCCTAATATGTTACTGACTCCTCAGGAAGATTGTCCTGAAGATGATACTGAAGTTGATGTGATTGCTGAACAACTAAAATTCAGAGCTTGTTTAAAGATCCTTATGACTGAACTGAGAACACTGGCTACAGGTTATGAAGTAGATGGAGGAAAACTCAGATTTCAACTCTATAACTGGCTTGAAAAGGAAATTGCTGCCTTGCATGAGATATGTAATCATGAAACAGTTATTAAAGAATATGCCAGTAGAATATATTCTAAAGTAGAAAGTGATCTCCTGAATCAGGAAGAAATGGTAGACAAATCAGATATTGATCCCTATGAGCGTCACCAAATAGAAAGACGAAGATTGCAAGCCAAACGAGAGCATGCTGAAAGACGAAAATTGTGGTTGCAGAAAAACCAAGATCTCCTGAGAGTGTTTCTTAGTTACTGTAGCCTTCATGGGGCCCAAGGTGGTGGTCTGGCCTCAGTAAGGATGGAACTCAAATTTTTGCTCCAAGAATCACAGCAGGTATGAACTTCATTTTGTTTTAAATCTTGATTATTTTAATAATTTCAGTAGTTCTTCCAGTTATAGCCATAAAACTCCTTTTTCTAGTTAATCTAAATATGCTCAATTCTTCTATAGGTGGCAGATATTATCTACATGGGTCTTTTTAGACTGAAATTTTGGGAATTAGGAGTGGACTTAAAAGACTTTAAAGACATCTGTGTCATAGTCATCTTTATCTTCTGTGTCTTACATAGTACCTGGTACATAATGTGTACTCAATAAATTTTTGTAGACTGGGCAATAGGTACATGCTTATACTTCTTATATTCCAATATTAATCACCAGTATTTTTATGAGGTAACTATAAATTGTTTTTTTTTCTCCTCTAAGTACTTTGAAAAAATAATCTGTTGCCCACAGGAAACTACAGTGAAGCAGCTCCAGTCTCCACTACCATTACCTACCACCCTACCTCTGCTTTCAGCAAGTATTGCATCAACAAAAACAGTCATAGCTAATCCTGTATTGTACTTAAATAATCACATCCATGATATACTTTATACTATTGCTCAGATGAAAACGCCACCTCATCCCAGTATTGGAGATGTGAAGGTAATGTAAATTTTATGATCATTTGATATTGTACACACTGAGAAGGTAAATATGTTATACTTGTCTTACAATTTGAACTTAGAGGAAATATTTTGAAGTGCTTTTATGTGCACTTATTTACTCCTGATCAGTTCAAGACAGTAGGATGGTAAAGGCCTGTGGCAGGGGGTGGAGCCTGAAGGGGTCAATGAAGGAAAAAAGGAGACATTACATAATATCTTCAACAATAAAGATTTTTTAAAACAAGACTATTTTTCCAGTGAATGTAACTTAAAATTAAGTACTTCTGGAGAAGGTGTCTTCCTTTAAGACAGGCAAATACTCTTTTGATAATAAACTTAATTCTCTAGATAGTATTCTTGCCACTTAACATTCCTTTAGATCCTCCATTCCCCTTAAATGAACCAACATATTGTGAAAATGCAATTTCAAAGAGGTATTTTGAGAGAACTATGATTAATCAGAAATAGTCCAATAATTCTTGTAATTATTTCCCTGATGATTTTGTTTGCGCTGCAGTATTTAGGGGTAATCAGAGTTTTGGTAGAGCTATTACTTAAAATTAAACCTATCCCTTGTTTTTAAAAACTCAAAAAATATATAGATTTTAAGAAACTCTAGGGAACTTGGAGACTCTGGAGAGTGGCAGACTTTCACTGTGCGAGTCTTAACTGTATCTATACTGTGATTTCTCCGGTTCCAGTGACTAAAGCCACTTCAGGTCCCCAACATTTTTATTTTTTATTTCTTTTGTTTGAAAGGTGTGTTTGATTTCTGGTTGTACGTTCTTCTGAAGGACCAAATGTTTTCCTGATGACATCAACCTATTAGAGACTTCTAATCTATAGCATAAATTAATCCATGTCACTATTCTAGCAGAGATTATGTAAATTATTTCTTAGGTTAATATGGACATACAGAAATGCATGAATACATATAAAGTCTAATTAGTTACAAGAGTATGAAACTATTTCTGAAGTCCCTTCAGAATTTTAAGATTTTATGAGTCTGAAGATGTTATTTCAACATGGCATTTTAGAATGTGGTTTTTATATTATGTTGATAATTTTTAAACTTTAAATTATTTACTTCTGGAAAATCAGCCTTTTCACAGAGTGATTGATATATTTTCTAAACATTTAATTCATTCTTATTGATAAGAACAAGTCTTTATTTTCATCAAGGGGAATTTCACAAGGCAAGCTTAAGTAAAAGCTCTGAAAAGCCTATATTATTTTGATTCTAATTTTTTTAGCATATTACATTTTAAGCTAATTGTTAGCAAGTTGAATTAATTAGCTTTGTTGTGGACATGCATTTAAAGTTGGGTGAGTCTTATTATAGAAGTTTTAAAGTACAATTAGTAGTCTCATATAGGAGGATCTAGTCTTATAATATTGCTAGTTTCCTAGGTACTTTCTGATTTTTAAGATATTACTATTGTGTAGAAATGTTAGTGCAAAATGTAATTGTGGCTGTTTTGGTTTTAGGTGCATACACTTCATTCATTAGCAGCATCACTTTCTGCATCAATTTACCAAGCATTATGTGACAGTCATAGCTACAGGTAAAAAAAAAAAAATCACTGAAAATAGTATTAATACAACAAAAATATTAAACTGTTCCAGAATTATATTAAGGTTCTATTTCCTAGGGACTGAAAAATTCTCAATATGACTGCCATGTTTACTCCCATAAACTAGAGAGAATGAAAAAAACAACAACCCACAAATATTTGTTTAGCTGTCATTTGTAACAACAGAGACATATAGAAAATGACAAATAGTAAATAGAAATTATCATCATCACCATCTTTTAAAAAAATATATTTTATTGATTTTTTTACAGAGAGGAAGGGAGAGGGATAGAGAGTTAGAAACATCGATCAGCTGCCTCCTGCACAATCCCTACTGGGTATGTGCCCGCAACCAAGGTACATGCCCTTGACTGGAACTGAACCTGGGATCCTTGAGTCCATAGGCTGATGCTCTGTCCACTGAGCCAAACCAGTTAGGGTATCACCATCTTTTTGTTTCAAGAAGAGAAGTGTTCACTATCTAAAATAATTTATAAAATTAAGTTTTTTAATTTTTTCCTTAGGAAATACCTCTTTTAGCATTGAATTAACTTCTATTTATATAGTTGGTTTTAACCAGAAGGAGGAAATACTTTTGAAATATGAAAAGCTGCATTCCTACATTTAATTGTTAAAATCAATTTTATTTGCTAATTTACATATAATATGAAAGTCTTTGGAAGTGACATCCATTAGAAATTCTATAATGGTTTGAATTTTTTAAAATGTTCAGTTACCTTCATCAGTATGTCCTTTGCATTTTAATGACTAGGGCTGAGTAGGTAATAAGAAATTGAATCACTTAGAAAGGTGACCCAAATATAAATATATTAATAAATGAACAGCTTGTACCCTACATAGGATTACATTAAATTAATATTAGCCAATGTTTAGATTCTTTTTTTCTTGTAAATTCAGTAGCCTTTTATGGAAAGATTTGATTTGCATTAGGAATTACTCTTTCAAAATGGCCTGTTTGATTTTAGCCTTAGGAGGCCTAAGTATTCCACCAACTTAAAAATGTAAATAAGAAAAAAACATTTCTTTAGTTGCCTGTGGTCATCTTAATGCTCAAAGATAATTTGCTTGTTATAAATCCCTGGTTAAAATGGCACCAAACGAAAATTCATATAAATTTTTTTTAAATATGCATTTTCTAGTTCTTAAGCTATGATTAACTTTCAAGGGTGTCAGCTTTACTTTTGCTTTTGTATTTTCTTAAACTCTGCAAAGATGAGTGAAGTAAATATTTAGGCACATTTTGGCTTTAGAATTAGTTATTTCTAAAATATGATTCTCCAGATTTTAGTTCATATTTTAATTCAGGGTTAAGCTGTCACAACCTTGCAGAGCTAAGAAATACACCATAATAGTATCCTGAAACTTTCTAATATACCCTACTACCAATAGCAGTCTCCTTACTCAAACTTTTATAAAAATAAAAATGAATGAATAGAGAAAATATATTAAAGTATTAAGGGACATCTGGAAAAGATTAAATGTCATCTGCCCAACATAGTAAAATTTAATATTTTGTTTAAAAAAATTAAAAAACATTTGTAACTAATTTCAAGAACTTTCTAAAATAAATTCTTACTAGAACAATGAATGGAGTTTAAGAATTTTTAAATTATATCTAAAATAAATATGTATAAAATGAAATTGCTTATTATCTCTATTAGGATGATAAATAACCAGGCCCTTATTTTTACTTTGGCAGTCAAACAGAAGGGAATCAATTTACAGGAATGGCATATCAAGGACTTCTGTTAAGTGATCGTCGAAGACTAAGGACAGAAAGCATTGAAGAGCATGCAACACCAAATTCTTCCCCTGCTCAGTGGCCTGGTGAGAATTTCAGTGTTTTCTTTCTTTTTAAAAAGTCTATTTGGCAATTTTTTTTAAAAAAGCTACCAACTGGTTTCCTGAATGTTGTTTTTTGTGTGAGAATTTGGTGGTTTTTTGGTTTTGGTGATGTTTTTGCCATGGAGTAAGTACTTAAGTACTGTAATGTCTAAAGACTCCAGAAGTTGAGGCTTCAAAACTAGCCCTGTTGACCAGCATAAAAAAGCAAGTTTTACATCTTTCATAAGAGTGAGCACATTATCTTCCATGTCCTTGGAAATTCTGAATTAGAGGCATAGAGGGCAACAATCACAGAGGTGTTCTCACAGATATATTAGAGAGAATACAGTTGTTCTCAAGTTTACATTTATGTATTAGGACAGGAGTGATCTGTAGCACATATGCCATGCTATCTGCCAGTCCTTCTTTTTCTCCAGTTAGCTCTCATTCTCCACATTTCAAACCTTCTCCATTCTCTTAATAGCCTTTCTGGTTTGCCATGTCATTTAATTTTTACTCTATTTTCTTTATTACCCTGAGTTTACATGTTAATGATCATTGTGAAGAGTGGCAAGAGAAAGAGGTGACAAACTCAAAGTGTGTATTTAGAATACATTTTTACATAAGTTTATAGAAACAGTATTGTCATTTTAGTTTTATATTGAAATAATTTCAGATTTTATAAAAAATTGCAAAAATAGTACAAAGGATTTCTCTCTTACCTTCACACAGAATTCCCCAAATGTTAACATTATACCATACTGCTTTATCATTCATTCCTTCTCTTTTTCTCAGTCACTCACTTTGTGTGTGTATATATTATATATTTTTTCTGAAATATGATGCCCTTTTAAATCTAAATTTATCAGTCTTTCCTAAAAACAGACATTCTCTTGCATAACCCTAATGTTACCGCTGAAACAAGACCTCAGTCCTTGTCTTCTTGAAGGAAAGATTTCAGTCAAGAGACAAAGTGCAGCAAAGCAAGCAAGAATTGGCCAAAGCAAAAACACATTTAGGACAGTGAGACAAGGAAGAACATAGAAGAAGCAACAGGAGAGCCTAGGCTGGGCTTCTTTGGCTCACTAAAGACGGGTTTAAGGAGTTAGCCTGGGATGAGCTGCCACTGCCCATTGCTCTCCTAGTTGCAAGTCTCATGGGGACTTACAGGGAAGAAGGGGAAAGGGATAGTGCTCCCTTTGGGGAGAACGTGCACTGGGTCATTTTGCCCAAGGGTATTTATCTCTCTTGCTGGTGGAAATCTTAGGGGAGGTCTCATAGGAGGGTCTTAATGGAATATTTATCAGCTTTTACAGGTGTACTCTTTCAGGGTCATGGTCTCTACTGGTGCCAGGGCAGGGGTCATTAGTAGCTGGTCCTGAGGCAGCCAAAGCTTTACTTGTGTGATTTTGTGCTTTTTGGGGCCTGGAGTTGAAATACAACTAGATGTTATCTTTAGGGAGGAAAAGGTCAAGGGCTTTAATCCACATGACCAGTAATATGAAAGATCAGGGGTCCAAACCGCATGACCAGTGATATACTAAGGAGGAGAGGTCACCCTGGGGGTGAAGTTCTTGTTTTCCCAGTTGTGCCCCTTACTAGACACCAAGGGCTTTCTGCCCTAGTGAGTTTCTGAACTTGGCTCATCATCCTTGCTCTGCTCATGTCTGTCTAACTGCCTATAACATTTGCACAAGTATCAAATTCAGCATCTTAACATTGATGCAATACTATAACCTATAGATTTTTTCATATTTCACTTTTTGTCTCACTAAATGTCCATGTAACATTTTAGTTGTAATTTCTCATGAGTTTCCTCCAATATGGAGTAGTTTCTCATTTTTTCTTCGACACTTTTGAAGAGAACTAGTCAATTATCTTTTTAGAATGCTCCTCAATTTTTAAAAATATTTTCTTAATATTAGATTCATGTTATGTAATTTTGGCAGGCATACCACAAAAGAGATATTGTGCCTTTCTCAGTACAAAATATTAAGGAGTATACAACGCCAGTAGGTCCCATTACTGGGATTACTGCCCTTGATCTCTTAGTCACTTATTCCAGATTTCTCCTTTGTAAAGTTACTTTTTTCCCCTTTGCTAGACTGTAAAATATCATACTTTTACCCACTCATTCTAGCATTTAGTGATGATTTTTGGCTGAGTCAGATATTGCTATGGGGTTACAAGATGGTGATTTTATAATTATCATTCCTTCTACTTTCTCTTCTACCCTTTTAAGTTATTTATTTGCTCATTTCTTATACCAGTATAGAATAATGGAATCTTATTTTGTTTGATAGGTTATAAGCCATTCCTATCATTATTTTGTTGCTCAAATTATGAAAATACTAGTGGCTCAGTGCACGAAATTTGTGCACTTGGGAGGGGGTGGCGTTCCCTCAGCCTGGCCTGTGCCTTCTCACCATCCAGAAGCCCTGGGGAGATGTCTGACTGATGGTTTAGTGTGCCTAAGCCATCAGCCAGACATCCTTAGCATTGCTATGGGAGCGGGAGAGATTCCCACCACTACTGCTGTGCTCTCCAGCCATGAGCCTGGCTTCTGGCTGAGCAGCACTCTCCCTATGGGAGCACACTGACCACCAGGGGGCAGCTCCTGCACTGAGTGTCTGCCCCCTGGTGGTCAGTGTGCATCACTGACCAGTCATTCCACCATTTGGTCACTGACATATTAGCCTTTTATTATGTAGGATACACTGTAGATGAGGCTCCCTAGAATGATAAGAAATGCAAAAAATTCACTGTTAACTCATTCTCAAGTTGCCCCCACTTCAAATCACCTTGTGCTGCCCCTTGGGAACCTCAGGGCTTGATACTTTTCCTCTCTGAATTTCATTTCATTTCTTTCTCTTTTTTTTTATAGTATGACCTTTTAAAAAATATTTTACTGATTTTTTTACAGAAAGGAAGGGAGAGGGATAGAGAGTTAGAAACATTGATGAGAGAGAAACATCTATCAGCTGCCTCCTGCACACCCCCTACTGGGGATGTGCCCACAACCAAGGTACATGCCGTTGACTGGAATCGAACTCAGGACCCTTCAGTCCACAGGCTGATGCTCTATCCACTGAGCCAAACTGGTCATGGCTCTGAACTTCATTTCTGAATAAATACACATATACCATGGGAATTGTAAACTCTTCTCCACCTACCTCCCTGGGTTGACATGGGGAGGTTCTGAGTAATAAACCTAGAAATGTTTCAGCATGTAAGTGATGTCTAAAAGGGAAAGGATTTTTATTTTTAAGCTCATGGGTACCCTCACAGGTAGCAGGTGCTGATTAGGGGAGGAAGGCATGTTTGTTTCCTGGGACTGTAGCTATGGAAGCTTTGCAGAGGGTTCCGAAGGCCTGGGAGAGGCGGGCTCTGTCCAGCAGCCCAGTAGCGGTAGTCGTCCCTGGAGGCATTGGAGAGGGGCAAGGTATTCGGGGGAGGTGTGCTAAGGGGGCAGTGAGGCCAAAGGGGGAGTAACTGTCAAACCTTCCTGCTTAGCACCAATCTTTAAATTGTACGTGGCTGTTTCTTGGCTGTACCTGCCCAGGGTGGAGTTCCAATCTCATGGAGCCGGGTGGGGCTGGATCAGGGAAGAGCCAGGTGGGCTAGGAAGGCAGGTTTAGCTGTGCCCCCAGTGAAGTTCAGCATGCTTCCGCTGTGGAGATGGCTCTGCTCCTGTGGTGGGGGAGGGGAGGGGTAAGGGAAGGGTCTGACCCTGGGGGGCTGCTCAGGTCTGCCTCCAATGGGGTCTGGAGTTATAGGGAAGAGAGGCATGTCTGGCCCCAGGGGAGGGGGCCCAGCAGTGGCAGGCTATGGGCACCGGATGCCTTGGGGGTGCTGACAGGTAGTTACCAGTGTGCTGTTGTTGTAGGAGCCCCTGGCAGGGGTGGCAGGGGAAGAGATCAGGATTTGGAAGAGCAGGCTGCAGCTACCCCCGAGGCTGGATCTTCTCCCTATCCAGTCAGCCTCCCTGTCCCTCAGAGGGTGTGAGGGCTGGAGTAGGGAATCCATCCATCCCCTCGGGATGCGGGGCTGGGGTAGGGTGTCTGTGCAGGGGGATTAGAAGAGATCCCTGTAGCTGCTTCTTTCTTCTTTGCAAACTGGGCTCCTGTTAGGCACTCTCCTCAGACCCCCAGGAAGTTGGCTCCGGCCTCACCCCTGCTGTACACACACAGCCTCCTGTTGGTCTGTCAGTATGCAAATTGGTCATTACTGGAACACTGTAATGGATAATTAGCATATTACCTCTTTATATGTATAGATGTATTTCATATAATATAGTTCCATAATTATAGTTAAATTGCAAATTTAGAATTTTTTCCTTCTTGAGCTTTATGCTGATGTATTTTTTATGGTATTATATATCCCTACAGGAGTGAGCTCACTTATTAATCTCTTGAGTTCAGCACAAGACGAAGACCAGCCAAAACTGAACATTCTGTTGTGTGAAGCTGTTGTTGCTGTTTACTTAAGTTTATTGATACATGCTCTTGCCACCAATTCCTCCAATGAATTGTTTAGACTTGCAGCCCACCCGTTAAATAATCGAATGTGGGCTGCTGTTTTTGGAGGGGGTGTGAGACTTATTGTGAAGCCTCAAAGACAATCAGAAAGTATTTCAGGTAAGATAAATGTATATAAATATAAATAATTACCATTGTTAAAGTAAAAGATTTTTTAGCACTTTAAGAATTCTGTTTTGAAAATTAGTGATTGTTGAAGTGTAACCACTCTTGTTATGATAGTAAATAACTAAACTCATGTTAGAATAAGAAATATACAATGATCAATTTTGGATACAAGGGCAAATTTAAGGATGATAAAAAAGAAGTAGAGGAAAGGTAAAGGTAAGTGAGGAGACAATGTTAAGGAATGAAGCCATGGGAAAAAAGATAGTTTTTAATTAGAGAAAGGATATTTAATACATATTTCTTTAATTTTCTCCCTCTCTGTGATCTATTGGAAGTCAGCCCTCAACACAAGGGTTTGTCTCACTCTCCCGGCCTCGCTTTCCTTCCCCAGTGGGAGAGGAGGAAGCAGGGACAGACGCCCTCCCTCTGTGGAGACCGAGGGAAGGAAAAGGAAGAGGGAAATGGCAGCGTTGGCATCATTTCACCTTCCTTTCACTCTAGGCCTGGTGACCATTGCCTGCTCTCCGAGAACCCTGCTGAGGCCTTGGGGGACGGGGGCCCAGGCTGGGACAGGGAAAACAGGAGTGGATCGCAGGGGTGGGGAAGGGAACAGGATGCGGGCCCCTTTCTGAGGGCCGGCTCCCTCCTTTTTTTTTCTTTTTTTCCCAAAAAGAAAAAAGAAAGAAAGAAAAAAAAATTTTCACCCAGATCAATATAGCAAAGTGGTTAGAGCATCAGCCCTCCACCTAACGGTCTTGGGTTTGATTCCCAGTCAAGGACACATACTTGGGTTATGAGTTCCACTCATTCACCTGGTTTATTTATTCAGTGTGTGTGTGTGTGTGTGTGTGTGTGTGTGTGTGTGTGTGGTGTTTCCTCATGGACTAGAATATATTTTTCATCTCACTTTTTAAAATGGCAGGATATAGTGAGATGTAGACTAATGCCATGGAAAAGGTTTCCATCTTGGTGCCAAAACATAGAAATCATCTTAATCAATCTTTAGAAATGGTCATATTACAGATGAGCAATCAGTGGCAGTTTAAATGCTACAGGTTCTATCCTGTGTCCTTAGTGCCCAAGGTAGATTTAAATAAATAGGTTGCTCTGTAAGTCAAGGTAAGGGAGGAGATCTCACCCATTCCAATTGCTTCTACTCCATTATATGTAGGTGACTCTTAATCTTTATCTTTCTACCTAGTTGTAGTCTACCTTAAAGTTTTTCCCCAAAATGATTTCTATTATTTTTTATGGTAATTCATTCATCACCAAGTTATCCACACTTAAAACCTCTAACTATGCATTCATATTTACATCCACTTAACACCTACTATCTGCCAGGCAGTGTTCAAGATTCTGGAGGTATGGAGTGAACAAAACAGACAATTCCCTTACCTTCATGAAGCTTACGTCTAGTGAAGGTAAAATTAACAAATGTCTCGGTCTGATAAGAACTCTAATAAAAATAAAGCAGAGTAAGTGGAGAGTGATGAGGGGGTGAGGATGAGGACAGTTTATTTAGGGTAGTCAGAAGGCACATTTCTGATTAGGTAGCATTTGAGCAGTCTTAAGGAATAGTTCCTCTGAGTATGCATGGTATTTAGGGAAGTCAGTGATCACACTATGCTGAGCATTCTAGGCAGATGGAATAGTGAGTGCAAAGTTCATGCGATAGGACTGGGTTTGGCCTTTTCTAGGAACTACAAAGAAAGCCAGAATGGCTGTCCTGGGGTGAGGGTGGAGGAGTGTTTAGAGATAAAGTAAGGTCAGTAGCTGGGGGCAAGGTCATTTAGGGTTTCATGTATCATTTAGTTGTTTTACTAAAGAAAGATAGGAAACTACTAGAGGTTTTTAAGCATATGAGTGACATAATCTACTTAGGTTTTCAGAAGATCTGTTCTAGATGCTATGTGAATAGACTATGCAACAAGAATAAAAGTAGGGAGCCTGCGTGGGAGGCTATTGTTTAGTCCACTTAAAAGATAATAGTGGCCCTGCTGGTATTGTTAAGTGGTGAGAGCTTTTGGCCTGTGCACTCTATTCCCAGTCAAGGGCACATACCTGGGTTGCAGGTTCAATCTCTGACTCCAGTCAAGGCATGTGCAGGAAGTAACCAATTGATGGTCCCCCACCCCCACCCTTCTTCCTTCTCTCACTTCCTCCCTATCTCCTCCCCTCCTCCCTCCTTTCCACTCTCTAAAAATCAATGGAAAAAATATTCTTGGGTGAGGATTAAAAAAAGAGAGACAAAAAAAAAAAAAACACCAAAAAAAAACACAACAACAAAACAAAACCAGGTAATAGTGAGTTACCATCAAGAATGAATGGATTTTATCATTTTACAATACATGTATATTATTAGGTCGCCTAAGGAGGAATGCACAAGGCCAGAGTGGTGAGGGATTATGAATTTATTCGATCATCCCACACCAATGGCTGAACCTTGATGGCGCCAGCACCCAGTGAGGGGAGTCTGTGGCTTTTAAAGGACTTTCAGCGGGATTTTTAGGCAGAGACTTACTTATGCATACCTGGAGGGAAAATAATGGAGTATGGTCACTGCAAGTGAAATGTTGTCTTCAGCAAAGGAAAGATCCATAGTGAAATGTCCTGAAAAGCCAGTTCCGGGGGGGAAGGGTATCAACTTAGTTGCTCCATCAAACCTAACATATATCAGACAGACCATCATGCTGTACACCTTAAACTTACACAGTGATGCATGTCAATTATTTCTCAGTAAAACTGGAAAAAAGACTGGCATTACAAGTGTTGGCAAGGATGTTTAGCAACTGGAACTTTTATGTGATATTTGTGGGAATGTAAATATGCAACCACTTTGGAAAACAGAGTTTTTTAAAATAAATCTTTATGCAGCTTTATTTATAATAGCTTCAAACTGGAATTAATCCTACTGTCAGTCATCAAATGAGAGGATTTAAAAAAAAATGGGTAAACTATGGTATACACATATCATGGAGTATTACTCAGCCATAAAAAAAAATCAAGTGCAATTATGAATATATGCTATAACAGCATGAACTTCAAAAACATGCTAAGTGGAAGAAGCCAGACATAGAAGTTATACATTGTAGATTCCTTTTATATGAAATATCCAAGTAGGTAATCCGTAGAGACAGAAGCAGATTAGTGGTTACCATGGACTAGAGAGAGGGAGGAATGGAGAGTGATTGCTTAATGGGTATGTGGTTTTCATTTGGGGTGATGAGAACACTTTGAAATGCGATAGAGGTGGTGGTTGCATAACAATGTGAAAGTACTAAATGCCACTGAATTATTCATTTTTAAATGGTTTTATGTAAATTCTACCTCATTTAGAAAAAAGTTAAAGAGGGGTTAGCATAAGTCATATTCTGAATATAATGTAGAGTTACTGCTGGTTGTTAATGAATTGTGTGCGGTGTGAGAGGAGGAGGAGTTGATATAGAATTGTCATTTTTTTTGGTGGGGAGATTTAGGAGTGGAGTGGGTTGACTTTTACTTTCTGTATCTTCTGTATCCAATGACTCCCTGATCCTTTTGATATCTCATGTATATGTTCCTTGTATCTAATACTTGTTCTCAGTGTTTACTACCCGCAGTATTAATTTAGGCCCTTCTTATGTCATCTTGGTCCATATTTCGTTCTAATTGATCAAGGAAACCACATCTCACTGTATGACTAGCTCGAGGCGTTTTTTATGAGAATGACCTATATAGGATAAGCTTCCAGGCTCATATCCACAAGCTAGTCCTGTCCTGACTGTTGCCCTTTCTGATGCTTGTCTGGCAAAAGTAGTTTACTCAAACCTGTCATTTGTTTCGCTAGTCCCTTTCTCTTTTCCCAATGCTTTACATTCTACACATTCAGTGACTTTCTTGGACAGCAGTGCCAGAAATGACCACTCAAACACTTTCTTTATTACTATTGAATATGTCATTTATTTAGTACCTTGTACCTAGAATTATTTTAATCCTTATTCTATACAGCACATAGGCTGTTCCATGGCAAGATATTCTTTATAAAAATATATATTTCACTGATTTTTTACAGAGTTAGGAAGAGGGATAGAGAGTGAAAAACATCGATCAGCTGTCTCCTGCACACCCCCTACTGGGGATGTATCCGCAACCAAGGTACATGCCCTTGACCAGAATCGAACCTGGGACCCTTCAGTCCACAGACCAAGGCTCTATCCACTGAGTCAAACCAGTTCGGGCCAAGATATTTATGCTCTGTCCTCATCTCTGCCATGATGGCTAGAACAGTGATGGCTGGAACTAGAAGACTTTAGGAGCACTAAACTCTTTAGATGCAAGGATGTAATTTAGTCTGAATCAAAAAATGGCAAAAGTGGGATGAAAAGAAAGGTTAACTTTACTGGAAAATAAATGCTTACTTTTTTCCTTTTTTTATTTAGCACCTTCTGTTCCATCTGAAGACATAGATAAACACCGGAGGAGATTTAACATGCGAATGCTGGTCCCTGGAAGGCCTGTAAAAGATGCTACTCCACCACCGGTGCCTGCAGAAAGACCATCTTACAAAGAAAAATTTATTCCTCCTGAACTTAGTATGTGGGATTATTTTGTTGCGAAGGTAAGGGACATGAGGAATGCAGGATTTGAGTGAGTGTGTTTTGTGAACTCTTGTCAATGCTTCACATAGGACTGAATCCCCATAGCATAGACGTAATCTCTCATGTCCAGAAACTGTATATTCATTCACTGAGCATCAGATATGTGAGAACTAGATATGGATGAGACAAACTATATGGAGTTTAGGTATAAATCCAAAGTCAATTTATTAACATGTAGTCAGCATCATCATGTGCCTGGAATACTTTTAGGTTCCCTTCATCTGATTATCATTGTTTCTCTAGTGAGCATAGAACCAGAGCAGGAGATGTTTAGGGGTTTTATTGTTACCAGTCCAAAGAGCAAAACTCAAAATGTCAAAGTTTAGAGGAAGAAAAGGTTTATTGATCAAGAAGTTGCCGATCCAAATGAGAAAATATTTTGTACAGAATAAAAATGAAAAGCAATGTACCAAATTTTATGGAATGCAAATAAAGCAGTGGTTACAGGGAAATTTATAGTCTTGAATTCTTATATTAGAAAAAAAAGATTAAAATCAGATATCAAAAGACTTTCCATAAGCTAGAAATATTAAAGAAAACCTAAAATAAAAGATAAAAAATATTACATATATATGCAGAAATAAAATAGGAAACAATAATTTATCATGACAAAAAGCAGATTGGGGGTTTCCTGAAGCTGGGGTTGAGTTGGAAAATTGAGAAAGAGCAATAGGAATCTTTGGGAATAAAGAAAATATTCTATATTTTGACTAAGGTAATGGTTATATAAGTGTATATGTTTGTTAAAAAATCAATTAATTGTGTAAAATAGATAATTTTTATTCTATACATGCTATAATAAAGATTTTAGAAAATTGAACAGTGATACTATTTGAATATTTAATAGTTATGATTTATGTAAAATAAGATTATAATTATTTTAAAAACAAAAAATCCTTATTCAGTAGAAGAAAAAAAAAGAAGGTGCTAACCTCAAATCCTTCTTAAGAAAGTACAGAGTTCAGATTTCTTTTATGTCAAGGGAAGGGAAAATGGGAGGGGCTATTTTTGTAAAATCTCAAGCCTCAAGCAGAATTTCTCTAATGATTAGCTAGCTTGTCTAAAGCAGGAGCTATTAGCCCCATGACCCTGGGACAGCAGGCTCAAACAAGATGGAGACAGAAAGACTGCGCATTTCACTTATTACATTAGCAGGCCATGGTGTGGCCCTATGACACCAAGCAGAGGAAATGTCTCAGGGGCTCAGAATCCTTATGGGGACTAGATCCATTATAGTCCCATTAGTATCATGTTGGGTGCATTACTTGCTCTTTAGCACTTGGCTTTTACGAGCTCATCACCCTCTATTAATATTTCCCTCTTTATATATGTTAACACTGTTGTCACCTTGCTGTAAGTGCGCAAGAGGGAATACATCCCCTGTCTTGCCACTTCCCAGTGTTAAGTTAGAACAAAGATAACTCAATTATATGTTTTAAAATAATTTTACCTTTTATTTCAGCCATTTCTCCCTTTGTCTGATAGTGGTGTTATATATGATTCTGATGAAAGCATTCATAGTGAAGAAGAAGATGATGATGATGATGAATTTTTTTCAGGCACACGAATACAGGAGCACCAAGACCCAAATTCCTATAGGTAAATTGCCTTTTCTTTTATAGGAAATCCTTATAATACTAATTTTAAGTAACATTTTCATGAACTTACACAAGAAATGATTTATGTTTTTAGGTAAAGAGTTCTGTACCTTTGAAGTAAATTTCCAGACAGTACAGTATTTCTTTCATATCCATTTTTAAATAGCAGCTTATACAGAGCACAAGCACAAACATTTTTAGTGAGGGAAAAGTACGTAATTTATTGATGTGCTATTAGATTGATATGACTCTGGTAATTTCCAGATATTGCAAGTGTAATATAAGGATAATACAATTGAGGATAATTTTCTTTTGTCCCCCTTGAACAGCTGGATTCTTCTGCATTTGGCAATGGTTAAGCTAATACTTCACAATGTCAAGAATTTTTTTCCCTTTGCTGGATTGGAATTCTCTGGTAAGTCTGGAATTTGAAAATTAATGTTCATAAATATAACAAATTACCATCTTTAGAAATCCATATGAAAGGGCATTTGGTGCTAAAAAAAATGCTACATTGAATTTTTAAGAGGTCTTGTTTATTTTACACTCCAGTCTATCGTTTTAAATACATAGCAAGAATTGCTATCTTCCTTTGAAATATAAAGCGAGAAACTAGACATTCCTTGGTTCATTCTAGGGAGGTGGCTTTTGCTTTGTTGAAAATATTAAAAATCCAAATGATACCCTGTCCAGTGGTCAGCAAACTGCGACTCTCGAGCCACATGTGGCTCTTTGGCCCCTTGAATGTGGCTCTTCCACAAAATGCCTCAGCCTGGGCGAGTCTATTTTGAAGAAGTGGCATTAGAAGAAGTTTAATGTTAAAAAATTTGGCTCTCAAAAGAAATTTCAATCCTTGTACTGTTGATATTTGATTGTTGACTAATGAGTTGCTGACCACTGCCCTGGCCAGTGTGGCTCAGTTGGTTGAGCATCAGTCATCCTGTGTACCAAAAAGTCACTGGTTCGATTTTGGGTCAGGGCACATACCTAGGTTGTAGACTTGATCCCCAGTAGGGAGTGTGCAGGAGGCAGCCAATTGATGTTTCGCTCTCACTTTGAAGTTTCTCTCTCTATTCCCTCTCCCTTCCTCTCTCTCAAAAAAAGAAAAAAATCTTTTTGAGAAATCTAAATGCTATTAGATTAACATTTTTAGCGTTATTTGTATTAGTGTATTCAGAAGTTTTGCCTGTAAATTCAGGTTTGATAAATATGTGGATGATGACCAACATTTTTTATCAAAATGAAATGACATATTCTATCACTTTGTAGAGTTGCCTGTAACATCACCTTTAGGTATTGCTGTGATTAAAAACTTGGAGAATTGGGAACACATCTTGCAAGAGAAAATGGATCAATTTGAAGGTCCACCCCCTAACTATATCAACACATATCCAACTGACCTATCAGCAGGAGCTGGACCAGCTATTCTTCGAAATAAAGCAATGCTAGATCCTGAAAATACTCCATTCAAGTAAGAATGCTTTCTATATGTCTTCCTGGAAGATAGCTTGGAAAAATATGCCAATAGCCTCAAAACATTCATAACTTTGAACCTGCAATTCTATTTGTAGCAATATATACTAAAGAAACATAAGAAATCTTATTAGAAGATTATTTTTCCCAAAATTACCTATAATTCAGTAAGCATCCTATCTAATAAAGAGGGAATATGCTAATTGACCATCACTCCATCACAAAGATGGCTGCATCCACAGCTGAAGCCAAGTTCCCATAAGGAGCCTTAACAAGCAATCAGTCAGGCACCTGAGGCTACACACCCCCCTGCCCCTCCCACACTCCCCCTCCCATAGGGCTTAACAGTGGACCTCAGGCTGCATCCCCCACCTGGCAGGGTTTGACAGGAAACCTGAGACTGCACCTCCCCTTCCCTCACACCCCCCGCCCCGGCATCAGACTGGAGGACGCCCTCTACTACCCTAGCACCAGGCCAGAGGACCTGAGGCCATGCCCCCCACCCAGTGGGGCTTGACGGGAACCTCAAGGTGCTCTTCCCATCCTGGTGCTGGGCTAGAGGACCTCAGGCTGCTCACTTTGCCCCAGCGCCAGGCTGGGGTGACCTCAGGCTACGCCCCCACCCTGGCACCAGGCAGGGAACCTCAGACTGCACCCTCTGCCTGGTGGGGCTTGATGGGACCTCAGGCCCTGCTCCCCACCTAGCGGGGCTTGACAGGGGACCTGAAGGTGCTTCCCCAGTGCTAGGTCAGGGGAACTCAGGCTGTGCCCCCTGCTCAGCGGGTCTTGATGGGGAACCTGAGGCTGCACCCCCTTGCCGGTGGGGCTTGATGGGGGACCTGAGGCTGTGCCCCCATGCCTGGCAGAGCTTGACAGGGGACCTCAGGCCATGCCCTCCACCCAGTGGGACTTGACAAGGGATTCAGGCCATGTCCCTGACCTGGCGGGGCTTGACGGGGGACCTCAAGGCATGCTACCTGCCCTGGTCTGGGCTGGGGACCTCAGGCTATGTCTCTTGCCCGGCAGGACTTGACAAGGGTGGGACTGGCCAGGTCTGGATCTGCCCAATGGGCCCAAAGCGAGTCTGGGTCTCACGCAATTTTGAGGTGCATGTGGGTGGGCGGGGACTTGACTCTGGGTCCATGGTGCACCCCAGACTCTGACAGGAGGAAGGTTTTCATATACATTTCATTAATTTTCTTTCATCTCTGACACTTCTATTATAGAGAAAGGGCAAATAGCAATATTGAATTATTTCCTCCTATTAATCTTCTTTTATAAGTACTGAGAGCTAACCGATTGTGCCACTGGAGCTCCTAATCCCCTTTTAATGTGCATGAATTTTGTGCACCATGCCACTAGTTACTTTTTTATTCAGGGGAAAACCTTTATTATTATTTTTGTTATTTTAAGAACTCTTACAGAAATTCTTTGAGGTAATCCACATATGGAAACATGATGCTACTGTACTGACCTTTTGTCAGTAATTTAATAGTAAGCATATTGTTCTTCATAGATGCTGTGATCAGTGAAATGTTCATCTGGGTCCCTATCCTAAATGGCATGCATTTTCTCTTGAAGTATGTGTCACTGATTAAGAGCATTGCCCATAAGCTTAAAGAACAGGGCTTTTTAGCTTGTTAGGAGGTTAGAAATGAAATTTATGACTGTCTTTATTGGTGATATGCTTCTAACCAACAGAACCAACCTAATGTATAATTTTAAAAGACTAGGAGATTCATTTGACACTCAGATCAATCTGTTCATTCAGAGAACCTGTAATTAGGTAATTAACTGCTAGATTTTTAGAAAAATTAAAAATGAAATTAAAATTTTGTTAAGTTTAATGCTGTAACTTCTTTGCTATAGATAATCGAAGTTTTTAAAAAAGTACCTGTAAATGTGAAACACATCTTCTGTAGACTGAAAGAGTGATATGTTGATTGTTTTACTAGATCCCGGGATTCCTCTGCACTTCCAGTCAAACGACTTTGGCATTTCCTTGTTAAACAAGAAGTCCTTCAAGAGACATTTATTAGATATATTTTCACTAAGAAAAGAAAGCAGAGTGAGGTATTTTGAAAAAAATATTTTTTTCTGTTGTAATTTTTGTTTTGTTTTCTTTAATATTTCTAATGGAGTGAGTGCTTGATTTGAGATTTATTTTTTGGTTGGAAATTACTATCTTTCATACATCATGGGTAATAGTTTACCAAACTACAATAAATTATATTAAGGTTAAAAACTTACAATTTTCATTTCATAGCAATGAAACAGCATAGGTCTCTTGATAAATCATGTATACTCAAGTGAAATTTGGTACTTTTTAAATAGTATTTGCCATGGGGCTTTTCCATTTGATAAAAATTTTGATGGATGGTTTAGAGAACTTAATATATAAATTAGTGTGCTCTGTATTATGATTCTCTGAATATCATTTAATTGAAAATACAACGTAGTCCTTTTAAAGCATTTTATTTACTTAGCATTAAATAAATGAACACGATAAATTTTAGAAGCAACAAATTCAGAGAATAAATTACAGAAATAACAAATTCAAAATGAAGGAAGATGGCTTTTACAATGTTGGGCAGAGGAGACTTTCTACATTGCATGGTTAACCTAAATGTAAATTAGTAATGTGACACCATTCAGGATTTAAGAAGACCCAGGAGTTTGGGAGACTGGCACTGTGAAACTTAAAATGATCTCTTTCTTATATAAGGAGGAGTCCATATATCTTTTATATGAGCATTTCAGTTTATGTGGCCATTTAATGATGTAATGGGCAGTTTGGATTGTGTTCTCAGGATAGAGTGTCAGATATGATTAAAGATTTGGCAAACAATTTATAAGAAAAGAAGATGAATTATATTTCACTTAGGAAAGTGAAAACCGAGAGGGACAGTCCCAAGGTAAATTAGAAAATTGCTTCTCAGTTTTCCCCAGACCTAGGGCAGCATAACCTACCCACTTACCTAGATGGTACTGGTGGTCAGCCCTTGTGAAGTCTTTTATTTCTCTATGGATTTAAAATGCATCTACTTAAATAGGAATTGGGGGATTGAACTACAGAGATTCTTTTAAGTCTTTTTCGATAAACAATAAACCCTAATGGTATTGAAATTATTGATATAGGATTTGTTAGGGGAATTAGAGCCAAATTCATTTCCTCTTTTATTTAGTCCACTGTTTACACCATGTTCTATAGTAATGCTGAGTCCAAATGCCATAAAAATAAGATACAGAAATCTAAGAAATAGATTTAAAGAAATAGATACTTGTTTAACTAGGGGTTTCTTATTCACAGAAAACTAGTTCATTGAAGGATCTGTTTTCTGTGTATTTAGTTCTTCAAGTTACTAGATATAATGACTTATTGAATATAATGCTTTAATTATTCAAAAGGTTTGTAGCAGTTTGATTGGGTTGGTTTGTCAGAGCCTCAGATTACTGTGGTAATCTAGGGGTCAAGATTGTTTAGACCCTCAGACTCTTGTCTTACCCTTGCCCTTCAGGTTCTGTTCCTTCCCTCTTCCTTAAATAAGCCTCCCCCCATCCTTTATGCCCTCCTCAGTCTCTGTGCTCTTGGGATCAACAGCCAAATGTGTGTACCTGCTATTTTTGTACCAGCCTAGAGTCTTCTTGGACAGGGAGTAGGACAGAGATAAACAAACATTTCTTAAAATTCTATGTAAGCATTGGTTGGCTTTATGGAAGGGAAGTAGATAACTGAGAGTTTGGATGGGAGAAGAATTTTTATCATGTTCCTTTTTATACCTTTTTGTTTGTTTGTTAATCCTCATCGAAGGTTATTTTCTCCACCAATTTTCAGAGAGAGTAGAAGGGAGGGAGAGAAACACATCGATTGGTTGCCTCTCACATACTCCCTGATGGGCTGGGAATTGAACCTGCAAGAGTACTCTGGGACCCTCAACCCAGGTACGCACCCTTGACTGGAAATCGGGCCGGTAATCCTTCCATGTGCAAGCTGGTGCTCTAACCATTGAACTACCAGCCAGGGCCTCTTTTGTAACTTGAATTTTAAATTGTTGAATAAAATTCTGTCCAGTGCTGTCAAATAGAATTTTATGTGATAATGGAAAGTTGTCTCTTCTGTACAGTAGTCACCAGCTACAAATGGTAATTGAGCAACTAAAATGTGGCTAGTTTGACTGAAGAACTGAGGTTTTCATTGTAGTATTTCATTCAAATTTAAGTAGCCACATATGTTTAATGGCCACTTTATGGAATCTCATAGATCTGCTGAAAAGTTGTTTGCATTAGGGAAAAAATGTTAAAGCTGTTAAGACAAAATATAAACTGGTCACTAAGTTCAGAAATGTGCAGGATTATTAAAACTACCCACCTATTCACCCTGGCCAGTGTGGCTCCATTGGTTGGAGTGTCCCATGCACTGAAAGGTTGTGGGTTCAATCCTGAGTCAGGTAGAAGCCAGTAGTGGTGGTGGTAGAGAGGAAAAGGGAGTGATGGATGTTCTCTCTCACATCCATGTTTCTCTCACTAAAAAAAATCAATGAAAATATGTCCTCAGTTGAAGATTAAAAAACAAACAAACTACCCATCTACTAAGAGAGTTTTATCTTTTTAAATCATTAAGTAGGATTTTGTAATCAATAAATTTGGTAAATTTAGTGGTTTAATAAAACTGGCAAACTAATCCTAAAAGTGCTAACATGCTGGCTAATTAAAAAAAGACATAACAAAATTTTTCTGAGAAATACTGAAATTTTAGACTAATTTACATGGAAGTTTTACTCATTGGCTATAGTAAGAATATTTCACAAAACAGGTGTTGGTGAAATTGATCAATGTGACAGACTCAGCTACGTGGTACAGGCAAATAGGTTGCTCTGCAGTTTGACCCCGGCACACGTTTCCTCCTTCACTGTCAGGTGCAGCAGCCCCAGGGCAGCCGCTAATGGCAGGGGCAGAGAATTTGGCCCTTTTGGCTTTAAGTGAAACAGCCATTTTAGGAGTGCATTGCTCTGATCAAACCTTCAGAGATCTCCACAACAGAGCAGAAGTATTAATTACTTCTAACTGTAGCCATTTCTAATGACCCTGTCATCAAGCAGAAGCAAGTATTTTGTGTGATTCCAGTGCCTCATTTTATGAAACATTTACTTCGAGGAGAAAAGTCCTTGATTAAGTAAATGGTTGATGTGAATTCTAATACCTGTCTCTTCATGGATATATTCCTTATAAGTGAGAGTAAAATAATTATCACTACTTTCTGTGTTTAGAAGTTTTAACTTGAATTTGAAAGTAAGTCCTATAGGATAGGAATCTAGGTATTATAGAATGCATCTGTTTGTACAAGTAGGTTTTATTTTTAGAGATTATAGTTTAAGTTAGAACTTTAAGTTATATAACTGATATACAAATAACTAGTTTTTAATTTGAAATAGTTTTTATATATGTAACAGTTACATTATACTTTAATTTTGCCTGGTTTGCTTTGTGTTGTGTTTATCTGATAACATCTCATTTTACTCGGTTTAATTTCTTTCATGACTTTTTGCTTTGAAAAGGAAACCTTGCATATTCATTTTTACCATCTTTAAGTGATGGAGTAACCATTTCAGTTTGAAATTTTTCATTCTCTTTATAATTTTGTTTCATGCATGGCTTTGTGTTTGTGACGGTGTGGTGTTATTTAGTCTGTAGAAGAACATGTGGAGCATGTCAAACAAAACTCCGTAGCAGAAGATTGCCACAGCAAGGTAGTATCCCAAGCTCTTGTATTTAGCTCCTTCTTTCAAGTGCAAGAAACTAATGCCTGATCTCTAATACTAACTATGGCCTGCCCAGTTGGTCAGAGTACTCATTGCACACCTCAGTGACACATGGTAGGAAAAGCTGCACTATGTCTGGCTCTCCCTGCTGCTGGTTCTTCTTTTTTCTGCTTTCTGTTCTACCTCTACTTAGGTCACTTTTTCCAGTCTGTTCTTAAACATGATAGTCTGTCTTCTTTTTATATGTTATTATTGATTTCAGAGAGAGAAAGGCAGAGGGAGAGAAATAGAAATATCAATGATATGAGAATCATTGATTGGCTGCTTCATGCACATCCCCTGCTGGGGTTCAAGCCCACAACCTAGGCGTATGTTCTGAGTGAGAAATGAACCATGACCTCCTGGTTCTTGGGTCAGTCCTCAACCACTGAGCCACACCAGCTGGCTCTATCTACTTGATTCTGCCTCTTCTTTCCTTTCTGTCACCTTTGACCCTAAACCACTGCACCTTCCTCTCATCAATTTCCTTCATTCCTTTCTATTTTTCTTTCCAACTTCTTGATTCTGTCTCACCACCTTTATTTAACATTTCATTTCTTATGTGAGTTTGTCTTTGTCTTTTTTCCTTCATTTGTGCCTCTTAAGTATACACATTCTTATTACAGTATCTTTGCACTCTTTTGGAAGAGGTAAGAGAGACATGTTACTGCCGTAAATACTAGTGAAAATTATGCTGTCTTTTATGACAGTTAATCAGTATCCTCTAATCAGAATGGAAATATTTGTAATTGAATGATTACAGGGCATCAGTGAGTTTAAGCTAATTCCAAAGCTAATTTTCAACACTAAAATTACTAGTCCCTTTTTACTTACTGCTGCTGCTGCATTTTCTCCTTATCTTTTTTTTAATGTTATGGGAAGTGCAGATCTCTACACAGAGCTGTGCTGCAACAACTATAATTGCCAACAAATGTTTTGCAGGTTGAAGCTGATCTGGGATATCCAGGTGGAAAGGCAAAAATCATTCATAAGGAATCAGACATGATTATGGCATTTTCTATTAACAAGGTAAAAGCTTTAGTCATTATAAAGAATGTTGTTCTTTTTAGCGAAATTGACTGAATTATTGATTCTGCCTTTATTTTACAGGCAAACTATAATGAAATTGTTTTGGCTTCAACACATGATGTACAAGAACTCGATGTTACTTCTCTACTAGCATGTCAGTCATACATGTGGATTGGAGAAGAATATGACAGAGAATCCAAAAGGTTGGATTGTGTTACGTAGTCAATTTTAAATATAGTTTTCTTCAAAAAGTTAAATTGTTTTGCATATGATTTGAATTATCTAGAAAAGTATATTTTTATCTACCTTCATTTGGAGACAAACATAAGCAAATTACTCATACTTGTCCCATTAGATCCTGAAGTATTCATTGAGTCAGATAATAATCCCCAACACCAAAGTCTAATGTTTACAAGTGCTACTTTGACATTTAACCCCAAAGAAATGCCAGGAATTACACAATATTCAGTAAATTCAGCTGATCTGGATAATTAAAGCAACAGGCCCTATACACAAATGTATTCATAGATTGATGAAGCATATTCACTGAGTAATTTCCAGTGTTTCTTTCTCATCTCCTTATAAGCATACCTTTTTTACAGATAAAAATGTGGACATTGCACCAAACGTTTTATAACACTTTCCCTTTTTGGGATTTCTTCTCTACATTTGCCCTCCCTCTTGCTTTTTTCCAGACTTTTAAAAATTTTATATGCTTGGAAATGGTGCCATGATAACCTTTTTCCTGTTCTGTTGAGTTTTCTATTTTGTCAATATATAACTAGATTTCAATATCACACTTCAGTGTAGATATAACCATATAATGTGAGATAATCCATCATAAAAATTACTTTAAAGATTTCTTAAGAGTAGGATACTAATTATCATATAAAAATTTAAACTCAAATTTCTTTAAAATGTATGAATTTGATACATGGGATTACTGTACTTGAAGAGAACATATACAGTGGTACCTCGAGATACGAGTGCCCTAACATACGAGATTTTTGAGATACGAGCCATCGAGCAAGCGATTTTTGCTTTGAAATACCAGCAACATTTGAGATAGGAGCAATCGCGCGCAGATCAGCCGGCTGCACACGACCCACCAGTTTACCAAGACTCGAGCGTCTCATAGTTTCCCACGCCTCAAGGTTACCAAAAGAATTAAACTCATATCTCGAGGTACCACTGTACTCTTTTTCTATAAAAGAAAAATCTCTATTAAATATTACAAAATAAACATTTGTTCCAACTTGTGTAATAAGTTTATCATTGAACAACATTTGACTAATTTATATTTGGCTAATGAAAAAGTTAACTGGAAATAAAATTGGTTATGATTAGGACATATACTTAAGTTTTCCTCATGGATATTTATTTTTAAATAAAGTCTGTGCTATGTATACATAAGTTCTTTAATTGGAATGTGTTAAGAGAGAAAGGAATTTTCACAATAACACATTTGTTTTTCACAGTTCAGATGATATTGATTATCGTGGTTCCACTACAACTCTTCATCAATCCAGTACAACAGCCTACTCAGCAAATCAGACGCATCCACTTTCATCTCTGCCCTGGCTGGGCAGTGGACAGACTAGCACTGGAGCTAGTGTGGTATGTCATTTAATATTAGGTGTTGTTTCTGGAGATAGACTCCTTTAAAATAAGTTGAAATCACTTTGACCTAGCAATCATCCAGAAGGTTAGGGCAGTAACCAGTTAAACCATCCTATATAATAAAGAGGTAATATGCAAATTGACCCTCATGCCCTTGCACATGATGGCTAACATCTCATGGTCAAAGATGGCCACCACAAGATGGCTGGCAGGGAAGGATAGTTGTGAGCAATCAGGCCAGAAGGGGGGGCAATTGGGTGGGACCAGGTTAGCAGAGGAGGACAGTTGGGGGCAATTGGGGTTAACCAGGCTTGCGGGGAGGGCAGTTGGCAGCAACCAGGCTGGCAGGGGAGAGCAGTTAGTGGCAACCAGGCCTGCAGGGGAGGACAATTAGGCATTGATCAGCCTGGCAGGGGAGTGGTTAGGGGGTGATCACACTGGCAGGCAGGTGAGCAGTTGGGAACTAGCAGTTCTGGATTGTGAGAAGGATGTCCGTCTGCCAGTTTATCTATGGATCGGGCCTAAACCGGCAGTCAGACATCCACCAAGGGGTTCCAGATTGGAGAGGGTGCAGGCTGGGCTAAGGGACACTCCTTCCCCCCACCTCCCATGCATGAATTTTGTGCACCGGGTCTCTAGTATAATTAAATAATCTAACATACTGTGAGTTTGTGTGTCAGGTGTATGCCTTTTCTCACAACAACCCTAAGTGAGAGGTGCTGTTATTATCCCCCATTATCATTTTATAGATGAGCAAACTGAGAGACACAGACTGAAAAAGCAGAGTCAACAGGAATTCATGTCTACTCTAAGTGTGTGAAAGCACATCAGTAGCATTGCTAGTCACTATAGTTGAAGGAATCCCATTCTCATGTTCTGTGAAGACCCTGGAGATACTCATTGTCTTCAGGGAGGACAACTTGGAGAATTCCTTTTATCATTAGATGAAGTGAATGGTGTCCTTACCATGCACAGGGGTCGGGGCTCTGCCAGGAAGTGTCTTGCTTCCACTGGCTGTTCAGACAAGTGCCCTACATTAGTGGTTCAGAAAATCCACAACAGGGCTTATTTCAGTAATTAGCCAGTTGTAAAGAATAAATGTTATCAGAATCATATCCCTCCTCACTTCTTCCATTATGCACAAAATAAATTTTTATTTTCTTTTAAAGCTTATGAAAAGGAATCTACATAATGTTAAGAGAATGACCTCACACCCTGTCCATCAATACTGTAAGTATTTTATTTATGGTCCAAAGATTATAAACAGCCTCTATCCTTTTGAAATTGTTTTATATAATGGAAAATATTGGACCTCTTTCTTCAGCTTCTTTATTTCTTATCCTTTGCCTTTTCCTCTCGTATTTCAGATCTTACAGGTGCTCAGGATGGCAGTGTACGCATGTTTGAATGGACACGACCTCAGCAACTTGTCTGTTTCCGCCAAGCCGGCAATGCAAGAGTAACCAGACTGTATTTTAATTCTCAAGGCAACAAGGTTAGTTCTTGGGGGATTACTGCTAAACCCATCTGAAAATAATTGTGGATGTTCTTGAGGATATGGTTAGTAAACTACATCTAAAAGCAAATCAGTGACCCTGTATTTAGCTGAGCTTGTAGTTTGTTGGTGTCTCTTTACCCCCTTGTCTCCCAATAACAGCATAAATTCACAAAATTTTGTATGGCTTAGTTATCCTCTTAAAGATAATAAGTATTCTGAGTTGGTAAAGAGCTCTGTTGTGTGTGTTGGTGGTCCTGTAAGCACATTCAAGCACCTGAGAGAAACCTTCCAGTTTCTTACTGAATTGTACTATAGAATATTGGAGGAAAACAGTAAAATAGGTGTAGGAAAGTATTTAAAAGGTAGCAGGCCATGCCTGAGTGGCTCAGTTATTTGGAGCATATCCCTACACCAGAAGGTGGCGGGTTCGATTCCTGGTCAGGGCACACGCCTAAGGTTGTGGGTTTGATCCTCAGTTTGGATGCATATGGGAAGCAACCAGTAGATTTCTCTCTCTCAAATTGATAAACATATCCTCAAGTGAGGATTTTTTAAAAAAGATGATAAGGTCTTTATAGTATTTGGACCTTTTTAGGACCTACAGCAACAGAAACATACATGTGGGCAGAATATTAGTTAAGAGCAGGTTAAGGATCTCTGGTTTCTATGAATGTTCTTACCTGTGAGATGGATGCTAAGAAGCTGTGTTTAATATTTACGCCCTTTTTACAGTGTGGTGTTGCAGATGGAGAAGGTTTTCTGAGTATCTGGCAAGTAAACCAAACTGCAGCGAGTCCTAAACCTTACATGGCAAGTATCACTCAGCATTCCCAAATGTGTAGAGGCCACTTGTTTATGAAGTGTCTGTTTCAGACAGTGAATCTCATGGGCGGATCTGGTTGGAAAGAGACAAGTCTGTCCAGCAACCACAGCCCAGAACTCATCATTGCTCTGGTTTAAGACTGAAATGACCTGAAAAACAAAAACCTTGTTTTTCCCAGCTGAAGGGCAATCATTATATTTAAAAATTTTCACAAGCTTTCCATTTGCACAGTCCTGCACAGGATACATTCTCATTATACTTTTATCCATTTTGAAAATTCTATTTTTAATGATAGAATTTTGTAATGATACTTATGTTAAGAATCAAACAGGTTGCAGGTACAGTCATCCCTTGGTATCTGTGGGGGATTGGTTCCAGGACTTCTGTGGGTACTGGAATGCCTTATGTAAATGGCTTTAGTCTTTGCATAGAACCTACAGACATCCTCCTGTATATTTTAAATTACTTATAATCCCTAATACCATCTAAGTTTTATGTAAATAGTTGTTTTACTATATTGTTTAAGGAATAATCACAAGAAAAAAAAATCTGTACATGTTCAGAACTGATGTAGCCATATCTGGCCTACCTAACTACAGATACACACTAGCAACAGTGTAACTTTTTAAAAAAAACACACACACGTATTTTTGACGTGCAGATATGGAGGGCCAACTGTATTCCAGTTTTCTCCAGAATTTTGTTTAGTAGATTATAAAATAACCAATTCCAATAGGCTGCTTTATTCATGAATCCAAATCATACTACAGCACTTGTTGATACAGACAAGCGTATTTTCACTGGGTGGGGTGAGGTAGGAGGAGAGGTGAAAAATGGTGCTCTTCTATGCAGAACTTCCGCTTCATATATTTTGATTTTATAGTGTCTTGAATCTCCAGGGTTTGAATAGATTCCCACTTTTAAATTTTCCTTTCTAGACTATACACATGTTATATATATGAAATATTTATCTTAAATTGGTATACTGCAGACTGTCATAAAGTCTTTACAGAAATGAAAGTGACCCTGAATCTATCATTTACCTTAAGTCAGATTTATACGATAATAATTTAAAATAAAAAAAGTGTTTTATTTTAAAATACACTGACATCCTTCTTCTGGGTCTCATCTCCAAACTTCTACTCATCCAGCTATCCAACAGAAAAGTTCCGCCTGACTCAGTAAATGGTTTCCACGGTGCTAAATAGCTTTGGGAGGTGTTTGGGACAGCGTTAAACCTCTGGGTTATTTGCTGAATCACTTACTTTTGATCTGGTTTTTATAAGAACTAAACTTCACCAGGAGATGTGGCTAGGAAACAGGTGGTTGTAGGAAGGTAGATGGTTACAAAGTTAACGTGACTTCCTATTGTGGTCTAATACTAGATGGGTATGTAATAAGAGTTTTTCTCCCTGAATGGTTGTTTATTATGATTTATATTTTTAAACTTTATTAAGTATATTTGAGATTATTAGCAATAAAATTGTTTGATTTTTCCCTTACTCAACCAAGCTATTTAATTAAATGAGGTTCATCTACTTGGTACCTTTGCTATGTATTCTGAAAAATATAACTTTGGTACCTTTGCTATATATTCTGAAAAATATAACTTTTAATTCCTTTTTTATTATCCCTTTTCAATTTTTAAAAAATTATTGGGTATTAGTCAAACAATATGCAAATGACTGCTAATTATCTTACTATCACTTATTCTTTATTCTAGACTTTTAAAAAACTGTTCTTAGCTCATGCATATAGTATTATATTAGCAGAACTGTGTTTATACTGTACCAAATTTTACTGGATGTTTAGATAACATCCACTGCGCTTTGTTTTCCGTAGAGTTGGCAGTGCCACAGTAAAGCCACAAGTGACTTTGCATTTATTACCTCTTCAAGTCTAGTTGCCACATCTGGACAATCCAATGACAACAGGTAGGTTGACACAAAAGCAAAAATAAGTTGTTTTTTTTTGGCAGACAGGTATTCTTGGAGGCTTTTTCCACCCTAGGAATACAAAAACTTTCTTTGTTACATAATTCTTAGATTAGTTTTCCTTACCAAGAGAAAAACAAAAATTACTCCTAATTTAGTCCTGCATGTGTAATTATTACATTAAAGCTACCCAGTCATTTCTTTGCATTTTTGTTAGTATTGTCATGTTCTTGATTAAAAAGCATTTGACACTCTGTAGCCATCATTCTCAACACCACCTTTGACCTCACACAGTTTTCATTGACAATGCATGCCTATGAATAACTTCATATCTCTGAGTGGTTCCCCCTGTAGGTATAGGAACATCTCTTCTACTCAGGACATCACGTCCGTTTCCCGGCAGCAGTCCTGGAAAAGGGAGGGACTGGGGGATGAGACTGGGCAGAGGCAGGAGGACCATGGACAGAACTGTGCAGTGTGAAAAAGATAAAATCTCAGCAGAAATACAGCCCAGTCCCAGCCGATACCCTCATTCTTGTTGATAATCACTACTTTATAAATGTAGTGAACAAAAAAAAGATTCAATAAGATATTTGACTTGAAGACAGTTTGCCCCTTGTGATGCCTTAGAACAATTATGCATGATGTAATTTTGTTGTTCTTTGTTTTTTTATAAGAAATGTGTGCCTCTGGGACACTTTGATACCACCTGGAAACAGCCTCATTCATGGTGAGTTAAGGCCTATGGCTTTAATACACTCTGAAGGAATGCTTTACTGGTTTTATTTTACCAGGGGATCTAGTCAGTGTTTTATTACATGGGTTGATGATGGAGAAATATTTAGAAGTTAACTAGAATATCTGGCTATGTTGCCAAGGTAAAGAGGTGTGGGCATAGAAATCCAGCTAGCTTACAGTAGCCTTGAGTTGTATTCTCCTCAGAAAATGTGGCAGGGAGGGCAGTGTTACTAAAATGCTGTGTAAGGAATTAGTTGCACTGTTCATTAAGATCTCATTTCTGTTTAGATCCTTTTAAAGAATTGAACATAACCTAAAAGTCAACCTTACTGTGGGAGCTGGAAATAGGAGCAATACCATTTAAATATTACTTTAAGACAGTATTTTCCAAATTGGTATCCTAATGCTCTCTCTTCCTCATGATGCTGCTGGAAGAATGCTCCAGCCAATAAGTCTGGTTAAAGCTAGGTAGATTTTTATATTTTTAGTTTTATTTTTTATATTTTTATTTTATTTCAGAGAGGAAAGGAGAGGTAGAGACAGAAACATCAGTGATGAGATAGAATTATTGATTGGTTGCCTGCCCCCTACTGGGGATTGAGTCCACAACCCAGGCATGTGCCCTTGACCAGAATTGAACCTGGGACCTTTAATCTGCAGGCTGACTCTCTATCCAATGAGCCAAACCAGCTAGGACTGGATTTTTATTTTTAACAGAAATATTCCTCAGTCTTTTACTATGTTTTTGTGGATTTTGAAAAGTGTAGTTGTTTCCCAATTTTATTTAACATCTTTTCAAGATTTGCCACTTAGTGGTTTGTGTTTTTAATCTTTAAAATGCAAAGAATCCTGGGAAGACTAACTCCCTAACGTGTAGTTGGTCATTTTCAGATTGTGGTACTTGAGTTTCGGCTACTTACCTGAGAAGAACTTTTACCAGGTGTCTATCTGGGCAGGAACTGGGAGAGGATAAATACTTGTCAGTGGTGGCTCTCAGTGATGTGGCAAGTGTGTCATGAGAAGCTTGGTCTCCTCTGCACTTTTGCGTCTATATCCTTCCTGTGAGGCAGCATAACTTAGTTTTTTAGGCTTAAGGTTTAAACTTCTGATGTGTATGCTTTCACATTGAGATTACTGATAAGAATTTTTTTCTGCTATTGCTTGGCATTGTTTTTAACAATTTGATCCTATGATTATACTAGAGGCGCACTGCACAAAATTCGTGCACTCGGGGAGGGGTCTCTCAGTCCAACCTGTGCCCTCTTGCAGTCCGGGGGATGTGCAACTGACGGCTTAGGTCCACTTCCCATGGGGAGCAGGCCTAAGTCAGCAGTGGAACATCCTTAGTGCTATGCTTGCCAGCTGTAAGCTCGGCTTCTGGCTGAGTGGCGCTCCCCCTGTGGGAGCACACTGACCATCAAGGGGCAGCTCCTGCATTGGACATCTGCCCCCTGGTGGTCAGTGCATGTCATAGGGACCAGTCATTCCACTGTTCAGTCAATTTGCATATTAGCCTTTTATTATATAGGATAGAGGCCTGATACATGGGTGGGGACTGGCCAACCTGCCCTGATGGGGTCCCTGATTAGGGTGGAGGTCCCTGCTGGGGGTGGGGCCGGCAGGGGCAAGGGGCCGCCGTCATTCTGGTCATAAAGGTCGTTCCACTGTTTCGGTCACTGGGCTTTTATTATATAGGACGATTACAGAAATTAAAATGTGTCTAATCTCTGTATTAATTTCTATGTTATTTAAATGCACATTTACATGTCAGAATTGCCAAAATAGAAGTTAAGAAAAGGCTCTTGTTTTTCTTCAGGTTTCACATGCCATGAGCACGGTGCCACAGTACTTCAGTATGCACCAAAACATCAGCTCCTGATATCTGGAGGTAGGAAGGGCTGCATCTGCCTTTTTGACATCAGGCAGAGACAGCTCATCCACACATTCCAGGCACACGACTCGGCCATTAAGGCACTGGCGCTGGATCCCTGTGAGGAATATTTTACTACAGGTTCAGCAGAGGGTAACATAAAGGTGAGTTGGTAGCAGAGGTTGGAATGTTCTATATAGTATGTTGTCTTTATCTGTTGTCAAGGCTTCTTGAGAAGTAAACCCTCAAACTCCCACCATGTTCATGCAAATGAGGGCATAAAGGGAAGCTTTGTGGAGATACTGTCTCCTGACACCTTTCATTTAGGTGGTTCTTCCTACATTGTTGTGGTTGGGATAACCAGATAGAGTTCTCTAAGGCATTTTGAATCGAGTATAGGAGTTTAATTAGGGCCTGGATATTTTGGTGACATTAGTTCAGCTCTTCCTCTCTTCCACCTCTGCTCTCAGTTCCTTACTCTGTTTGTAGTTGAGGTGAGGTTTGTGGCAGAGATGGTACTGTTCTTTTATATTGAGAGGCCCTAGCATAGCATTAGGAACATACTTAATCAAGTTAAATATGCAGTTGAATTAGAAATGGGCTATATGTGGTTAATATGAAATTATAAGAAAATGTGAAGAGAAATTTGAAAGAAGGGACAGCAAAGTGTAAGGACAGTAGTTAATCATCTGAGTGATTTATTTCCAGGTATCTAAGCCATTAGGAAGAGTCAATGCGTGGGAAAGCTGGGCCAGCAGAACAGAAGTGAAGATCATGTTTTTGCTTTTGGTTCTTTCTCGCCTTTTTTTGTGACTTATACTTTGTTTTCTCTCTCCATCTTTTAAACCAGGTTTGGAGATTGACAGGCCATGGTCTGATTCATTCCTTTAAAAATGAACATGCTAAACAGTCCATATTCAGAAACCTTGGGGCAGGAGTCATGCATATCGACATCATCCAAGGCAATCGGTTCTTCTCCTGTGGGGCAGACGGCACTCTGAAAACGAGGGTCTTGCCCAATGCTTTTAACATCCCTACCAGGATTCTTGACATTCTATAGATTAAATATTGGAGCTTTATTTTTATAAACATTTCAATTAAAAAATACACTGCAGTAGTTATTAGGCATTTTTGCTTTCTAAGCAGTTAACATACTGAAAACAATACAGAGAATCTCTGTAGAAATTGAATCTGATTCAAGCTGAGTGTTGTGCTGAGTATCACCTCTACAGGTTGTTAGAATGACTGTGCATGTATCTTTTATCATGCTGACATTCTTAAAAAAAAAAATCAAACCTAGATATGAAGGCTACAGCATTTATTAAACCTGATTCAGAAAATATTAGTAAGTTATAATAATGAGAAGGACCTTTGTACCAAATTAAAGGAGAAAATGTTACTGGCTCAGGTTTTTCTTATTCTTACCACTGACCGAAGCATGCCTGCAGGCTCCTCTGTTGAATGAAGGACAGTCACGAGGTATTAGAAGCTCTTGATCACCGGGGTGTGCAGTGACCAGTGAGGTCGTTCCCATGCTTTCCTGCTGAATAGGTTTCCTGTTAGTGTTTAAACTGAGCTACTACTGTAACTTGCAAATGAGTGCAAATTTAAATGCAATGTTTTCCTTACGATTTGCACATTCACATTGTTTGGACTGCTAGTTTTTCTCTTTAAGCATTTGCCTTCATGTTAGAATGTAATAATGTGAACATGACACATGTGTAATTAACCAGAACATACCAGTGTAGTACTTTTTCTTTTCACGTATTCATGATTTAACACCCACAACATTTTAAGGCTATGTTGAAACTACACCAATAGAACATTCCATATTATACTTAAAAAGAATGTTAGGCTTTTTTGTGGCCAGTTAATAGTTGATGACATTGGTGATATTATTTATTACCACAGCCTATTGTATAAACTATGCAGGATTAAATATTATTTGCTTGTAAAATATTAGCCAGTGTTGTTATATTTTGCTGTACCTCCTTGGTTATGACCAAAAATATGTTAAGCTTTTGAAACCAATGTATGTTTAAATGTTTACCAGCAAATTGTCTCATCATTTTAATAAGAATGCTTAATGCCTGTGCGGTAAATAGTAAATATAATGGCATAAAAGCACTTTTCTCTGAAGGCAATGTGATGTTCAGGCTGTGCAATATGTATGTAAAAGAAAAATAAATTAATTTGTTTGAGTTTTACCTTAGTTTGGTCTGGCATTTTTGGAGAATATTAAACTGTTGGGATTATTTTACCTGTGATAAAATGTTTAACTTTTAGAGAACTTTTAAGTTGTTAAGAAATTCATTCATCCATGGATACTTACTGGGTACCTTCATCAGAAGGCATTCTAGGAAATGGGATACAGTGGCAACCCAAATAGAGAGGGCAGAGTGCTCAAGATGGGGATGTAGCTGGGTAAGGACTAACCTAATTTACTGAAATGCGGACTTTGATGCTGACGCTGAGCTGGGAATACTGCTTATGTGGAGTGTGGAATAGTGAGGGAAAGAAGGAGACATGCTTGAATACATGGGAGCACAAATTTGAAAAACATTGAAAACATGTACGTACACTTACCTCAGTTTTGTATATAAAAACCTGTATATGTTGCATTCTCTCCATTGCTGAATATATTACACTGAAATAGTCCCAGCTAATTCATTTGGAATCTGTAAGGTAATAGAATTTTCAAATTGAAATTTTAAAACTATTGGTAGCTGCCATTTTCTTTAAGCTATTAAGTTTTTTTAGTTAAAACTTTAGAAGATTTAGGTTTATTAAAATAATTGAGCTGCCCTAGACAATTTGGCTCAATGGATAAAGTGTCAGCCTGTGAACCAAAGGATCCTGGTTTGATTCTGGTCAAGGGCACATACCTTAGTTGCAGGCTCCTCCCCCGTCCGGGTCCTGGTTGGGACTCATGCAGAAGGCAACCAATTGATGTGCTTCTGTCACATCGATGATTTTTTTCTGTCTTTCCCTCTCTCTTCCACTCTTCCTAAAAATCAATGGAAAAATATTCCCAGGTGAGGATTAACAATAACAACAAAATAATAATAATAAATTGAGTTAATACCACAGAGAGTTTCCATCTACTCCCCTCATCCGTTTCCCTTATTAACATTTTGCATTAGTGTAATACATTTGTTATAATTAATGAACCAGTATTGCTGCAATGTAAAGTCCGTGGATTACATTAAACTTCATTCACCCTTCATGTTGTACAGTTCTGTTTCAACAAATGCATAATATCACGTATCCAGTATTACAGAATCATACAGAATAGTCTCATTTCCCTTAAAAACCCGAATTCACCTATTCATTTCTCCCTGTTTATCCCTAATGTTTAGCAACCACTGATCTTTTTCCTGTCTCCATAATTTGCCTTTACCAGAATGTCATATAGTTGGAATCATATACTATTCAGCTGCTTTAAATTAGCTTCCTTCACTTAGCAATATGTATTAAGATTTCTTCATATCAGTAATAATATTCTATGTACCACAGTTTGTCTATTCCCCTTTAAAAGAAACTTGGTTGCTTCTAGTTCTTCATAATTATGAGTAAAGCTGCCATAAACATTTGTGAGCAGGTTTTTGTGTGGTCATAAGTTTTCAAATCATTTGGTGAAATACCTAAGAGTGAGATTGCTGGATTGTATGGTAAGACTGTTTAGATCTGAGATTAAAATGGAATTATAATGGCATTTTTTTCCTAGAGAAATTATGATAATGGTGATCATTTATTGAGTTCTTATTGCATACAGCCCTGAGGTAAGCAACTTATATAGATTAACTATCTTACTTAACCTACAAAACCTATCAGATACTATCTTTTTTTAAGAGACAATATATTTTTTAAACCCTATTTTACAGGAGAAAAAGTTAAAACTTTGAGAAATTAAGTATATAACTCAGAGGCATAAATATTCTCATTTAGTTTGACCGGAGTTCACACCCACTTAGCCTATATTATGTTGTAAACTTTGTTCTGCAGATGTGTAAATCCTGCTCACAGATCCCCAAGAACTCTCTGAGAGAAGCTAGGCATATATTACCAGATGGATTTTTGTATGTAGGTACAAGGACATAGCACCTGACGCAGACCAAACCCTTTTTGATCTGCTTTCTACCCAAAACTCAAAATCTGAGTCTGGGTTCTAATGTTGCTCCATGGTAAGGGAAAGGTCAGAGTAAGCACACTAACAAGAAGATCCAGAGGGAAAAAACTTGTGTGAAACTATGATCCCAACCCCTAAAGCAAAACTGGCCCAAGCACTCTAGCCGGTTTGGCTCAGTGGATAGAGAGTCGGCCTATGGACTGAAGGGTCCCGGGTTTGATTCCATGTACCACAGTCAAGGGCACATGCCCGAGTTGCAGGCTTGATCCCCAGTGTGGGGCGTGCAGGAGGCAGCTGATCAGAGGTCCTCATCACTGATGTTTCTATCTCTCCCTCTCCATCTTTGAAATCAAATATACTGTACCAGAATATAAAACAAAACAAAACAAAAAATTGGCCCAAGCTACCCAGCCAGGCAGGATACTTTAAGTCTTTCAAAAGGATGGAGAGCAGTTCCTCTGTCAAGTAAGAGCAATAAGAGGCTCCAGATTTGCCCTCTTGCTTGAAACAAAAGAAAAATAAACTATATAAAAATATGGTCCTCAAGACATTGGACATCAGGCAGTGAAGGACAGTGATGCCTGAGACATCATTAACATTCCTATTGTCCCAACTTGCCACATAGAGAGGGGAGATCAGGCAGGGCCTCTCTGCCTGCAGCCTCTCTGAGTTGCGAAAGAGAACTGGGAATTGGGAGGCACTTTAGCTCGAGATCACAGGCCAGACGAGAGCTGAATGGAGAGAAGTGCAGAAGACCTACTTCCAGTATTCAGCTGAATATGAGTTAGTGCACGTGTGTAAAAAACTAGTGGCCAAAGAACCATTTAAAGGACTAGAATCACAAAAAGCTTGGAATAGTTTATATTTTCACCAACAAAATTGGAAAACCTCATAATCCATGGAGCATTAGGTATAGTACTCAGAAGAGTTTTGCTGCAGTAACTGGACAAAAGGAATCCTAGACAAAACACTGCTCTGGTTCTACCCAAGAGTGCTAAAAAGGAAAGGACCAAATTATTTTCAAATTGCATCTCAGAGCAAAGCTCCAGAATAATTATAGAAATACAAAAATATTCAGCACTCAACAAGGTAAAATTCACAATGTCTGACATCCAATTAAAATTACCAGGCATGGAAAATATTTATAAAGAGAAATCAATTTCGCAAAAAATTATCCATAAATAACACAGGTGATGAAATTAGAAAGGATATCAAAATAGTTACAACTATATTTTTATGTATAAGAAGCTGGAGAAGAGATTAAACATGTTAACTGGAGATATAAGACATTTAAAAAAATCACATGTCTAGCAATAAAAACTATAGTGTCCAAAATGAAAAATACAATGGTGGAGATTTACAGATTAGACATTGCAGAAGGAAGGATTAGTGAATATGAAAATATGGCAATAGGCACTATACAAAATGAAACAAACACTGGAATAAAATGAGGACAGCCTCAGTAAGCTAGGGGATAACTTTAAGCAGCCTGATATAGGTGTAATTGGGTTACTGGAAGAGCAGAAAAACAAAAAATATACTTGAACTAAGGTTCAAAAAAGCTGTGGTACATTTACACCATGGTATACTATGCAGCAATAAAAAAGAAGTATCTGTTACCCTTTAAGAAAGCATGGAGGGACCTGGAGAATATTATGCTAAGCAAAATAACCCCATGAGAGAAAGACAAGTATCATACGTTCTCACTCATATGTGGAATCTAATAAACAAAATAAATTGATGAACAAAATAGATCCAGAGACATAGAAGAGACTGTTGAATCTCAGAGGAAAGGCAGAGTGGGTGGGTGATTAGGAATAGATCAATCAGAGAACTTATATGCATAACCCATGGTCACAAAAAAGAATGTGGTGAAGACCTGGGAGGGAGGGTGTGGGGTGGAGAGGGTCAATGGGGAAAAAAAGAACGGGGGGGGGGGGGAGGAGACATCTGTAATTCTTTCCACAATAAAGATAAATTTTAAAAAATAGATCCAAGAAGTTGAATGAAATTCAGGCATAGTAAACATGAAATTACATCATCACATCATAATAAAATTGCTTAAAGCCAGTGGTAAAGAGAAAAATCTTAAATGCAGATGAGAAAATAGACACATTTTATACTAATGAGCAAAGGCAAAGATAGAGAAGCAGCATTTTTTCCCTAAAAACAAACAAAAAATCCACAATATTATTTTTCAAATATACTAGTATATATATTTTTTATCACTATATATATCACCCCCTAGAAACTAAAATTCTTAACACAGTGAAAATAATTTTTAAAAATAAAGGTGAAATATCCTTCTCAAACTCTTCCAAAAAGAAAAAAAAGAAATAGAAGAAGAATGTTTCCAAAATCATTTCATGAGGCCAACATTATCCTGATATCAAAACCAGACAAAGATGCCACAGAATATAGAATCACAAGCCAATATCCCTGATGAACATAGATGTAAAAATCATTTACAAAATAGCAAACCATATTCAACTGCACATTAAAGGGAATATACACCATGATAAAACGAGATTTATTCTAGGGGTGCAAGGATGGTTCAACATCTGCAAATCAATATGATATACCACATTAACAAATGAAGGATTAAAGTCACATGATCGTCACAACAAATGCAGAAGCAGCATTGGACAGAATTCAATATCCATTTGTGATAAAAATCACATGTATTTTATGTACCTCAACATAATAAAGGCTATGTATTACAAGCTCACTGGTAACATCATACGCTTATGTTGAAAAACAAAAACATTTCCACTATGATCAGGAACAAGACAAGTGTCCGCTCTTCATACTGAAAATTCTAGCCAGAATAATCAACCAACAAAAAGAAATAAAAGTTATCTAAATTGGAAAGGAAAAAGTAAAACTGCCTCTCTTTGCAGGTGGCATGATATTATATATAGTAAACTCTAAAGACTTCATTGGAAAAAAAGAAATACCTATCAATTAATAAATGAATTCAATTAAGTTGCAGATATAAAATTAATATACAAAAATCATTATGTTTCTTTGAAGCAACACTGAATTAGAGAAACTAAAAAGACAATCCCATTTATAGTTTCATAAGAAAAAATAATAAAGTACTTAGAAATAAATTTAGAAAAAAAAAAAGGCAGCAGAATAGACAGAATGTGTCCCAAGCCTTGTCCCTGAGCAGACAGAACAGCTGAGGGTTGGACTGGGAGTGTTTGCTGGAGAGTTAAGGGACAGTTATACTCCAAGAGAAGGTGGGGAACTGCTGGACAGGGCTCCCTTGACCGGGCAGCCCCCACTGCCACTGGGTTTTTCTCCTGGAGACACCATCTTGGATGTGGAGACTGCGCCATCTTGAAGGGGAAAGTGGAGGTTTACAAAAGCCTGAAAATCTACAACTGTGGCACTCACTGAACAACTGTGAACCCCAGAACACTGGTCCCCAAGTGGCGCAAACACTCAGATTCAGAGGAACTCTACACTCCACAACAAAAGGTCAGATTTCGCCTGGGATAAGGTGAGGATTTTAGTCCCACAAGACAGAGAAACGTGCGCACTGTGGGAGCTGGAGGACAGGGGGAAATCTGCACCTAGAGAAATCCGTGGCTGTTGGGCCTGGCTTGATCCGTGAATGTGGAAGGGGGTCCTCAGAGTTGCTAAAAGGGGTGAATCTCTAGAGAGCAACCCAGCTTGGGAGTTATTAAAGTGTGCCGACTGCTTGGACAATAGTGGGGAAGGGGGACTGCACAGACTTGCGCTCTTTCCTCTTCAGATCCTTGCTTCTGATTGCTAAGCCCCATATGTAGGATCACCCAGTTGGGGACACCCTGAGAGACTGCAGGGGAAAGTTGTTTTTCTGGAACCTGGGGATTAGAGCAGGGACTGACCGTCATAGAACCAGCTCTGGGGCAGCCCACTCGCACAAACCGGTATTGAGTGCCACAGGGAAAGCAGGATCTAAAGCACAGGCTAGAGAGGACCTACAATCTCAGAGATCAATCCAGGGGCTGACTCACAAATTGACTCTTGTGTAATAACAAATAAAAGAATAAAGAAATTAAGACACACCGCCTGCTTAAAAACCAGGACTAGCTTATAACACTGAGCACCAGTGAAATGCAGGGAACTGCAATACTCTCCCCATTGGGAAACAGGTGTGCCAAACAAAACAACAAAGGAAGTGAATGACTTTCATTACTGCACATTCTATTTTTTTTTATTTTTTCATCTTTTACTTAAGAAACTATTTTTTTTCTTTTTTCCTCACTTGATTTTACCTTTTTAATTATTACATTTTTATTTTTAATCAGTATCACTACTACTATTTTACCTTTTTGGGAAAAAAAGTATCATTTTATTTTCTCTTCATTTTACTTTGGGATTAGAGTTCTACATTCTATTTTCATCTTTCCTTTAGCATCATTTTACTCTATCTCAACTCTACCTTTATCCCATCGCTCTCTTCTTAACTTTCCCCCTTTTGTTGCCCTGTTTCTCTTACCCTTTTTCTACTTTAGATGTTTCATAGTCTTTCTTTTTTTACCCATTAAAATTTCATCCTACTTATGTATCTAATTTCTAATATCCTGCTCCAAGTCCATACACACCTCTCTCTTCTCTGTCTTCACTATCCAAAAAATTGTTTTTTTCCCTCTGCCCTTTTGTTGTTGTTTGCTTGAATGTTGGTTATATCAATTTTTATATACTTTTTTTGTGAGATTGTTTTGCTTATTCTGGTTTTTTTGTTTGCTTTGTTTTTGTTTGTTATCTGTTTTCTCTCACTTCCCTTGATGTTTTTTGTAGTTTGTATTAATCTCCAGGTACTTGTAGCTGGCATTTGTTGGGATTAGTGTCTATTCTATTGGACTATTGGAGTTTTCTCCCCATATATATAATTTATTCCCCTTCTCTTTCTTATTCTCTCTTACTTTATTTTTCCTTTTCCTTTTTTTTCTCCCTTCTCCTAATTTCATTTTGGCACTCTTTTTTTTCTTTTTCCCTTCTTTTCTCTCTTCTTTCCTATCCCCTAATTTGTCTCTCTCTGGTGGTCACCTTTATTTGTGGCTATTAATACTGTGAATACATTTCTGTTCAATGCCTTGTGCATTGTACATGATTGTGTTGTATTTTGTGCCTTTAAATCATTGCAGGAGAGAGAACTACATAACCAGACACCTGGAGAAGAGAGACCATATGAAAGAAAAGCAGGCATCACCAGAAAAGAAAGTAAACGAAATGGAGGCAAGAAACCTGCCAGAGAAAGAATTCAGAGAAATGGTCATAAGGTGGCTGAAAAGAATGGAAGACAAATTTGACAATATGAGTAATAACCAAGGGGAAATGTAGAAGAACCAAGAAGAAATGAAAAATGACATCGCTGCTGTAAAGAACTCAATAGAAATAAATTTACCATGAGGTGAAAGATCTGTAAAATAACACTGATGAAAGAAATTGATGACACAAATAAGTGAAAAGATATTTCATGTTTATGGCTTAAAAGAATTGACATTGTTAAAATGTCCATGCTACTCAATACAATCCTATCAAAATTCCTATGGTGAGTTCTGGTTCAAAATGGTGACATAAGAGAATCCTAAACCCAGAGCTTCTCTCTAAGGGGCCGAGGGCTTGGATCACATATCATGCACCCCAACTTTCAAGATCTCCACGTGAGAGACAAGACCCCAAAACATCTAGCTTTGAAATCCAATGGAGCTCATGTCCACAAAACCCACAAAGTTCAACAAATCACACATGGCTCTTAAATGGCTTCCACACTGACCCAGCACAGATAGCCAATTGAGTGACACCCAGACTATCAGTGAAAGAGGCTTTTTAGCTTAAAACATCAGCCTGGGGGCAGGCATTTAACACACATCTGAAGGTCTGATGGGGTCTTATTCTCGGGGACATCTTTACACTCTCCCTCCGCCTCTTTCCAGATCACTGGTGTCTACCAACAAGGAGCTGTGCCCTCCTATGGCACTCCAACTTTTACAGTGTGACCAGGGGACATCCTTAGGCAGCCTTGCTTTAATGACCAACAGGGCTTGCATTTCCGGGTCCTATGGGATTAGTAACAAACAAACAGTCTTGACTGGCTAGCACCCTGGAGGCACTGAACAGATCCAGATGAAAACATCCTCAGTGTTTCTGTGAAAGCCCGTTTGCTTGTCATGGAGCTTTGGTCTGAAGACAGGCATTTGGTTTTGCACACATCTAGGGGCCTACTTAGGTACACTCCAGGGATGAAGGCAGGTGGATGCCATCTTACTGATATACCTCTGCCTCATTCCAGGTTTCTTGTATCTCTTGTAAAGGAGCTTATACACTTGTCTGGTACCCTGACTTTTGCAAGTGCTACCCAGGGACACTTCTAAATCACCTAGTTCTGCCGAGACCGGTTTGGCTCAGTGGATAGAGCATCGGCTTGTGGACTGAAAGGTCCCAGGTTCGATTCCAGTCGGAAGCATGCACCTTGGTTGCGGGCACATCTCCAGTGGGGGGGCGTGCAGGAGGCAGCTGATCGATGTCTCTCTCTCATCGATGTTTCTGACACTCTATCCACTGAGCCAAACAGCTAGGGCAGTAGTCGGCAAACTGTGGCTCGCGAGCTGCATATGGCTCTTTGGGCCCTTGAGTGTAGCTCTTCCACAAAATACCGTGGCCTGGGCAAGTCTATTTTGAAGAAGTGGCGTTAGAAGAAGTTTAATTTTAAAAAATTTGGCTCTCAAAAGAAATTTCAATCGTTGTACTATTGATATTTGGCTCTGTTGATTAATGAGTTTGCCGACCACTGAGCGAGGGCAAAAGAATTTGTTTTTTAATCCTTACTCCAGGATATGTTTTCATTGATTTTAGAGAGAGAGGAAGGGAGAAGGAGGAGAGAGAGAGAAGCATCAATGTAGAAAGAAACATTACTTGATTGCCTCCCACATATGCCCCAACTGGGGATTGAATCTGCAACCTAGGCAAGTGCCCTGACTGGGAATCGAACCTGCAACTTTTTGGTGTATGGCATCACACTCCAACTGAGTCACCTGGCTAGGGCAACAAAACAATTTTTAAGAAGTGAAAATAGCTTAGGGGTCTTAAGGGATAACATCAAAGCTGATCAACATTCACATTATGAAAGTCTCAGGGAAAAAAAAAGAGAGAAAAGATCAGAAAATTGTTTTGATGAAATAATCGCTGAAAATTCCTTAATCTGGGGAAGGAAATGTATCTGGATCCCAGGAAGCCCAGAATGTTCCAAATTGGAGAGCCACAACAAGACATACTATAATTAGTATGTCAAAAGTTAAAGACAAGGAGATATTAAAAGCAGCAAGAGAAAACAACTTCTTGTGAACACATTAGATTTTCAACTAAAAGGGAGGGGCACAATATATTCAATGCTTTGAAGGAAATAACTTTGAACCTAGAATACTCTACATGGCAGTTATATATCAAAATAATCTAGTGTTATAAAAGTGGTTGATTAATTACTTATGAAGCTAGTATGAAGGTTAAAAGACCAACGTTGTTAAAACACAACTACAATAATTAGTTAAGGGATATACAAGATAAAATGATGTAAAAAGTGATATCAAAAACACAGAACATGGGAATGGAAGAGTAAAAATAAAGAGTTTTAAAATTAATTTTTAATTAAGTTATCAATGTAAAACAGACTGTTATATAAGTTGTTGTATGTAAGCCTCATGGTAACAACAAAGCAATTATCTATATTAAATACATAAAAGATAAAGAGAAGGCAATTTAATAATGCTATTAAAAATCATTAAATCACTGCCGGGGTGGTTATTGCTCAATGGGTAGAGCATTGGGTAGGGTCATGGGTTTGATTCCTGGTCATGGGCACCTACCTGGGTTGCAGGTGCAGTCCCTGGCCCCAGTTGGGCTCGTGTAGGAGGCATCAATCAATGTCTCTCTCTTTACTTATTTCTTGGTATTTCTCTCCCTCCTTCTCCCCCTGCCTCTGTTCCACTCTTTCTAAAAATCAATGAAAAAATATCATGGGTGAAGATTAAACAAAACAAAATATCATTAAATCACAAAGGAAGATTGCAACTGAGGAACAACAAAATGGCCAGAAAACAATGAACAAAATGTTAGTTAAGTACTTTCAATGCAAATGTATTTCTGTATTTAAAGTTATTATTGATAGGTACTTGTTTGTAGCCATTTTTACTTTTTGTGCCTGTATTCCTTCCACTCTTTTTATTTCTTCTTTTTATACCAGTCCCTTTAGCATTTCTTGCATTGTTGGGTTAGTAGTGATTTAAAAAAAAAAAAAAAGGAAGCCTAAGAGACTTTGTCTGTGAAGCTCCTAATTTCTTTGTTTTTAATATTTTATTTGTAGTTTGTTTTGGACATCTTACTAGGGTTGTTAGATAATGTTTGTGTGTTTTTTAAATCACATAACTATCACTTATTAACAGTTTAGTTAAAAATACAATTATCAGTGGTATAAAAATAACAAGAAATGTAAATGTACTAAATTTTCAAAACAGAAGTCAGAATGGCTTAAAGAAAAAAGACCTGCCTAAATGCTGCCTATAAGAAACTCACTTCAGAGATCCAAGATGGCAATGGAATACATTCACTTTCTCCTATGACCAAACTGGAATTACAGACAAAATTTAGAGCAATCAACCTAAATAATTAATTAAAGACTAGCTAAGAGAAATCTCAGAACAAAGGATTTACAGAAGAAGTAACGTCTAATGGTGGGAAAGGTGAAGATGTGAAAAGGGTTGGTCTGCTGAGATTTCAGAGGGATAGCTCAATTGCAAAGATTCCCCCTGAGAAGTGTGAGGTCTCAACCCCAAGCTGGTCTCCCCAGCCTAGAGTACAAGAGCTGAGAAGAGGCACCCACATAATATCTGGCTGTAAAAATTAGTAAAGATTCTGTCTGCCAGAGACATAGGCAGCTTTTTTAAAGGATCAGCAAAAAAATTTCATTCATAGCCACTCATCCTTTGCTCCAGCAGGAGGAGGACAGAGCAGACTAGAATCATGTGAGGAGAAAGGGTTTGTGGCTCTGAGAGCTGAAGAGATAGGCCTTAGGATTCCTGTGCCAAGTCCCTCTCCCACAGTGCAGATGCCATCCTTCCTGGGTGGAACAGCCCCTCCACATGGCATCAGCTTGGGAGAGTGCAATAACCCCAACTTCTGGACTCCCTGTTACCCTGCCCCAAGGAGCTTTCACCCTGCTGAGGAGGCAGCCACATGGGCTAAGATGTAGAGATCTGGGCAGACAATCAAGACTTAATTACAACAGGTGGGCTCTCATAACCCACACAAGTGAGGTTCCTAGACCACCAAGTTCAGGAAATCAAGGAGACTGCACCACTGGGTCCCACAAGACACCTTCTATATAAGGCCATCCTATGAAGACTGGGAGTCATAGCAGCTCTACCTAATACATAGAAACAAACACAAATAGGCAACCAAAATGGGAGACAAAGAAATATGCTCTAAGTGAAAGAACAGAGAAATCTTACACACACACACACACACACACACACACACACACACACACACACAGCTAAATGAAATGGAGGCAAGCAATTAATCAGATATGGAGTTCAAAAAAATGGTTATAAGGATGCTTAAGGAACTTAGAACTACAATAGCATGAAAAAGGACATAGTAATTATAAAAAAAAGAGCCAGTAAAAAATGAATACAATATCTGAAATGAAGACTACCTTAGAAGGAATAAACAGTTGGTTGGATGAAGCCGTGTATGGAATCAGTGATTTGGAAGACAGGTAGCAAAAAACACCCAATTAGAGCAGCAAAAAGAAAAAAAGAATTAAAAAAAAATGACAACAGTTTAAGTGACTTTTAGGGGTAACATAAATTTTAACAATATGTGCATCATAAGGGTATCAGAAGGAGAAGAGAGAGAGCAAGGGATTGGAACCTATTTGAATAAATAATGGCCCTAGCTGGTTTGGCTCAGTGGAGAGAGCATCAGCCTGTGGATCAAAGGGTTCTGGGTTTGATTCTGGTCAATGGCACATACTTTGGTTTCAGGTTCCTCCCTTGCTTGGGCCCAGATTGGGGCTTATTCAGGAGGCAACCAATCAATGTGTTTCTTTCACATCAATATTTCTCTCTGTCTTTCTCTCTCTCTTCCACTTTCTTAAAAATCAATGGAAAAATATCCTTGGGTGAGGATTTAGAAAAAGAAAAAAGAAAAAGAAATAATGACTGAAAACTTACCTAATATGGTAAAGGAAAAAGACACAGAAGCCCAGAAAACATAGAATCCTAAACAAAGAGGCCCACACCAAGACATATTGTAATTAAAATGGCAATGGTTAAAGACAAAGAGAGATTTTTAAAAATAGCAAGAGAAAGACAGCAAGTTACCTGCAAGGGAGCTTTCATACACTGTCACCTGATTTCTCAACAGAAACTTTTCAGGTCAGATAAATTGGCATGAAATATTCAGATGAAAAGCAAGGACCTACAACCAGACTACTTTATCCAGGAAGACTATCATTTAAAACTGAAGGAGAAATAAAGAGCTTCCCAGATAAGAAAAACCTAAAGGAGTTCATTACCACCAAATTAGTAGCAAAAGAAACATTAAAGGGTGAATAAGAAGGACGAAGAGGGGGAGAAGGGGAACAGAGGAACATAGTAATAAAGTCTAAAATGGCAATAAGAATGTACCTATTAATATTAATTTTAAATGCAAATGGCTTAAATGTTCCAATCAAAAGATTTAGGGTTGAAGAATGGATAAGAAAATAAGACCCAGGTATATGCTATATACAAGAGACCCATCTCAGAACAAAAAATACACACAGACTAAAAGTAAAGAGATGGAAAGAGATATTTCATGAAAATGTAGATGAAAAGAAAGCAAGGGTAGCAATTCTTATACCTGACACAATAGACTTTAAAATAAAGGCTATAGTAAGAGACAAAGAAGTACACTACATAATAATGAAAGGAGAAATCCAAACAAGAGGCTATAACTCCTATAAACATTTATGTACCCAACATTGGAGCACCTAAATATATAAAGAAAATATTGATGGACATAAAGGGAGAGAGTGACAGTAATACAGTCATAGTAGGGGATTTTAACACCACATTGACATCAATGGATAGATCTTCCAGACAGAAAATCAACAAGAAAATAATGGCCTTAAATGACATACTAGAGTAGATGGATTTAATTGCTATCTTCAGATCATTTCACCCAAAACAACAGACTATACATTCTTTGCATGTGCACATGGAATATTTTCTAGGATAAATTACATATTAAATCACACAATGAGTCTCAATAAATTTAAGAAGATTGAAATCAGATCTAGCATCTTCTTTGACCATAAATGTATGAAACTAGAAATCAATCACAAGAAGAAAACCTGAAAATCCCACAAAGATATGGAAGCTAAAAAACATGTTATTAAACAATGACTGGAATATAATGAGATCAAGGAAGAAATTAAAAAATACCTTGAAACAAATGAAAATGAGAACACAACAACCCAAAATTTGAAGGATACAGTGAAAGCAGTCCTAAGAGAAAATACATAACATTACAGACCTATTATCAAGAAACAAAAATAAAGTTAGAAATAAACAATCTAACTTTACACTTAAAGGAACTTGAACAAGAAACAAACCCAATGTGAGTAGAAGGAAGGAAACAAAGATCAGAGCAGAAATAAATGAATATCAAGAAGAAGAAAAGGAAGCAGGAGGAAGAGGAGAGGGAGGGGGAGGGAAGGGAAGAGGAGGAGGGAAAGGGGGAGGGGGAGGAGGAGGATGGGGAGGAAGAGAAGGTGATCAATGAAACCAAGAGCTGGTTTTTTGAAAAGATAGACAGACTCAGCAAGAAAAAAAAGAAAGAAGATCCACATAAATAAAACCAGAAGTTAAAAAGAAGTAACAACTAACACCAAAGAAATACAAAGGATTGTAAGAAAATATATGAATAATTATATGCTAACAAATTGAACAATCTGTACAAAATGGATACATTCCTAGAAACATAGAACCTTCCAAAACTGAATCAGGAAGAATCAGAGACTCTGAATACAGATTACAACTAATGAAACTGAAGCAGTAATAAAAAACTCCCAATAAACTAAAGTCCTGGACCATATGGCTTCATAGGTGAATTTTACCAAACATTAAAGAAGAACTAACACCTATTCTTCTCAAACTATTCTAAAAACTTAAAAGGGACAGAAGACTTCCAAACTCATTTTATGAGACCAGAATTATCCTAATTCCAAAAACCAGATTAAGACAACAAAAAGAAAAAATTATTGGCCAATAAACTCGATGAATATAGATGTTAAAATTATCAACAAAATATTAGCAAAACAGATCCAGCAATATATTAAAGATAGCACACCATGATCAAGTAGGATTTATTTTGTGGATGCAAGGTTGGTACAATATCCATAAACTAATAAATGCATTATACCACAAAAACAAAATGAAGCATAAAATCACATGACTATATTAGTAAATGCAAAAAAGAAATATGATAAAATCCAGCACCCATTTATGATAAAAACTCTCAGCAAAGAGACAATAGAGCAGTGGTTCTTAACCTTTCTAATGCTGTGACCCTTTAATACAGTTCCTCATGTTGTGGTGATCCCCAACCATAAAATTATTTTCATTGCTACTTCATAACTGTAACTTTGCTACTGGTATGAATCATAATGTAAATATCTGTGTTTTCCGATGGTCTTAGGCGACCCTGCTAGCAGTTCTCAACCTGTGGTCCTGGCGGTGGCAGTGAGGGCAGGAGTGGGACAAAAGGCAATCAAGAAATCATGAGAGATCTGGGTGATTCTGAGCCAGGCCAGTTTTATCATATATCTGTTAGAAAGAATGGTAGTTGTTTGACCAAACCAGTTCATAATGGGAATTAAAATAAAAATATTTAAAAAAGATGGGTTTCTGAATAAAATTTGTAGTGATACATTAAAAACAAAACAAAACAAAACAAAAAAACCACATGATATTACCCCACACCTATCAGAATGGCTATCATCAATAAACCAAGAAACAAGTGTTGGCAAGAATGTGGAGAAAAGGGAATCCTCATGCACTGTTGATAGAAATGCAAATTGGTCCAGTCACTGTGAAAAAAAGTGTGGTGTTACCTCAAAAAAATTAAAAAGGGATCTCCTTTATAACCCAGTGATTCTACTTCTGGGAATACATGGAAGAAACCCCAAACACCAATTCCAAATATTATATGCACCCCTCTGTTCACTGCAGTATTGTTTATAATAGCCAAGATTTGGAAGCAGCCTAGGCACCCATTAATGGATGAGTGGATAAAAATGCTGTAGTAGATTTACACATGGGATACTATTTAGCCATAAAAAAAGAAGGAAATTTTACTTTTTGTACAACTTGGATGTGTCGGAAACCAAACATTGTTCTCATTAAATGGATGTAAACAGGAGACCAGAAGGCTGGTCAACCTTAATTGCTCTGAAAGGTCAGAGCTAATCACTCACTGTTTAGTTGAAAACATTGTTAGCTGAAGCAGCCTCTACCTGTTTGTTTCATGTTAATTTCTGTTTTGTTATTTCCTGCCTAAAGGCTAGGGGTGTGTCCCAAAACCTTAATAAAAGGGAGAAAAAGGTCAGAGCAAGTGGTAGTCTTTTCCACTAGAGGAAGGCTCCCGCCTGGCCCCCCAAAATCACCAAATTAATATTTTCTAGTCTCTCTTTTCGTTTGTGTGTGGCCTCCTTCAGAACCCGAACCCTGAACCGGGAACCCTGAAACAAGTGGGATGTGGAAAGGGGCTCCCACATGGATGGACCAAGGATATTATGCTAAGTGAAAAATCTACTTAGAGAAAGACAAGTACTATATGATTTCACTTACATGTGTGATCTAATGAACAAAATAAACAAAATAGAAAGAGACTCATAGATACAGAGAAGAGACTGACAGCTGTTGAAGGGAGTGGTGTTGAAGGGCTAACTGAAAAAGGTGAAATGAATAAGAACAACAACAAACAAACAAACAAACAAACAAACATAAAAAGAACAACTCATAGTCACAGACAACAGTATGATGATTACCAGAGGGAAAGGGAAGTGGGGTTATGGATGGAGGTCAAAGGGGGTATAAATAGAGATGGAAAGAGATTTGATTTGGAGTGGTGAATACAATACAATATACAGATGATGTATTGTAGAATTGTACACATGAATATAATATTAACCAATGTCACCCCAATAAATTAAATAAAAAACAACTTACATCAAGATTCACAAACAAAACAAAACAACAAAAAGAAACTCATTTTGGATATAAGGACCACATAGACTGAGAGTGAAGACATGCAAAAAGAAATTCCACACAAATTAAAACTAAGAGAAACCTAAGGTAACTATACTTATATAAAATAGATTTTAAAACAAAGCCTGTAATAAGAGAGAAAGAAGGGCATTATCTAATAAAAAGGGAATATGCTAATGGACTGCCATGCCCTCAAAGATGGCGATGTCCACAGCCACCAGGTGGCGGTGCCCATTCCCCTAACCCCACTGGGACAGCAGGCATGGCAAGGCCTAGCCTGCCTCCATGCACTTGCCTCCAGAGTCCCCCAGTCCTCTCAGCCCCCCAGCCACCCAGGGCTGGCCCAAAGCACAGGCAAGCCTTGGATGGCGGCTGCCCAGTCACCCCAGGCCATCCAAGGCTCAGGTAACCAGGCTTGGCCGAGACTTGCACTGCCAGCAGTGGCAGCAGTAGTGGTGTGATGGGGTATTGCCTTCCCCTGATTGCCAGGTCGCCTCATGCACTAGGCCTCTAGTATAATGACAAAGGGTTCAATCTAATAAGAGGATGTGTAATATTTGTAAATATCTATGCACCAAATATAAAAGTACCTAAATATAGAAAGCAAATATGAACATACCTAAAGGGAGAAATAAGCAAAATAATAAAACGGAGCTTAAATATACATAAGATCAATGGATAGATAATCCAGATATTGATTTAAAAAGAAAACACTGGTTTTCAACAATACTTTAGACTAGGTAGATTTAATAAATATGTAAAAAATATTCCATCCCAGAGAACAAAATACTTATTTTTCTCAAATACATAAGAAACAGTTTCCAGGATAGATAAGTATGTAAAGCCAAAAATAAGTCTTAATAAAAAGATTGAAATAATATCAAACATTTTTTTAAGACCACAATGGTATGAAACTGGAAATAAATTAGTAGCAAAAAACTGGGCAATTTTCAAATATGTGGAGGTTAAGAAACATGATACTGAATAACCAATAGGTCAACAAAAAAATCAAAACTACTTTGAGTGAACAAAAATGAAATGCAATATAAAAAGCTATGGGATATAATATAAAAAGTAATTCTAAGAAGAAAGTTCATAGCCTAAATGGCTACATCAAGAAACAAGAATAATCTCAAATTACAACTTAACTTTACACATTAAGGAACTAGAAAAACAAACAAACAAATGAAGCCTAAAGTTAGTAGATCAGAGAGGAAAGAAATGAAATACAGACTAGAAAGACAGAGAAAAATCAATAAAACTAAGAGCTGGTCTTTGAAAAGATAAAGTTGACAGCCTTCAGTAAAATTCACCAAGAAAAAAAAAAAAGAGAGACAGGACTCAAAATTTAAAAAAAAAAAAATGGAAGAGAAGATGTCAAAACTGATACTATAGAAATACAAAGGACCTGAAGAAACTACTATAAACAATTATATATCAACAAATTGGATAATTTAGAAGAAAAATTCTAGAATAATACAACCTACTATGATGAAATAGAAAATCTGAACAGACTGATTGCTAGTAGGTCATTGAATCAGAAAATAGTTCCCAAGAAACAAAGGTCCTGGACCAGATGGGTTCACTGGTAAATTCTGTCAAGCATTCAAATAATCAATACCAATCCTTCTCAAACTCTTCCAAAACAATGGAAGGGGAGGGAACTTTTCAAACCTCATTTTATGAGACCATTATTACCCTCATACCCAAACCAGTTATGGATACAAGAAAAGAAAATTATAAGCCAATATCTCTGATGAATACAGATGCAAAAATTCTCAAAAGATATTAGCAAACCACATTCAATAATAGAGTAAAAGGATTATTGCCATGATCAAGTGGGAGTTATTCCAGGGGTGCAAGGATGGCTCAACATCCACAGGTCAATGTGATATATTACACTAACAAAATGAATTTAAAGCACAATCATCTCAAAACATGCAGAAAAAGCATTAGGACGACCAGGCAGGCAGTCAGGTGAGCGATTAGGAGCCAGTGGTCCAGGATTGTGAGAGGAGTATCCAACATTATTTCTGATCAGACATCCCCCAAGGGGTTCCGGATTGAAGAGGGTGCAGGCTGAGCTGAGGGGGAGAGTATATTTGCAAGTCATATTTGATAAGGGGCTAATATCTAAAATATATAAAGAATTCATACAACTCACTAACAAAAGAAAAAAAATCAATTAAACAATAAGCAGAAAATCTAAATAGACATTCTCCCCAAAAAGACATACAGATAACCTATAGTACATGAAAAGAAGTTCAATATTATTAACCATCAGTGAAATACAAGTCAAAACCACAATGACATCTGTTAGAATGGGTATTATAAGACAAAAATATAACAAGTATTGGGAAGGATGTAAAGTAAAGCAGACTTGTGCACTGTTGGTGTGAATGTAAATTGGTATAGCCATAGTGGAAAATAGTATGGTGTTTTCTCAAAAAATAAAAAATAGAGCTACTATATGATACAGCTATTTTTCTTCTGGGTATTTATTTGAAGAAAACAAAAACACTAACTCAAAAAAATATATGTATTTCTATGATCACCGCATCATTGTTTACAATAGCCAAGATATGGAAATAACCTAATGTTCATTGATGGATGAATGGATAATTAAATTGTGGTATATTAATCAGCAATAGAATATTAATCAGCCATGAAAAAGAATGAAATCCTGCCATTTGCAACAATATGAATGGACCGTGAGGATATTATGCCAAGTCAGACAGAGAAAGACAAATACTATATGATCTTAATTATATGAGGAATTTAAAACAACAATAACAAAAACCCTAAGCTCATAGATATAGAGAACAGATTTGTGATTTTTATGATTGCTGGGGTCAGGGGTGGGAGAGGATGGAGGAGGTGGGAAAAATGAGAGAATGGGGTGAAAGGTAAAAATTTTTCATTCTAAAGTAAGTTCTAGGGGGTATAATGTATAGCATGGTGACTAGTTAATAATACTGTATTGTATATTTGAATGTTTCTAACAGAGTAGATAAAAGTTCAGATTACAGGAAAAATGTAACTCTGTGAGGATGCTGGATGTTAACTAGAATGATTGTGGAGATAATTTCACAATATGTACATATATCATATCATTATGTTGTATGCCTAAAGCTAATTAAATGTTATGTGTCAACTATATCTCAATAAAACTGGGAGGAAAAAAAAACTGATTGCCTACCCCTTCACCCCCGCAAAAAAGTGAATGATTCAACATGCAAAAGATCAAAGAATCATCCATCACCGGTGGGTCTGAACAGCAGGAGATGGGAAAGGAATGTGGAGAGTCACTCATCAAGCCAAAAGAGGGAAGCCTGGCTACACACAAAGGAGTAAAGGGCACCAGTGGTGGTAACTAGACAAGTACATGGAAGACTTTCCCCTTCATTACTTAAATCTCTTTACAGAACAATTAGCTGCTTGAATAAAAAATAATGAACATATGAATTCTGGGTTCATGCATGACAATGACAGCCAAAGGCCAGGAGAGGAGAATGGAAGTGTATCGCAGTAAGGTTTTCACATAAGTGAAGTAGCATTCTGTGACAAAGATATATACCCTAAGCTCTACTGTAAAATAACACAAGTTATAACTAATAAGCTAAGAAAGGAAATACAGTGAAATTATAAAAAATATTCAGTGCAAAAGACAGCAGAAAAAGAGAAAAAAGGGAACAGAGTAAGATTGTAGATTTTTTTTAAATTAATATAATTTATTGATTTTTTACAGACAGTGAGGGAGAGAGATAGAAAGTCAGAAACATCAATGAGAGAGAGATATCGATCAGCCGCCTCCTGTACACCCCACAGTGGAGATGTGCCCACAACCAGGATACATGCCCCCGACCGGAATCAAAACTGGGATCTTTCAGTCCGCAAGCTGACGCTCTATCCACTGAGCCAAACCAGTCTCGGCAAGATTGTAGATTTAAACCAACTATATTAGTAATTACATCTGATGTAAATGGTCTAAACCACATTCGTGCTCTACAATAATAATCTGCTTCGTGTTGGTATTTACTGTTGTGTTGCTGACAATTACCTGAAAGAGAAGTTGGAGTGCTTCACGGGGATGGAAAAGTTTTGCTAAATCAGAGAACAGTTCTAATTAAGCAAGTTTATTCTATACTAGAGGCCCGAAGCACAAAATTAGTGCAAGAGTAGGCCTTTCTTCCCACAGCTACCGACACCAGCTTCCCTCTGGCACCCAGGACCTGGGCTTCCCTCTGGCTGCAGCAGTCACCTGGGACTTGGGCTTCCCTCACAGCCCTGGCTTCGCCACTGGTGCCAATCGCACACATGTGTTTTGATCTGTCATTGTCAATCGTGACTTCGGTTAACACTTCTATTATAGAGAAAAGGCGAATAGCAATATTAAAATATTTCTTCTAATTAATTTTCTTTCAATGTGCATGAATTTATGCACTGGGCTACCAGAAGATAGATAATACAGAATTGAACAGACGTGATGCATTCCAATAAAATATTATTTACAGAAGCAGGCAGTCCATCAGGCTATACTTTACTAGTGCCTTAAGTACTTTAATTTAAAAAACAAAGGCAGACTTGGGGTGAGGGAGGTAGGGGGAAGCAAGAGCCAAATACATGATGCCTACAAAAGAACTTCAATGACATGGGATAGATTCAAAGTAAAATAATGGAAAAAGATATGCCTTACTCATATGAACCAAAAGAAAGCTGGAATGTATATGTTCATATTAGCCATTCTAGAGCAGAAAGAGGGGTAGGTTGGAGAAAGAAAGAGAAAGGCCCAGCCAGTGTTGCTCACTGATTGAGCACTGACCCAAGAACCAAGAAGCTGCCAATTCAATTCCTAGTCAGGGCATATGCCCGGGTTGTAGGCTCAGTATCCTGTGGGAGTGTGTGCAGGAGGTAGCTGATTGATGATGTTTCTATCTCTATCTCCCTTCTTCTCTAAAAAGTAAATAAAAACATATTTTAAAAAGAGAGAGAGAGAGCAAGCAAATATAAAAATGCCCAAGCAAATCAGGTAGCCAGTGTTTCATTGCCAGACAGCTAGGACCAAATAAGACCCTGTCTGACAAAGACAGACAATGGCTAGCTCAACCTCCAGCATGTGGGTGTGACTTAAGCCCTAATCGCACTGGAAAAGGTCAAAGGAGCCAAAAAGAATGGAGAAATCTTTGGAATTCTGTTTGAGCGGCAGGAAGAAATAGTTGCCAACAATGTGGGCTCTGGTGTCAGACTTCCTAAATTTGAATCCTAATTTCACCATTTACAAGCTGAGGGACAGTCAGTGAGTTTCTCACTGTCTTTTAGTTTGGAAAATGGGGATGATAAAGTTTACACTTAAAGGGCTTCCCAGGAGGATCACATGAGTTCATAAATTTGAAGGATTTAGTACAGCACCTGGCACCCAGTAGGCCTCGATAAATGACTATGCTGATGGCCTTGATGTTGCCACCAATGTGGTATTCCTTTTCTAGTCTTTGGAGGAAAAAAAAAAGTACCTCACCCTTTGTGCACAGCAGTCTTTGACACAGTGACCCTCATCCTCAAAAAGCAGCCAATAAAATGTTTGTAAGTATAAGCACGGTGGGAGGTGGCATGAGCTTAACCCAGGTCAGAACAAATTCAGTTTGCCATATGTGCGTCTCCTTTACCCTCACTGTATAGCCACACTCACAGTAATTCCGACACCAGCTGTGTGCAGGTATTTCCCTACACCACCAGCTGGGTAAACAATAATTCATCTCAATCATGGCTGTCCTCTACCTGGAGGCAGCATAAGATCCCCCAGATTCAGGGAGACTACCCCCACTTCAGATGATAACCACAAGTCCTGGTGATCACCTGTGCTGCTGACCAACCTGCTATATATCAGAGGTCCCCACAACCTTCTTCTCAGGTTCAATGGATTTGCTAGAGCCGCTCACAGAACGCAGAGAAACAGGATATAAGCCAGAACGGCCAGATGGCAGAGATGCATTAGGTGAGGTACAGGGAGAGCGGGGAGCTTTCCGGCCCTCTCCCAGTGCAACCCTCTCTCTGCATCTCCACATGTTTACCAACCCAGAAGCTCTCTGAACCATTTGTTTTATATGGAGACTTCATTGCACAGGCATAATTGACTAAATCATGGGCCATCGGCAAACTATTCAACCTCTAGCCTCCCTTTCTTCCGGAAATCCAACTCTCCAATCACGTGATTGGTGCCTAGGGATTTTCCCAAAGCCGCCTCATTAACATAAGAAAAGACACCTTTATAACTCTCCTCACAGAATATTCTTAGGGTTTTAGGAGTTTTGTGCCAGAACTGGGAGGAAGACCAAAGGTACAGTTCTTATAAATCACTCTCACACCAGAGCTTGGCCAATGGGCCTGTAGGTCAAATTGGGACCATCACCTGTTTTTATATAGTCTGCAAGCTAAAAGTAGTTTTTACATTTTTATACAGTTAAAAAAATCAAAATAAAAACATTGTGTGACCCTTGAAAATTATAAAATTCAAATTTCAGTGTCCAAAAGGTTTTATTGGAATATGGCCATGCTCACTCGTTTATATGTTGTTTCCAGCTACAACAACAGAGTTAAGTAGTTGCAACAGGGATCATGTGCCTAAAATATTTATTATCAGGCCTTTTAGAGAAAAGAACATTGCCAACCAGTTTGATTTAACCCACCCTTAAATTTCCCCTTTATTTCCAAATGTCCACAAACAACATACAAACTACACCTTGCAAGCACCAATCCAGATATCCCCACTCCAGGCCTCCCCACGTTGGCCAGGTCCTCACCTTGGTTTAGCGACCTTCTTTTGCTGGGTGGTTAACCTTCCTGGGAGCAACTTTAAGTCCAGCATCTGGTCCTCCCTCCCCCGCCTAGCTTTTAGCTAGTAATTATTTACTCTCAGCTTTCTCCTATGTTTTTCCAGAGGGTCAATCAGGCTTAGCAATAACCACCTGATCTCATTTTGCTTTTAGTCCATGAATTTCCATCACTTGATGTATTACAGTTGTTAACATATTCCATTCCAGATGATCATCAGTGGGAGTTTGAACGTGAGACCACCTCCTTGTCCTGGTGGCTATTTGTGGCCCATCTACTCCCAGCGATAGGTCCTCACTGCAAACAGGGGGGTGAATGATCCAACCAGAAACCCCCATCTCCAAGGCTTCTTTGTGGGACTCTACTTGGGTAGGGTTACCAAGTTTAACAAATATAAATACAGGACTCATGGTTAAAAATGGCTTTCAAATATGTAATTTTTAGTAGAAATATTATGGTTGGGACATAATGTTGTTGTTGTTCTTTGTCTGAAATTAAAATTCAGCTGGGCAAACCTACAACAGGTTGGGTTCCCCAGGAAGCAAGTGTGAGGTGGACTTCAGGCAGTAGGGTGTCACTAAAGAGGGCTTTAGAGCCTCCCTAGCAGCACTTGTGGAAGGAGGCAACAGAAGCAAAACGGATGGAGGGAAGACTCAGTGACACACGAAGCTGACCCATGGGAGCTCTGGCACTACGGTGGCCCTGTGGAGTCATTCTGAGTTGGGCTGAGCTTCCAGGCCTTTATACTCACACACAGAGCAGCCACTGGATGAGGGGACATGCCCTGCGGGAGTAGTCTCTGCTGCCCACAGTTCCAAAGTGGCAGACAGCTGAGAGCTATATGCAGTCAGCACTCCCAGCACCGGGGAAAAAGGTCTTTCCTGATGTGGAATCCAAGGAGCAGTGGGTGCAGCACGGTGCCCACCGCATTTGCAGGCAGGATGAGAGAACAGATGATATTTAAGGACAGTCCCACTTGCGCATCTATGATTAAATAAAGTAATATGTACAAAGTGAAGAGACATGGCACACAGATGTGAGCACCAAGTGGTGGCTACTTTGGCGTCTCCAGAACTCCGGGAGGGTCATCCAGTGGGGGTGGCAGTTTGGGAATAACCAGGTGCTGGACTGGGGCACGTGCGCCTACCTCCTGGGATCTTTGCAGGGAGTGTCTCTGCCTGACTGGGCTGGGTTTGGCTTATTCCTCTAAGTCCGGTTTTTAAAAAAGGAATGTCTTTTTTAAAAAAATATTCGAAGTTAATTATTTTCATTTTCCCATTACAAGGACCAGATCCTTACTCTGGAAGTGGCAGAAAGTGGTGGAAAACATGATCACAAGGTCAGGATACAGTGTCTCCTGTGGACACACGCTGGTGCGTAGGCTGTGGTGTTACCTTCTCTGGCTTCAGTTCTCAGATGTTCAGGTGAGAGGGCTGGGTGGGTGTTCTGTGAAGACCCCTCTAGTGTTGGCCTCTTGTAATCCTGTGATTACGCATGTGGCCTCTTGGTAATGAGTATGGGACACTGACAATGCCAGACGGCTAGACACAAGAACCTAGCAATTTTAGAATTACATTTTTAATAGATGTCAGAAGTACTTGAACCACAGTTTCTTAAATAGCTCAGCTTTGGGGCCTGATCATAGCAGATTGCTTGGAGGGGAAATAGTGAGGCAGATTAATTTCTTTCTTATTTTATGTCTTGCAGTGAACAGATATCTTAACATCACATGCAAAGTCTGAAAGGGCAAGACTATTCTTTCCTTCGTGGGTTTTCTCTCTTTGCTTTATATTTTAATGACAAACGTCATCAGCAGTGCATGCCTGGACCGCCCAATAACAGAGACACTTCTAGAGAAGGTTATAAAGAAGCTCTATAGGGCAAAGCAGCATGTTCTTAAACATTTTTTTTTTAAATTTGGGGCAGTTTTAGTGTAAATTTGTTGTATAACTAAAAGACTTTTTTTTTTTTTTTTGGTGGTGTGAAGTGTTAACTAATCAAACAGGCCAGCAAATAGAAATAGTTGATGCTGTGTACCTAACCAGCCCCTGAATAAAGCCATAAGAACAACAGGGTCATTCTGGTTTCCCGTGGGGATGAATATAAAAGTAACAGCTAGAATTTATCAAGACTTGTATTATTTCAGAGCATTTCTCATTCTATATAGAAAAATCAAAGGAGGTTAAGTAATGCTGTTATCAACAGTTTACAAAAGAAACAGAGATTCTGAGGATTAAGAGACTTGTCCAAATTCACACAAATCCAGTTTTTAACATTTATTTCTTTTTTATATTTAGCCTCAAATGATGTTCTCTTCAGGTGCCTTGCCTATGCCAATAAGTGAGCAAATTTCCATTGCATTTACGGCTGTGTATATCTAGTTCTAGTTACAATGTCTTTCTATAGAGATAACAGTCCATTTCAGTGAGTTTTCAGTATTCGGAGGAGCTAGTAAATTTCAGAAGTTTTGACATAGGAACAACCCAATAAAATTCCACCACAATAGTGTTTTGGGTTGTTTTTTTTCTTTTAAATGTTGCATCTAAATTAGCAAGAGGTCAAAATAAAATACTTGTTCCAACAGTGATTGTGTTCAGCAGTGATTATTTTATTGACTAGGTACATTAAAGTTAAATAAATTACAACAAAAAAGAGAGACAGTCCCAGTTATTCTTTTGTTGTTCAGAATTATTCAGAATCTGTGGTTACAGATGGGAAATTGTGGCTTTTAATGACATGATCTCCAAGGTCACAGGAGCTGGATGAAAAGGAAAAAGCCCTATCATACACTTCTCCTTCTGATGCTTTGTATCAAACAGGCCAGAATGTGCAGCTGGAAAATGACACCTGGCTCCTGAACTGTGGTCTCTCACTTGACTTTTCACCTTGCGACCTTGAGGGAAATAAGGTTGTCAAAATGCCTAAAATCAGAACGCTTCATCTTAAAACATCCACGCCAGAACTATTTCTCTGTCATAACACCTGTGCTGTGAGATATGCTGAGACCATAACCTCCTGCGTGGCTTCAAGAGGGCACATTATCAGTGGAAAGAAAATGCTTTGAAATAGGGTCCAACCTACCTCTGAGGTTGGGACGGGTGGGTTTATTTACCTTCCCTTGGGAAGCTATCTACTATAGATTAAAGAGGAACTGGAGAATTATCTGGTTTGATTCTCACATCAAAAGTGCAGATAGGTGGAAAGTGCTTTAAAGCAACTTGGTAATGAGTGAGAGTGGAAACTGCCAACATGATATCTTGACTTAAAAGCATTCGGTTGTACGTTCTATTTTAGCAGTGAGCCCACACCTTTTTGTCTTTAATCAAGTGCTGCTTACAGAAAAGAATGAGTCAAATCTTTATTTTTTTTCCCCTCTGTAAAAACAAACTTTCAACCATATAAAATTACCCATTAGACCTTGATCAAACTCAGCTGTCCTCATATTACTCTGCCATAGCAAAAACAAAACACATATTCCAGTACAACCTTCTCTGGTAGTGAATATATAATTCCTTACCCACAATTTAGGGAACCAAGAGAGCTCAGATATCAAGCAAGACTGGGCTTTCTAAAACTTTTCCTTAAAAGGAATATATGCTAGTTTAATAACTAACCATTTTGGTTGCTACCACACCTACAATTAATTACTGTTATTACTAACATGGCTGTTACTATGAAATTACATTCATATCCAGGTCCCCTGTGTCCAGAAACAGTAATACACACATTTAAGTACTTTAAAAGTAGACTGGCATTCATCAGACACATTGATTTTGAACATGAAACTCTATTTACTTTTCTACAAACATGAATCTGAAAAGAGTATTTTTAAAAGCTGTGATGATACAACACAACCAATGTAATTAATAAGTGTGTGTGTGTGTGTGTGTGTGTGAGGGGTTCATAGAAACCCTTGTTTTGAGAACACAACAAAAATTCCCTCATAACTGCCTGGGTATTCTCAGGGGTGGAGAGATTTAAAATCTAAATCTGTACACCCCCTGAGTATGAAAATGCTTCTATTCGTAAGGTATAAAACCAGGGCTCAAAGTCAATGAGGATGGATTTGGCCCCAGTCAAAAAGCTACAGAAGCTTTCCCTCATACACACACACATGTATTTGATGAGGGCAAATCTCTACATCAGATTTTCCTTAGGTGCCCTTCTGGCTGCAGGACCCCAGTACCTGTCTAGATTCCTCTCTGCTCTCAGTGGCCCGACCTGGCTGAAGCATGTTTGAAAAATGAAGCTGGCAGAAATAGACTTATTCAAGGACGTTTAAGAGTAAGTTAAACTGAGTTTTCTCCTGCTTTCAAGAGGACCAGAGTACATCCTTTAAAACCATATTAGAGAAGGGACAGTTCACTACTGCTTTTTGGAAGGCCACTTAGTTTTATGCTGGCCTCACCCTTTCCCTCAATCAAAAACTCACACCATTAAATGACCACTTCTTGGTCTGGAATAAACCAAAGCATAACAAACAGCTCTAGTGAATATAATATGCCCTTCCCCAAACAGGCTCTCTTTATATTCTAAATCAAGGGAGGGTAAAAGGCCAGACAGCCCATGTTTTAGGCTTTGCGGCCACTACTTAACTTTCTTGTAGTGACTCAACTCAGTCATTACAGAGCAAAAGTAGCCACAAATTATAATAATGCATGTAACTGTGTTACAATAAAACTTTATTTACACAGTTGAGGGGATGGCTTTGGCCCAAGGGCCATAGTTTGCCTGCCCCTATTCCAGTTAACTACAAACGGTGCTTCTCTTCTAAAAACTGTGGCATGCTTCCCATAGTTGTAGCCAGTTAATGCCCGCACAGTATTTAGTACTCTGGCAGTGGAGATGCAACTGTGGTAGGAGCCTGAGACCCGCGGATTCAGTTTATGACCCACTGCTGCCAACCAGCAGGATCAGAAGCTGCTAGGAACCTGGAGGGGCCTGTGTTTGTTTTACTGGGAAACCGGTACATGTAGCTGTGCTGCTTTTGCTAATCGTGGATTGGCGACCAGGAGCAGAGGATCCTGGTCGTTCTGGTGCTGTGGTGGCAGGTGCAGATGCAGAGAAAGGTAATCAGTTGTGGGTAATGTGCTACTTCAGCAGCCTTAAAGGGCCAGGGCAGCTTCAAGGTGCCAAATATAAGTTGGCACTAAGGAATTCATTGCTCAAGCTATTGGGCTGATCTACTCAGAGGTCAATTTGCTTAGCACATGGCTAAAAACAAACAAAAACAACAAACAACACCCCAATACTATATAAAAGTTGTAGAGCAGCAATAGCCAAGAAACACTGAATTCCCTACAGGTAGAGAAAATCTTACCCATCATGTTAGCCAGCTCTCTCATATTACCTATGAAGGGAGAGGTAACTTGCCCAGCTGATTTGTGGAGGAATCACCAAATCTCAGCCATTTCTGTTATTTTCCAATCTGTTATTTCCAATCTGTTATTTTCCTCTAAACTTTAGACTAAAAGGATCTGAATTTAAAGGGCATTTACCAACCATATAAGGACTCATGATGTCATGAGATTATGACAGCGAAGTCCCTTGCTCCCCTTAAAGAGAGTTTTCTGTTGGGATAGAAATGGTGCCCGAGGACATCGGAAGTTTACAGAGGGGAACAGACTGCATTTTGTCACTGGCTCAATGCAGCTGACAAAAACTGCACAGGATAAAGCATTAAATGGCCATCTTCCCACGAATATAAATGCTGGTCTCTCATATTGTATGATAACATGGCAAGAACAGACTGAGTAGTTCTTAAATCAAAGCTTGCATTGATCTGTTTCCCTGCTAACAAATCAAACGCAAATGTTATCCTCATGTCTTTGGTGTCCGTGACATAGAGGATCCCTCGGGCAATGAAGGCGTTTCCAGCCTTGGATTTGGGGTACGTGGTGTTGATGTGCTGCACCACAGAGAATGTTCTCTCATCCAGCTGGGCTACCAGAATGCTCGAGCCATCCACACTGGAAGCATAGATAATCCAAAGGCCCTTTTCATCCACAGCTAAATTGAAGTAAGTCTTGGAATTGGCAAAGAGGTATTTTCGATCAAAATACAAGGCATTTTCAAGCTTCAGAGTTTGTGATGTTTCTTTGCCAAATTCAAATCTGAAATGTGTAAAAAAAGTAGATATGAGTTGCCACTTTTTCCGACAAAGGTGGTTTTCTAGGCTCTCCTAGTAAACTGGGGCGGGGCCTGAGCCTCTGCATTCCTAGTAAGCTCCCAGGTCATTCTCCTCCTACTGGTCCATCCCAGCGCTATGAGCAGTGGGGTGTGAAGGATGGTGACAGCCTCTAAGTGTCCACCTCCCAGCCATGTGAGCCCAGGAAAAGTCCTTCACCTCCAGAGTTCTCGTGTTGGCTGACCTCCTGAAATGCCTTCTCAAAGTTTCCTGGAACTACAGGGGGCTCCAAAGATGATCTAGTACAGTCCTTTCGTTTTGCAAGTGAAAAAGGAGAAGTGACAGGCCCAGGATACAAGTAACTCACAGAGCCAACTCCAAGTTTGGGAGTTCTTCCTCCACCCCATGCTGGAATTTTAAGTAAAATATTTCACAGCAGCCCTGCTGGCGTGGCTCAGTGGCTGAGCATCAACCTATGAACCAGGAGGTAACAGTTGGATTCCCAGTCAGGGTACATGCCTGGATTGCTCCCCATTTTGGGGTGGTGTATGCAGGACGCAGCTGACCAATGATTATCTCTCATCATAGATGTTTCTATCTCTCTCCCTTCCTCTCTGAAATCAATAAAAATATGTTTAAAAAATTTTCACAGCAGGCTAAGTTAAGAAGAAGCCTACCAGCTAGAAGAGATACAGCAAAGTCATGGCTAGTGGGTAACTGGACAGAGGGAGCTGTGCGTGGGATCCCACGCCATCAGCTCCTGGAGGCTGTCTGATGTGACCAGCTCCAAATCTAGACTGAATCATAAAGGGAATTTATGATTCCAGAGGCACCTGCCTGCAGGAATGAAAGTTCGGACATTAAGTTACAAGAAAAGAAAAACACCAGAGGGTGCCATTGAGCAGCAGAAGAAATGTGCAGCCTGTGAGTCTGGGGATGTGCACTGAGCCTAACAAACCTGATTCCAGAGAAGAAATACTGGAGTTTGGAAAGAACCAGGAGGAGACTTGACAGGCCTGAGTGCCCACCTCAGCTTCTTCTGAACACCTGGAACGCTGGACTGCCTTTTGGTCCCTGTCTGGTCCTGGCAGGGACCCACTTTGGGGTGTGGCACCTTCCTGCCAGAGGGAGCCCTGGCTGCTTCCTGTCTCAGAGGACGAGAAAAGCTGCCCCTCTGACCACTCCGGGCCTCCTTCTCTCAGGCTCCAACCTTACTCTTGGTGTCCAGACCAGCAATGAATGCAGACCCAGGCAGGAGCTGGGCCAGGGGCTGACACTTGTGTCCTGACTGACCTCTGAGTGTGTGTCAGGCCCTGAAGGCTCAAAGTGATGGGATCAGGTAACTAAAGCACCAGAGCAGATGCTGTCTGGGATTCGGGAGAAGGTGCTGCGGGGTCCACATGACTCACCTCACTATGGTGTTGGATCCTCCTTTGTGGTAGTAGAGAGAGTTGTTGTAAACGGCATGCCCACAGCCGTGGAAATAATATGGGAGGTGAATGAGCGAGTAACTGCCATTCAGCAGAGAGGGCTGGTCTTTGAACTCCTTTACCCTGATGCCTGCAGAAGAGAAGCCCAGGACAGACTGTTATCTGCCCTTTGGCCTGGCAATCACAGCTTAGGAGCGAGTCTAGTGGGGGGAGGGAGGGATGGGGAAGAGGGGATAGGGAGAGGTAAATGGAGGGAGGTGTCCCATAATAAGGGTCCTTGTCCAGCTTGAAGAGTCTCAGACTCTCAAACTCACAATGCTATGGTTTCCCTCTGGACACTTTGCTAAAGTTGGATAAGCTACACTCGAGGTGCCCTGGTCATGTCCCTGTGACCTGACCAAACTCAAAGTCCAGTTCTCTTCCACGGATTCCAATTTGTCTTTTGAACGCAGTCTCCACAGAGTCAGCTTTGCTCCAGGAAAACTGTCACCCCTCCCCACCCCGCTCTCGATTATTTGTAAACTTTTCTATCAGACGGACATAGGCCTAACCCAGGAACAGTTTTTCAGTCCCCTCCTGCCTCCTCCTGCCCTCCACAGCAGCTACTACTCATTCACATTCTTGCTCTTTCCTTTTGAGCCCAGAATGCTTCTCGACTGGTCATCTGGGTAGTTGCCACCCACTGGACAGTTAGCCTGGATGAAATGAAGCCGCACATCTCAGCTATTGCTCCGACCAGTGAGCATGGCTAGACCCCTTCTGGAATGAGAGCACTGCTACCACGACCAGCAGTTCTTGACTACATCTCTTTGAGGCAGCGTGACTAGGGTCACATGCAGGAGCAGTGTCCCTGGAGGAGGTGCTTCACCTTCTCCCGGGGGCTCTGCCCAACAGATTCCTTAGACCGATGACCAAAAGTGCTCTCCCATGAGGGAGCCAACCTCAGACAGGTGGACGGCACAGAAGCCTTCATCTCGGACATTCTTCCCCATTGTGTGTTTGGGCTTTCTGAGGCCGTCAGTTGTAACGCTGTATGGTTTCCTTTGGATACTTTGCCTAAAGCTACACTGGGGGTGCCCTGCTCATGACATCCCTTTGACCTGAATAGCAAGGTTCGCCATCACTGTCCTCAAAGGAGGAAAGTATTCTGCCCACTCACTGGTGTTTCCTAAAATAAGGAGTCATTGTTACACCACATCGCAGGGATTTCAGACAGACAAAAGAGGACCAGTCTGCCAGTGGGCAGCAGATGGAAGACAACCCAGTGAAGGTACCTGAAAAATGTTCAGTCACCCAGACCCGCTCATCACTCTTGTTCGTAGACTCTCGCATCCAAGTCCCAAATGTCTCCGTGACCTTCAGCACTTGTGTTGCGTTTCCAATGGAAGTGATCATGGATTCTACCAAAGGAGGAGAGAAAAAAGTTGCTCACCTCCCAATTATGACTTTAAGGCATCCAATTTCTGAATTTCGAAATAGGATGCTTTGTTTCTGTACCCGCTTGTGGGGAATGGTGTTCATTGACTTTCTCATCGGCTTTTCCCACCAAGGTATCGTCATTGGGGACAGCACATGTCTCACCTAAAACAATAACAACAGTGATCAGGGCAAGCAGCCGGCACAGTGAGCGCATCGCTCCCCACCTAAGTTCAGACTCTGAGCCATCGGCATCCCTTACAACAGGCCCACCAAGTGTTCTGGTTGTTTGCTTCAAAGTACCACCAAGTCATACACTTCCTAATACTCTCCCCTCCCCCGCTTATTGGTGAGTCCCCAGCAAGCTTTCCATCACCACAGCTGCTAAGATGGAACCATCCCCAGAGATGTCAATAAGCCGGGAAATGGAGGCCTGTGCCAGTGTGGTCTGGCCCTCAGCAATCCTTGGGGAAGAGGCTTACTGCCTCTCTCCTGGCCTCCAGGGGCAACTTTCTGGGAGGGTTTTCACTCTCAGGGGGCCGAGGGAGAGGTGGGAGGCAGCAGTCTCAGAAGGGACTGAACTGCCCAAGGCAGAGATCACAGAGGAAGAAGGAGGCAGCCTGCCCAGACCGTCTGATCCCCTCACCACCACATTCCCACTACCTCTGCTCAGAGGCCTCCACACTCAGGTCCTTGATGGGCACCTGACTCACACTCGGTTTGAGGCCATGCCTGAGCTAGAATCCACCCTCCACAGTCTGTCACTGTTCCGGTATCAAATGGGCTTAACTCAGACCTTCGGTGAAGAGGTGGCTCAGGGCAGCAGAAGCAGGACAGAAGAGGAGGGACATGTCACTGTGAAGATGGGAGGAAGTGGATTGACGGTAAGGTTCCTGGTCTGCGGCAGGTTGGGGCAAATGGGACTTTCTGGGAAAGGCCAGGTCATTCTGATGGGTTCACACCACCCTGTGGCTGCTGGACTCAAAAAGCAGCTGGGTGTTCAGTGAGGAAGCTCAGAGCAAGCTGGAGCGGTTTCCTTAGCAGCCACCAGGGGGCGGGGCCCTCAGAGATCTCCAAGGTCCTTGCCAGCTGGATGAAGTCCCCTTGTCTGGTGTCGGTGCTGACTCCCCCACATGCAGTTCCCCTTAGGAGCCTGGGCTTTGTACAAGAAAGGGACAGGGAGGCTCTCCTGTTCTTCGTCTGGAGAAAAGCTCTCATTAGTTCCTCAGTACCAACCTGTTTCTGATGCTGTGGGGCGGGAGGGAGAGAAATGGAACTGGAGCAGGGGAGAGGGCCACCTTCAGGAGCAGGAAACCTGCCGGCTGAGGACTCAGCTCTAGGGGGCGGAGTGGGAGACGATGGCCTCTCACTGAAACCTTCACAGCTCAGTCTTTGCAACTCTGGGGCCTAGCCCTGCTTCTCAGCCGCGAGGCCACGGGAGTGCTTCTCCGGGCACCACTGTCACTGGCTGGCGGAGCCTTAGCAAGTCAGAGTTCCACACGCTCAGGTCAGACCTCTGCTCCTCTCAGATGAAGTTCAAAGGTTCCATTCAGCTCACTCTCCAAGGGAAGCTGAACAAAGGGCTGATGCTAATGGAGAAGGTGGTGCTGATGCCAGCAATGGAACAAACTTCCAGGGAGAATCCTAATCAGGCTCCATTTATGGGGGGAGGAGGTATCACGTGTGATATCTTTGAAAGCACAGATTTGCCCACTCTGATAACAGAGTGTATGGTCCCAAAACACCCTCCAGAAAAAGCAGTTCACCAGAGAGAACTACAGACTGCTCAGGAAGGCAGCAGTGAGTGAGGCAGACATTTCCGGCAGGGCCTCCTGTCTGCCACTGAAGCAACAGCAGCAAGTCGAGCCTCCCTGTGGCTAAGTAAGTGGGAAGATCCCAGGTCTCACCTTGGGGAAGAAGTCCTAGCCCTACAAGTATTCTCCATTAGTGTGGATTTGTTTTTAAGCAGCTGTCAATCCTGTGGCCACACCTATCACAAAATGGCCGCAGAACAAGGCCTCTTGGCCTCCTCAGCCTTGATGATCTTAGTCCTCAAGTGTCAATTCCCACCTCTGAAGGAAGATGCTCTGAGAGCTGGGGGGGGCCGGCCCCCATTACTTACAGTTAAGTACAGGATTAGTTCTGCCACTTACTACTGAGTGTTTCAGTTTTGTGTCTGTAAGTTGGTGATAATAACAATTCCTATGGCCTAGGACTGCTGTGAGAATGACATGAACTTAGCAGCTGGCACCGTGCCTGGCACACTCTTAGCACTCAAAGCTTGATGGTGGCAGCAGTGCTGTTGTAGTGTCAGTGGGGATTAACCAGTTTGACCTCCCCATCATCTCCTCCAGGATCAGCCAAGACCTTCAGCCTCCGAGAGTGAGCAGCTTAGCCTTCCAGTCTATTCTGGGGAGAGCATGGTGCATTTGGCAGAAAGAGAATAGTCCAGTGACAAGCGAAGGGAGGAAGATGAGGAAAGGGGGAGGGAGGCCCAACTCTAAACTTGCCACCAGTCCTCACCCCAGGATAGATTGCTCAGGCCTCCCACAAACATGTTACAAGGAGGGAACTCCTCGGATAAGATCTCCTCCCTCTGTTTAAAAAACTCGGTCACAAAGCCTGGAGGGAGCCCGAGTTGGGACCGGTAGTGAAAGAGGCAGGTTCCCTGGGGCAAGGTTGGTGACCTGGGCACTGGCCGTTGAACATGTTTGGCTGCCGCGGGCCTTTGGATCTTCTGCTTCCAGGGGGTCCTGGGGGACCTGGAGGGCCTGGGGGCCCAGGTGGGCCAGGAGGGCCTGGTGGGCCTGGGTCACCTTTGGCACCTGGAGAGAGAGAAAAAAGGTGGGGAGATTGGTTAAGGAGCCATAATCAGAGTTGGGTTTCACACAGAAGATAAAGAGAATGAGTACCTCCCGGGGGCTCGCCACAAGTGACTGCTTATGCACTTGTCCACATGGAGCTGAGGAAGCTCCCATAGCCAGGCGGAGCTCCCACTGTGGGCCAGAAACTGTGCTAGAATTTATAAATCTCCTCATGGCTCCACCCAACCACTTTATGAAGCAGACTCTAAACGACTTCAGTCTCAGGGAAGTCCAGTGCTTTGCCCGAGATCACGTGAGTAGGCTGGAACTCAGGTCCAGGGGTGTCTCACTTCAAAGCTCACCCTTTTGTCATTGGCCTTGTGTGTGGGTCCCAAACCTGGCTGTTCATCAGAATCGTGCAAGGAGCTTTAATACAATTCTAATCTTGGGTTCCCTCCTAGACCAATTAGATCAGAATTGTGGGAAGGTGGGTCATCTGTACTTTTTAAAAAATATATTTAAAAAATTTTCAATTACAGTTGACATATTAGTTTCAGAAGTACAACAGAGTATTAGATAAGTATGGAACTTGCTAAGTAATCACTCTGGTAAGTTGAGGACCCATCAGACACCATCCACAGTTATTAAACTATTATTGACTACATTTCCTATGCTGTACTCTATATCCCTGGGACTATTTTTATTCATCTGCATTTTTTTAAGTTTCCTACTATGCAGCCAGCCACAAGAAGCACTGCTCTGTGTGGTAGAAATCAGGTGCTCCTGTCCAGCTCTGTGACCTTGAGCAGGCAGCTCAACATCGCTGAGCCTGTTTCATCTTCAAATCAATCTCCTACTCCTGACCCTGCCTCTTGAGAATGACTGAGGTCACTGGGGTCCCTACACACCTGAAGGCAGCCATTCCTCTAGCCACAGGTGTCTATATGAGTGTAGTGCTCTGCAGGGGCTGGTTTTGGAGCTCTCATAAAGGTGCCATTAGGCCGGACCGCTCAGCCCTTCGGTTCCACTCACCTGGCCAGGCCCATTCTAAGGTCTCTTTAGCTGCCTCTTCCAAGACAGTCTCTTTAAGGTGGGCAAGCAGGGGTCACAGAGGCCATAGGGGGGTCTGTGCCCAGGGCAGGGCAGGCATGATCCAACCCTACTACCCCTCTTCTGCTCTCTGACCAGAGGACACCCTCAGCTCTGGCCTGGGCTCCTGAATTGGGGTGCACTCAGCATGGTATGTCATCACCCTTCACTTGTTCAGCAGTATAGGGACCATGCAGTATTCTGGATGTATAGACTTCCCACATAACTGAAGTGTAACATGGTCTTAAATTTTAAAAGTATATTCATGTATATTACCCCGTGAAAACACTTATTAAATTTTATGCATTTTGCATAGCACCCTTCCATTTATTAAACAAAGCATGCTAAATATAACTTAATCTTTTCTTGATGCTTTGGTCTTAGCACAGTGTCTGGCAAATAGCAGGTGCTCAGTTAATTTTCAGTGGATAGATTGGCAAATGAATTATTAGGGTCATTATTCTGAATATCTATCATCTCAGCTTCTTGAGGACAGATGCCATATTTTCACATTCATAGTATCAGCTCTTAGCCAAGTGTCCAACTCATAAATACTGCTCTCTGATATTCAATAGATGTTTACTGAATACATTAATAGGGTAGTTATGTTTTCATGATATAAATGGTCTCCAAAGTCCTGTGCTTTTAAAATTCTTCTGTCACCTCCTTTTCCATGACCATCAACTGTTACCTACTTTTTCCACCAGGTGATTGTCTTTCTGTGGCTTTCTGCACATCCCGCATAGACACCAATTATCTGCTTTTAATCTGGGCTGAAAACTGGAAAAAGAAGACCAGCAACCATGGTTTCCTCCATTCTCTATGTCAAAGGCTTAGGACAGTGGTCGACAAACCTCGGCTCACGAGCCACATGCAGCTCGAGAGCCAAGGTTTGCTGCTCTGTTGACTAATGAGTTTGCTGACCACTGGCTTAGGATAAAGGCCCGAGGATGGCCCTATCTCTATTGCAAAGGAAACGTCTGCACTTTCTGTCAGTTGTTCTCTGAGATATCTGAAACACGCTTGCTAACATGTATTATTCTGGATTGTGCTGGATTTAATGGATATTTGGAAAAAGGAAATGTTGTTCATCATAATTTAATCCAGCCATGATGTTTAGACCTGAATTATTTAGCCTACTTCTGTTTAGATCCCAGATTTGGTTTTGCCAACAGTGGGGTAACCTGCACAGTCTTCTCCTTTTTGAAAGCATAGAACAGATGGCCTCATAAGGCAGATGAGGAGAGAAGACCCAGAGCAGCCCTTGCATTGAAACCCAGACAGGTCTCAGGCCTATACCCCTGGGAGAGGGTCCGAGCGCAGCCTCTTACCTGCAGGGAGCACGTCATTGGACACGTCCCCTTTGTCCCCCTTTTCACCCTTCTGTCCTACTGGGCCCTCATTTCCAGTCAAGCCCAGTTCACCAGGGTCTCCCTTTTCCCCTGGAATTCCTGTGGCTCCAGGTAGCCCTGAGGGGGAGAAAAAGAAATATTAGCCTGTTGTACAAGAACTTCTGACACACTGCATTGTGATATTATACTGTGCACATTAAAGGTGAAGCAGCTTCCAACACCAAATACCTAACACACAACCACTTTAGGACAGCAGCGTGGCCATCACTGAAGAATAGTATTTGCAGGTTGCTCTGATGGGATATTTTTAGAGACATTTGATTGGAACAACAGGCTGAACAGAGTACTGAATCACAAGAAGGATAGTCTCAGAAAGAGTAGAAAGAAGGTGAGGCCTGATCAGAAGTCTGATCCAGCCACACAGGTTGGATGGAGCACTGTGTGGGGCTGACTTGCTGCTATAACAGTGGAGTTGTCATCTGCATTATTTGCTTGATTTCTCACAACATATTGGAGTGGAGGCTAGGCACTTATCCATACTTTCATTTTTAGAAATTGGAACTAAGCACTACAGTGGTTATTATTGATGCTGCTAAGAGAGTAGCAAAGAGAGATCCAATTCTATCACCAAGGCCCCCTCTGTGGCATTCCAATGCAAAATGTTTTACTCAAAATAGCAAAACAAGTGAAGCTGCTGTAGGACAGGCATTCAGACGGATGGTTACAGTGTGAACAAACTGCAGTGGGTGAAACGTCTGCCTCCTCTCTCGAGGAGCCATCACTCCAGGAACTGTAGCCCTACCACACATAGCAACAGTTGAGACGTGTGCCATGACCTCTCAGCACCACTTTATGGGTAGCATAACCCCTAAGAGAAAGGAAGCAAATTGGTTCATATGACTGTTACAGCTCACTGCTGGTGGGTAGTTTCCACATAGCAGCACAGGGAGGGGAATCCAAATAGAGCCTGGCAATTTTGCTGTAGTGAAGAAACAAAAACAAGAATTTGGGGATTAGAGGTGGCTAGAACTTGTGTGTGGTAAAATATGAGATAGGAGGTTGTTGTGTTGAAAGAGCTGGAGACTTCAGTACTTGGAGTCTTTAGCTGAGAAATGATCTGTGCAGGCTGCTAAGCAGGAGAAAGAACGAATAGAAAGCACACCACTACAGGACTCTCAGAGTTTGCACAGGGAAAGTTCTCATTCCCACCAGTCAAAGTGGAGAGATCTCAGAAAATGATAGGATACTGGGCAGAGTCCTTTGAAAAGTCTTGTGTTAGTAATGGGGCTAAATAAGCCCAAGAGACAAGACTGCCATGGATCCATAATAACAATGCTTAAAAAATAAGCTTTGAAAGGATTACACTAATCTGCAAATGGTTTAACTGAATGCCCGAATAGAGTCCAACATTTGTATCATTCAGTCAAGTTGATGCAGCAACTTAACAATTTATGAGAAAATCATATGATCATCTCAGCGGATGCCGAAAAGGAATTTCATAAAATTCAACACCTATTCTTAATAAAAATTCTCATCAAACTAAGAATAGAGGAAATTTTCTCAATATGGAAAAGGGCATCTATGAAACAGCTGCCATTATCCTTAATCATGGAAGACTAAATGCTTTCCCCTACGATCAGGAATAAGACAAGATATCTATGCTTATCATTTTTATTTCATATTCGCTGGAGGTTCTAGCTAGTGCAATAAAGGCAAGCAAAAAGGAATAAAAGGGAAGCAGCTTGGAAAGAATGAATTAAAAATTTTTTTTCATTCAAATGACATGATTGTTTATGTAGAAATTTTCATGAAATCTATAAAACAGCTACTCAACCTCATGAACACTCAGGAACACTGAGGTCCTGAGAGGGGAAGGAATTGTCTAATATTGTGTAAAGGTATTGCCAGGTATGGATAAATTTAGATGATCTACTATTGCAGGGAGCCCCCTGTTCATTTTGATGACAGCCTCCTAGAAGTTTTGCTCAATAGAGAGATTATTCAGAGTGGGAGAAATTTCAGGCAACAGAAAAGACCCGGGCTGAGACCGGTTTGGCTCAGTGGATAGAGCGTCGGCCTGTGAACTGAAAGGTCCCAGGTTCGGTTCCGGTCGGGGGCATGTACCTTGCTTGCGGGCACATCTCCAGTGTGGGGTGTGCAAGAGGTGGCTGATCAATGTCTCTCTCTCATCGATGTTTCTGACTTTCTATCCCTCTTCCTTCCTCTCTGTGAAAAATCAATAAAATATATATATTAAAAAAAAAGAAGAAGAAGAAGAAGAAGAAAAGACCTAGAAGAATGTCTTGCTGCAGGAAAAACTTTGATTCCTTTCAAAGTCTATAACCAAGAGGGCTTAAGATCTTTTCTAACTACCATGTCAGTCTCTAGTCCCCTTTTTATAGGCTCTGGCCAAGTAACTGCCCTTTCACCCCTCTTCTAAGTGCCATAAACTGGGACAATCCCACAATCCTCACTCTTCAATGGTTATTTTCTGGCATTATAATTATCCTCTCTCCAGATGAAAAATCAAATCTGGACTGACCCCACCCTCACTGACTGCTAGCACCACAGGATTCAACAAAACTGTTGAATCATAGAATTCCAGATTGGAAGGTACCTAAAAGGTCAATTAGATCAACCTCCCAAATCCTGAAAACATCTCCTCACAGTTTTTCAGCAATGGGGAGATGACTGCATTCATATCACATCACATCACATCACATCACATCACATCACATCACATCACAT
>JAAGEH010000076.1:49412374-49433330 GCA_011751065.1 Lasiurus cinereus
ATCACATCACATCACATCACATCACATCACATCACATCACATCACATCACAGATCATACCCAAAGACACTGCACAGCCATAGAAGGCAGTTATTCTCTAAAACATAAATCAGAATTTCTTAACACCTTTTCCTTTATGCCAGATGAGTAATACATATTCAAAATGGTTTCTGCTCTTTGATACTCAAGGGACCCTACACAAACCATCCCAAAGAAGACAGTGTATGAAAGAACTTTAAGATGTTGATCACTATTAGTAAATGTAGTGAACAAAGAAATATTTGCTACATTTCAACCAACTCTAAAAAAAAAAACCTACTGAAAACCATGAAATTCAGCTGAAGCTGGGAGTCAGAGGCCTGGGGTTCCCTGCCAGCAGTGATCCCAGGCAGGTGTCATGCACTAAGGGGGAGCTGTTACACAATAGAGAGAATGTGAAGAAGAGCAGAAGCCCCCCACCCCATTGTTGGCATTTGCTCTGCCATAGATTCAATATGAGGTAAATCATGCTTCTTGGGTGGTTCATGACTCATGATACATCTCTCACAACAGCATTGGGAATCCATCAGTCTGGGTCATCCATGCCCAGGTCATCAGGACATCTTGCTGGAAAGTGGTTTGCTCACTTAGAGGAGCACTTAATCGGGAATCTCTGCATGAGAAGACTTTCTTTTGTCAGTGTTTTAAATAGGCAATTTGGCACATTATCTGCAGGACACAAAAGATGAGTCCGTTGCCATAGAGTCCAGTCAGCACAATGCACCAAGTATAACTGATACTGTCTAAAGGTTTCACATGCCCAGATTTAGCAAAGCTCAGGGAAATGGTATCTTCTCGGTACCTCAGAGTTTTCTTTTTCAGCATTTATTCTAGTCACAAAAAGTCTTTCCTCATCATCCTATTTTCCCTTCTTTTCTTTTTTCCTCATATGCCTTTTATTTTCTTTCTCAAAAAGTTCATGTGTGAAACAGGAAAATATTCATGCTATAATGCAGCTGTTGTAAGGCAGCTCCTATAGGAGCAGGTGTTTAAAACTAAAGATATTAAAGACCTTTGCTTAAAGATGTTTTTTGATACTTATCTGGATGTGCATGATCTTTCTTTTTGTTGTTGTTAGTCCTCCCCCGAGGATGTTTTTCCCATTGTTTTTTTTTTTTTTTTTAGAGAGAGTGGGAAGGAGGGAGGGGAGAGAGAACAAAAAAGAGAGAGAGAAAGAGACACATCAATTGATTGCCTCCCACACTCACCCAGACTGGGGCCAGGGATTGAACCTACAATCCAGGTAGATTCCCTTGGCCAGGAATTCAACCTGTGATTTTGTGATGTATAGGTCAACGCTCTAAACACTGAACAGCACCAGCCATGGTGTGCATGATCATTTTTAAGCATTTGTTAAGAAAGAGTAGGGCACAGAAGACATTCCTGGAACACCCAGCTCAGGTGATTAAGGAGACTGCACTGGATCCCCACAGAACACCAACTACATAAGATTGCCCTACCAAGACTGGGAATCATAGCAGATCCACCTAATACATAGAAACAAACATAAAGATGTAGCAAAAATAGGGAGACAAAAAAACATACCCCAAATAGAAGACCAGGGAAATCTCCAGAAAAAGAGCTAACTGAAATGGAGGCAAACAATTTACTAGATATAGAGTTCAAAAAATGATTATATAAAGATGCTCAAAGAACTTAGTGAAAACTTAATAAAGAGTTATCAAGCATTCAAAGGATTTAGAAACAATAAAAAAAATCAGAAATGAAGAATACAATACCTGAAATGAAGACTATACTAGAAAGAATATACAGTAGATTAGATAAAGCAGATAACTGAATCAGCAATTTGGAAGACAAGGTAGCAGAAAACACCCAAATGAAAACAGCAAAAATAATTTTTAAAAAATGAGGATAATTTAAGAGACCTTTGGGGTAACATGCATTGTAACCCATGTACTTCATATGGGTACTAGAAGGAGAAGACAGACAGCAGGAATAAAGAACCTATTTGAAGAAATAATGACTGAAAATTTCCCTAATCTGGTAAAGGAAAAGTCACACAAATTCAGGAAGCACAGAGAGTCCCAAACAAGATGAACGGAAAGAGGCCCACAACAAGATACATCATAATTAAAATTGCAATGGCTAAAGACAAAGAGATAATCATAAAAGCAAGAGAAAACAGCTACACAAGAATGTCAGGTGATTTCTCAACAGAAACATTTTCAGCCAGAAATATTGGTATGAAATATTCAAAGTGATGAAAAGCAAGAAACTTTTATAACCAAGACTACTTTTTCCAGTAAGACTATCAGTTAAAATTGAAGAAGAAGAAAAAAAAGCTTTCCAGATAAAAAGAAGCTAAAAGAGTTAATCACCACCAAACCAGTTCTTAAAGAATAAAATGGAAATATATATATACCTACTAACAATCCTTTTAAATGTAAATGGCTTAAATAAAAAGACATAGGATAGCAGAATGGAAAAGAAAACAAGACTTATGAATATGTTGTCTACAAGAGAACCAACTTAGAAAGAAGAGAATACACACAGACTAAAAGTAAACAGAGAGAAAAAGATATTTCATGCAAATGGAAATAGAAAAATAGCTGGGTAGAAAAACTTACATCAGACAATATAGACTTCAAAATAAAGACCATACAAAGAGACAAAGAAGAACATTGCATATTGCTGAAGGGATTGATCCAGCAAGAGGATGTCACCCTTGGAAACATTTATGCATCCTACATAAGCACCTAAATTTGTAAAGTAAATATTGATGGATATAAAGGGAGAGATTGATGTTACAGAAATCATAATAGGGGATTAAAACACCACATGGAAATCAATGGATAGATCATCCAGACAGAAAATCTATAAGAAAATGGTGGCCTTAAATGACACACTATATCACAAGGATTTAATTGCTATCTTCAGAGAAATTCACCCAAAAGCAGCATATACATTATTTTCAAATGCACATAGAACATTTTCTAGGATAATCCACATGTTAGTACACAAAAGAAGTTTCAATAGTTTTAAGAAATGCATTTCAATATTATGCATCTTCTCTGACCATTATAATATGAAATTAGAAATCAATCACAAGAAAAAACTGAAAAACATGCAAAGATCCAGAAGGTAAATAACATGTTACTAAACAATGAATGACATTAAGGAAACAGTCAAAAGATATCTTTAAACAAATGAAAATGAGAACACAACAATCTACGGGACACAGCAAAAGCAGTTTTAAGAGGGAAATTCATAGCAGTAAGACCTACATTAAGAAACAAGAAAACTTCAAATAAACAATCTAACTTTATACTTAAACAAACTAGAAAAAGAATAAAAAACAAAGTTCAAAGTGAGTAGAAGGAACAAAAAAATAAAGATAAGACCAGGACTAAATAAAACAGTCTAAAAAGCAATACAAAATATCAAGACATGAAGAGCTGGCTCTTTGAAAATATAAGTTTTAACAAACCTTTAGCCAGATTCATCAAGAAAAAAAGAGGAAGGATCTCTGCCCAGCCAGAGTGGCTCAATGGTTGAGTTCTGACCTATGAACCAGGAGGTCATGGTTTGGTTCCTGGTCAGGGCATATGCCCAGGTTGCAGTCTTGATCCCCGGTGTGGGGAGTGCAGGAGGCAGATGATAGATGATTCTCTCATCATTGATGTTTCTATCTCTCTATCCCTCTCTCTGAAATCAATAAAATATTTTTTTTTAAAGAGGGAGGACCCAAATAAATAAAATATAAAAGGAAAGAGAAATAACAACTGACACCAAAGAAATACAAAGGATTGTAAGAAAATATTATAAACAACTATATGCCAACAAATTGGACAATCTGGACAGATTAGATAAATTCTTAGAAACATACAATCTTCCAAAACTGAATCAGGAAGAATCAGAAAATCTGAATAGATAGATTACAGCTAATGAAATGGAAGCAGTAATAATACTAATAATAAACCCACAAACTTCAATAAACAAAAATCTCAGACCAGATGGTTTCATAGGTGAATATACCAAATATTTAAATAAGAACTAATACCTATCCTTCTCAAATTATTCCAAAAAATTCAAAAGGAGGGAAGACTACTAAATTCATTTTACAAAGCCAGATTATCATAATTTAAAAACAGATAGATAAAAGACTCTGAAAGTAAAGAAAATTATAGGCCAATATCTTTGATGAATATAAATGCTAAAATCATCAACAAAATATTAGCAAATCAGATCTAGCAATACATTAAAAAGATAATGCACTATGCTTAAGTGGGATTTACTCCAGGGATGCAAGGTTGCTACAAAATCTACAAATCAATAAACATGATACACCAACCACATACTAGTAAACAAATTAAGATAAAAATCACATGCTCATATCAAAAGATGCAGAAAAAACCTTTAATAAAATCCAGCCCCCATTTATAATTAAATAAAGATCAGCAAAGTGGGAATAGAGGGATCATATCTCAACATAATAAAGGCCATATATGACACACCCATAGTCACCATCATATTCATTGGGCAAAAACTAAAAGCATTTCTTTTAAGATTAGCAACAAAGCAGGGATGTCCACCTTTTTCACTCTTATTCAGTACTAGAGGCCTGGTGCATGAAACTTGTGCACTCTAGGGGTTTCCATCAGCCTGGTCTGCACCCTTTCGAAGTCCAGGAGCCCTCAGGGGATGTCTAACTGATGGCTTAGGCCTGCCACTGCTGCTGCATTCTCCAGCAGTGAGCCTGACTCCAGCCATGAGCTTGGTTCCTGCGTTGAGCATCTGCCCCCAAGTGGTCAGTGCACATCATAGTGAGCAGTTAAGTAGCCTTAGCATATCATTAGCATATTACACTTTGATTGGTTGAATAGACAATTGGATGAACGGACACTTAGCATATTAGGCTTTTATTACATAGGATAATACTAGAAGTCCTAGCCATAGCAATCAGACAAAAAGAAGAAATAAAAGGTATTCAAACTGGAAAAGAAGAAGTAAAATTGTCATTATTTGCAGATGACATGATACTCTATAGAGAATCCTAAAGATTCAATCAAAAGACTAGAACTGATAAATGAATTCAGTAAAGTAGCAGGATACAAAATAAATATCCATAAATCAGTTCCATTTTATACACCAATAATGAACTATCATAAGTGAAAACTAAGAAATAATGCCATTTACAAATGTATTAAAAAGAAATAAAATACTCAGGAATAAATTGAACCAAGAATGTAAAAGTCCTGTACTCAGAAAATCATAAGACCCTGAAAAAAGAAATTGAAAAAGATACAAATAGTGGAAACAAATATTGTATTCATGGATAGAAAGAATTAACATCATTAAAATGTCCAAACTACCTAAAGCAATATGTAGATTCAATACCAATGTCGTATTCCATAGAACTAGAACAAATATTTCAAAAATTTATATGGAATCACAAATAGCCTCAGCAATCTCATGAAAGAACAACATTGGAGGAATGATGTTACCTGATATCAAAGTATACTACAAGGTCATATTAATAAAAACAGCATGGTCCTGGCATAAAAACATATAGATCAATGGAACGGAATAGAGAGCCCAGAAATATGCCCATGCCTTTATAGTCAACTAGAAGCTCAGTGCACAAAATTCATGCACATAGGGGGGAGAGTGTCCTTCAGCCTGGTCTGTCCCCTCAGGGGATGTCTGACTGCCAATTTAGGCCCAATCCCTATTTCATTGTAGTGTTGTTTATAGTAGCCAAGACTTGGAAGCAGCCTAAGTGCCCAACAACAAGAGGATAAAACAACTGGTACATTTACACAGTGGAATACACTCGCCATAACAAAAGAAGGAAACCTTACCTTTGCGACAGCATGGATGGACCTGGAGAGTATTATGCTAAGTGAAATAAGCCAGTCAGAGAAAGACAAGTACCATATGATTTCACTTATATGTGGAATCTAATGGAAAAAAAAAACTAACAAACAAAATAGAAATAGACTCATAGATAGAGAACAGACTGACAATTGTTAGAGGGGAAGTGGGTAAGGAGCTGGGTGAAACAGATGAAATAATCTAGCAAAAAACCCCCACATCAAAACCCTCACAGACCCAGACAGTAGAATGGTGATTTCCAAAGGGAAAGGGGGCTGGGAGAGGATGAAGAGGGTAGAGCTGGATAAGTGATGACAGAAGGAGAAGACTTTGGCTAGTGAACACATAATACAATCTACAGATGACATATTATAGGTTGTACACCTGAAATCTATGTATTTTATTTAACCAATGTCACCCCACTGCATTCAGTAAAAAGAAAAAAAGACAAAAAGTAAAAAATAAATAAAAAGGTTCATGGACATTTTGTCAACATACAAAATGTTTTGTCTTTGCCCTCTTATGTCTATCGCCTGTGACAGAGTTCCCTTTGTCTGTGGATAAAATCTCCTTGTCCGTGCGCTGGCCATGCGCTGGTGTCAGAAGCACCCCGCGACCTAATCACATGCACCATCAGAAGAACCATGGGGGGTACTCTCCCCTGCCCCGCTCAGATGTACTCAGTGATACTATCACTGTGAAGCCTGGGCTCTGACAGGCTTCAAGTCAGCACATTCTGCCAGGGAAGACGGGCCAGATCTGCTTGCCTAAGTCCTGTGCTACAAGGGGCTCTCTGCTATTTTCCTTCCTCTGTGGTGCCCACTCAAAACAAACCATCTCACCAGCATTAGAGTTGGGGGTTGTGGGATGCTGCAGAGGTCAACTCCAACATCTTCTCAGCAGGGGGTGAGGGAGGAGGGCTTATTTTGGGCAGGACCATCTGTCACAGACTGAGGGTGCAGGGAAGGGTACTGGAGGGTGTTCATAATACCCAGTCCCAAGACAGGGATGAATAAGGAGGAGGGTGTTTCTGTTTTTATGAGGCTTTGATTTTTAGAGAAGACACTGCAGCATTAACTCTTAAGTAAGACACATGGAGAGGGAAAGTAAATTTTTGGTTTTGAAGCAACAGAATGTCAAACATCACAGAAGATGCTACTTGCAAAATGACAACATTTAAGTCTCTTTTAGTTCAATTCTTCTCTCCAAATCTAAGTCAGTGTTTTCAAATGAATACAGTATTTCCACTTAGATTTCCTTTTGGTATAAAAACCAAGTTTCTCCTTCCCATTTTTGGTAACAACACTAATATAAATAGCACTTACATCTCTCTATATATATATATTAATTCACTCACTCTTCCTAACAGTGCTATGAGGTTGATACTACTATTGTCCCCGTTATACAGATGAGGAAATCATGGCACAGAGTGATTAAGTAACTTGCCCCAGGGCATACAGCTACCAAGTAGAAGAGCCAGAACTTGACCTCAGCCATCGGCTCTGGCTCCATGCTAGTTCTGCATCGTGCTTAGCATTCCTAAGGTCAGAAACTGAGGGTTATCTTTGATGCTTCAATTTCTTGGAAACAAGGGTTAGGCTAGAGCTCTGAAATTCTGATTTCATCAGACCAGTGTATCTTAAGGCACCCTGTTCTTTCCTTCAAATGTGCATCTAATGTGATTACCGATGTACTAAACTGATGACTGTGAATAATCAGATGGAAAGGGGTCCAGAGTGGGAGCTGCATCTGCTTTGTTCTCCAAAGCAGTATTCTCAATCTGTCCAATAAATATTTGCTGACAAACACTCCCACCTGCTTCTGCTGTCAGCCTCCAGGGTCGGCTCACCTTCTCCGTGGTCACTAGATGCTACTGCTCCTCAGGGCTTCAGCCAGGCTCTCCCACAGCCAGGCCCACATGCCTGTGGTCACTGACACTCCACCATGTAGACCTCTAGTCTGCTGGTCTCCTCCGACTGCAGACCTGCATCCCCAAGGGCCCTGACATCTCCTCCCCTGGTGTCTCAATTTCAGCACATCCCACGTTGAGCTCCTGACAGTCTCCCTGAACCTGAGTCAGTGCAGGGCTCCCACCTGGGGGCAGAGCAGTCAGGCAGTGCAGAGACCTGGAGTCTGCCTGAGGGCCTCCTTCCTCCTCCTCTGCCTATTTACCCTGCCATCACAGACTGCAGATTTCACCCCTAAATACCCACTCCATTTGTCTCTCCATACCCATTCCCGCTATCCCTTCCACCTGCTCTTTGGGAAGCTTCTGAATGTCTCCCTGCCTCTACGCTTGCTTGTCTCCTGTGCTTATTTCAATGTGTTCCAGGCAGATTGGTTCTTATGAAGGCAGATCTGATCACGTCACTCTTTCCTGCTGGAACCCCTCTGTGGCTTCTCCTGCTCTCAGGATAAAGGCATTTCCCCTCCACGGCTGTGCCATCCGGGTGCCCTGCAAGAAAGTTGACTGCAAGGTTGTATGGACATGCATTCTAGGCTCAGGTTGGGAGCAGGAGGGAAAGCACAGCCCAGGGCCCTTAGCAGGGTGACTGGGGACAGCATAGCCCTTGCTCTGGAGTCTGAGCTGGCCCAGGGCTGAGCAAAGCTTTTGACAACTTCTTTCCATAGAGCCAGGCTCTTCCAATGGCCTTTGTCTCTATGCATTAGAAGGGCGGTTAGTCTCCACTTCCCCTGGCCCAGGGTGAGAACCCTTGGTGACTCCAGTTCTAACATCAACCTTAGTGGGAACTTCTTGTTCTAAGTTGTAATGTTGTTGACCCTGGAGGCCTCCCTCACTGGGAAGTCCTGTGTCTTTGCTGCCCTTTCTGTGAGCTTTCTAAGAAATGAGGACTTGCTCAACTTCCAGAGAAACAGAATCCAGCACCTTCTCACCCACCCACTGTCGGCCCTCTCCAAGCCTCCTCCCTTTTGCCCTGAAGCCTCCCCAGCACAGCCGCCAGGGTGGCGGGCTCCCCAGTGGGGCAAGGCAGTTCTCTGCTCTGTTGTAAATCTTGCCCATCTCACTCTAAGCACAAACTACAGTTCTTCAAATGCCCAGGGCCAATCTGATTTGTCCTTTTTCCTTTCTGGTCTTAACTTGACCCCGGTTACCGCTCCTTCTCTGTCCCGCCACCCTGGCTTCCTTATGGCTTCTCAGACTCATGGGGGGCAAGCTGTCTTCCCAGGTTCTGCTGGTACTCTCTCCCGAGGTCCCAGCTCTCACCTCCTCCAGGTGTTTGTTCAAAGCTCCCTTCCCAGGGGTCTTACATGGCTTCCCACTCCACAGGCCCCATTCCCTCTCCTGGCTCTATATTTCCCCTTACCACCGTGTAACAATCTACTCTACTTGTTGATCTTGTCGACTGTTCCCTCTCCCAGCTTAGAATTTAAACGTTATAAAGGCAAGGATATTGAGAACATTTCACTTCTGGATCTCTAGCATCTACAACAGTACCTGCCACATAAATATGTGTTACCTGTGTGGACGGATCTTTGCTTTGCCCTCACTGGGTTGTGGCCATATGCTAAGCTCACCTCTGCAAAGCCAGAGCCCTTCTGGAAACCCACATCCTTCCCCCCTGCACACACCCATGCCAGCATAATGGTTGCTTCCCCTCAGCTGCCCCTCATACGCTCATAGCTGAATTCTTAGGACTGGGTCACATTTCTGGGGGCTTCCCAGAATAAACCAAATGTCTGAACACTGCCGGTCAATCATTATTCAATGCTGATGTTCACTTATAATTATTATCCAACACAGAACAATCCATTATTGCTCTGTAGCACAGGCTGTAATTACTGGCCTTCTGGGTACTATGTTGCCCATTGTCACAGGGGCTGCCCTCTGGGGAAGTGAGCAGGCAGATTTGGCCAAGTGGCAAAGCCCTTCCATGGCTCTCCCTCTCCACAGGCTCTCACTTACATTGTTATGGGAATAAGAGCAGAGTGCTGGGAGGGGGACTGTGCTGTCTAGAAGAATCTCCCAGTAGCTCTTCTAGCCCAGAGCCATATGAGTGGGAGTAGCAGAGCCCTGAAGTTGGAAATAAATTAGAGGGTCTGATGGAGCCTCCACCCACCCAGAGGCTGAGAGCCAGGCCTCCTAGAGGCCTCCTGAGCAGCCCTACCCCTGGCACTAGAGCTTCCACATATCACATGACAGCTTTCTTCAGCAGGCCTTTCCCCAGCCCCCCAGAATTGGTACTCAGAGCCCATCAGAACCCGCCTGCCCACCTCCTGCCTCCTGCAAGGCCGCACCGGAGCCCTGCCTCTCACTGACCCCTGGACATACCTGACACCTTTGTGCTTCGGGGCCTCGGCTCAGTTGATGGCAGCACTGCTGCTGACAGAGGCACAGGCAGTCGCTCGGAGAGGCCACCGCAACTCTGGAACCACCTTATGCCTCTGGACAGGAGGCCCTGACAGCTGGGACCCCACAACCCGAGTGCAGGCTCAGGGAGGCTGGGTTGCCACCCGTCTATTCAAATCATTCCAGCTATTCCTCTACTAGGAAAACTCAGAGGCTGACATCACACAACTGGTTTTCAATCAAACACAAGTTTCTGGGCAGAGAAGGCAGTGAGAGGGCAAAGCAGGAACTGACCCTGGAAAGACTTGGGGTGTGACACAGGCAGCCAGCATGCAGCCCATGGCGTGCCCCGCCCTGGGCTCTGTCCAGCTCCTGTCCCTTCCATCTGTCAATCTGCATCAGAGGAAGCAGTTCCCAGGGAGATAAACCATTGTCAGTACCAACAAGGATGCCCTTGGCCCCCCAAACACAGCAACTTCCAGGCAAGAGTTGAACCAGCCTTGCCTGCAAAGATACAACACTTTCTAGCCACTGCACACACATTAGCCCATTCAAAATGCAATAACAGAAATGAGCAACAAGATAAATAATGAAAGAATTGGCAAAATACCAATTTTTCCTCTTTTTCCATTTGCTCCTTTTTCGCCCTTTGGGCCCTGTGGACCAGGCTGTCCATCCGACCCGTTGTGTCCTGGTAGCCCACCAACTCCTGGAGGTCCTGCATCAAACACGGGAAACAAACATTAAAAACATCTCTTCACTGAAATCCAGGGCATTCCCTGAAGCCAGTGAAACTGGGCAGCATTGACACCTTTCCCAGATCCTTCTGCTTCTTCCCTTCCTTCGCCTCCTTTGCTACCCTGGCCTGGAGCAGTGACAGGTGGGGGATGGTGAAGGCGGGTTCTCAAGTGGGAGGAGCAGGAGAGTTCAAGATTGGGGCAGAGAAGCGGGGACACAGTGATAGTTGGGGTTGGCTCTAGATTCTTCCCCCTTCCCTACCTTAGTCCCTTCAGAGTGATCCTGGGGAGTTAGCCATCCATATTCCCCCCTCTATGAACTAGGATAAGCCATGGGCTCTTACCTGGTGGGCCAGGTGGTCCTAGAATAGGAAAAGAAATGTAAATGGTGAACTACAGTTAGAAGAAAGCAAAGCCAGCTCCACACCCCAAAATTATTCCCCCCTTCTTAGAATGTACTGGCAAGGAACCACCCCATATCTTTTACTTAGAATTCAGTATATTTACCCAAAAGATTCTTAAAATCAAGTCAGCACAGACACATTTACCAATAAAAACCACTTCTGTTTAAGTTTCAGTGGACCAAGAATAATTGTATTGATTCAGAAATCAGACATCTCTTAAGCCATCAACTTAATTCAATGAGGTTGGGTGACAATACAGGTAGGCACTTCAGCCCTGACACAGGTAAATGCTGGCATTGCAGGGCTGAGGTCTGGCTGTCAGGAGAGCAGTCCCAAGGGCTCCTAGCCAGCCAGTGTGTCTCCACTAGGCCACTGAGGGGGGCTGAGAGCAAAAGTTGGTTTACCTCCCAGGTCTCTATTTTGTTGCACGAAATAGCCCAGGGTGAATTGAGGGCCCAGATCAGGTAGCAAATGGTTTCCTTAGTGTGTAATTACCCAGAAAAATCTAAGGATGTTCAGATGGTTCATTTACACATAATCTAGCAAAAGAATTTTGCTTTTTCAAATAGGAGAGTTTTCTTAACAGTTATTCTATGTGAGCACTCAGACAAGCTAGTGAGGCTGCAGTGGGAGCAGTTGAGGTCCTTCCGTTCTCCAGGCTGCATGTGATCACCAATACTACAGAGGAAAGGTCTTCCATAAATCCAAGCTGTAACCTTTCAGAAAGGTCACCATTTACTAAGCACCTAGTATGTATACCAAAATTCACTAAGCAGCAGCAAGCTTGGCCCCTGTGTCTATTGTGTTGACAACCTACCAGCGGAAGGTAGGTACTTTGCAATCACCACAGTTATGGGCAATGAATGATAAGGAAGTATACGCTCAATTCCTGTCTTCAAGGCGCGGCACAGGTCCGTGGCTAAAGCTATGGGTCTCTGGAGAGCCTGCCCACCTGGCCCTTCCCTCCAAGGTCCTTCCAAATCACAGCGGAAGGTGCCCATCTCTAATTTCCCTCTAGTAACCTCTCCTTCCACCCTGAGATGGTGTCAGAACAGGTGTTGCATGTCCCAAGGCACCTGTTTAGCATAGCAATGACCAAGGAAGTGGCTGCACACAGGCCAAAGTTTGGCTGATAAAGGAAAAAAAGAAGCAAAAACAAACAAACAAAAAACCCAACCCTCAAATGAAAACATTTGAGAAAGTGAGGTCTGGTTCTCTTCCTGCTTTAGGAAGAGCCAGTGGAAGATGCAGCTTCATAATCCAGGTGCTGCCAGGCCTGGAGCACATCTGCGAGCTGAGGTCTGGAGTCCTGATCCTTTCTCACTCTTATCCCAGCAAGGACCACCACCCCTGCCCTCGGGGCTCAGGATTCATGCCAGCCACAACTGCAGAGCCAGAATGGAGCACTGCCATAGGAGGTGTGGTCTCCCTTCCCTCCGGGAGTCACGCATGCATGGTTCTCCTGAAGGGTGGCCTGAGCAGGCCCGAGCTCTCACCCGGTGTGGCTGGCTGTCTGCTCAGGGAGGCCAGCGGAAGGAGACATGATCCACTGCACTGGCTAGGAATGGCCTGACATCCACTTAGCAAGGGCTGCGCTGCTGCAGCTGGGAGGCCTCAGCTCCCACTCTGAGTGTTGGTACGCCCTCTGTAGCCACCTGCCACCGGCTCCTGGGCCAGTGCTCAGCCACCTGACATGGAAAGGTATCTTTCTTCACATGCCCCCATTAAACTGCAGCTTTATATTCTAGAATTGTACATCAAAACCTATACGATTTTATTAACCAATGTCGCCCCAATACATTCGATAAAAAGAAAGAAAAATAAACTGCAGCTTTGGTACAATCCCATCCATTTGGTGCATTTCAACTTTGAACTATGGCAAACTTAATAAATTAGCATAGGCATGGCAAATAGGTTTTATTTCAAGTGCCTATTCTAAGCAATTAGCAGCTTTCCGGAGTACCAGAACAGAACGATAGGAGATCGTGCTCAGAGTAGCTGTGATCCGTTACTGATGTCCGCCTGGACATGGGATACGGAGTGGTGACAAGTGTCCTCACTGGGTTAGAGTCACTGGCTATGAGGAGAATGAACACTGGATTCGAAGCGGGTCCGGGCATTTGTTCTAACAAGCCGTTCAGCAATGTGACGGCTTAGAAATTTTTCCAACGAGACACTCTGGGGAGGCCGCTGGAGGTGAAGAATTACCCAAGAACCCGCCTTCTTTAAGCCCCCTGTTCTCCCAGAAGAAATGCTTCTGGGGTTCCCAGGAAATCTGGGTTTAAGGGTAAGATGCAGCCTGAAAAGTCCATATTGTTTGACACACTCGGCACCAGCAAAACCCCCTACTATTGTAGCTACTGAATTGCCCTCCTCTTCACCTGAGATGTCCAGGCTGCACAAAACCCGGCACCTGTCCTTGTCCCCATACCAACCTCAGCTGAGCCCAGGACAGGGAACAAGAAAGCAGTCCATGGTCACAGCGGATGAGCCCTATCTCACAAGTGCCTGCTTTCTCAAAGACGAGCCCAGGGTAAAGCTGGGTCTTGTTCCCGGGCTCTGCCTGCCCACATCTCCCTGGGGCACCAAGGCTCTCTCCTCTCCCCTGAAGTTGCCAATTCAGTCCTGTGTCCAATGGCCTTCCCACCCCCAACCCAGGCAGCCTGGCCTCTGCCTAGGCACCACCTCACGTTGTAACTTGTACCTTTTACACCAAAGTTTTAATAGACAAGCTTTCTGTGTAAAAGGAGGCCCAATTTCAAGCTGGTGTGAAAGGGGAAGATGTGGCCTTCGAAAAGCATTTTGAGGTGCCAAAGAACCTCCCGTACCGCTCCTGTAGGGATGTACAGATGTGCTCTTTTGCCACGTCAATCTCCCCTAAGTGGTTTCAATAGCCCCTCACACTTTCACTGAACAGTATGGCCCTCCTGTCACTAAAAAAAAAAAAGAAAGAAAGAAAGAAAGAAAGAAAGAGGCTTTTCCTGTGCCTCTCGACAGGGCTTTTGTGCCTGTAATTCCACCCATTGGAGCATTTCCCCAGCACTCATTATGGTCACACAAGGGAACTCTGAAAAGAGACTTCCGGGGAGGGAAGAAAGGTGCTTAAGCCACAAGAGCTTCAGAATAAAGGATCAAGCTGTTCTGAAGATATTTAATTTTCTGTGAGGGCTGAAATGTAACTTGAGTAATTCAATTAATATTTCCCAAGAAGCCACAGGATTACAACTTTTCTCTCTGAGGCCAAACCAAGCAAATGAGAGTCAGACTGGACTGGGGATTCCTTGGGGAAGTGTCTTTCTTAGCAGCTCAACACCCCCATTTAGTACTCACAGAAACCCCAGATCATTCGACAAACTCCCAGTGTGCACCTCCTGCACACAAGTAATATGGGTACTGGGGAGAATACTGCCGAAAAGAGTGAGGTTTCTTACTCCTCAGTAGACACAGCACAGCCCTGAGCACAAGTGAAGCGTGAATGCGATCTCCCCAGAGCCTGGGCCAGGGTCTGAGGGGCCCAGCAAAGCTTCAGAGTGCTACAAAGTCTTGGTTATACTGTAAGGTCCATGGGAGCATGCATTTAGTCCATAAAAGACTTTTAATCCGAAAAGGATTCTTCCTGTTTCCTCAGAGTGTAGTGTATTCCCTTTGGAAATGCAATGTCTGAATTCAGGCTCTATGGCCCATCCTGGCGGTGTGTGTGTGTGTGTGTGTGTGTGTGTGTGTGTGTGTGAATTCCTTGCCCCCAGTTTCTGAAGGCAGGAAGTAGGCACCCCTCCCCTCAGGTGAGATGCAGGACTCTGACTCAGGTGTAGATAAGTATATCAAAACCACTCCCCTCCTCTTCTGCCCCATCCATCAGCCACTCCTCGTCACAAGGCTTGCTCTGCCCAGAGGTTCATTCCCTTTCTTGTCTATTCATCCTTGAATCACTGAGTGACCTGCCAGTCCCACCCAGCACACGGTAGGCACCACACAGACCACACTTCAGAAAAAGTGCTTTCTCGACTAATTAGCAGTTTGCTTCTAGAGCTTCCCATGCATGTTATATGTATAAGTGTATGATGTAGGGAAATAATGATTTCTGGTAAGAGAACTCTACCATTTAGGGAGGTCTTTTTATTTCTCTTCCTTTTAAAAAAACTAATGGGAAAAGGGAAACATCCATGGCTCTGGTTCAAGGTACCACATGTTTCTAATTACCCGAGACCTCATTATTTTTCATGGCTATATTTCTATGGCAATACTGAAAATATTATTTTTCATAATTTTGTGACAATTGATTTTCATGCCATTAAAAACATCTGCTAAACGTAAACCAACATGTATTTTTATAACCTACAGCGTTACGAGGTGCTCCCTTGCCCAGCCCTTGGCTAGCATGCCTGTGTGCCCTGGCAGCTGGGGGTGAGCGCGGTAGGCCTACCTGTCAGGCAGATGCCCTTGGTGCTGTTGCACAGGTCCACCATCACACGGATCTGCGGGGAGGTGGGGGAGGGGAGAGGCTGTAATTAGTAGCAGCACAGCAGGCAGGGTGCCATGAGCTTGCCCTTCATTCACATAAGAAGAAAGCAATTATAAAAATTCACAGAGTAACTAGGGGAGAATATACAGATACCCAAAGAAAAGTTAACCTAAGACACAAAAGAAATCTTTAAAATATCTGAAGATATTTGATATCAGAAGCTCATCTATCAACGATGTCAATAGAATTTTCTTGCTTTCTATTGGAGAGACAGAGGATGGTGAAGGAATTGTCAAATTCAATTTATACTAAGCCCGTCGCCCAGCATCTAAAGATCTCAGTCTGCAAGCCTGAATACAGAGGGTCAGCAGGCTCAGTGGTTAGGAGCAAGCACTTATAAGCTGGGTGAGCAGGGACACTTGTTTTCTCTGAAAATGCAAACAATATAAGCCCCAGAGGGTAGTGCATGCTGCCTACTCACCACCAGATGGCACCTGGGGTTGGGAGTGTCACTGCAGCAAGGTATTAGCCAGATATATAGTCCCACACCCACTGTGCAGCCCCTTCCCTCATCCATTATCCACACTGCTCCTAATGAACTTCACAAAAACCCAATCTGATGGGGTCCGTCCTGACTCAAACAGGTCTGCAATTCCTTGCTGCTCTAAAGATAGAGCAAAATTCCTCCTTCTGTGGACTCACCACATACTGCTCCCCCTCCCTTTTTGTCTGTCCTCCACTTACACTCTGCCTCAGTTTGCTTGTCTGTAAAATGGGGAAAGTGTTAGTGCTTACTTCTTAGGATTGTTGTGAAGATTAAATAAAAGTGTTATGTGTGAAGTTCTTAGAACAGAGCCTAGCATGTAGGAAGCATGCACAAAAGTGTTTTCCATTTCACAAAGGCAGCAGAATATGTGCAGAGAAACAAGGATTCTAAAGTCAAACTGTCTGAGTTCACAGCATGACTTTGCCATTCATACCAGTGTGGCTTTAGACAAGTTACTGAACCTCTCTGTGCTTCAGTGTCTTTGTCTGTACATAAAGCTCATAGCACCTACCTTACTGCATGGCTACATGGATTAAATGAACAAATACATGCAACTCATTTAGAACAGACCCAGCACATGATAAGCCCACTCTGTTTATACTGTTGTTTTGACGATTCATTGAATGTACTAAGAACTTAATTTTTATCATCCAAGAATTTTCAATATCTAGATATCGCACTTTTTTAGATCCAAATCATGTGGCTTTTCAAGCTGTGGGGAGAAAACTTATTAGTTAAGAAATAAAGTTGACACTGCTGGATAGACATTCTAGGAGAAAATAGAAACTGAATCCCTACTTCATTCCTTACACTAAATAAGTTAATTAAATGATACTGATCAAAAATTTAAAAGTAAAAAAGAAACTAGTAAAATTACTAGAGGAAACATGGGGAAATATTTATAATAGCATTAGAAGAGGAAAGACTTTTCTAAGAACGAAACAACCCCCATACTACATAGAGAAAGAGATTGAATTGATACATTTGACTACATAATACTTAAAAATTTCACCAGAGGTAAAACACTATAAGCAATAACAAAGGAGAAGCACAAACCTAGAAAAACTCTTGCAAAGGGCTTGTATATAAAGAGCTGTTTCAAAGAAACACATAAAGGAACAAGAAACTAAAAGAAAAATGGGCAATGGACCCAAACTTGAAGTTCAGAAAAAGTAAAGAGCTTCATCTTCACTTAGAGTTAAAGAAATAAATCCAAGCAATGGAATTCTATTTTTGCCTTTTAGGTTTGTAAGTAAAGACTAAGGATCACATGTCACAGGCTTGTCAGGAAAGCAGTGCTCTTATGTCTTGTTCATGGAAGTGTAAAGGGATACTCTGCCTCTTTGGAGGGATTTGGGCAATAGCTACCAAAATTTACATGAATCTACCTTTTGATCCATCTATATACTCTGGGATTTACTCTACAGATGCACACATACAGTATATGTGTGAGAAGACGTAAGCATAAAGATGGTTGTTGCAGAAATATGAGCAAGAGCAGAGACTGAAAACAACCTAAATATTTATCAGCGAGCTCTGGTTAAAGTGTAGCATAGCTGCACAAAGAAATACTGCGGGGGTGGTGGTTGGGAGAATTTCAATCCATAAGGCTGATAGTGTGAGCTCTCAAAGATAAATAAAAGAAATGCAATGTACAGAGCAGCATATGTAATGTACTTCCATTTACATAAAAAAGCGCAGGTTGGAGAGTTGTCCTGTACACCAAAAGGTTGTGGGTTTGATTTCCAGTCAGGGCACAGACCTAGGTTGTGGGTTCGATTCCCAGTTATGCTCATACGGGGGACAACCGATCAATGTTTCTCTTTCACAGTGATGTTTTTCTCTCTCTCAAAATCAATAAGCACATATCCTTGGGTGATATGTGCTCTGTTAATCTTTTTATTTCTATATACTTCCTGCTCCTTGCCACTTTCAAGATTCTCTCTTTATCTTTGGCTTTCCAGGCTATTTCTGAAGAGAAATAAAGAAGCCTCAAGTGAGGAGGGAGGGATGGCTAGGTAGGAAGGAGTTGATCTGAGCACCACACACCCTGTTGTTTTATTCAAAATCTTAACTTTTTCAATTAAACTCTTTAGAAAGAACATATTTTGATTTGAGGGGAAAATTGTTTTGTCTTCCGTCTAGGTTTATTCTAGTTGCTAGGAGGTCCAGAGGAAAACTCGGGCTGCGTTAACTTGTAGTCTGTAACAGTATTTATTGACTGCCTTAGAAATCTACTGTGAAATATATCACACACATCACAGATATATAGAATGTGCAAGAACAATGTAAAGATGATTAATAAAACAAATGCGTACATACTGCCCCCACCTTAAGGACTGGGAACATGCAGGTGCCCTTCACAGAACACACCCTCCCACTCCAACCACTCCAGCTGAAGCAAAGTGGGCCCCGCTACTTTCCCTTTCATACAGATAAGAACACAGAGGCTCAGAGAGGCCGCCTCATTTACTCAGGGTCACACGCTGGCTCATAGGAGAGCTGGGCTCAGCTCCAGGTCTACTACACTTTTTATTATGGCTCTGATGATTATCTCAAAGGAACCAGACAGAAAAAATTTTGATTCATTGTTTTTAGTCATTTTCATAAATGAATGTAATCAGCTGCACGACTGACAACATTTATTATATAAAAAAATGTATAATTGCCCATTGAGAAGACCATTAAAGATTTTACAATGCTTCATTTGTTGCCTGGGGGATTATAGCAGAAGGAGAGGTGTCAGACAATGGAAAATCAATAGGGAAAATTAGTCTTTCTCTTTTATTCTCATACAAGTCTGGTATAGGCCCAGGTTCTGTTAAAAAAGAAAAAAAAATATGAAGATTTCATTTCCTGATCTTTTTAGATATTTTCCAGGAAATTGTGTTACTACTCTTCACTGGGGAATATTACTTGGGAATATTCTTTTAACAAATGTGGGCTATATAAGATTGTATCAAAGGGAAACATAGGGTACAAAGAGATGAATGCAAGAAAGTCAGAAACGCCAAGACCGGTTTGGCTCAGTGGATAGAGCGTCGGCCTGCGGACTAAAAGTTCCCAGGTTCGATTCCAGTCGGGGGCATGTACCTTGCTTGCGGGCACATCTCCACTGTGGGGCGTGCAGGAGGCGGCTGATCGATGTCTCTCTCTCATCGGTGTTTCTGACTTTCTATCTCTCTCCCTTCCTCTCTGTAAAAAATCAATAAAATATATTTAAAAAAGAAAGTCAGAAACATTTATTTTCCTGATAATAGTGATTAGGAATTGGGATGAACATAAGAAAATCCAAATCGGAAGTTACAAAATCTATTTTGTCAAATTAAGGAGTCACAGTTGGCATAGAGGGCTTCCTGAATCTTAATTTAGGATTGGAAAATGGGGCAAGCTGGGAGAGGCTTTAGAGCTCATTGTCTGGGGGGTCTTGGCATGATCCATTTGTAAGGTGGCCCTGCTGGGAGGCCATCCCCCTCACCCACAAGTCACATTGGCCATTCCCATGGGACGGTCTTTGCCGTGCCCAGTATGCTATGCTCACATCTTTACTGAGGCCTCAGTTAAAATAAATGCCAACTTTCCCTGACACCCCAACTGAAAGTAGCCCCATCACCTCACCCGATTTTTCTCTTTGTGGCACTTACCATTATCCCATATTGTCTTCCCTATGGATACATTCATTTATTACCTGTCCCTGCTCTCCTAAGAATGGAAGCCTTCAGAGAGCAGGAGAACTTTTGTCTGTATCCCCTGTGCAGAGAACAGTGCCTGATTCCAGGCCCAGAACTTCATGGGGCAGGCAGGATTCAAGTCAGAAAGCACATTAGTGTCTCCCAGGGAGAGCTTACCTTGAGAGGAGGCGATGTCCAGTTGTTAACCTGCGTCTCTGATATGAGAATCCAACAGTGTTGGGAAGAGGGTGGGTGAGGCATAGGAAAGGTCCATAGCTCTCTGGTGGGAAGCCCTCCCAACCTAGCTACATGAGGACACATTCTATGGGAACAACAGCTGTCCCCTAAGTGCAACAGAAAGAACAGCATCCCCAGAGAGCTCAGGCTTAGCGTACCTTTGGTCAGCATGTCACGGAGGAGCTGGAATTGTCTCCTCGGAAGGAAGGCTCTGGCGGGTAAGGGTCATCTTCCCAAAGAAAAGGTCAATGCAGCAGTGGACAAGGACATACCAAAGTGTAGGGGATTTGTCAGCATCGACCATGCATGCTAGTGATGGGAGAAAAGAGCCAGAATGGGTCCTGCCAGTGGCCTGACCAGACCTTCCTGATTCCTCACTGAACATAGAAACTGGTCTCACTGGATTAGTAGTGCTCAGGGGATTCATGGACAATTCACAGGCAAGGAAGGGGCTCCCAGAGAAAAATAATGGACTTCCTGCTAATCTGGCATCAGATGGCATGAGCTGACTTTACATCCAACTAACAAGACATTGGACATAATTTGGCAGTTTCTTTTTATTTATTTTATTTTTTTAAATTAAATCTTTATTATTCAGATTATTACATTTGTTTTTCTTTTTTCCCCTCCATAGCACCCCTCCACCCAGCTCCCACCCTTCCCTCCCTCCCGTTGACCTCATCCATAGGTGTATGATTTTTGTCCAGTCTCTCCCT
>JAAGEH010000076.1:49433730-49451286 GCA_011751065.1 Lasiurus cinereus
CTCAGCCTCAGCACGAGGGTCTCAGGCTCAGCCTCAGCCTCAGCACGAGGGTCCCAGCCTCAGCCTCAGCCTCAGGCAGTTTCTATTAGAAAGAAAATGCTATGGCCCTAACCGGTTTGGTTCACTGGATAGAGCGTAGGCCTGCGGACTGAAAGGTCCCAAGTTAGATTCTGGTAAAGGGCATGTACCTTGGTTTTGGGCACATCCCCAGTAGGAGGTGTGCAGGAAGCAGCTGATGTTTCTCTCCCACTGATGTTTCTAACTCTCTATTCCTCTTCCTTCCTCTCTGTAAAAAATCAATAAAATATTTTTAAAAAAGAAAGAAAATGCTATGAATTAGGAATTTCCTTTGTAGGAAGAGAATATAAAGGTATCTTGACAAAAATACTCATGGCAACCTCCTATATAATAAAGAGGTAATATACAAATTGACCCTCATGCCCTTGCACAAGATGGCTGCCCCCATGTGGTCAAAGATGGCCACCACAAGATGGCCGGCAGGGAAGGTAGTTGTGGGCGATCAGGTCAGCAGGGAAGGGAAGTTGGGGGTGGCCAGGCTGGAAGTAGAGTGCAGTTGGGGGCAATCAGGCCAGCAGGAGAGTAGTTAGGCATCAATCATACTGGCAGGGGAGTGTTTAGGGGGTTATCAGGGTGGCAGGCAGGCGAGCAATTGGGAGCCAGCAAAACCAGTTGTGAAAGAGATGTCCAACTGCTGGTTTAGGCCCGATCCCACTGATATTTTTTTCTCTTGTAGACTGAGACAAAGGATTCAAGAAGATTTTTGCTTTTTAGTTTATATAGTTTTAACAGATGGGTTAGAGTTTTACTTTGGTAATTTTTCCTTTGTGGTGTTTTGAGTAATTCAGAGCAACAGCATTATGTGAATCTAATGACCCAGCTTTCCATGGGAACCTACATATCTCACCTTCACAATTACCTCCATCACTCATAAAACCTCTTGGTAACAGGCTGGTTGCCCTATAGAACTCCCTTCCTCTAGCATTTTACTCTCAGAAATGATTCATGAGAAAGTTGGACATCTGCCCAAGGGGTCCCAGATTGGAAGGGTACAGGCTGGGCTGAGGGACAACCTCCCCCAGTGCACCAATTTCGTGCACTGGGCCTCTAGTTATGATATAAAAGCATGCAAACAACTTAAATGTTCACCAATAGATACTTGTTATATGGAGAAAAATAAATGATGTAGATCTAAATGTACTAATCTGGAAAAATAGTCTTCATATACTGTCAAGTAATAAAAGCAAGGTATAGCCCAGGCCACATAACACAATATAACTTTTTGACTGAAAAGCATATCTAGATATGTCTGGATAATCACAGAGAAAAGTTGGGAGATTCATGAACCAAACTATGCACTGAGATTTTTTTTCTCCTGGAGACTGAGACTAAGGATACAAAGAAGATTTTTGCTTCTTAGTTTATACAGTTTTAACAGATGGGTTAGGGTTTTACTTTGGTAATTTTTCCTTGTGGTGTTTTGAGTAATTCAGAGTGACAGCATTATGTGAATCTAATGACCCAACTTTCCATTGGAACCCACATATCTCGCCTTCACAATTATCCCCATCACTCAGAATAACCTAGATCTCTGTTGCTACTAGGTAAATAAATATGGAAAGAACTAGAACAGTTGTCTAGTCAAGTGATTTTCAAATTGTTCATTATTAATCATGAGAGTTTGTTTTCTTTCTCTCACATAAATGGCCCAATCCAAAAATATAAAACACAAAAACGGAGCTACTCTGGGTGAGCTGGGGTGGGGCTTGGCCTTACTTACTGTAAAATGAGAAGGTTAGACTAGACAGATGATATCAAACACTGCTCCCACTGGGGATAGAGGGAGGAGATGGGGCGGAATGCACAGAGACTTAGAGTCGGGGGAACAGGGATAAAAACACTAAGGTCCAGAGAAAGCGAGTGAAGTAGCTGGCCTGGGCTCATCCCCAGTTTCCAGAGCTGAGTATTACTTCCACCCCTCCCCTCCCGCACTCCTCCCCCCCACCCCGACCCCGCATCTACTTTTCCATACTTTGCAAAACAAATAGCCTGGATCCAATGTGAGATACTAATGTTTGCTTTAGTTTAATTTGAATATGAATGGAATATTAGGGTTTTACTAATTGAAAATGCATCAGTTTTGAGAAATCTTTTCCATGCAAAACTGAAAGGTTTAATCAAATGTATTTCTTTCTCATCAGAATGAATAGAGCTAAGTGCAGTGAGCTGCCACTGTTCACCTAAACATAAAACCTCTTGGTAACAGGCTGGTTGCCCTCTAGAACTCCCTTCCTATAGCATTTTGCTCTCAGGACTGATTCATGAGAAAGTAAGGGAGAGAACCTGCTCGCTATTGCCAGCTTGGCCTGGTCTGCAGTGGCTAAAACAGTGCCTGCAGGCTCCTCTGAAGCTCCCAAGCATAGGTTCCCTGCTGTCTGCTAGCTGGGACAGTTTCAATTCTAACTTACCTTTCAGATCTAAGTTACCTTTCAGATCTGACCTATTTTGAAACTTCAATCCCATTTTTCTGAGACAGTTTAACAGTCTTGATGACTCTCCTTAATTATGCAAATTAATATTATTATATGCATGCAAATGATCTTTTAGAAACAGTCCTAGGGAGCTGATAATCAGCCTGCTGTTGATTGGGATTCCTTGTACTGCAGAGATGGGCCTACAGATGTGGTGGCCACACTGCCTGTACCTGGTGGTTAGACTACAGGTGTTAGAGGATTTCCTCATGAGGGTCTGAAGCTGGCTGGGGTCAGTTCATCCCTTGGAAAGGTAGGTATTCACACTGGGGCCAAGACATGGTGACAACAATCTGCAAACCCCAACAGTAAATGGGGATTGTCTTGTATGGTGGTGAAGTGCTGAGGCCCGACAGGAGGATCAGCCACGGTCCAGACATTTGTCAGCTTAAATGAGCCAGCCCTGGTCACCCCATATCAACAGCCTGGGGCCGAATGCTCGTGTGGGTTCATCCTTCTTGGGATCCTCAGAACCCAGCCGAGTCCTGCTCAGCCTTCTCCAAAGATCCTGATTCCCACTGACCATCCCCTCCTGGGCCCAGCAGCATCCCTCTGTGGCTGGGGGTTGGCACACATTTAGTGCAATACTTTGGCTTCTAACCAAATAGGCTTTTATTGGCAGAGACTGTTTCATCCTTTTTCTGTTTGCCCCTTTCACTGATCCATTTCCTTTCCCCCCATTAGAATGCCATCAAGCACACAATAGGTACTCAATAAATACTTCACTGTTGATTACTCCCTCTACTGGGTGGGAAATGTGCTCCTCAATCAACGACATTCCCAGGGGATTGATTACCTGTTTCTCTTCGTGCCTGTTTGCTTATGAAAGTTTCACTTTGGCAGACACTCTACTAATCCCTAGAAAACAGGAGCTTGACAGGCTAGGGTTCTCCTATTAGGGCCCCTGACACAGGGCTGCCCTCCTCCTGCCCCACATCAACATGAATATAAAACTAGAGCCATGGATTGCCCTTGGCCTGTGGGGGATAACACACACCTTCCACGCTCTCTTGAGCGGCACCTGCGAGAGTTCTGGACCCAGGACTGACCAGGTTGGGTCAGTCAGGCCAGGACTGGCTAAAGGAGACTCACACATCACTGAAAAAGCCATGCCATGGGGGAAACATGGTATTCACCAGCTCCTCTTGCTCTGCTAAGTGGGTTAGGATGGGGGTGGAGGCCAGCCTGCTCTGCAAGGAGCAGGGGTCAGACGATTCATCCCTAAGGCACTGGGTTGGCTGAGTAGGTCCCATGGGCTGAACTGAATTCCTGGAGCTGAGTGCAGCCTGCAGAGCTCTCCTTCTCACCCTGCCTCAGCCATGGCCTGGGTTCACTAATGAAGTGCTGAGTAAATAATTAACGAGGGTTGGTTTGGAGTCGACCCATGAGTCTTGCACGCAAAGGCTGGGAAGTCGCAAGCACTGATGCAGTGGGTCTCTCTGAGCTCAGGACTCCTCAATAATCCCAGATGCAGGGGGGCGGGTGGGGGCAGTTCCAGCAAATGCCCTCACCCAAGGTCTCCATCAAAATTACTTACAGCTGGGGTTAGTTACCGCCCAGTCTGGCATTTATTAACACTGGGGACATCCAACAATGCAGCACAGAAATCCCCCAAAAAGTATGTTCTCCCCTAGATGTGCTTCAAGCGTGACCCGGGGCAAAAGGAGAGGAAGGTGCCTGGTGTCGCTACTGCACTGCACAGGACCCTGCACGAGTACCCCAGCCCTTGACAAAATAGGACCCATGGCAATACCCCAGCAACGACTGTGAGGAATAAAGGAGGGAGTCCTTACAAAAACCACTTCGTATGTTGTTTCATGACTTGAATATAAATCGGCTAATTTTGCTCTTTGAAAACCAATTCACATTATTTTATAAAGGCATTTAGCCAAAGTCCAATTACCAGATCAGGTTATCAACTGAATTAAAAATGTAACACAGAGTAGGATTTGTAGAAATAACCAGATACAAACCAGTAAATGTCCTAACCAACTAAATATAAACTGCCATTGGTCACTGTAACCTCCTTCCTAACCTTTCCTTTCTCCCACCAGGAGCTCCTCGAGTGCCAACAAACCCCAGGGTCTTAGCCTTGTTCCATCTGCAGTGTAGGCAGCTACCTCTGGGCTGCACCTGGGGAATGGCCAGTCCTTTTGCTGCTTCTTCTGATGAGAGTCATGAGCAGCAAGAAATCCTGCTGGCATTGACTGACTGACCCAGTTCAGGCACCAGCCCCCTGGGGCCACTCTCCGAGAAGAATTTAAATTTCTAGAGATGAGGATTACAGTGTCTGAGGTGAAGAGGACCACCTCTGGTGCTGGGGTCGTCCCCCCTCCAGGAAACAACACGGAGACAGCGTGGTATTTTATCTGGTCAAGCTGTGTCCATCTGAGACAGTTTACCCCCGTCATAAAAAAGAAAAATAGCAGCCAAATATCAAGTTACTAATCTCAAAGCCTTGTGTGCACTTTACTTTTAAGAAGTTGTTATGTTGCAAATTGCCTATTTTTGAGTCCAGGATTTTACAACTTATTCTGGCCAATTGCTTCTTAAAGGGGAAAGTACTATTACGTGTATATATTTTAAACACATACTAATGCAATGGAATAGCTTTTAAATGAAATGACCTATAACCATGAGAAAATAGAGGTGACTACTGGATCTTGAGATCTTGAGGTAGGAAAGAACATTCTAAGCAAGGAAGCAAAAGAAGAATCCACTGAGGAAAGGCTTTATAGATTTGATGACATGAAAATGTATAGACATGAAAAGGCCTAGAAACAAAAATAAAAAGGAGATAACAACCAAAGCCGAAGAACATGGGCTTTGGAGTCAAACACACTCCATCTGCTCTGGTTTCTCATTCCTTCACTCACGGGCTCTGGGACCTTGAACAGGGTGCTTAACCTGTCTAAGCCTCAGTGACCTGTCTGTAAAATGGGAATGACAATAATGATGGTAAGGGTGCCCACCTCAGAGGTAAAGACAGTTTTGACATATATCTAAAGGTCTTAGCATAGCATCTGAGGAGTTGTAAGTTCTCAATAAATGTTATAAACTTCTTTAAGGGGGAAATATGGCTACATGTGTAATACATACACAAAAAAGCTAATAACTTTCCTATAAAAGGTTACTTATGAATTAGTAAGAAAAATATTTTTAAAAATTAAAAGATAAGCTAAGACATGAATGAACCAAACTCACACAAATTTTAAATCACCAGTAAATATGGAAAATTTCAAATCACCAGTAAAAAGAAATTTGCCCTTGGTATAATCAAACACCTGCAGCCCCCTCTCTGCTGTGAGGGGTCCAACTGTCAGGGTTTCCTCTTTTAAACCAGTCCTCCTCTTTTAAACCTTTAACTACCAACCTTCTAATCCAAACATGTCAAACTCAAAGGGTTAACATGGGCCAAATAAATGAGGTAGGTGGCCCACAGGAGTTTGACATGCTTGCTTTAATCCCTTCTCCCACCCAATCTGGCTAAATTCCAGGCTTGTGATTCTCCAAGTTAGGGTGTATTAGAATCACCTGGGAGCCACTTACATACAGATTCCCAGGCTCAGCTTCCATCAGTTCTGATGCAGGAACCCAGTGTACAGCCCAGACACCAGCTTTTTAAACAGTTTCTCCCAGGTCTTCTTGGTGTAGATGGCCCTACCCACACTTTGACAAGTTCTACCTGTGCCATCAAAATAAGAACCTGTTCTGGCATCTTCCAGGTTCTGCATTTTCTCTCTCACCCCTTCCTCTCCTTCCCTAAAAAGCTCCCTATAAGCTCAGACCTTGAGAACTGAGCCCTGCCTAAAGAGATGGGGATCTGTATGTCCTTTGCCTGATGATTTTTTATAAGTTTAAAATAACAAAGTAATGCCCAAACCGGTTTGGCTCAGTGGACAGAGCATCATCAGCCTGCGGACTGAAAGGTCCCAAGTTCCATTCTGGTCAAGGGCATGTACCTTGGTTTTGGGCACATGTCCAGTGGAGGGGAGTATAGGAGGCAGCTGATCAATGTCTCTCTCTCATCGATGTTTCTAACTCTCTATCCCTCACCCTTCCTCTCTGTAAAAAATCAATAAAATATATTTAAAAAAATAAAATAAAATAACAAAGTAAAAAGAATCATAGGGTAGCTTCTCCATAAGTTACCATGCTACATCAACTTATTAATTTGCAAAATGATTTAAAAATCATGTTTATACTTTTCTGTATTTTCTTACTATAAAGGACACAATCAGAAAAAAAGTTATAAAACTCCTAGCCATTCTCTCACATCATGTGCCATCCTAGTTGTTAATTAGGTGTCACTTTCCCAGGAGTGTTTCCTCCTGTCCCGGCTTAGGGGTGTCCTATGTGGTCCCATAGCATCCGGGCCTCCCCACATTGGGGAACTTCTATCATTGCCTGATTACTTGTTTATCCCTCACTAACCTAAGATTTAAGGCAAGGGAAGAATACAATTTAGTTATTTTTATAATTGCATCTAATAGCCCAGACCCTTCCACATAATAAACTGAATGAGTAAATTTTTCATCTGTCAACAGGCAGGAGAAATGGCCACCCTCCTTTCCTGATCTTCTTGGATTTATCTTCTGTTCCTTTTGTATTTCCTTTACTCCAGCGTTAGAGAGTTGGACCTTTTTGGTACGAGGTTGGAATGTGTCATTTGTAGGTTGGTCAGCCATTTGGAACTTATCCAAGGCTGTGTTTCTTCCCCTTTGCAATTAGAAGGTGTTCAATTGAGCAATAGCACCCGACAAAGTAAAATTCACAATGTCTAGCACCCAATAGAAAATTACCAGGCCTGCAAAGCAGCAGGAAAACACAACCCATAATGAGGGGAAAAAGAGCAGTCAATTGAAACCCACCTAGAAATGACCTATATAAAGGAATTTGTAGACAGAGACAATAAAATAGCTATCCAAATGTCCAAGAAGCTAGAGACAAGACTGAACATGTTAAATAGAAACATTAAAAATATATTGTCCTAACCAGTTTGGTTCAGTGGATAGAGCCTTCGGACTCAAGGGTCCCAGGTTTGATTACGGTCAAGGGCATGTACCCGGTGGGGAGTGTGCAGGAGGCAGCTGGATCCATGTTTCTCTCTCATAGATGTTTCTAACTCTCTATCCCTCTCCCTTCCTCTCTGTAAAAAGTCAATAAAATATATTTTAAAAATATATAAAAACACTGAATTTAAATTTCTAGAGATGAGGATTACAGTGTCTGAGGTGAAGAGAATACTGAACGGGAGTAAGAACAGTTTGGGCTCTGCAGATTATCGAGCTGTACTGCAGCCATTAAGCCAAAATGAAAACACATGTAGAAAAAAAGATTAAAAAGTAAACAGATTATCAGTGAGCTGTGGGACAGCTTCAAGAAGCCCAATGCAAACTTTCCCAAAAAAATTTTTTTTGGAGAGAGAAGAAGGGAGAGGAATAGAAAGATAGAAACATTGATGAGGGAGAAATATCATTCAAGCATGTATCTTGATGGGGAATTGATCTGGGGACGTCTTGGTTCCTGGGTCAACACTCAACCACTGAGCAACACCAGCTAGGCATTTTTCATAATTTAATGAGAACCATAAACCTTTATCTCTAACAAGATCAATAAAACCCAAGCACAAAAAACATGAAGAAAATGATGCTAACGCTTATCATAATAAAACTGCTTAAGACATACAATAAAGGGGAAATCTTAGGGGTATTTCTGGAAACAATTCTAAACTCAAAATAAATTTCAAGAATGGAGGCGAAGACTTTTCAGACATTTTTTTTTTTTTTAAATCCTCAGCCGAGGACATGCTGTTACTGATTTTGGAGAGAGTGGAAGAAAGAGGGAGAGAGAGAAACATCAATTGGTTGCCTCCTGCATCCCATATGCACCTGACCAGAATCAAGCCTGTAACCTGGCTATGTGCCCTAACCGGGAATCAAACCCGTGACCTTTTGGTGTATGGAATCAACTAACTACATCGCCAGGGCTGACTTTTCAGATATTTTTATGTCTACTTGTATCATGCTCCAGTTAAAATGAAACATCTGCCATTCAATTGTCTTCTTCCCTGCTCCAGCGCTTGCTTCTAAAATCCTGCCCATCCTTCCAGGCATGGCTCAAATGCCACCTCCTTCTTGAAACCTTTCCTGATCGCCCACTGGATGTTTTATTCTTACTTCTCTTAAGATCCTATTATCCTTTTCATTGTGTCGGACATGTTTGAGGATTTGTCTTTTCTCTCCCACTAGCCAATACATTCCTTGCGGGCTGTTGCTCCTCCCCCTCACCCACAGATGCACCCACACTGCCCAGAAAAGGCACTGAGCATGTTATATTGACTTATATGTTGCTTATTTGGTGAAAGGTTTCCTTTGAACTCCTTTCCAAGATACTTATGACTGATTTAGAAACATTTATTTATTCATCAGCAAACACTTCATAAGTCGGACCCTGTGCTTATAAAGGTAGGACAGCCTGGCTGGTGTGACTCAGTGGTTGAGCATTGACCTATGAACCAGAAGGTCACAGTTCAATTCCCAGTCAGGGCACAAGCCCGGGTTTTAGGCTTGATCCCCAGTGGCGGGGGGAGGGAGGGAGGAAAAAGGGAAGAGGGGGGATTGCAGGAGGTAGTCAATCAATGATTCTCTCTTATTGATGTTTCTATCTCTCTCTCCCTTTCCCTTCCTCTGTGAAATCAATAAAAATATCTTATATAATAAAGAGGTAATATGCAAATTGACCATCATACACTCACACAAGATGGCCGCCCCATGTGGTCACAAGATGGCCATCCCCATGTAGTCACAAGGTGGCTGGTAGGGAAGGGCAGTTGTGGGCAATCAGGCAATCGGAGAAAGGCAGTTAGGGGCAACTGGGCTGGCCCGGGAAGCAGTTAGGCATCTATCAGGCTGGCAGGGGAGTGGTTAGGGGATGATCAGGCTGGCAGGCAGAAGCAGTTAGGGGAAATCAGGCAGGCTGGTGAATGGCTGTGAGCCAGCAGTCCTGGATTGTGAGAGGGATGTCAGAGGGGTCCCAGATTGGAGAGGGTGCAGGCTGGGCTGAGGGACACCCACCTCCCAGTGCACAAATTTTGTGCATCAGGCCTCTAGTATTTAAATAAAAGTAAGACAAAATCTCTGGCACCAAAAGCTCACAATTCAGTTAATTGATTTAATTTGTTTTTAAAAGAACTTTAAACAAAGTTTGGGTTTAATAGGGAGTAGACTGACTCTTGGTTAGAGCCTCCCTGTGTCCAGAGAATGAGTATTCTCAAGTTCAGCATCTCTCCTGTTTACTGGTACACTTCCAACCAGGGCCTGATCCCAGATTCTGGTATGCAGCTGCCTCTTCAACAGCTTCCCTTGGGCATCTGATGGAAATAACGTTAAGATGCCGCTCCCTGATCTCCTGGCACTCCCCTCAGTCCTTTTCTTCCTGTGGTTCTGCCATCTCACTGAATGACAATTCTGTCTTCCCATTGCTTGGCCACTAACCTTGAAGTCATTTAATTCCTCCCCACTCACCTCACACCTCAAGTTAAAGCTGTCAGCAAATCCCATCCACTCCACCATCAGACATATCTAGACACTGTCCACATCTTACGATCTCTGCTGCTACCACCCTGGTCTGAACTGCTATCCTCTTTCACCTGGATTAATGCAGTAGCTATACTAATGGCCTTTCTGCTTCCACTGCCCCACACAGTCTAGTCTCAGCATAATGATTCTTCGAAAAGGCACGTCAGGCATGTTACTTCTCTGCCTAAAATCCTTTAAAGACTCCCCATAAAGGCCAATGTCTTTACAACAGCTTACAAGGTCCTACACGAACTAGTTCCCTAGTTCCTCTTCCCCCCAATTATCTTTCTGATCTCCTTTCCTACTACTCCCTCCCACCTACTCTGTTCCAGTCTCCTTGCTGTTCCTTGAGCTCCCCAGACACAGTCCCACCACAGGGCCTTTGCATTTGCTAGTCTCTCTACCTGAACAGCCCTTCCCCAGATATCTGCTTGGCTCATTTCCTCCTCCAAGTTTTTCCTCAAATGTCATTTTCTCAATGAGGCCTTTCCCACCCAAATGACATAATTGCATCTTCTCTTCCCCCTCTCATTCCTATCTCATTGTTCTGCATAACTCTTATCTCTTTCTATATTGCAGGTAATTTACTTTAGTTTACATCTGGCCCTCCCCCCGCCCCTTAAAAAAAAATGAAGTCTAAGAGGATGGTTCCCAGTGTGGCTCAGTTGGTTGAGCATCATCCCATGCACTAAGAGGTTGCAGTTCGATTTCGAGTAGGGGCATGCAGGAGGCAGCAGATCAATATTTATCTCTCATATATGTTTCTACTTCTCTCTCCCTCCCCCTTCCTCTCTCTCTAAAAATCAAAAAACGTATTTTTTTTAAAAAGTCTAAGAGGATGAGTATTTGTATGCATTATTCCTACTGTTACTCTTATATCCACAATAATGCCTGAAACCGTGTTGAATGAATGAACACATTTCTGACAGAGAAGACACCTAAATCAGTCTTTCCAATACCCAACACTATCTCCCATATGGTGGGTGACATGAATTCTGAGGAAGGAAGTTAAAAACGCTTAGCATGTCAAGAAACCGGATTCAGAAAGTGGGCTTAGTTTATATTTGCACTTGTTGAGTTGTGGATGAATTCGTTTGTGAAGAGATTGTCATCAAATACCTCACTAGGGGCACAACAAAGAACGATGAGCTATATTTAAAGAGAAAAGGTGACTAAAAGTGACAAATTAGAGACCCAAACTGTACAGAGATAGGGTTTTAGTCGTAGGATACAGAAAAGTAAGTGCAGAAGGAATTAGGAGAAAAAGAGATGAGTGTTTTGAAGTGAGCTGAGAATCACTTGTCTCCCCCAGGCCTCTAATGCAGTTTTCTGAAGCAGGAGTGTTCCTGAAATAATCTTTCACTAACTGTTAATAACAATATATTGTGCCCACACTGTTCCCTTCAACAAGCATCTTTAGAGAATTTCTGATTCTTATCTAAGCATTCAATCCTCACCTTATAGTCAGAAAAGTGTACATAAATCATAGTTAAGTAAGTTGTCTGATAAAGGAGGAATGGACAAAGAATTAAACCATTATCCCCAAACTCTGCCCTTTGGCATTCTTTGCACACAGCAAAAACATTTGTGAAGATGTCTGTCAACTTATTCCCCACTCAGCCCCTTCCTCCCTTAGTACAGGAAAGAGCTATGAGTGGTTACTCCAGAAAACATTTAGAGGAGGTCCTTAGGGTAAGTTGCTCACTCACAAAATGACTGTTGATGCTGTTAGCATCATTACACTGACTGGATGGGACCACTGGTCTGGCAAACATGCCATTCATATGGGCTCCCAAAAGATTTGGTCAGTGAAAGAATGTATGCATGAGTTCACATTGGGCATACATAAAACTATTTGCAAATTATGATTACTATAAATAACTTCCCCAAAGCTGATGTCTAAAAAATAAATATATTTTTCCTTTTGGACCCATCAATCAGAAAAACAACTATCTGGGAAACAACATTATTTTTAGAGGTCTGTGCATTTCCTCAGTCACCAAAATTTTAGAGTCATCATCCTAACATCTACCTTTCTCTGGCAAGTTCTGTTAATCCCATCTCCATTTATTTTTATTATAAGACTCCAAAATTCCCTGAATCACAGGAAGGATGCATTTGAGAAATATTAAAATATCAGTAGCAATAAGTTAACACACATTGAGATCTCAGAAACATGTTAAAGACTTTTCATGGATTGTTGAATTGAATCCTTATGATAACACCTAAGGTAGACTCTGCTATCAATGCTCTCTTAAGAATGAGGGAACTGAGAGGTTAAGTGACCTGTTAACGGTCACACAGCTAATAGAGGGGTCCCAAGTTAACATATACCATGATTCCAGCACTCATTATAAAGGCTCTGGGGTCTGCCTTTTATTTTTTAAACTTACAAAGACCTCATTCATGAAGCAAATGGAGTTCTTCTTAGAAGCAGAATGTTCTCCTCTCCCTGACTACTCTAATTCTTCAATTTTCCTCCCCTCTTTTTTCTTTATTTTCATCTCATATTCAGATTCAAATTCAGCATCCTCATTTCCAAACCCCCTTCTGTGTTTCCTCAATTTCGGCCCTGGTGCCACTACCCTTCTTAGTATTGAATGTGTCTGGACCAGATGGACTATTTCTCCTTATTACATCTGTAGTTACCAAGATCAATTCATTCTTCTCTCTTGATATTTTGAGGATATATACCTTCTTCTCCATTTCTGATGTCACCATCTTAGCCAGACAAAAGTCATTTATTGCCTGAACTAAGGCAATAGCTTTCTAATTTCCTTCTTGCCTCTGGCCTCTCCCCCTATCCACTCGTCCCCCCATTACATCACCAAATCATTCCTATAAAACCACTTTTCTCAAGACTCCCCCCTGGCAAAGGATCTACAATGCTTAGTTGTCCATCACATTCATTTCTCAAAAGTGGAAATTCAAGGGTCTCTCTCACCCAGCCAACCTTAGTTCCACCCCACTCCCCGCCCACACTTCCCAGTGCAGGAAGGCCTGCTTGACCTCTTGCTCTTCCAGCCCTGTACAATTTTCATTCAGTCCCTAGATCTTGGCTCAAGTTATTACTTGTGCTCAGAACAATTTGCCCTCCTTGCCTGCTCAAATCTCACCAACCCTACATTGCCCATTTCAAGTTCTATCTCCTCTGTGAAATCTTCCTTTATCACTTTAGTGAGAATTGGTTTTCTCTCCTTGACTGCCCTCATACTCATCACATATCTCACTTTCCTTTACAGGTCTTTCTGTTCAGAGGGATTGATTCCAAGGTCCTCAAGTGCTGCATATATGAAAAGAACTTTTTTTTTCTTTTTTGCCTTTGAGTGAAAAGGTTTCCAGACTCCAACACTCACCCACTAGTGTTACCAAAAAACAGGAATGATTTTGTTATTGCCAGCTCATCATTTTAGGCTGGGTACAGTTATCCACAATACATTCCCAAGTGCTTCAGTTTTTCAGACAGCCCAGGCAGGGTCTCCAAAGTTCCCAGCATTTGGGTGAGCACAAGAAACTTTTTCTCAGTGGCAGACAAAGGGGTTACTTTTATCTACTGCAATCAGAACAAACTCCACAAATTGCATTTTAAATGATCTTTTGTTGGCCTTGTTGTTTCAACTCCACCTTTCAGTAAAGAAAATTATGTCTTGAACTTCAGTTAAACTAGAAGTAAATTATATCTTCTTAAAATACAGAGCTGTTAAAACCCAAAGAGCTACATAAAAGCAACTGATGGGCTGAAAAATTCTCCCTTTGTAGCAGAATCACAACCTAAAAGCTTCAGCTTGTTTCACACAACATGACCTTTAGTCTGTAGATAAAATGCATGTAAATTAAACTTGAATGTCAACTCAATTTGGACAAGGATTTCTTTTTGGTGGAAGGGGAGGGGAGTTTGAGGAATGTCAGTGAAAAAGGAATTACTCCCCCCCACCCCCCAGATAACTGTGTTTTATCAGATATAAAGACTGTTGATGGTTTCCACACAGGTAACCATCTCCTGGAGAACATGAGATCCTTTCTCTTCCAGCCCTGTAAAATAAATTGTTCTCCTTTCTTAGAAATTGTTTTTGCTCTATCTCCCACTTATATTTTGTCAATTTCCCAAATAAAAGCATTCAAAACTTTTTTTTAGGACTACCACCAAATAGAAATGAACAGAATTTAACAACAGTGGAGCCAGTCAGAATTGGGGTCAAGATGACTCTGTTAGTGAGTGTCAACCTTCGTCACCAGTGGCCATGCACAGGGGTGATTGCCCAGGAAATCCAGGACAGACGAAGAAGCCCTGCTGCCATATCAAGGCTAACTCTTTTGTTTTCAATGACAAGATAATTTAGGTTGGGGTAATACTGATCTAAGCTTGAAGAAGCCAAATATTATCATGAAGCAGCAGCTATATGAACAGTCAACTTGGCATTCTGAGGGATTCGAGATAAAGAATAAACCCAGAAATAAAATGCAGAGAACATGAAGCAAGAAGGGCCAATGATAAGTGTGATAATCTTACCAGCAACAATGAACACTTATTGGGAACTTGACTGGGCCAGGCTCTTGTACTTTACCAGCAGCATTTCCCTCAAAACTCCTAACAACTCTATGAGGTGCACTATTATCTCAATTTTACAGATGAGGAAACAGAGGCTTGGAGAAGTTAAAGATCACCCAGCCAAGATCACCCAGCTAATGAGCTGTGAGCCCAGAATGTGAATTTGCCTGATCCTCCCCTCCCTTTCCTCCCCCCTCCCCGGGGCCATGCTCCTCACTACCACAACATACCTCAGGGAAGCATCAGGTAGAGAGAATTTGGTTGGGACCTAATAGTGAAGAAAGACTCTCAGGTTGTTCAAGTTAAGGGCAGGGACACAAGGTAGCAGCAGCACCACGTGGGGATAACCCTGGACCTGCCGGAGAGAGATCCTGGGACAAGGGCAATCAGGAGATGAACAATCCCTTGGCACTGGAAGACCCATGATCTGAGCTGTTCTGGAACTCACCCAGAAAGGGCCCTCTGTCCAAGGACCTCTCAGCCTGTGGTCTACTGGTCAGTGCCACTAAGTGACAGGCTGGTCTATGGGGTTCTGCTGTCTTCCTAGAGTGGAGTGGCACTTCTCAAGTGGGGCATTTGTTTTGGGTTCCAAAGGGGAAAACCCTTTTTATCCCTGGCACAGTGGCAATGAAGGTTGGAGAAGAGGTAGGGATTCAGCAGATAAAGAGGAGGTGATTCCTTAGGCCCTTGAAGGTCCATCCTGCTCAGGTTTAAAGGCCCAGTAGGCTTGTTCCTACTGCTCTCACGCTGGCTGTTTTGGCTAGAAAGAGTCTAGGGGTGTGTTAACAGTTCCAGACCTGGGAACAGGTCCAAATATTTAATGCCATCCACGTGGTCAGTACAACTGCCCTGCTTTCAGGCCCAGATGCTCAGTCTTGACCCACTTGTTCCTTACATATGTTCTTAGAGAGTCATGACAACCATATATCTATATTGAATGTTTTATTGGTATGTGTGCAGAATTTGCGTTGATGGAGCAAGTGCTAACGAGCCAGCTCTCTCCTGTCTTCCTTAACATACCACCATGACCTGATACACGAGTAGTGGTATGTCCACAGTACCAATGAGACACGATCTTAGCAGAGATGCAGCTTCTAGTTCGTCCCCACAAAATATTTTTTAATTGACACAAAAAATAGCTTCTGACTTGGAAACCACACACACAGTGACGGGTGTGACATCCCAAGTGCCCATGTGCACATGCTCCTATGAGGAAGGCTGCTATGAACTTCCCCTCCCAGGCTCTGCATTTGGGTTTATGGCTTGGGCAGTCTGTCTTTTTTTGTCCTGCTGTATCTGATTTCTCATCAGTGCCACCCCATCCTGTTGGACCCGTGGGTTATAAATTTCTTTCCTTCAACTGAAGAGAACAGTTGAGGTCTGAGACAAGGCATAGCTATGGGATTCATGGGTGGTTCAAGCTGTCCTAACATTGACTGCACCTGACTCGGGAAGCCAGCCTCCTTCCAGAGTGTAACCCCACTCTCAGGTCACCTCTATCCTGGGCTATGTCTCCTTCAGGGAAGTCTTAAAACCCAGGGTTAACAAATGCTAGAACAGTCCTAACTTAGTACCTGGGCTATCCAAAGGAATGATCCCTAGTACTCCTCTGTTCTAATGGACAATAGTTTACTGTAACGGACCAGACAGAAAATAGTTTAGGCTTTGTGGGCCATATAGTCTAGGTTGCAATTACTCAATTCTGCTGTTTCATGTGAAAGTAGCCACAGACAATACGTAAACACATGGGCATGGTTGTGTGCCAATAAAACTTCATTTATGGTTATGTTATGAAATATTATTCTTTTGATATTTTTCCCTTTACCATTAAATGTAAAAATCATAACTTTGTGGGCTGAACAAAAAACCAGCAGCATGCTGGATTTGACCCTCGGCCATAGTGTGCTGACCCAAGTTCTAAGTCCTCAGCTTTTACACCATCTGGAAGTGACCCAGTGCAAGGGGTGGGAAGGAGAGGTAAACCTGGGCACAGCCTTCAAGGAACTATAGCATCCATGCAAACAGGAGCTGTGACTATGGGTAACATGATTTCCCCTCCTCCCCTTTAAACAAGATAACATATAGATCCATACACGTGTACCTCATAGCAGTCATCATGAAAAGCTGCTTGTTACATTCATGAGTTACTGCTTAACACAACTGGAATCTCCTCCTTGAGAATCACCCTGAGAATTGGAGCACATGCTTTTGAAAACCCACAGTGAAGGGAAATCTCCATCCACTGAAGATAGAGTTGATTTTTAGAAAAAGCCAAAAAACAAAAAACAAACAAAAAAAAAAAACACCACAAAAGCCAAACCAAACCAAAGGCAAAAAAGCCCTCTCCACTCATCAACCAACAGCAGCAATGATGGCGCCACTACTACCATCCCACTGCAATCAGGTTGGGAATAACTGGGTGGCATGGAGTTGTGCTTGAGCTAAATGAAGCCATTTTTGTTCAAAATCATTCATGAGCCTGTAAGTTGAGACTGCTGCAAACTAAGCTCGGAAGCCCTACCATGGCCCCTAATAATGTGAGTGTTGTTTGGCCAACACTGTCAGCCAATTAAAAACACTTGGAGGAAAATTTCTGTCAATATTTTAAAGCCAAGCAAGTTCACATAAAAAGTCAAGTTTTTTTTTTAATTTTTTTACTTTTCTTGAAAAAAAAATAATCAAAGGATCAGGCACACTGAGCTCTAGTTCTTATATGGCAACAATCAGCAAGAGCTTCTCTTCTTCTTTTTTTTAAATTTCTTTTAAAATTCTCACCGAGGGTATGCTTTTTGTTTACTAATTCCAGAGAGAGGAAGGAGAGAAAAGGGAAGGAGAGAGAGAGAGAGAGAGAGAGAGAGAGAGAGAGAGAGAGAGAGAG
>JAAGEH010000076.1:49451296-49686208 GCA_011751065.1 Lasiurus cinereus
GAGAGAGAGAGAGAGAGAGAGAGAGAGAGAGAGAGAGAGAGAGAGAGAGAGAATATGATTGGTTGCTTCCCACAAGGGCTGAACCTACAACTTAGGTATGTGTCTGACTGGGAATCAAACCTGCAGACCTCTGGTGTATGGGACAACACTCCAACTAATTGAGCCACTTGGCAAGGGCAAGGTGAGCACATGACTTCAGGTGGCAGTGCCTACACACTATCATCCCACAGCCTGGTGGCAGCTGCCATGTAACCTTGTGCTTATGGTCTTTCACTCCAAAAAAGTAACACAATCACATGGTTCAAAAGACAAAATAATACACAAAACTGTCCAGTGAAAGGCTCATTTCCACATATTCCCACCCTGTCTAAGTAAGCACTTTTGTTAATTTCTTCATTTATCTTTCCTCTTCTTCCTTACCCAAAGTAATACAACATATACTTTTCTCTGCCTTGCTCTCTTCACTTAAATTATGTATGCCCTGGGGATTGTTCCAACAGCCATTCTGAGAGGATTTCCTCATCCTTGTTTCACAGCTACCTAGTGTCCCAGGGGGGATATAGGTCAGCTTATTCAACTAGTCCTGCACTGGTAGACACAGGTTGTTAAGAATCTTTTGCTTTTACAAGTATTGTGCAGTGTATGACTATGTGCTTATGTCATTTCATAGGTGATAAAGTCTGCTATGCATCATAAATTCTCATAAGTGAAAATGCTGGGTCAGAGGATAAATGTATTTGTAATTTTTCCAGGTATTGACAAATTGCCTTCCACAAGGGTTGCACCATTTTGCACCCCAAACCCAATGCAAAAGTATATCTATTTCCTCAATAGAATGTGTTGTCAAACATTTGTAGTTTTGTCATTCTGACAGTTAACCATTATTCAGGGTACTTATAATTTGCATTTTTAAATCAAGAGGTTTTTTTTCACATGTTTAAGAGACATTTGCATTTTTTTTCCCATGAGAACTTTCTGTTCCATTTTTCTATTGGATTCCTATTTCTGTTGCTAATTTACTTATTCTTTTTTTTTTCTTATCATCTTCTTGGAGTGCTTATATGTATCAGAAGATTAGTCTTGCATCTATTATATGAACTGCAAATATGTTTTCCAGGTTGTCATTTATCTTCGCCTTTTTTTTATAGCATGTGCTTGTTTCTTTTTGTTATTTGCTACACAGAAGTTTTGTTATTGTTGTGTGTGCTTTTTAAATGTAAAGTTTTATTTATTTATTATTTGCTTCTAGCTTTCAAGTTATAGTTTGAAAGAAAGCTCTTCCCCATTTCAAGATTTAAAATGAAGTTACGTTTTTCTTCTAGTAATTTTAGAATTTCATTATTTCAATAATTATTTATTGTTGAAAGTATTACATAGGTCTCGTACCTCCTCCCCCCCCCCCCATTAACCATCCCTCCTCTATTGTCCCCACCTCAGGACCTCACTGCCCCATTGTCTGTGTCCATTGATCAAGCATACATTTATGCAAGGTTCTTGGTTGATTACCTCCCACCCACTCAGCCTCCCCCGCCTTCTCTCCTGGATTCTGCACTCTATTCCATGCTTCAAATCTCTGAATCCACTCCATTAATCAGTTTATTTAGTTCATTAGTCTCCACATATGAGTGAGATCATATGATACTTGTCTTTCTCTGACTATTTTACTTAGCATCATACACTCCAGGTCCCTCCATGCTGACTCAAAGGATAAGAGATTTTTCTTTTCTTACTGCTGCATAGTTATCCATGGTATAAATGTACTACAGCCTTTTTATCCACTCATGTACTGATGCGCACTTGGGCTGTTTCCAGATCTTAGCAATAGTAAATTGTGTTGCTATGAACATAGGGGCGCATACATTTTTTTTGATTGGTGCTTCGGGTTTCTTAGGATATATTCCTAGAAGTGGGATCACTGTGTCAAATGGCAGTTCCACATTTACTTTTTTGATGAAACTCCATACTGTTTTCCACAGTGGCTACACCAGTCTGCATTCCCACCAGCAGTGCACTAGGGTTCCTTTTTCTCCATATCCGCACCAGCACTTGTCGTTTGTTGATAGTAGCCATTCTGACAGGTATGAGGTGATACCTCATTGTCATTTTAATTTGCATCTCTCTAATGATCAGTGACTTGGAGCATAGAGTTTCATTATTTTTAGATGTAAATTTTTGATCCCTTTAGAACTTAAGGAACACACAGTGAAGAGTAAAACTTTCTTCCTACTGGGTGCTCAACCCTAGATTTTGGGAAGGATGATAAAGCTACCAGAACATCAGCAAGGAGACCTGGAGAATGGAATGAGAGAGAGCAGCTAATGGAGGAGCCCCCCCCCCCCCCTCCGCGCGCCCGCCCCCCCCCCCCCCCCCCCGGAGCCCAGGCAGAACAGCATCTCCTATAGGAGTTCCCATTACTTATCTAGGAGTGGTTCCCAGGACCCCTTTTATTACTTTCCTCCAAAGCACCCACTTACTTTTAAAGATGTAATGTGTTTGGCTATACCAAACTAACTGTGCTTAATAATTAGTTAGTGCCCTTGTAACAAAGTCATTCATAGCTGCCTACCGGTCTCTGGTCAGAATGTGCTAGCCAGAATCACCATGCTGAGTAGATGTACTTTCAGCCCAAAGCACAGAACTCTGAATTATCTGTTAGTTTAAGGAGGCTCATCATAAATAAATGAGCCTTTCTGGAGTACTTTGAAATGATATTAATCTGCATACAACTTAACTTCTTTGTTCTGAGATCTCTAAGGACATGTGGTGACCTCAATGAGGGGACCTCTGATCTCCCCCTCATTGAAGACCTACTGGTGCTGTATAAAAGGGTGGGGAAGGTGTAAACTTCAACTTTAAGAAGTGTGTACACTTCTGTCATGCTGTGGACTAAATAGTTCTCTTAGCAACGTTTTTACTAGGACAGTTCTTTTTTAAAAGTTGTTTCCTTATCTGAATAATTCTCTGTTCTAAGAAAAATAAAGATGAGAAAAATTTGTAAAAGTGAAGAGGGAGATGTTAGGGGGGGGGGGGAAGGTAAAGGGCTTCTCAGTAATAAAATTGGTTCCTCTGCCTGAAGCAGAGGCCTCAAGGGAGACCCAGTGAGAGTGAGATGCTAAGACAGCTCTGCCATCAGGAAGGCATGTCCAGGTTCTTCCTCCTGGGGAGTGGGCACTCACCCCCAGGTGGCACCTTAACAATTAGATCAGAATCTCGAGGGGTGAAGTCTTGAAAGCCCCCCATATGACTTCAGTGGGCAATCACTGCTCTAGAACCCAGCTACTCCAAGTATGGTCCTTGATGTCAGTGGAGGTTTGTTAGAAATGCAGAACCTGCTGAAACTGGTTTGGCTAAGTGGCTAGAGTGTCAACCTGTGGACTGAAAGGTCCCAGGTTCGATTCCGGTCAAGGGCATGTATCCTGATTGCGGGCACATCCCCCGTGGGGGGTGTGCAGGAGGCAGCTGATCGATGTCTCTCTATCATTGATGTTTCTAACTCTCTATCCCTCTCCCTTCCTCTCTGTAAAATATCAATAAAATATATATTTTTTTAAATGCAGAATCTTAGGTCCCAATTTAGACCTTCTGAATCAGAATCAGCATTTTAACAAGACCCCTAAGACATTCATATGCACATTGAAGTTTAGAGAAGCAGTGGTCTAGAATAGCGTTTCTCAAAGTGTGGCACCTGAGCCACCATCATCAAACTCACTGAGGGGGTAGAAGGGTGGGGAATTGTAATTCTGAATGTCTGAAGGTGAAGCCCTGGAATCATTTTTAATGTGCCTACTGTTTGAAAACTACTCCCAAGAGGAAAGCCAGCAACATGATGGTTGCCTTCCCTGGACTAGCGGTGGCCAACTTTTCGGACCACTGGTTGGCAACCACTGCCTGGACTGCATGGCAATTCCCTCATTGACTCTCAGGCACTGGGTCTCAACCTTTCTAATGCCGTGACCCTTCCATACAGTTCCTCATGTTGTGGTGACCCTCAACCATAAAATTATTTTTGTTGCTACTTCATAACTATAATTTTGCTACTGTTATGAATCATAATGCAAATATCTGTGTTTCCTGATGGTCTTAGGCGACCCTGCTAGCAGTTCTCAACCACTGCTGTAAAGCTTAAAACCATTGGAAGAAAAAAAAAGGTAAAGGGCTTCTCAGTAATAAAATTGGTTCCTCTGTCCATTTCTCAGCCTGATGGATGTGATGTTCCTGCTCTCTGACCTGTAATAGAGCAGGGGATGGTAGCTAAATTTAGCTTTCAGATTGACACAGAAATGAATCTATGTGCTTGAGTTAGTGACTGGACAGACTATAATTTGAATACATAAGTCTCTACCTTAAAAGCAGGATTAAAAAATATAAAATGATGATGCTCAGATGCATCCTTAGAGGGTTTCAAAAAAAAACAACAAAAACACATCAAAACGCACAGTAGAGAGACAAGAGAAAGAGCAAATTCCCCTAATGATAGTTCTTTATTTTACAGAGGTCTTTTTTGAAGTTTCTTGCATGGGCCCAGATTTTTAAATATTTATGGGTTTTTAAAAAATGAAGCCTGGAATGGAAAAATCTGACCTCTCAAAAGACGTGTGTGTAGTGTGTAGTACTTCTATGTGTTTAAAAGCATTTCAGTTCATATAAGATATTTAAAAGCATCTCTGATAACAGAAGCATTAAGTGGATTGATCTTCAAATACCTAGGATTCCTAACTATTACTCACACTTGACTTGAGGTGACAGAACTGAAATCTTTGTAATTTTAAAATGAAATAAGACCTTGGTGTTGTAATGGGTTATAAAATGGAATGGGGAACAGCAATGTGATCTACTTGTAATTGTTAGATAATTACTGAGTTAAAATCAGCAAAATCAAAGAAACTTAAAACTGGAAAAAAAAATGGGGGCTTTGCTTTAAAGACTCTCCTTAGAGCAGTGTTTTTTAAAGCTCTTGGGGGAGTGCAACGGAGCAGCTTTGGAAAGATAATGAAAAGCTACAGCCTCTCCCCAGATGCACCACCTACAAGCAATTTCTGGAGTTCGAGAGTCTCACTCCTTGGAGACCATATTAGAGCCACAGCTTTGGCACCGATTTTAAGAAAACCGTTTTATACTTGGGAACAACTTTCACAGCTTCAAGGCCTTAGGTGGTTGGCAAAATTAGGGCTGACTGTTTTCACTCAAACAGAGACAATTAGGTCAGCAATCTCAAAACATGGGATGGGCCGAGGCAGGTGAAAAACCTGACCACTAGATTATGCCATGAAAAGAATCCCTTGGTTGAAGAAGTCTGCACTCTGAGAAACGGGGCCTCCCTGCTCTCAGGGGGCCCAGGGCGTTGCACAGGCAGAGCCCTGGGTTTCGGTGGCTCCCTTCACATCGGAAGGTGCAAACTTTTGTCCAAATTTAGAAAGGAAAGTAGGCTCTTAAAAACACTTCCTACACCCCTCATTTATCTGCAGACTCAACGACGACCCTTCCCCATTTAGCACTGACCCCAGAGACATCCTCAGGGCCTTCGCTGCATCGCGCCCCGCCCTCTGGCCAGCTGGGGAGAGGGCGTCCGGGCTCTTCCCCACGCTGCCCGCCGCCCACCCTGCCAGGGGCGCCACGGGGCCCGAGCCCCGCCTACCGGCACCATGGAGTAGGTCATCATCATCAACATGTCTTGGCTTTCGGCGCGGAGGTGCGGCACGGGCTCCCCGCTGTGGCTGCGCTTGTTGCGCGCGGCGCCCGCGGGATCCCGGGGTAGCGGGGGCGCCCGGCGCGGCGCGCGACTCAACTCCTCCAGGAAGGCGCGCAGGGCGCCGTCCTCGCGCTGCTCCCGGCCCCGCTGCGCCTCGAGCGCCCGCAGTGCCGCGCTCAGCCCGCGCCACTGGCACAGGGCAAACACCGTGCCCGCGGCATTGAGTGCCGAGAGCAGCGCCACGGCGGCTAGGGCGCCGCGCAGCCCCCAGCCCGCGCCCCCGCAGCCTCGCTCCGCGCTCTGCGCCATGCTCTGCGCACCTCGGGCGGGCGGACAGGCTGGGCGGCCTCGCGCCGGGGCAGCCTTTATACGCCACGGGCCAGCCGTGGGCTGGTGGCAGCGCCGTGAGTCACGCCGCCCTTTGGCCCGGCTGGCGGGGCGGGTGGGGGGACAGTAGCAGTGGCGCCCGAGCAGCCCGGAGGGACCGGCGGGCGGAGGTGTGCAGAGGGGGAGAGGAGCCAGTGGGGACAGCCCGCGGAGGAGGAGTAGAAAGGGTTCATGTACCGGGCGTAGGCCAAGGAAACCAGGAAACCCGCCTCTCTCTCCTTTTCCAGCTGCCCAGCCCGTCGATATTGCTGTGGCCCAGACAGGCAGGCTAGGGTCAGTCTGAGGGGGAGAGCAGGAATTTCAATGACCAAGAAGTCACTGGATTCTTCCCTCTGTTCCCCCACACTGCCCTCTTTGAAAAAGATCAGCATGCCCCACGCCAAAGCACATGTCCACTGTCCCTGAAAGATCTGTTGCTGGGCAGAGCCCAGGCTGCCCGTCACTCCTCCCACCACCATCACAGGACTGGTAAGAGCCCCTGATGACCCCACTAGATCTTTTCAATGAAGGGCCTGGATAGAGACTGAGTCAGTTGACATTAGAGGGTTAAGAAGGCCACTGGTCAGAAACAAGAGTGCGCAGCCTTGCCTGGCCAGTCATCTGTGCAGGGAGATTTCTAGGATTTGACAGGTCAAGAACTCTCCCATACCTGGAAGGTGGCAGGATGATGAGAGAACAATCAAGGGAGGAATCAAGAGACCTGGTTCTAATCCCACTCTGCCACTTGGGAAAGAGAACGTTGAGGGCACGCGAATGTCCCAGGGCAACTCTGGACTGATTCCAAGGTGCTTTCTGGCCAAAGGGCTGGGACTGTAGCCAGGCCCTTTCTGAGCCTTATTTAGCCTGCCTTGCTTGAGGGGGCACAACCTCCCTTTCCTGTCAGCTCAGATGCCTGCTGTGCCTCAAAGGCCACTATCCCCCCAAAGCAGAGTCACTTCTCAGCCTCTTTGCTCTCTGTCTTTCTCAGCTTTCTCCAGAATGGTTCTGGTGCTCCAGGGCCCCAGGGCCTGCAGGAGGCCCCCACACCAGAGCCCATTGTCTCAGAGGAGGTGGTCCATGGAGCCAGCTGGAGCTGTCAAGGACAAAGGACTTTCTCTAGCAAAGGGGGTCACAGCTGTTGCAGCACAGAGGGAACAAGTAGGATGACAGGGAAACAAATACCTTATGACTTAATGGCAAGGGCTCTGTAACCATCTCCTCTCCAAAGCTGTACATTCCAATTCCTGTAGGTGAGTTTTATTTTTTATTTTTATTTGGACAGACGAGCAATCTCACTTCTTGCTCACCAGTGTGATCCAGGATAGAGCCTCTGAGGAAGTACAAGAACACTGAAATTTTATCTCAGAAGTTCTGTGTCAAGGTCTGGATTCCTGAATTTTAATAGGGAGATTGACTACCTTTAGTATTCTTAGAAAACCATTGGGATGAGGAGCAATTAGGAAAGCATGCAAGTCTAAGTGGATCATAAAGGACCCCAACTATAGGGACATGATGACTAGAAGGGGAGGGAGATGATATAGACAACTTTGTCTAGTCCCTCCCAACTCTAGCTCACCTAATGGAAGAACTGCTATATACCCTTATCTTGTGTCATCTAGGCTTAGGATGCCAAGAGAGAGGAGGGAGCACATCCCTGTCTACCACATTTACCACCTGATCAACGCAAATCCCAACACTATGGACTTTAAATTGTGGCCTTGTCAGACTGCAGAGAGAAAGCTGCTTTTTCACCTAGAATTAGGCCTTTCGATAAATACAAAAGTGATTTTCAGAAACTGAATGAAATGGATGATTATTCAGAAACAGAACTTTTGATTGCATGGTAAACTTGGACTGTTGTCTGAGCACAGTGGCCCCGTCAATCTCTAACTTCTGAAGTTCCCCACCACTTCTTAAGAGGCAGATATATCTACCTAGCCTGCCCTGCCTAGTATTTCTCAGGATGGGCTGATACTTTCTACTTATTATTATTTTTTTAAAGTTAGCTATTAATCTGGCCTGTTTTGTTGACATAGGGGTTCAAGATACAGAGAGGACACGGGTAGATATATAACTTCCCTTTTCTAGAGACCAAAGAGGCCAAGAACATTGTGTGCAATCTTTACAATGAGAAGTAGTTTTTTCCATTAAAAGGCAGATGCTCCATTTCCAAAGGTTAAATAGGATGCACCTTAAAAAATGATTCCAGCTGGTTAACTTTAGGGATCTAGAGAATCAAGTCCAATTCAATAATATATTCCAACGTTAATTCTACAACATTCCTTCCTAATTGTGAAGTGAATAATTTTCATTTACTCTCAGTCTTTGGTATTTTTATTTGGTCTTCTGTGATGAGGTTTGCAGCTATGCTGTGACTTCCTGATGGTGCTTTGCTACTTCCCCACCCACCCTTCCTTCTTGCCAGTGGTTAGGGAGAAAGTCTCTCTAATGGTCACCACCATGTACATCTTCTACCTGACTACTTCTGGTTTTAACTCCCCATTTCTACATTTTAATATCAAGAAATTTCAAGCCAACCAACCAAAGCCAGCGATTTTTTTTCTTTACAAATTCATTCATTCATCTATCCATTATTCAACAAAGTGGGTGCTTACTGTCTGCCAGGAACTGTGCTAGGAGCTAGGAATAGAATGGAGAGCAAAACCAGACACCATTCCTGCCTCCCTGAAGCTTATAATCTAAGTGGAAGATGAAAGTGGCCAAGTAATCACAGACATGAGGTATACTTCTAAATGAGATGAGATAAATGCCCTGAAGGAAAGGAGCTTGATTCTGTGAGATCTCATCCCTGAAGAACCTGTCCTAGATGTGAGGTGTGGGGTCAATGAAGGCTTTCCTGAGGAACTAATGATGTTTGAGCTGGAAAAAGATGAGTAGCTGTCAAAGAGACGGAGGTGTGGGTGAGAGAGTGGTGGGCAGAGGGGACAGCATGTGCAAGGCCCTATGGCAGGATGCACTATGGCTTATTTTAGGGGCCATAAGAAAGCCAATATGGTTGTAGCATAGAGAGAATGGGGATCAGAGAAGAGAAGGGAATGAAACGAGGCTGGAGACAGAGTTAGGGGCCAGACTCTGTAGGTGGATCTCATAGGATTGGGGTCTTTATTGTGAGGTCAATGGGAAGCCAATGAACAGTTTTAAGTGTGTGTATGTGTATGTTGCGGGGGTGGGGGGCAGGAGTGTAAGAAGGGGACTGGATTAGTGGATGATAGACTTTCATTTTCAAAGATTACCTTTTATTGCCAGGATTTGCAGTGGCTTCTGTCACTACAGAAACTTTGTATGATATCTGTCACCAAGCTAAATTTCAGCCTTTAAACCCACCTTTCCAAACAAAATTAGAAAACTCTTAAGTTCTAGAACATGCCACCTTGTCTTTCACTGCACAGTTAAAGGTAGTTGAAAAATAGAACCATGACTAACATTTAAATGATTTGGCAAATCCTGATTCCAGCAGGGGTTTCTGTGTAATACCTGGCAGGTGTTTGCATTTTCTGAGAGGGCAGCCTTGCTTCAAGGTGAGATCTCCAAATCAGGTTATTTCTAGGGTTGAGAATAAGACGATGATATTGCTTCCCTTATGAGAGTTGGTCTAAGTTGGGCATGTAACAACAGCTTTCCACCTATCAAAGTTATTGCTAGACACGGAGCTGTCCAAGGTTGTAGAGTAGTGTTATTTCAGTTTTCCATTACTCCTTCCATACTGTGTTCCCTTTGTTTACAATAAACGTACTCCTCCCCACTCACCTCACCTATGCGGCCCTTCTAGCTCCTCATAGCCAACTGTCACAGGCTGGGTTCTCTGCCACAGATACTGAGATGGAATTTGGGGTGCAAGATGTTTATTAGGATCAGCACCTGTGAAAAAAAGGAGGAAGAAGGACTAGGCAGAGGCAGAAGTCTAATTCAGGGCAGTCCTGCAAAGCCTTAGCCCAAATACTGGGGAGCTCTGGGTTGAGTACTACCCATCAGTGTTCTGTGTCAGCTGGAGTGGCTGGGCTTTTATACCTAGTCTCACTGAGTCACAGGGCAGATGTGGGTTGTCCCCAAAAAGGTGTGACCTTGGGCCAGGTGGCTCTTGAAGCTGAGGCACATCTTGACTTCACATCCTGCTGCTGGGCAGCAAATCCTTTTTTTAAAAAATTGGAATACTTCCAAATTATTATTAAATTTTTAATCCTCACCCAAGGATATGTTTATAGATTCTTTTAAGAAAGAGTGGAAGAGAGAGAGAGATTGATCAGTTACCTCCTATACGTGCCCTGACTAGAGTAAATTCGCAACTTGACTGGAAATCAAACCCATAACCTTTCGGTGTATAGGATGATGTTCCAACCAGGTCAAGGCCCCATTCTTTCTTTAAAAGGAAGGGAGCACATCTCTGTCCACCACATCGACCACTTGATCAATGTCATAGACAGGTCTGCAAATGCCAACATCAGTAAGACTTTAAATTGTGACCTTGTCAGACTGCAGAGAGGAGACTTCTTTTTCATCTATAATTATGGCCTTTCAGTAAATAAAAAAGTGACTTTCAGAAACTGAATGAAAATATGAAGAGAACTTCTATGAGTGTTTTTAAATGCTAAATCCACGAAAGTAAGTTAATACTGCAAAGCCTCACTTAAGAAACTTGAACCACTGTTTTTGAAAGAATAAAACAAAGCATACGTGTGTAGGCCTTCAGTTTTCAATGTACTTTCTCATGTCATTTGAGCTCCATAATAAGCCTGTGAAGTGAGCAGGGCAAGCCTTAGAACCATTTCACGGATGAGAAAGCAAAGTTCAAGATGGCTAAGTGACTTGCCTAAAGTGGTCATACTATTGAAATCGGGCTAGCATTCATCCATGTCCTCTTCATCAAAAGTGGGAACTTGCTGCCCTGGCTAGATAAGTCAGTTTGTTAGTCACCCAGATATGCCATGATTGTGTGTTTGTTCCACCCTTGGTCAAGGCACATACAAGAATCAACCAATGAATTTAAAAAAATGTTCTTAAGTGGGAACCTTTTTATCCTAAATTTTGAGCCAGTTAGAAATGTTCAAGATGATGTACAGGAAGTCAAAAAATAGGGCAGGGAAAGGATTCAAATTGATGAAATGGAAAATGGCTTAGAGTGGCACTCGGCTCCAAAGTTTAAAAACAAAGGCGGGGCAAGCAGTGAATACTAGAATGTTCAAGCCTCATGAGAGAGGAATCCAGTCCCCAGCTTAGCATTTTATGGAGGGTTCAGAGAGAGCAATGACCAGAACATGATTTCCTGGAGACCAGGTAGGGAAGCCATCATTTCTGCATGTCAGAGATGAATAGGGAACTGGAAAGAAAGGTGAACAGGGGACCTGAGAATCCCAGACCTTTCCTTCCTGGGGTCAGGAGCCAGAGTGACAAGCAAGATAAGATTTGTTTCACCTCTCCAGAGGCTAAGTGGGAGGGACCAAAAAGGATTCCTGCCAATATCAAGCCTGAAAAGGTTGGAAGTCCATCTGCAGAGCCAGTGGATGGAAGCCAGGCGCTGGAGGACTACCCCTGGACAGGGGGAGCGCAGGTCAGATACAGACCTTGAACTAAGGTGACTTCTTTTAAAGAGATGTGCACAGCTGTGATATTGGGCCCTTCCTCCCTCCCTCCCTCCCTTCCTCCCTCCCTCCCTCCCTCCCTCTCTCTCTCCCTCCCTTTCTTCCTCCTTTCCTTTCTTTTTTTCTTTTCTTCCTTATTCTCTATCTAAAAAACAAACAAAAAAAGCCATCAATTAGAAATGAGTTATTATGTGCCATTTAAACTTCTTTTTTCTTATAAATTTTATTTTATTATGGTAAGAATACTTAACATAAGATATATCTCCTTTACAAAATTTTAAGGATATTATACAGTACTGTTGACTATAGGCACAATGTCATACAGCAGATCTTTAGAATATATTCCTTTAAAAATTTCTTGATTTTAGAGAAAGAGGAAGGGAGAGGGAGAGAGAGAGACAGAACCATCAATGATGAGAATCATTGATTGGCTGCCTCTGATATGCCCCCTACTGTGGATCGAGCCCACAACCCAGGTAGGTATCCTGACTAAGAATAGAACCATGACCTCCTGATTCATGAGTCAATGTTCTACCACTGAGAAACACTGGACAGGCCATATTAATCTTGATTAACTAAAACATCATGTCCTTTGATTAGTAACTCCCCATAAGTTCCCTTTCCCCCAATCCCTGCAATCACCATTCCACTCTTTGATTCTATGAATTTGACTACTTTAGATACCTCATATAAGTGAAATCATGTACTATTTGTCTTTTTATGACTGGCTCATTTCACTTGGCATAATGTCCTCAAGGCTTATGCATATCTCAAACTGCAGAATTTCTTTCTTTTTAAAGACTAAATAATATTCCATTACGTGGAATATTCTTTATCCATTCATGTCAATGGACATTTAGGGTGTTTTCACATCTTGGCTAGTATGACTAGTACTGAAATAAATATGGGAATGCAGATATCTCTGTGAGATCCTGATTTTCATTCTTTAGGATAAATATCCAGAAATGGGATTGGTGGGTCACATTACGGCTCTATTTTTAATTGTTTGAGGAAACTTTGTGCTGTTTCTCATAGTAGCTCAACACTTTATGGTCCTACCATTGGTGTACAAGGCTCCCATTTCTCCACATTCTCACCAACATTTGTTGTCTTGTGTTTTTTTATAATAAGCATCCTGACAAGTATGAAGTGCTATCTCATTGTCATTTAGATTTGCATTTCCATGATAATTAATGATATTAAGCATCTTTTCATATGCCTGTTGGCCATTTGTATGTCTTTACTGGAGAAATGTCTATTCAAATCGTTAGCCCATTTTAAAACTGGGTTATTCATTATTTTTGCTATTGAGTTATAGGAGTTCCTTACATATTTTGGAGGAATCCTTATCACATATGTGGTTTTCATATATTTTTCCCCATTCCATATGTGGCCTTTTCACTCTGTTTATTTCTTTTGCTGTAAAGCAGCTTTTTAATTTGATGTAATCCCACTTGTCCATTTTTGCTTCTGTTGCCTGTGCGGTTGGTGTCAGATCCATGAAATTATCAACAAGGTCAATATCATGAAGCTTTCCCACTGTGTTTCTTCTAGGAGTTTTATGGTTTCAGATCTTCTGTTTAAGTCTTTAATCCATTTTTAATTTATTTTTGTGTATGGTGAAAAGTAAGGATCCAATTTTTTTCTTTTGCATATTTATATGCAGTTTTCTCAACACTAATCTGTTGAAGAGACTATCCTTTACCCGTAGAGTATTAACAGCACCCTTGTCAAATATCAGTTGATTGTACACGTATGGACTTATTTCTGGGTTCTTTATTCTATTACATCAGTCTATATGTCTGTCTTTATGCCAGAACTATACTATTTTGATTACTATATCTTTATAAGTTGAAATCAGGAAGTATAATGTCTCCAGCTTCATTCTTCTAAAGATTGATCTGGCTATTCATTGATTTGGTCTTTTGCTGGTCTATATGAATTTTAGAATTGTTTTTATTTCTGTAAAAACTGCCATTGGGATTTTGATTGGGAATTGAATCTGCAGATAAATTTGGGTAGTAGAGACATTTTAGCCATATTAAATCTTGCAACCCATGATCACAGTCATTCTTTTTGTTTGTGTTTTCATGGATTTCTTCAATCCATGTTTTATTTATGTCTTTCACTACTTTAAATTTATTCTTAAGTATTTTATTTTTAAAGTGCTGCAGTAAATGAGATTGCTTTTCTAATTTCCTTTTTATATGGTTTGTTGTTACTGTATAAAACACAACTGATTTTTATATGTTGATTTTGTATCCTACAATTTTACTGAATTCACTGATTAGTTCTAACAGTATTTTTTTTTAATTCTTTTATTGATTTAAGAGAGGAAGGAAAAGGGAGAGAGAAACATCAATGATGAAAGAATCATTCATTAGCTGCCTCCTGTATGCCCTCTACTGGAGATCAAGCCCACAACCTGGGTATGTGTACTGGCCAGGAATCAAACTGTGATCTCCTAGTTCATGAGTCAACACTCAAACACTGAGCTATGCTGGCTGAACAAGTTCTAACAGTATTTTTATGGAATCTTTAGGGTTTTTTATATATAAAATTATGTTGTCTGAAAATGACAATTTTACTGTTTTCTTTCCAATGTGGATGCCTTATATTTATTTTTCTTATCTGTTTGCTCTAGGTAGGACATCCAACACTATGTTGAATAGAAATGGCAAAAGTAGGAATCCTTACCTTGTTCCTGATCTAAAGGAAAAGCTTGTAGCTCTTCACCATTGAGTATGATGCTAGTTGTGGGCTTATCATATAGTGTTTTTATTATACTGGGATACTTTACTATTGTTCCTAGTTGTTGAAAGTCTTTTAAAAATATATTCTTGTTGATTTTTAGAGAGAGGAAGGGAGAGGGAGAGACAGAAATATCAATGTGAGAACATGTCACCAATCAGTTCAGTCCTACAACTTGCCCACAACTTGCACATGTGAAACCTTTTGGTGCACAGGATGCTGCCTAACCACGGAGCAACACTGGCTATAGCAAGAGGTGTTGGTTTTTTTTTAATCACAAATAAAATTTGTTGAATTTGTTAAACATTTTTTTGTTGTTGTTAATTCTCACCCAAGGATATTTTTTCCATTGATTTTTAGAGAGTGGGAGAGAAGGGAGGAAGGGGAGAGAAAGAAACATTGGTGTGAGAGAGAGACATTGACTGGTTGCCTCCCACATACACCCCAACCGGGTCCGGGGATTGAACCTGCAACCCAGGCATGTGCTCCCAACTGACAGGGCACCAAACAATGTGAGGCCACCGCTCTAACCATTGAGCTGCCAGCCAGGGCGGAACTTTTTGTTATATTTCTTGAGATGATCAAGTGATTATTGTCCTTTATTTTGCTAATGAGGTGTATCACATTAGTGAATTTTCATAAGTTAAGCCATCTTTGCATCTTAGGACTACTTCACTTGGTCATGGTGTATGATCTTTTAAATGAGAAGCTGAATTCAATTTGCTGGTATTTTGTTGAGAATTTTTGCATCTATGTTTATCAGGGATATTGGCCTGCAGTTTTTTCTCTCTCTTTTTTTTTTGTGGTGTCTTTGCTGGCCTCATAAAATGAGTATGAAGTGTTCCCTCCTTTTCAATCTTTTGAAAGACTTTGAAGAAGATTGGCATTAATTCTACTTTAAATGTTTGGTGGAATTTACCAGGGAAGCCATCCAGTCCTGGGCTTTTCTTTGTTGTAGGATTATGATGGCTGGAAGTTGAAATTCTGGCAAAAGAGTGTTCTGAAGTTTCTTACTGGTTTCAGTGAGACTGGCTTTATGTTTGCCTGGGGTCCACAAGCCTTTCAGTTAGTTTCTAGATTTCTCACAGAGGAAATCTGTCGATGAATTGCTGCTGAATCAGTGTGTCTGTTGGGGGAAGTCTGAGATGACTTCTTGAGTGGAGCGCGTGCTGTTTTCTTCAAGCTGTACATGAAAGTATGTGATCTCTAAACAGCCCCTTCTGTGATCCTAAGAAGGTACCAATATCTGGGCACCAGTAGGTATCCTGGCACAGGGACCTGGCTGGATGAGAGAGGGAAGTTGTGTAGGTGCACTGAGTTCTTTCTCTTCCCCTGAGATGGGAAAATATGAGAATACTGGAGAATGATAGTGTTGATTATAGGGCCTTGATATGGGAATAAACACCCACCACTTGTGGCTGGCATTGAGCCCAGAGAGCAGACTAAAGAAAACAGCACCATAATACCTAAGAAGTCCAGCAATGCTCTTAGAAGAGGTGCACATGAAACCAAACCACTAGAGAACAACGATAACTTCAAAAATAGTAACATTGGAATATAAAGATTCCAGTAGAACATGAAAAATCTTTCAGGGACCAAAGACAACATCTGCAGACTAAGTAGATTGAAAAGAGAGAGGTAATACTTAAGCAATAGAAAGTTAATTTCCCAAACTAAATGAAAGGTCTGAGCAAGTTCTGGGCAAGACAAATGAGTCATAGCTTGGTAATTTTCTGAAGGCTAAGGATAAAAAGAAACTCTTAAATATCTTTCAGAGAGTACAAGTTATTTACAGAGGATGAAGGGTCTTCTATAATACTTGAAGCAGAGATGATTGAGGTGACTCATTTGAAGATCTCCAAGATAAAAATGTTGCATACCAAGTGATACCAAGAATCCTGTGACAAGACCTTACTCCTCTGTCAGAGTGAAAGAAATGTAGCTGAGGAGATGCAAGCATTCAATGGGCATGTCACCCACATCTTCCATCAAAGGAAAAGATATTAAAAAACATCTACCAAATAATAAATGAATCAGCTTCAAGGCTTCATGATGGAGGGAAGATGAAAAGGAAGAAAAAAAGAGTGATGAGCAAGGATCAGTAGAGTATATAATTAGTTACACTTGGATGGACAATAATAGATCATTTAGGAATGTGTAATAGAAGTGCTCAAAATAGAAGAGACATAGCTCAAGGGAAACATTAATAATAGCCTGGAACTAAAAGTACCAAGGGAAAAAGGGGAAGTAAAAGCGTTTCATAGCTATGTCTCATGTTGGTGTGTGATAGGGGGAAGTGAAAGCATTCTAAAGTTTTCACCCTGCAGAGGAGGACCAATAGAAGGAGAATAGAGAATCTGGGGAAAATAGTTGGACTCTCATCTTCATATGATGGAAGAAAAGTACAGCTCTGACTATGAGTGACAAAAAAGGAGGAGGCAGCTGGTAGAATGGAAGAGCAGAGCTCCCAAATTAAAAAGGGAAATACATAAAAGAATGGAATAGCCACGTAAGCTAACTACTTAATATAAACAAAATGGGAGAAAGGGTGAGGTAAGTAATAAACATGAAGTAAAAAAGAATCAAGTCACTGATGACTTGTTTGCTAAATACAGTGCATACTTTTCAGTCTGAAGATCAACTGTTTTTGACCCATCTGCAATTTTTGGTGCTCTTCATGACTCCTTCCTTGACACTCCTTCCTCTCTTGGCTCTCATGACATCACTTACTTCTAGTTGTCCTGCTACTTTTCTGACCATCCTTCTCAGACTTCAACTGCTCTGCAACCTCTATTCACCTCAATTGCCAGTGTTCTCCTAGGTTTTACCCTACATCCTCTCTATAGACTCTCCTTTGTTGATTTCATCCATTTCCAAAGCTTCTGAGCAGCACTTACCATGGATGATTCCCAAACTCTGCAGCCTAGGCCTCCCCTCTGAAGTCTAGACACACAGGGCCAGCTACCAAAAATATAGCTCCACTTGGAGGCCCACAGGGACCTCAAACTCAACATGTTCAAACTGTCCTCATGTCTTTTGCTCATGTATTCCCTAGAAACAAAAGAAAGACTTTAATTAGTTGATGGAAGAAAGTATCATATCATTTTATTTTTTATTGCTTTATTCAGCCCGGATTGCCAGATGAACCCCACCAGTGCATGATCAAGGGCAGGGAGGAATGTAGAAGGTTGGGAGGTACCATAGGAGTGCTCCAGGGCATGTCCAGTCCATTTCACCAGTCCTGATTGGCCAGACCCCAGCAGTAAGCTAACCTACCGGTCGGAGCGTCTGCACCCTGGTAGTCAGTGCACATAATAGCGAGCGATTGAGCAACTTTAGCATATCATTAGCATATTATGCTTTGATTGGTTGAATGGAAGACCAGATGATCAGACACTTGGCATATTAGGCTTTTATTATATAGGATTAGTGATGGTAAAATTTTAAAAATATTTCACTGATCTATTGTGTGTGTGTGAGCATGCAAGTGTGCAAATCCTTTCTTCACTTGCCATTCCTTATAGCCTTTCCTTCCTCCCTGCCCTGTGACTTAATATGGGTCCCCATCATGCTTTAACCAGATTACTGCAACATTTTCCCAAGTGCTCTCCTTGCTCCCTGTCTGCTAATTTATGCTCCTAAATTCTTCAGTCCGAATGATATGTTTGTTGCACAAATTTGATCATGTCACTCCCTTGCCTAAAATACTTCATGGCTTTCTATTGCCTTTAGTGAAAACTAAGCTCACTGGCATGGCCCACACAGTGCCCTCCATAACCTGGCCCCTGCCTACTCTCTTCAGCCTATTTCTTACCATTCCACACTTGTGCCATATATTCCTTTATCCAGCTTCTGGGAGGAACCTGCTCCTTCCTTACCCCATGCAATTGCAGTGCTCATCTATCCCTTTTTTGTGCCTTTCCCTTCATTATCATTCTTTCAAACAAACCTTTGGTGTTCCTTCTAGGGAGCCTTCCTCCATCCGGACCCTACATCCTTGAGATGTGCCCCAATTATGTGCTCCCACTGCAATTGTTTATCTATCCCAGTGTATATCCCATCATTTTGTCATTGCCTTTTTATATGACATCTCCCTGCCAGGTTGTGAACACCTTAAAATACAACATCATTCATCATTATATTCCCAGAACTTAATGAATGTTGGGCATATAGTAGACATTCATTGCAATACATTTTTGAATGATTGAATATATGACAAAACTAGGGGCCCAGTGCACAAATTTGTGCACCTTGAAAGGAACTGTGGGCTGCAAGGCTATGGTGGGCATAGGGGCCCCTCCCACCGTGGCCCCAGTCCTCTGTTTGCCAGCAGCCCACTCCTGCCACCCCTGTTCCCATGCACTGACGGCACCAGCCCTGCTCTCACCCACTGATGATGCGGAGTGATTAGGGCCAGCGCCAGCAGCAGGTGTGAGCAGGGTTGGTGCCGTCAGCAGGTATGAGTGGTAGCTGCTGCCCCAAATCACCCCTCAAGAGCAGGGGGAGGTGGAGAATCCCTGAGGGGTAATCAGAGTTGGCAGCTGCCACTTGCACACACTGGTACTGAGCAATTGGAGCTGGTGCCAGGTGTTGGCAGCACGTGTGAGTGGGGCCAGCACAGGAAGCAGGTGTGAGGGCCGGGCAGGACCACGGTGTGCAAGAGCAAAGAATTTTCAGTAACTACCAGAGGCTTGTCCCAATGACAACAACCAATGCCCCACCTTGGTCTGGCGTACCACACCTCCCCCCCCCCCCCCCCCATCTGCTCCACCAACCCATTGAAACCTCCACACACCATGTTCTGCACTCTGCTGCCTGCTGCCGATGCCTGTCATGTTCTGCATGTGCTTCCTGGTGGTCAGCATATGTCATAGCAACCAGTTCTTCAGTTGTTCTGCCATTAGGTCTATTTGCATATTAGGGTTTTATATAGAGAGATGAAATAACATTGTCATGGCTTCTTTCTGAGACCTCCTTTTCTGAACATAGGATTCATCACTGAAGGGGGAGTACTCAAAGTTTCATGCCACCAGCCCTCTGTGCAGTGAGAGAAGGTACTCCCTTGAGAATTTTCTCCATCCCAGGTGTTTAGAGGGCATTCTCTACATCTGCTCACCCTGTAAAATCTCACTACCTTTGGGCTGGCCATTGACCTTCCTGTTGCATTTTTGGGAGCACAATTAATACCGATGTCTACCCCTCAAGGTGCTTCCTGTTTCACAAGAGGATCCAAGCTTTATTGTTCAAGCAGATACTGAAAGGGGCCAAATCCCCTAGGGTCAGCATATCTAGACGGTGCCTTATTGGCATCCCTCTTCTTCTTGTTTGCCATGACCTGGTTCATGCTGAGTTTGAGGCAGACCCTGTGTATTGAAGCTGGAGCCTCTTGAAACAGAGCCTCAGGGTGTCATAGGGAAGACTGAGAGCCCAGCACCTGGAGTGGGGGACCAGAAGCAGGAGGCAGGCCAGAGCAAGGACATGACTCTGACTTGTATGGGAGTGTTTAGAGAAACAGAAGCAAATGTACAGATAAGTATAGATAGCACATAGAGACAATCTCTCACTATACAGATACACAGAGATGTATTATAAGGAATTGGCTTACGTGATTATGGAGGCTGACAAGATGTTCAGGGTGAATTGCTAAGCTGGAGACCCAGGAATGCTAACAATATGGATGTAGTCTAAATGCCCAGATGGCAAAGGCCATCAGGCAGAAATAATTCTCCCTGGCTTGTGGGAGGGTCAGCTTTTCTGTTCTATTCAGGTCTACAACTGATTGGATGAGACCCTCCCACATTGGGGAGAGAAATTGGCACTCTCTCTCTGTCTCTTTCTCTCTCTCTCTCTACACACACACACCCTGCCCTCTAATCCTCTAATTTAGGCTTCCCAGAGAGGGTGGTTCTACCAGCTACCTAAGGCATCTTTGAGAACTTACTGAGGTAGTGTCACAATGATGGGAGTGGGAAGTGCCTCTGGCACTGCATGGATGGGCAAAGATGTTGGAGTTCCTGCAGTGGCCAAGACAGTCTGCACACAGGGGGCTATTCTTCATGCTTTCAAATGCCCCACTACATGTTGATGTCTGTGAAAATCCTGTTCATAGTTATCAGGGTCTAGCATCCAACACTATTTTACACAAAGAATTTTTTGCAGTTTTAACAGACATTGAATTTTTTAGGAATGAAAAATTGAATGAAGGAGGTATACACTAACGGTACAAAATCAAGTGAAGGAGTAACTTTATTGAGGAATAACTTTACAGTAACTTTACTGTTCACTATTCTGGCAAATAGTACTGTGAATGGCAGTGAAAAATACAGTATTTGAATGGCCCTTAAAACACACAATGAACCTGTGCAATTATTAAGTATTGTGTTCATGGGGATTCTGCACCTAAGTGCAGATATTTAATTGTTCATATGGCCTTCCAGTGTAGCTGTGTACATATTTTTTCTAGGTATTGAAATACTTATTTTACTATAAAATTGCTTTTCTTTGTTCCTTGATTATAACACAGTGAGTGCATTATTTTAATTGCTTTGAAATTTTGGATTGGAGGGGGAATTTTGTGTATAGGCAGATTATATTTTCTGTAGTTTTAATTTGAGCATAGTGAAAGGAGAGTTATAAATTATTTGCTCTAAAAAAGGGCATTGGGTCTAATATGGCTGAGAGATAATATCCTAAGTGAGCCAGTGTCTCTGAAGAAATGCTCATCTATCTGTCATCCCAAGCATGGCCCCAAGTGGCCTGTGTACAGTAAGGAGATTGGATCCCTAATAACGTTAGCTTTCACTTTGGGGAAATATCAGAACAACTGGCTGATGTGTCCTACTTTTCAGTGTTGCTGAGATATTTCTCTGCTCAAACAAAAAATGGAAGGATCAAGAAGCTTTATGTCTAGTTCTTCCTAGGAGCTTACAGGCTCTGCCTCCTCCACAAATGCCACATGGATTAGCTCCACCTCGAGGAACCTTTCTCTTTGCTCTTCTGATCTGACTACAATTTGCTCTACCTTGACTTCTCATGAATTCATTTTTTTAAATTAAATCTTTATTATTCAGATTACTAGATTTGTTTTTCTTTTTTCCCCTCCATAGCACCCCTCCACCCAGCTCCCACTCTTCCCTCCCTCCCATTGATCTCATCCATAGGTGTATGATTTTTGTCCAGTCTCGCCCTATACACCCCTCACCCCTTTCCCCCTGAGAATTATCAGTTCACTCCCTTTCTGTGCTCCTGATTCTAGTATATTCACCAGTTTATTCTGTTGATTAAATTTTTAATTCACTTAATTTTTAGATTCACTTGTTGATAGATATGTATTTGTTGTTCATAATTTTTTGACTTTAATCTTTTTCTTCTTCCTCTTCTAAAAGAGTACCTTTCAGCATTTCATATAATACTGGTTTGGAGTTGATGAACTCCTTTAGCTTTTTCTTATCTGTGAAGCTCTTTATCTGCCCTTCAATTCTGAATGATAGCTTTGCTGGATAGATTATTCTTGGTTGTAGGTTCTTGCTATGCATCACGTTGAATATTTCTTGCCACTCCCGTCTGGCCTGCATCGTTTCTGTTGAGAAATCAGCCGACAGTCGTATGGGTGCTCCCTTGCAGGCAATGAACTGATTTTCTCTTGCTGCTTTTAATATTCTCTCTTTGTCTTTTGCTCTTGGTATTTTAATTATGATGTGTCTTGGTGTGGTCCTCTTTGGATTCCTTTTATATGGTGTTCTGTGTGCTTCCTGGATGTGTAAGTCTATTTCTTTCACCAGATGTGGGAAGTTTTCAGTCATTATTTCTTTAAATAGGTTTTCAGTATCTTGCTCTCTCTCTTCTGGCACTCCCACAATTCTGATGTTGGTGCGTTTGAAGCTGTCCCAGAGTCTCCTTACATTATGTTCACATTTTTGGATTCTTTTCTCTTCTTGCTTTTCCAGTTTAGTGTTTTCTGCTTCTTTATATTTCAAATTTTTTACTTGATTCTTGCCTTCCTCTAGTCTGCTGTTAGGACTCTGTATAATATTTATTTCAGTCAGTGAATGTTTAATTTCTATTTGGTCCTTTTTCATCTTTAGTTGGACCTTTACCATCTCTAGTTGGCCCTTTTGCATCTCTAGTTGGTCCTTTTTCATCTCCTCTTGGCTCTCGCTAAGTTTATCCAACTTTTCTAGCATATTCTTGAAAAACCTTATAAGCGTGGTTTTGAACTCTATATCCAGTCGTTTTTTTTCCTCCATTTCTTTTGTTTGTGATCCCTTTCCTTGTCTCGGCATTTTCACTATGCCGGGGGAAACTTCTGTGTTGAATTCAGCCTTATAATGCCAGACTTGCAAAACCGAAGAAGCCTCTGTTGAGCTTGGGATGGGTGGAGTCTCAGGGCTTAAGGGACCGCCTTGCCTTCCAGTTGGTCCCGCCCTCCACGGCCCGAGTCTCACGTGACTGGGTAATAGCTGGAGCGGTCCTTGTGCGCTCGCACCTAGACCGCTGCCTTTCCTGCTCCCCTATGCACCAGGACCACACGAGTCTAGGTCTCCAGGGTTTCGCCCAGAACAGGGGCTTAGTGGAGTCAGAAGTGGCACAGTTGGGAGGGTCTGTCTCCCGCCCACTCGAGAAAGTCAGCGGCACAATCAGCAATCTGTCCTCCGAGCAGTGCCGTGCTCGCCGCCACCAGCCCTCTGATCTTTTGCGACTCCCCTAAATTTCCATGCACCTCTCCCTTTTCACAGTCCAAACTCACCCTGTATGAGTTTCGGCTGAATCTGGGGTTTAGTGTCGTAAGAGAAGGGGTTCAATGACGTTGGGAATCTCCGTTTCCCTCCCGCCAGAGAAAGCCGGCCCAGGTACTCCGGCACCCGCTCTCTTAGCGCACGTGCCTCCGTACCTCAGCTTTTTGCAGCTCCTCTGGGTTTCTGTGAGCCCCTCTCTTTCCTTCTAGCTGTAGAACTTCCACTCAGCCAGCTTTCCTGTGGTTCTGGATGATGTTCGTTCTGTCTTTTAGTTGTAGTTCTGAAATTGTTGTGCGAGGCAGCAGTGTAGGTGTTTACCTATGCCGCCATCTTGGATTCTCCTCATGAATTCATTTTTAAAAAACTTTTTAAATTTTATTTTTCAATTACAGTTTACATTCAATACTATTTTTTATTAGTTTCGGGTATACAGCATCGTGGATAATCATGTACTTTACAAAGTGATCTCCCTGAGATTCCTAGTACCCGCCTAGCATCATACATAGTTATTGTAATATTATTGACTACATTCCCTATGCTGTACTTCATATCCCAGTGACTATTTTGTAACTACCAATTTATACTTCTTAATTCCTTCACCTTTTTCACCCAGTCTTCCTCTCTGGCAATCATCAGTCTGTTCTTTATAAGTCTGTTTCTATTTGCTTGTTCATTTATTTTGTTCTTTAGATTCAACATGTAAGTGAAATCATATTGTGCTTGTCTTTCTCATTAGTTTATTTTTTATCTCCTCAAATGGACTGTAAATTCCTTGAGGAGAGAGATTGATATGTCCTATGTCCTAAGGTGCTCATTAAGAATGTGAATGAATGAATGGTTTGGGAGGAATATTGGATAACTCTACTCATTTAATCTCAATGTCTATGGAAATCAAACAGAGTCAACTGTTTTGTGCTTTCTACCCAGCCAGCTTACCAGCCGAACCCCTAGTGGTGCCTTGAGCTTTAATCAGGAATTTAATTAGCCCTGGCACCTGATTCTGGAAGAATCGGAGAACAGAGCTGAGCACAAGCAGAAGAGCTCTGGGCTGTCACTAACCTGACATATGGCGCCTGGTATCACCCACTAGCTTCCGTTTAGGGCTGGACTAAGTCCTAAGTTACCTTACTTCTAAATATTAGAGTGGTTTTTCTTTTGAGATGCTAGATGATTAAGAACTTTTATTGACTGCCTGAAACTAAAAGCTTGAGCTTCTTTTGGATGATTCAGGATGTACACATATAAAGTAGTAGGCATTGTCATTAGAGTAGGGACACACAGTTCTGAATTTGGATTGGAAAGACTGGGCTTGATCTCTGACTTTTCCAGCAATTTAGCTGTATGGCCATGGTAAGCCAGTTCATATTTCCAGGTTTAAAAGTCCGAGTCAATGGAATACAGTAAACTGCTATTTAAAGGAATCACACAGCAATCACTGGCCAAGGTAGGTATACCATGAAGCCCAAGATGCTTAAGTTTTAAAGCCCATCCTCACACTGGCCCTTTCCAAGGCCCTGTGCCTCATTTTGTCAGATGGTTTTATTACCCTAAACCTGGGTTTCCTATTAAGGTTTCTTCAAGGTTCAAAATTCAATTTTCTGGCCAATGGGCTTGAGGAAAGGCATGTTCATTATACAACTCTATCCTGTTTTACAATTCACTATTTTTGAGTTTCAAGGACAATGCTGTGTCGTTTGTATGCATATTGTCTCTTTCTTTAGTACTTAGCATTATTTTGGACAATTCTGGAGAAGAAGAAATAAAACACCCCTGAGTAAACATCTAGATCCATGAGATTTACTAGTATCATATTTAAACTTAAGCCAATTGTCCACTTTATTGTAGTTGAGCATTCCACCAGTAAAAATTCTACTGTGTGGTCCATCTCATGTTTCTATTAGTGTTGCTCTACTTTCACTTCTCGTTGTCCAGGAGTTCTGGACATGTGACTTAAACATTGTAGATGCACTTCTCTCCCTTTATTTCCCAAGAACAGCCTTGCCTCTGACCTCTGGGGAGCCCCGGCTGGAAGGTGATTGGTAAACTACTCAATGAGCTGACAGTATTTAGGAAAATAGGTCTTTATCCTGTGGCACCTGATTTGGACACCTACTCTAATCAAACGGGGAAAATGGGGGTGGGAGTGGGGTTGCAAGAATTCTCTTAATCATTTGTTGGATCGGTATGAGGTACAAGCCCCATGACTTAGCGTCACACTGCTAGCCCAAGATAATACAGCAGAGAAAGCAGATGGTGGAGGAAGTGAATATCTTTAGGCTGAAAGTAGAAGTTCTTACAATGGAACCTTTCTTCTCAGCCTTCTCAGTCCTCACAACCTCTTCACCCTGCCAGCAACAAGCGCCCACAGAGCATCTGTCCTCAGCTTGCTTTTCAGAACCACTATTAGGGCCTTGTCCTGGAGCAATCTGGTTTGGGCACTCACCCCAATGAAATGCAGAAAGTTTATCTGGGCTCAGAAAGTCTCTTAATTACCTTGTTTTCCTAGTTATTGACATTTAATTCCCTTTTGTAGGAAGGGAAGAAAAACCTGTTTTCTTTCTATTTATTCTTCCTCATCATTTTCACAGAAAATGAGGTTGCAGCTCCATTTCTGACTTCAACTTCTCTGAAACACAAGCCCAGCATTTTGTGATTGTTTTGCCTCTGGCCTTTATTTTCCCAATATACCATCACTTCCTCCTTAGAATCACGGCCCACTAGGCTCCCTATGGTTGACCCTCCAACAGTGGACAGCTTAGTGGGCTCCCAGTTACATTTGATCTTCCCACTTGAAATTTGCATTTTCACACAAAAATAAAGAAAAGAAAATTTGCATTTCCACTTATGCTTTTTTTCATTTAAATTTAATTTCCATGTATGTGTTATCTTGATTTAAATCGGTGTTCAGTTTTGAACCAGCTTTAAATCTGCCCCCTTTTTGGATCACAATTATCTTTCAGTTTATATTATTTTACTGCTGTTAAATTCTCAACCACTCACAAACTGGATTAAAAATGGGCTCTAACCCAGCTCTGATCAGTGTGGGACCTTCTTACCCAGCACGCTTTACTTCAGTCCATCAGCCAGGGGCTTAGTAAACATGATGGCCCTCACTTTACAGTGTTCTGGTGTCCTAAGAATTGGCTTTGTTTTATTTGCTTTTATTTCTATGTTAGCACTTTCAGAAAAGTTCCTAAACTTATTTGGGAACACATTGTTATCATATGAGCTTAAAGGTAATTAGGAATAGCTAAAGTAATTCCCAACAGGTTATGACTTTATAAATGTTAATCTTAGGAAGTGACAAGAAATGTCTAGACTGATGTAAGGGAAAGTGCCCAGGCTGCTGGGCACTGAGGGCTATCCTCTGAGAGGAATGTATGGGAATTGCCCCATTCACATACTGCCTGATGTCACCGCACTGCCCACTCTTCCAGCGGCTGAGAGGCTGTGAATAGTGTCAGAAGGGACACATTTTTGTGTAGGTAAAAAAAAAAAAAAAGCAAGCTATCCCTCTGTCTCCTGGTTTTGTCCTCAAAGCTCCACACAGATCCTCCGCCCCGCCCCCTCCACACAGGTCTCCTGTCGTCCTGTCACAGATGGTGTTGGAAACCCCATGGGCATATTCAGCCTGTGGGTTTGGAGATTTGGAGTGTTTTCTCGGGGGAGAGGGCATCTGGACACAAAATAAGATTCACACAAAACAACATTCGGTGTCCCTGTGGTGATAGGAGGTGGGGAAGGGATAAAGCGTGGGGAAGGTTGGACCAGAAAACCAGCATCTTTCTCTCCCTCCCTCTTCTCCACAGGACTTCTTAGAGGTGGAGCTAAGATGGGGAGGATTTAGGGCCTGGCGTGGTAGACACACAGGCAGGGAGGTAGGGGAGAGGCCCTGGGCATGGAGCTCTGTGCTGTGATTTACCACTGACAAGCACGTTCACATGATCTCGGGTGTGGTGGTAGGTCAGTGGTTCCAGAGCCATTTTACAGTTACAGAGATTCCATTCAGGGTGGTGGGAGAAATTTCCAAAGAGCACAAGTTTTAAAAGCAGGGTAGAGCCACACCCAAATCCAAAAATTTGGAGTTGGAAGGCCCCCATGCCACAAAACATCTCCCTCTCTTGGTTCATCTTTGATGCCTCAAGTTCTACTTTTTAAAATTAATGTCTTTGGGAACCTGATAGATTTGTTCTTCTATAGGACGTCCGCATTTTAATTCTTTAGGAAGCACTATGCTGAGCATGAGCCCATCATTGGCTCCTCTCCACCTGAGAGCAGCTTCCTGCACACGTACCTCAGCAGCAGGGAAGGAGAGGGCAGCACAAGGCCAGGCATGAAGAGCCACAGTGGGATGTCCAAGGGCCTGGACTCTCATGGTGGTGATGGCAAAGTGGCAGGGGTGTGGGAAGGGGGCCAGAGAGGGCGGCCCAGGAGGCCACTGGAGGCGAAAGCAGGAGGGCACAAAGTCAATTTCCTTCTTTTTCACTGTGCCAGCTAAGACCTGGCCAGGGCCTGTGGTCCTGGCAATCATTTGGTACAGAAGAAAACACTGCATTCCGTGGAGCCACTTGGAAGCTTGCAAGTCTGGAACCTCTGTGTTAGCAGCAGTTTAGGAACATTTAAGCCAGAGCAGACGTGCTTCCTGCAGACCTCTAACTTCAGGCCCAGCATTGGCTCCTAAGGGGACCACTGCCTGTGTGCTCATATCCTGAAGGGGGCTGCACCTGCGGGGGAAAAGGAGGGAGGAGACTCAGAGTGATGTGATGGTCAATTGCATATTCCCTCTTTATTAAGACAGGATAAGGTGAGCACATTCCACCTTCAGCCTAAGGGAGAAGGTGTAGGAGTGAGTCTTAGGCTAAACTTGGAAAGGAACAGGAGTAGTTTTGACAATGGGAAGGGATGTTACACTAGACAAGAATGGGGTGGACCAGGGAGACCATCCAGGGAAAAGCCTGGAAAAGTGCTTGACCCTGGGTGGAGAGAGACCAGAGAACATACCTTATCTTTGGCTGTGCAGGCTACACCTCAGGATGTTTCTTGTGAAAATTCCAGACGAAAACCAGTGTGGTTAACTTAGGGGGATTTATGTTTTGTGTTGAAATCCTGGACATACCACATTACTGGAAAGATGAACACTGGATGACCAGCAAAATGAAACTCAACTCTCTAAATATTGGCAATGACAGGATAGGAGATTTAGTTCCAGTGACCAGTTGCTTATTGAATGAATGTCAGTGCAAAAAATAACAAATGCATTCTAACCATGACAGCCACAGAAAGAACACACAGAACAGAGTGTCCTGAATCCTGTGAAACCACTCACTGGAATCTGTGAACTCCAGAACCTAGCATGGGAGGACTTTGATATTCCTGTTTCATGACCACCCAAGACTAAGAACTCTGGGCAGCCCAAGGCCACAGAGGTCTGGCCATCAGTGGGCCCCCTGTTCCCAGGAGATTCTCACTCACATGAGGTCATGTGGAGGGTGCAAGTGATGTAATTCCTGGATAGGACACTGTCTCCTGACTACATGTGGGATGCACACAGCTGCTATTTCACAGGAGATCCTTGACACTGGTCAACCCATCAAACTAGGTAAGTCCTAGAAGTCTGAGCAGGAGCAAGAGACTGCTCCATGCTTTGGCAGGGATTGGGAAGACATTGGAATGGATCAAATAAACATGGCTTTGTGCCTCAAGTTTGCCATCAACTAAGTGACTTTGGTTAGGTGGCTTCAGTTCTTAGAGCCTCAGTTTCTTCATTTTCATTGTAAAATAGGGATAGCGTATGACTTTCCTATTAGGCTTTCCTATTAGGGAAGTAAATTAGATATGCAGAGTAGCCAGTACTGTATCTTACATATAGGTCCTTATGACATAGCAAAACAGTGCCCTGGCCACTATAGCAGAGGGCCAGGAAGTATCTTCTAACCTAAAGGTACATCTGTATGCTCAACTTCTAGAACCCCTTGAAACTTCAGCTTAGAGGTACAGTATGTGGGAATGTTGGAGCAGGGGATGCAGTCTTGCTTCCTGGTTATGTCAAAGTGCAAAACATCCATTCTTACTCTTTCTGACCCAGATTCTCTCAAAGGCAGTACAAAATTGTGGGATGGCACTGGGCCAAGTGTTAGGACAATTGAGATTGGCTCTGCCATTCCCTGGCTGGGTGATCTTAGAAAAGTCCTGTAACCAGCTGAGGCCCAAGTTTCTTCATTGGCAAATCTGGGGCAAGGGTATCTGCTCTGTGTTTGTCACAGGATCAAGTCTATCCTTATTAACCTGATCTTCAAGCTCCTTCCATCATATTCCCTGGCCTCATCTCTCATAATTCCTCTTCATGTCAACACATACTTGCCAACCAAACCTTTCTTAACATTTCCTTCATACCCAGACAGAATCCTTTGGTCCAAGTCTTTGTGTGTTGAAATTGTATACACCTTTGAATCTCCTGCAGCATCTAGCACAGGGCCTTAAATAAAATAGGTGCATATTTTATCAATTAGAACTAGGTTTGGTTACATATGAGAAAAAAATAAAATAACAGTAGTTTAAACAGAAATTATTTCTCTCTCATGATAAAAAAAGTCCAACACAAAATAGCCCAGGGCTAGAATAGTTGACTCCAGATATCAGGGACTCATGCTCTTTCTCTCTTGCTTATCCATCCTTCTTAGCATAGCACCTTATGGTCCCTTATGGCTGCCAACTTCCCAGCATCTTACATTATTCAGCCAGCAGAAAGTAGAGGAAGAAGGTGCAAAAGTAGAGTAGGAAGGCTGCTTGGTTAGTATGACACTTCTGCTCATACCTTATTTGTTAGAACTTAGTCACATGGTCATCCTAGCTGCAAGAGAGGCCAGAGAATATAGCTTTAAATTGGGCCATTTCAAATAAAAGGATGCTGGGAATGAATATTGACATTCCCATATAGTTGCCTCATACCCATTATTTTAAAATAATAAGAATTATGACAATTTATCAACAAGTTGAAAGCCCCATATAATGTATGAGATTATTACAAAACAGCTATTTTAAGAATACATCACTGGCATTTCTGAGATTAGAGCATTGGCCTGTGCATCAAAGGGCCGCAGGTTTGATTCCTGGTCAAGGACACATACCTGGGCTGCAGGTTCCATCCCTGGCCAGTTGGGCATGTGCAGGAAGGCAACCAATCCATGTGTCTCTCTCACATCGATGTTTCTCTCTCTTTCTTACCCTCTCCCTCCATCTCCTCTATTCTCTCTAAAAAATCAATGGAAAAAAAATATCCTTAGGTAAGGATTAATAACAAAACAACAACAACAAACAAACAAACAAATAAATGTGTGTTTGTGTGTGTGTGTGTGTGTGTGTGTGTGTGTCCTAATCTTATGGGTTTAGGATGGAAACAACTGCAACTTTAAGATTTATTCAGTGCTAGGAAGGTTCAATCCTAGAAAATCTTAGTGTCAGCATTTGTCCTGCTGAACAATGGACCACTGCTGATAGGGCAATACTGTAACCTTAGATGGAAGTCAAGGCCAAATTTTTCTCAAAAGTGAAAAGCAGATAAATGGGAAGAAGTCAGGTCTTACAGGCCTTCATTAAGAAAAACACTCTGGATAATTTCTAACCTATAAGCTATCATGATCCAAGTTTTATTATTTGTCTCACTTTTCTGTATTTTGTATTTAGTATAGCATTTACTTATAGTTTGAGGGCACACTACACACCTCTTCAGTTTTCTCAATTATGAGATGGGTTCCTATTTTCTACTTCTCATTGATGGCACTCAAATGCCATTTATAATCTGATTCCTGCTGGCTGTGCAATTGAAAGCTGTAACTTTAAGGTTTATTTGGGGCCACGGCTGGAACAGGATGGTGTACATTATAATTGCCATCTAAAATTCCAGAGTTTTATAGATAAATTTCTTGTGCTTTGGCAGCAATTATAGAGAACCATATTTTTATAGGCACTTCAACTTCTATCTGAATTAATATAGTTAGTTGGGTTATAGGGAATAAGCACATACCCACAATTGGATTCTAACATTTATACATAAAGTTCCTTTCTCAATATTCCTTTCCCACTAACCTTCCACAACTTCCCTGTTCTTCTTACTCTTACTCTTTTCACTCATTCAGAAATAAGCAACTTATTAGGACAAACTACTCCTTTTTACTTTCCCTTAAAAACACACACATTCTTTTTGCAATAACATTCCTTATAAGTTTTAAAAGAAAAACCATAAAAAGAGTGTTATTGATAATACAAAAGTTATCTTATATACCTTCAGCAATTATTAATAGTTGGACTATATATACAAAGTTTGAGAAAAACCCAGAAAACAAGTATTACTATTATTATGACCAATATAATTAGTAGAGAGGTAAAGGCAATCAAACCAATTCTTTAAAGTTCAACATCAATTTATAGGTATACAGACCTTCTCTTGGGAGAGCTGTCTATCTCTGATATGGACGGCTTCTTAACTTCAAGAAGTCTTTGATGTTCACTGTAGACAGAGGTGAGTGTCAGAATCAGGAGTAGATGTCCATTTGTAGTTAGATGCCTTTTAAAAATGAGAAATGTGAATTCATAAGTTAACTCTTTTAAGTTTGGTTGCACATGGATTAGTTAGTAATATCTGGGAAGGTCCCCTCTAATTAGGTTAAAGAGAGTCTTTTATTTATATCTTTTCCATTAGATCAAATCTTCTGGTTATAAGACATGGTCTTTGAAATCTGTGTCTCCCAGGAACACACTGTGAAATGCATTGGTTACAAATTTATCAATCTCTTCAAACTAGTTAATATGCCCTTGACAATAATGTAGAATGTCTCCCTTTAGCAAAGTTGATTTTCTCCTCATATGCTCCTCCATCCAGATTCATAGGGTAGCTGGTGACTATTTCATGTGGAGAAAGGCTATGTTCACCAAAAGAAGTAGGAACACTATAGTTCAGGTCAAGCTTTTGGCCAGGGGAGATTAATAGCTTCTGAAAGTTTATTGAGTTGTGTTTTAAGTTGTACCATTTGTATGTTCCATAATCCAGAGAACTGGGGTGATAGGCACAATGAAAATACTGTAGGATAAGCCAAATGCTAGAAATGGATTATATTATTTGCCCAGTGAAATGAGTTCCTCAGTCACTGTAACTCAGGGGGAATTCTCCAGTTGGGAATTGTTTCCAATAATAATTTACCTATTGTTAAAGTTGTTGCTCTCCTGCAAATAAAAAAAATATACCGATCATAACTAACACATATAGGGTGTCTCCTCAAAATGTGTATACACTTCGTTTGTTGTATATTTTTTTATTGATATTATAGAGGAAGAAAGAAGGAAAGAGAGACAGAAACATCAATGATGAGAGAAAATCATTGATCAGCTGCCTCCTGCATGTCCCCAAACCTCACTGAAATCAGTTCATAAGTTGATGCTCAACTGCTGAGCCATGCTGGCTAGGTATACACACTTTGAATAATTATAAAGGCAGTGTTTGTACTTCAACTGTGTTTTCAAATTTCCAGTAGAATTTTAGGATGAATTTCCTTTGTTCAAATCTTAGTCTGGCTGAAAAGAAAGAAACATCAATTGAGCTATCTGCTGTTAAAATACATAAGCATGTTTTGTGGACATCCTGTATTTGTATCCTTGAGATGGTGGCATTTGGATAAAATCTAATACCATACCTAAATAGATCTAAAGGACATGGAAATGTCCTTGGGAACTGTGCAATGATTTTCCATGGTTATATTTTGGAAAGCTAGAACATCTGCATATACTTTATGACCCATAGTAGAAGGTTTCCAGTAATATTGTTTACTCCATGAAATAATCTTTTTAGGACTCCAATATACTAGCTCATGTACAGTTAAAGTATAGGTAATTAAGCCCTATAGATAAAATTTTCTGATTGGGTCCAAACCATATGTTTGTCTGGGAAAAAGTTTCCCCTTTTTTGTTGCCATATCCTCTTTTTCCTTCCACTGTCTATTGGAACTATAAAGAGAGTCTTATTAATTTAACAGGAAGCAAGCAGCATTCTCAGGTCTGGATAATTTGGTTGTTTAATGTTGCCTATCTAGCTGCAGTGTCAGCTAAGTGATTTCCTGCTGCTTTCTTTGTGGCAGCTTTAGAATGTTCTGGAATTTTGATAGTTGCCAATTGTTTAAACATTGTATGACATGTAATAACTCTGCAATTTATTTTCCATTCTTAAGGGCTCCCCTGAGAAAATTAAGAAGCCTCGCTGCTTCTACATTATTCGAAAGTCTGTGAACTACAGCAACCACACAGCTACTATCAGTGCAAATATTTGCTATTTGATTTTTGGTCAATTGACAAGCCCAAGTTAAAACAATTAATTCAGCATGTTGCACAGATTTTATTCAGGTAAATATGAACCTTCAATAATGTCCACCATGTAAGTTATTGCATATCCAGCTTGGTAATATTCCTGTTCCTCTTTAAAGGACCCTCTGTAAACCAAATAAAGTCAGCATTATCAATAGGAGTTTCCTATAAACTATTCCTAGGAACAAGAAGGTGGTTAATAGGCAAAACACAATTGTGGATGTCTTCCATGTGCAAAGAAGGTAGCAAAGTTGCTGGTTTAAGAATGTTACACCAAGTTAAAGTAGTATTAGACACAGAACGCAAGAGCCAGTTGGCTGACAGAAATGTTGAGTATGATGAGAAGTTGGTAGAGATTCAACAGAATGAGGAACATAAAGGAGATTCCATAACTGTCTTTTCTGTTGGTTTACACAATGTGGCTGTAGCAAAGATGACCCTCATCGAGGGAGGGAGCCCTTTGGCTACTGAATCTAATTACTGACTATAATATTCTGTAGCTCTATAATGAACTCTATACTTTTGAGTAGAAACTGCTAAACTATTTCCTTCATTTTCATGTATAATAAATTAGAAAGTTTATAATTAAGATGTCCCAGAGCAGGAGCTTTAGATAATTCTTTTTTTTAAATATATTTTATTGATTTTTTTACAGAGAGAAAGGGGGAGGGACAGAGAACCAGAAACATCGATGAGATGAGAGAGAAACATAGATCAGTTGCCTCCTGTATGCCCCCCATTGGGGATGTGCCCGCAACCAAGGCACATGCCCTTGACTGGAATCGAACCTGGGACTCTTCAGTTTGCAGGCTGACGCTCTATCCACTGAGCCAAACCAGCCTCGACTAGATAATTCTTTAGAGATTTTTATAATTTGTTTTCCATCTGGGTTCTGCTAAGTTGGATCAGATCAATTTGATTTTTTAAGAAGACATTAATAAAAAATATCGAATCATATTGTGACAGTGTGCTATCACACCCAGGAACCCTCTAAGCTGTTTTGTTTGTTTGTTTGTTTGTTTGTTTCTCTAAGAGGAAAGGATATTATTCCTCTGAGTCTTTCAGGATAAATTAGCATCCCATCTTTATATATTAGACTAGTGGTCCAGTGTACAAAATTCATGCATGGAGGGGAGGTTACCTCAGCCCAGCCTGTACCATCTCCAATTGGGGACCCCTTGGGGGATCGGGCCTAAACTGGCAGTCAGACATTCTGCTCACAATCTGGGATCACTAGCTCCTAATTGCTCACCTCCCTGTCTGCCTGATCACCCCTAACCTCTCTGCCTGCCTGCCTGCCTGATCGTCCCTAACTGCCTCTTCCTGCCTGCCTAATCACTCTTAACTGCCCTCCCCTGCCAGCCTGATCTCACCCCAACTGCCCTCCCCTGCTGGCCTGATCATGCCCCCAATTGTCCTTGCCTGCCGGCCAATTTGGTTTTGATTGGTCAGTTTCTATGTCAGTCCGCATCAAAAGCTCTGCCTCCTAGGCAGCCATTGGCTCATCACAGTTGACACAGACTTGGTTCTGATTGGTCTGTTTCTATGCCAGTCCACATCAAAAGCTTCACCTCCTATAGGCAGCCATTGGCTCCTCACAGTTACCCAGATTTGGTTCTGATTGATCAATTTCTATGCAGTCAGCATTGCCAGGCCTATCTCCAGCCTGATCAGAGAGGCAGGGCTGATCAGCAACCCCATCTGAGACCCAGAGAGAAAGAGAGGATGCTGGTGAAGCCAGGAAAGAAAGAGAGACAATGGCTGATCAACAGCTGCCACAGAGGCTGCGGATCAGACCCTACTTCTCTCTCCTGGCCTCTCTCCGGGCCTATTCCGCAGTTCTGGGATGCCATGGCAACCCAGAACTGACTGTAGGACTGACTTCTGGTGTTCAGTCAAGCCTTTGGTCGGTCCTTACAGACCCTAAATTTTTATGTATTAGGATAACCAAGGTATATTACCTAGAGTAAACAAAATCAAAGTTTATCCTTTGAGACCCTATGTCCCTTTATGGCTAGCTGTTGTGATAAGTAAATTATGTTCTCTTATTTCCTAGGGCATAAAAGTAAAGCAGTTGTATTAGATAGCTGGGAGAAAAACCAAGACATGTAAGAGGGATGAAGTGACTTGGGAGGTGACAGCCCCTTGGTGCTCAACTCATAAGCAGCACACTTTAACACACTACACAATATCCCCAGAAATCTATTAAAATCCTGCAGATCTCAAAATAAAACTAATATTAACATGGGTATTCATTCCTCCGTAGCTGAAAACTCCCAGCTCCAGATTAATATGTCTGCAAATATACAATTAATAGGAAGCCTTAACTAGAGGTGATATGGACTTAAGATGGTCAAAATGGAGTTCTTTTGACACCTAAATGAATTTATTTTGTGTACAAAATTAGAAAATGTCAGCCTTACAACTATACTGAATAAATGGGAAACTCATCTTGATTGGAAATTAGAAGCTTCTGGGAGGAGCACAAATAAATTCTCAATCTCTACAGGAAGTTAATAATAACTTGTGGAGCCTATCTCTGAACTAAGGAAGGATCTTGAAGCTGCTCAATGCCAATGCCCTTTGTTTCCCTCTTCCCTTTTTTTGCCCTGCTGTACACTTTACTTCATTGTCCAGACTTACTCTCCTTTACCCCTCCCTCTTCTTTCTCTTCTTACCTCTTCCACTTCAGCTCCGTATGCAGCTCCCAACTGATCTTTTTTTCTACTAGAAAAAAGACAAAAGGTCCTTCTTCCCTAAAAGAAATGTTTTTATGCTTGTGGATTCTCTACAATGACAAGATCCCTCAGATCTGCTGTCCAGGGTGTTGCTTCATTATTTCTAGGTCTCTGCAGAGTCTTGTCTAGTAGCACTGTGAAAGAGCCCTGGGAACCTATCCAGGAGACTGCTTGAACCCAAGGCCATGGTTGTGTGGAGCAACCCCTTTGGCCCTGGGAGTGAGTCTCTTGCCAGGCACCATGCCCTGCCTGAGAACCCTGCCCCACATCTCTGGGTACTGGCCATAGCCTGCAAACTGATGATACTCCGGTCCCACCTTCTCTGGCTCAAAATTTGCTGGTGTCTCCTGCTTTGGCCCAGCCTCTGGGCTTCAACATTGTCTCTTATCTGAGGACCCCTTTCTAGGGCCACTGGACCCTGACAGTGACCTCAAAAGTAAGTAATTAGAACCTCAAATTGACTAGCAGCACCACTAGAAGACCCACAGTGCTTCATCTGCAGCACCACTAGAGGACCCACAGAGCATCATCTGTAGCTCTCACAACCCTCTTGCAAAGCACATTATCCCTATTTTATGGAAGAAGAAAGTGAGGAGACTAAATGACTATCGAAGACCACCCACCCTTCCTGTCCACTGTCCTACACATGTCAGGGAAGTCCAAGTGACGATTGGGGCAAGTATGCTTAGTCACTTTACAAAAGTTACATTTACTCTCATAATGACCTTATCAGGATAAGTATTGCTATTTTCTTTTTACAGATGAGAAAACAGACTTAGACAGGTTAAGCACTTATTCCAACGTCACATAGCCAGGAAGTGGCATAAGCAGAATCCAAACCTAGGTGTGTCTAACACCAAAGCCTCTTTTCTATGCCTTTTTGGTACCTAAACCAGGTGAGGATTGAACCTTATTTCCTGAATCAGAGTTCCAATGCCCAAGTAGGAAAGCACAATTCATGAAAATAGTGAGATTGTGTACCCCTATCCTAACCCATTCTTATGGGATCCTTTACAGAGGGGAAAACAGGTCGAGAGATGAACAGTGGCTTCACATGGCACCATGCTACCACTCTCTTTACTCAGTCCATCCTACCTACTCGCTGCCACACGGACATGGCTCCTGGGGTTCAAGCCCATGGCCACAGCTTAGGTGGTGCCTACAATCTGTTCCCTCCACCGGCAGTCTCTGTAGCATGGCCAAGACTACTCAGCTTTGATTCAAGTTGAATGAGTCATTAAGAGAAAAACAGAGGCCTATTCCCTTGCTAGATAATATGAACCCACCCACCTTTTGACTTCTTTTTGTTCTAATGACAGTATGCAATGATTGAGAATTATCACACTCAAAAAGACTACTTTATATTTTCCTTGAAAATGAAGAGACATTGTGTGAATAAAAGAGCTGAAAATGGCTCATGTAGGGAGGGAAGGATGACCTCAGGACACATCAATGCAGAGTGGAGGCTGAATGAATGTGCAAGAACAGGAGGGAACAGCAATTCCCTGGCAGAAAAGAGAGTCAAGTGGAAGCAGATGTGGGGCCAAGCTGCAAAGCCCTTTAAGGCCCCTCAATGGCAAAACCTGAAGCATCCATCAATTTCCAAGCCTACTTGACTTAAAGCCAAGTACATTCACAGGTGGCTGGAGGTGGGGAGAAAAGACATTTTCAAAAGATCCATCATATGCAGAGTGTGGGGCTGGAGAACTTTCTGTGTCTAATGCCAGAGAGCCTCTCCATGCTAAGTACACTGGCTAGGGGCAAATAAGGGGATGGGAGAGGGACAGAGTATCCTGTAGCAACTCAACACTGTGTTCCTTTTGGGACAAATGGGTTGAGAGAATCTAATCTACTGCAGCCTGCCCTTTGAACATGGGGTCCTTTGCCCAGTAACTGCTGTTCAGAGCTTGGCTCCAGCCCTGTCTAGGGTCTCTGGATCTTGGTGGAAGGAAAGGAGAACTAAATTAAAAATCCAAAGAGTTGGTGCTTTCTCCAGCTTAGTGCTGGGTGGTCTGTGGTAAGACTCTCAACCTCTCTCAGACTGTTTCCTCTCAGGAAACAGGAACTACCACCTACCTGAGAGGATGGTGATTGGAGGATAAAATTATATAATGCATTCAGTGAAAACAGCTCTATGTGTAAAGAGCTATACAAGTAGCAATTATTATTGTGTTTAAAAATAAAGGAGAATTAATGTATTCTGATTTTTGGTAGAAAAGTGGTTTCTTGTTTCATATGCATTAAGTTTTATTTTTAAATATATTTTATTATTTTTTACAGAGAGGGATAAAGAGTTAGAAACATTGATGAGAGAGAAACATCAACCAGCTGCTTCTTGCACACCTTCCACTGGGGATGTGCCTACAACCAATGTACATGCCCTTGACCATAATCGAACTGGGGACTCTTCAAACCGCAGGCCAACACTGTATCTACCGAGCCAAAGTTTTGATAAATAATGTTCTCTTTGAACAGAAAAAGTTCACATAGTAACTGCTAATGGATGCTATTTTAGAACTAGACAGGAATTAGAAGACCATCTAATTCAAACCTGAGCTTTTCCAGATGAGGAACTGAGGCCCAGGAAGGGAATTGTTTTTTCCTGGGTGTCACACTAAAATCAGTTAGTTGAGAGTCATGACCAGGTAAAAACTTAAGCGAAGGAGAACTTAGGGGATAGGATGATAGGAAATGGTAGAATGTTCAGTTTGGTTTCATTATGTTTATCTTGAGGTTTACTAAGCTATTTGAATCTGTAAATTTGTGTTTCACCAAATTCAGGAAGTCTTCAGCCACTATTATTTTCAAGTTATTTTTTTTTCTGTATCAATCTTTCTACTCTCCATTATGAACTACTGTGATATGAATGTTAGACTATTTGATATTGTTTCACAGATCCATGGGGGTCTCTTCATTTTTTTTCAAACATTTTTCTCTGTATTCTTCAGATAGCATAATTTCCATTGATCTGTCTTCCAGTCTACTAACTCTTCCATCATATGAATTCTGTGGTTGAAAGCATTCACTGATTTTAAAATTTCTGTTCTAAAATTTTTTTGTTTTGTTTTGTTTTTAAATATATTTATTGATTTTTTTTTTTTACAGAGAGGAAGGGAGAGGGATAGAAAGTCAGAAACATCGATGAGAGAGAGACATTGATCAGCTGCCTCCTGCACGCCCCACACTGGAGATGTGCCCGCAACCAAGGTACATACCCTTGACCGGAATCGAACCCGGGACCTTTCAGTCTACAGGCCGACGCTCTATCCACTGAGCCAAACCGGTTCTGGCTCCATTTGTTTTTTTTTTTAAATAGTTTCTATTACTTCTCTACTGAGACCTTCTATTTTTCCATTTATTTCAAGAGTATTGACCTTGAAGAATGGTTATAATGGATGCTTTAACATATTTTTTTCTAGTAATCCCAATATTGTCTTATCTTACCCCTTGAGAATTGGTCTGATTTTCTCATTTCTTATCCTGTTAGATAATTTTACATCCTATCCTGGGCATTTTTAATGAAATGTTAGGAGACACTGGGTCCTGTGAAAATCAGAGCATATTCATGTTTTGTTTAAACATGCAACCAAACAGTTAAATTCAGACTGCTAGTTCTGTCTCACTTTCTATAGGCAGTGGTTCCACTATCAGTTCAAGTTTCAAAGTTTTTGCGTGTGTTCTGCATATGCACAGCATGTGCCCAGAAACTATATTGGTTCATTCATGGAATCACTTTCTCTCATTCTTTCCTCTGCAGTTCCCTTCATATTATTTGGCTCCTAGGATACCCTTCCTCTTGTCTCCTGGCTAGAAATATGGGGGTCTCTCAGAGTTATAATTTCTGATGATGTCGCAAAATTCATGACACTGAGCTGATCCTCAGGGAAAATTAGCAAGACAAAGAGGAAAATGCCTCTCTTCATACTCTCCACATAGCAGGGGTCCTTTTTCTAGGTTCCTCTATCCAGAGGTATGGGTTTCTCTCAGGGATTTAAGATGTCCCAGCTGCTGCCATGGTGGTGGCAGTACAGTCTTGGGGGCTGCATCTGGCCTTGAAGTTGAACTGAGAGAAAAATTAATGAGGAGAAAGAAGGATTTCCCCACCCACACTCCCTGGCTTACAAGGGCACCATCTCTAGGTCATCTGCACAGAAAGATGGGCTGCTTCTTGCAGTTGTTGTGTCTATGACTGCTATGCAATTTTATGACTCAGCTCACCCTTGGATCAGAGGCAGGAGACAAATTCTAGGAAAGTCACTGCCATCATATTGGGCATTCATATGATTGATTTCTCTTCCTAACTCACCTGCTTTTGTTTATTTTTCAGAGTCCTCAATTAACCCCCTTCTTCTTCTTCTTCTTCTTCTTCTTCTTTTTTTTTTTTTTTTTTTTTGCTATTCTGTTCAGTGTTTAGTTGTAATCAGTAGGAGAGTACAGTATACTTCCTCCATTTGGCTGGAGCTTGAAGTCTAGCAACATAATTGGAATTCATATATTTTGGCTGGTGCTACCCTAGGCCTTATTACCAGAAGCCCACTGATAGAACCTATATTTTGGAACCCTATATCTCCTGGTCTAATGGTGCCAGGTTCCAGGGGTCTATGGATCCAAGTTTTCTGCCTTATTTTGGTTAGATATCTAGATAGATGTTCACTCAACAAAAATGCATTGACTGCTCCCATTTGCTATATCCTGGGGATACAAAAATGGCTAAAACATGGTCCCTGTCCTAAAGGAGCTCACAATTCAGTGCAATAAGAATTTGGATTAGAAATTTAGGATCTAAGCTTGAAGACATACTCAAGGCCTCTCCTGTGCCCCAGAACCACAATGCATAGTTAGAGAACATTTCCCAGCCTGATTCTAGAAATTTGCCTTTCTAGAAAACATTTTTAATTGCCTCTCTCTCTCCTCTCAGGAGAACCAATAGCAAAGCACCTCTGCAAAGTATTATATGAAGTGCTACTTGTAGTTTTGCACACTCTAAAAATGTCAAAATTATTCCATATAATAATCTTCTCACCAATTAAACATAGTGTTAGAAAACAGTCTGGTTTAGAGCTGCAGAACTCAAAAGGGAAATGAAGTCATGGGGAATGTCCATAGTAGCCCTTAAAGTGGAAAAAGACAGGAAGTGATATTTTTTAAAGTGATATTTTTTACAGGAGCAGACACTGAGGACACCTGCCATGGAGATAATCCTGTAATGCTGGAGTGTTGAATCTGGAAAAAAAGTTAAGCATTGGAAGGATGGGGGTCAGACATTTAGCTAGCACAGGTAGATGCCAGGAGCCAGCAAGGGTGCTCTGTGTCCTACCATCTCCATTGCCAATCCAGCAAGCCTCAGTGATAAGCTTTGTGATTCCTATATGGTAATCAAAAAGATGAAGACTCGAGGGTGCCAAAATTGTCTCTAGGACTTAACAAGCTGAACATACACTAGAACCCAGAACTCCTAAGTGTTGTGAAGGGGTTTCTGGGAGAGGACGAAGGAGTCCACTGGGAAGCTAAGATCTGCATCTCCTTGGAGTATAAGTCAAGCAAGTGCTTATCCTCTTCTCTAAAAAGTTTTTTAAAAAAATCAGAAACTGACAATAAGACAAAGGAAGAAATCATTGTCCCGGGCATCTTTTTCTGACCAAGAGAGTGAACTGGGGGTGGAAGACTAACTGCTGGGTAGGGATCAGAAACAGTGAGCATCAGGACCACTCATTCTAGTCCCCCAACCCCCAACCCCCAACCTCCACACCACCTCAGTGCTAGCCCAGGCTCAGGGGAGAGCTGGAGCACAGAGATGGAAGGCTTCCTTCCTTCCTAAGTGCTCAGTGAGGGATAACTTCTCCTCTTCCTCCCAATGCAGAACCAGGATGTTGTATTCCAGAGCAGACAAGGCTTCTCCTTGCCAGGTTCCCTTATGGCTCCTCTTCTCTCACCATCTCATGCCATCTTTCTAATTTAATAGCAGTGAGAAGGAAAATGAACATTTATTGAGACCTGTCTGTACCAGGTACATTTATTAGTTTCTAGCAGAGTTCCTGGTACATTGATGCTCAATAGCTGTTAATTCTTACCTTATCTTCACACTTTCACTTCAAGGCTCCATGTATCAGGGAGAGGGTAGCTGCTCGGATTCATGGCTGCTGAGGAGTGAAGGCAGGAACAATGTCAAAATGGCAGGGAGAAAGTGAGATCAGCATTAGAGTTAATTACACACATTTCTCAGGGTGCTCCTCAGTTCCAGATGTGACTAATTTTTAATTTATGAAGTTCTCAATTAGTCATGAGCTAATTCTGTAAAAATGTCAAAGCCCACATATGATCTTATTTCTCTGCAAAGGAAGTTTGCCTAGACGACTTGTTACCACCAAACAAGCAAGGTTCCAGCCAAAAACATTGAAGATTTTGACGTGAATAGATTCCATAGAGGAGTACCACATCCTTTTGTTTATTCTGCATATTATATTTTGAATGCCATCATCTTCTCTCCTTTCCCCCTGCCACTGCCCTAGGTGGGTCCTTATCACTTTTGCCATAAATGCCCATCAATCCAAATAAACAAAACTGACCATGGGTCTTCAAGAAACATTTGCTTTTACTGGATCCCAAAGACTCCAATGGCTTTCCATCGCTTGTAGGAGAGGTCTAGACTCAGTAATCAAAACTTTTCGCAGCTGTTTGCTTTCCCAAATATCTCCCCTACTTCCTGCTGTGAATCCCACCTTCAATCCAATTGGTTTGCTTATTGCTCCACAAATACATCCAGACTCTTTCAACCTTCCTAACTTTTTCCTGCCCCAGGTCAGCCACCTCCTTCTCAGTCATAACTACTACTGGGAAATCACTCTTCCTTCAAAGTTGGGCTCAATCTTTTTACCCTGTAGGCAAGTACTCCCACCTCTGCAATTACATCTTTGATCGTCTGGACTCCTCAGGCCAATCATCTTGTATTGTTAATTATCTTTTATATGTCTGTAATTGCTTCCACAAGCTGACATGGCAGTACACTGTGCCATGCTTTTCTCCCAAAATAGACACAAAATTCTATTGTACAATCTACTAGCTCTTTGAAATTTTATGTAAAGATAACTTTGTTCTTAAAATATTTTATTGGTGCCTAGCCAGTATGGCTCAGTGGTTGAACACTGTCCTATGCACCAAGAGTTCACCAGTTTGATTCCTGGGTTTCAGGCTTGATCCCAAAGTGGAGATCATGTGGGAGGCAGCAGATTGATGTCTCTCATTGATGTTTCTATTTTTTTCTTCTTCTCTTTCTAAAATCAATAAAAACACATTAAAATTTTAAAAATGTTTTATTGGGATCTGGCAAAGTGGGTGGATGTTACATTAAACTCCTCTGAGGACCAAACAGGAATTACAACTAAAATACAGAGCAAATCAACCTGAATAATCAACTGAAGACTAGCTAAAAACGTTTTATTATTTCTAGTAGAGATTTATAATGTAGAAGAAAAAGAGATGGAGAGTTTTCTTTTTAAAGCAATTTGTCCTTCCTGTGCATATTATATAACCTTTAATTATTTCCAATGTTAAGAAATTTAACCATCTGAACCCTTTTAAAATGATTCAAATGTTGAAATTATTCACCAGTTCAAAAGAAACTGGTGTGACCCTTCCAAAAATATTTAAAAGAGGAAAAAAAGAAAGAAAAACCAAATATTGGCCCTTTTGAAGGAAAAATAAACTGACTACCCTTTTTTTTTTTCAATATTCTGAAAGAATCAAGAATGTACCACAAAATGAGAGAGTTTGTTTCTGTGCTCTTGTTGGTAGCGAGTAACAACATGAAAGAAAGTTCTAGGAAACAAATAAATTGCAGGAAAAGAAATCTTGCCAAATTTCAGGGAACAAAGTAAAGTCTGTGCCTTTGACTGAAAAATATTGCTGATTTCTCTCAAAAGTATAAATTTCACCTCTATATGAATTCTGTTCTTTCCACCAACCATGTATTGGACAAGAGAAGTCATAGAGCTGCAGCCAGTACCAATCTCCCCTGAGCACTCCTGCACAGGAAATACTTAAAATCTGTCATGGGGAATCTTAGGGGGAAGTAGGACTTCTCTGCTTGACTTGTGTTTCATCACCTCTCACCATGTGATTCCAGCTTCTCATAGGGCTTCAGATTTGACCTCTACCTCTGTTTCAGTATTTATTCTCTTCTTTACTCCCTGTATCAGTTTTCTTTTGCATGTGACAAAGTACTACAAATTTAATGACTTCAAACAACATAAATGTATTACTATAGTCCAGGTATGGGTTACCTGGGACCTCTGCTAAGAGAGGATCTCAGTTGATTTAAATCAAGATGTTGACCAGGGCCTCAAACTCACCTGAGTCTTGGGGTTCCTTCCAAGCTCACTGACTGATGTAATTCAGCCATTCCCTGTCACATGGCCCTCTCTACAGCATGGCAGATTATTTCTTCAAGGGCACGAAGAGTATGCTGTGACTTTGAAGCATTATGCCTTCTGGGAAGGTCTGGAATCTTTAAAAAAAATTTTTTTTTTCAATTAGAGTTTATATTCAATATTATTTTGAAGGACTGGAACCTTTTATATGATTCACTTAATTAGTTCATGCCCACCTAGTTCATAATATTCATTTTAATTAACTCAAAGTCAACTCCCTTGTGCCATACAAGGTAAAAATCACGGCAGTGAAATTATATTTCTGTTCACTCCTGAGGGAATTATACAGGCATGTGCACCAGAAGGCTGTAACTTTGGGGTCTATCTTAGAATTTTGTTTACCACCTTAACCCTCCTGACCCAGGTCAATGGGACTCAATCTTCCACTTACATTTTGGCAAAATAGGTCCCTGGTAATTTCCTTCATCATTCTTGATCCCTGCTCTCAATATGGCTTCCTTGCTTTCCTCTCTGGATCCCCACCCCAGCTCCTCTCTCATCACTCCCTCCCCAGTGTACCTGGTAAATTAATGCAAGTTTCCCTCCTTTGTGACCCCTTTGCCTTGTTTTCTCCTCATCCTCTTCCCCCAGGCAGAATTGGAGTGCTCTCTGCTCCCTAACACTTTGCACAGGCCTCTTTGCCAGCCGTGGGAGAGCTACCTCTCCTATTGGCTCAAAGGCTTTTCAGGGCAGGGACCTCTCATATCCATTTTTGTCACTCAGAGTCAAAACATAGTGAAAACCACACACTAGGTGTTCAGTGAAAGTTGGATCAATGAATGAATGGAAGTCCAGCAGCAAGCAAGTAGAGAGTATGTGGAGGACATGGGAAGAGTTGTCAGCGTGGGAATGTAAAGACAGCAGTAGAGGGCCATAGGCAGCACCTTGTGCTTCATGTCAAGTTCAGATTGTCTGAATTTGATTTTGAGACAAACCTAATTGCATTGACTATTTTCTCCATTCTTCCCTGTTCCCAGGTTTCTCCTACTCACATGATAAGGCCCTACCCTTACAATTATATTCTCAGGAATCTTCCCAAATCATATTTTTCTGTAATGCCCTATACCAGTGGTCGGCAAACTCATTAGTCAACAGAGCCAAATATCAACAGTATAATGATTGAAATTTCTTTTGAGAGCCTAATATTTTAAACTTAAACTCCTTCTAAGGCCATTTCTTCAAAATAGATTCGCCCAGGCCATGGTATTTTGTGGAAGAGCCACACTCAAGGGGCCAAAGAACCACATGTGGCTCATGAGCCGCAGTTTGCCAACCATGGCCCTAGACAGAGTTGATACTCATGGATGATGTCCTAAACTGAAAAAAAAAAGGAGAAGCCACTTGGGAGGTAAAAACTATTTTGAAATGCAATCCTAAAGCTCATCTTGTAGAGTTTCTGCTGATGCATCTTTTTAAAAATAAATTTTAGATCAGAAGATGGTGGCTGGTAGGACAGCAGTGAAGGAGAGGGTGGAAGGGAGGGAGGGAGCTAAAGGCAAGTATGTGGATGTGTGTGTTGTGTGGTATGGGGGGGGTGAGGGACAGTTTTGGGGGCTGGTGGACCAGAATCTCTTAGATGGAGAGCCCTGCTGCCACTGCAAGCACTCATGGGAAGCTGGCCCAGGCACAGAAACCATACCACCTTAAAGAGGAGAGCTGCTATGACTAGGAGCTCAGCCTCACCACCACCCAGACTGGCTTCAGACACCACTCGAGACCCTATAGCCAGTCTAGCCAAAGAACCTGCCACTACAGCTACAGACCCACAGACACTGAAACTCTGGCCTCCCCAGCTTCAGGCTCCTGTTAGTTCCAGAGTGTGCTCCCCTCCTCCACTGACCCACTGCTTTGGCCCCAGGACCCACACATCCCAGCACGTGGGCTCTCCCATGACTCTTGGGGTATGTGACCCTCCTAGCAAGCCCTTTGCTTCAGCCACAGGCCCTGAGCAACTTAGCACCTGGACCCTTCAGTGATAGCAAAAATGGGGAGACAAAGAAAATTGCTATAAACTCTCAAAGGAAAGAAAAAACAGAAAGGGAACTAAATGAAATGGAGGCATGCAATATGTCAGAAAAAAATCAACATAATGGTCATATAATTCATAAACTGGGTTATGAAAATCAACAACTTATGTAAGAATCAAGAGGAAATCAATAATGATATGGCTACAATAAAAAACACTATGGAAGGTTTCAACATTAAACTAGCAGAAGCAGAGCAGTGAATTAGTGAGTTAGAAGATAGGGCAGAGAAACACACCCAATCTGAATAGCAATTGGAGAAAAAAATTAAAAAGCAGGAGGAGAGCCTAAGGGAACTTTGGGACAACACAAAACAAATTAACATATGTATAATAGGGGTGCCAGAAGGACAAGAAGAGGATCAAGGATTAGAAAACCTTGAAGAAATAATGACAGAAAACTTCCCTGATTTGGGGAAGAAAAAAGATCACACAAGCACCAAGAGTCCCAAAAAAGATGAACCCAAGACACATTGCAATTACAATGGCAAACATTACCAACAAAGAGAGAATCTTAAAGGCTGAAAGAGAGAGACAGAGGGTTACCTACAGAGGATCTCCCATTAAATTATCAAATGATTTCTCAACAGAAACACATCAGGCCAGAAGGGAATGGAATGAAGTATACAAAGTGATCCAATGCAAGAGAATCCAAGAATATTCTATCCAGCAAGGTTATCATTCAAAATTGAAGGGGAAATCAGGAGCTTCACAGACAAAAAAAGGCTAAGGGAGTTTATCACTACCAAGTAAGCAATGCAAAAAAATGCTAGAGGGACTGTTGTAAAAAGAAGAAATAGAGAAGAAGGAACACAGGCATAAAGAATGAAAATTGCTACAAACAACTACTTATCAATAATAATACTAAACATAAATGGACTAAATGCTCCAATTAAAAGACATGGAGTGGCTGAATAGATAAGAAAACATGACACATATATATGCTGTCTATAAGAGACCCACCTCAAAACAAAGGACTCACACAGACTGAAAGTGAAAGATGAAAAAGTATTTTCCAGGCAAGTGAAAATGAAAAAAAAAAAAAAGCTGTGGTAGCAATACTTACATCTCATAAAACAGACCTTAAAGTAAAGGCCATAATAAGAGATAAGGAAGACCACTTCATAATACTAAAGGGATTGATACAACAAGAGGATATAACTCTGGTAAACATATATACACCCAACACAGGAGCACCCAAATACATAAAAAACTTCTGGATGTTATCAAGGCAGAGATGAACAGAAATGCAATCATAGTAGGGGTCTTTAATATCCCATTGACATTACTAAATAAATCCTCTAGGCAAGAAATCAGCAAAAAACAAACAAACAAAGAAAAATACCCAAACAAACAAAAAATAGCAATCATAAATGACTCACTAGAGCAGATGAATTTAATTGATATCTTCAGAACATTTCACTCCAAAGCTACAGAATATACATTATTCTCAAGTGCACATGGCATATTTTCAAAGATAGGCCACATACTGGGACACAGACAAAGTCTCTTCAAATTCAAGAAGATTGAAATCATAACAAGCATCTTCTCAGATCACAATGGTATAATATTAGAAATAAACTATAATTAAAATAATCCCAAAAATTCAAATACTTGGAGGCTAAATAGCATATTATTAAACAATTATTGGGTTACCAAAGAGATCAAAGAAGAAATAAAAAAACATCCTGGAAAAAAAATGACAATGACAACGCAATAATCCAAAATCTATGGGACACAGTGAAAGCAGTCCTGAGAGGTAAGTTGATAGCATTAGAGGCCTATCTCAAAAAAAAACAAAACAAGAAAAACTAGTAATTATCTAACTCTACAACTTAAATAATTAGAAAGCAACAAGAAAAGCACAGAGTGAACAGAAGGAAGGAAATAATAAAGATCATAGTGGAAATAAATGACATAGAGACAAAACAAAAAACAAACAAACAAAAACAATGTAAAAGATCAATGAAACCAAGAGCTGGTTCTTTGAAAGGATAAACAAGATTGATAAATCTCTAGCCAGGCTCACCAAGAAGCAAAGAGAGAGGCCCCAAATAAACAAAATCAGAAATGAAAGAGCTGAAATAACAACAGACCCCATTGAATATAAAGAATTTTAAAACAAACAAACAAAACAAACAAACAAACAAACAAAAAACTATGAGCAACTCTATTCCAACAAACTTGTCAACCTAGAAGAAATGGACATGTTCCTAGAAAAATATGACCTTCCAAAACTCAATAGGAAAGAATAAAAATATCTGAATAGGCCTATAACTATGGAGGAAATTGAAGCAGTCATCAAAAAACTTCCTGCAAACAAATGCCCTGGACCAGACAGCTTCACAGAGGAGTTTTACCAAACATTCAAAGAAGAACTAAAACTATCCTCCTCAGACTATTCCAAAAAATTCAAGAGGAAGGAACACTTCCAAACTCTTTCTATGAAGCCAGCATTATCCTAATCCCAAAACCAGATAAAGATACTACAAAGAAAGAGAATTATAGGCCAATATCCCTGATGAACATAAATGCTAAAATCTTCAACAAAATCCTAACAAATCGAATCCAGCATTACATTAGAAAGATCATACACCATGATCAAGTGGGATTTATTCCAGGGATGCAAGGATGGTACAATATCCACAAATCAATAAATGTGATACATCACATAACCAAATTGAGGGATAAGCCAAAACTGGTGGGTAGAGCATCAGCCTGTGGACTGAAAGGTCCCAGGTTAGATTCTTGGTTGGTGCAAGAGGCAGCTGATCAATGTCTCTCTCTCATTGATGTTTCTAACTCTTTCTTTCCCTTCCTCTCTTTAAAAAAAATCAATATATTAAAAAAAAATTTGAGGGATAAAAATCACATAGTCACATCAATTGATACCGAAAAAAACGTTTACAAAATCCAACACCCTTTCTTGATAAAAACTCTCAGCAAAGTGGGAATAGAGGGATCATACCTCAACGTATTAAAAGCCTTATATGACAAACCTACAGCCAACATCATACTCAATGGGCAAAAACTAAAACCATTTCCCCTAAGAACAGGAACAAGACGGGGATCCCCACTCTCAACATTCCTGTTTGACATAGTACTGGAAGTGCTAGCCATTGTGATTAGACAAGAAGAAGAAATAGAAGGCATCCAAATTGGAAAAGAAGTAAAACTCATTATTCCCAGGTAACATTATACTGTACATAGAAAATCCTAAAGATTCCATAAAAAAACTACTAGGCTTAGACAATGTAGCAGGATACAAAATTAACACCCAGAAATCACGGTTTTTTTATACACCAATAATGAATTCATAGAAAGAGAAACCAAAAAAACAATACCATTTACCATTGTACCAAAAAAAAATTTTTTTTTTTAATTAAGATACCTAGGAATAAATTTAACTGAGGTAAAAGACCTGTACTCCAAAAACTACAGGACATTGAAAAAAGATATAAAGACACAAACAAATGAAAGACTATACTGTGTTCATGGATTGGTAGACTCAACATCATTAAAATGTCCATACTACCCAAAGTAATCTATAGATTTAATGTAATCCCCATTAAGACACCAATAGCATATTTCATAGACCTAGAACTAATTCTCCAAAAATAGACCCTGAATAGCTGCAGCAATCTTGAGAAAGAAGAACAAAGTTGAAGGTAGACCCTTCTCTCCACTCCCACTGCATCCTGCCATCTAATCAACTCCACTTTTCAGTCTCTTAGGAGGGCCCTCTCTTCAATCACTGGCTATTCCTCATGCACACACAACCTACTGATTTTCACCTCCTTATCCTTGGTCAGTCTGTTTCTACCACCAGGGAGGCAGGTGCTTCAAAACCCACCTTGACACTTCCTTTTGGAAACTCTCCCTAACAAAACCCATCTCCTACTTGGTACCTACAAGCACTCTGTATTTAGGATGGAATTTGCATGTTTTTATGTGTCTATGTTATTTATGTTCTTAACTTAGTAGTAACGTCAATAATAAAAACAATTACTACTTATTTAAGGGCTGCTATGTACCAGGATAAATGTATATGTATATCCTATATAATAAAGAGCTAATATGCAAATGGTTGTCACACCCTCATGCTGTAATGCCATACCAGCTCACTCAGCACTGGGGAAAGAGGAATGGGTACCAGCCAGGCACAAATGAGCTCATGAGAGAGGAATGGGGACCAGCCAGGCTGTAGCCCAGGAGAGGGACAGCCTCCTGCCCTGAGGTCCCGGCTGCCAGTTGCTGGGACTGTGGCCAAGGAGAGGGACAATCTACATGGCCCATGGCTCAAAAGGTCCCCACAGTCTGGGGGCTGGGATTGTAGCCCATGAGAGGGACAAGCTGCCTACCCTGCAGTCCTGAGCAAACAAACTGCCCATCCTGTGGTCCTGGACACCAATGGCTGCACCTGTTGCCTGTGGCCCATGAGAGGGACAAGCTGCCTGCCCCGCAGTCCTGGGTGCCAGTGCCTGCAGCTGCAGCCCGTGCAAAGCCATTGGCCCATGGTCCCCTGTGGATGCAGCCGACCTGGGTGAACCTGGTCCAGGTCCTAGGTGCCTGCAGCTGGCTGGAGGAGGGAATCCTGGGTCCCAGCTGCAAGGTGAGTCAGAGGTGGTTATGGGTGATCAGGCCAGCAGGGGAGCAATTAGGGGCAATCAGGCAGGTGGGCAGAGGGGTCAGGGGCAATCAGGCAGGCAGGCAAGTGAGTGGTTAGGAGCCAGTGGTCCCAGATTGTGAGAGGCAGTCAGACATCCCCTGAGGGGTTCTGGATTGGAGAGGGTGCAGGCCTGGCTGAGGGACCCCCCTCCCATGCACGAATTTTGTGCACTGAACCTCTAGTATGTATATATAGATGTGTGTGTGTGTGTGTGTGTGTGTGTGTATGACTGTGTGTATGTGTATATATAAATATATCTTTGTATGTGCATACTAGTATAACTAGTGTGTATGTGTGTATGTGTGAGTGTGTACACGCACACATACATATGAAAAGTTTATTGATTTTCAGAGTGAGAGGAAGGGAAATGAGGAAGGAGTTGGGTGGATGGAGGGTTGAATCATTGGTGACAGGTAAGAAAGAGGCCAAGGAGACTCTGGGCATGTTCTCTAGTAAGAGGACACCAAGGATGATCCCTTGTAAGCTTTAACATTTTGCTCAATGTTGCCCAGATGAAAAGAGGCCATTTATTCATAGGGTTGAAACAGCAAGGACTCTGAAGGTGTATGGGCAGACTCTGTTTTGGGGTTGTTTTTTTTTTTTTAAATTAAATCTTTATTATTCAGATTATTACATTTGTTTCTCTTTTTTCCCCTCCATAGCACCCCTCCACCCAGCTCCCACCCCTCCCTCTGCCCTTAGCTCCCTCCCATTGATCTCATCCATAGGTGTATGATTTTTGTCCAGTCTCTCCCTGTACACCCCTCTCCCCTTCCCCCCTGAGAATTATCAGTCCACTCCCTTTCTGTGCTCCTGATTCTATTATATTCACCAGTTTATTCTGTTGATCAAATTTTTAATTAACTTAATTTTTAGATTCACTTGTTGATAGATATATATTTGTTGTTCATAATTTTTTGGTTTTTACCTTTTTCTTCTTCCTCTTCTAAAAGAGTACCTTTCAGCATTTCATATAATACTGGTTTGGAGTTGATGAACTCCTTTAGCTTTTTCTTATCAATGAAGCTCTTTATCTGCCCTTCAATTCTGAATGTTAGCTTTGCTGGATAGATTATTCTTGGTTGTAGGTTCTTGCTATTCATCACGTTGAATATTTCTTGCCACTACCATCTGGCCTAAATCGTTTCTTTTGAGAAATCAGCTGACAGTCGTATGGGTGCTCCCTTGTAGGTAATAAACTGTTTTTCTCTTGCTGCTTTTAATATTCTCTCTTTCTCTTTTGCTCTTGGTATTTTAATTATGATGTGTCTTGGTGTGGTCCTCTTTGGATTCCTTTTATATGGGGTTCTGTGTGCTTCCTGGACTTGTAAGTCTATTTCTTTTACCAGATGTGGGAAGTTTTCAGTCATTATTTCTTTAAATAGGTTTTCAGTATCTTGCTCTCTCTCTTCTTCTGGCACCCCCACAATTCTGATGTTGGTGCGTTTGAAGCTGTCCCAGAGTCTCCTTACATTATGTTCACATTTTTGGATTCTTTTCTCTTCTTGCTTTTCCAGTTGAATGTTGTCTGCTTCTTTATATTTCAAATTTTTTACTTGATTCTTACCTTTCTCTAGTCTGCTGCTAGGACTCTGTATAGTATTTTTTATTTCAGTCAGTGTATGTTTAATTTCTATTTGGTCCTTTATCATCTTTAGTTGGACCTTTTCCATCTCTAGTTGGCTCTTTTGCATCTCTAGTTGGTCCTTTTTCATCTCCTCTTGGCTCTCACTAAATTTCTCCAACTTTTCTAGCATATTCTTGAAAAACCTTGTAAGTGTGGTTTTGAACTCTATATCCAGTCGTTTTTTTTCCTCCATTTCTTTTGTTTGTAATCCCTTCCCTTGTCTCAGCATTTTCACTATGCCGGGGAAACTTCTGTGTTGAATTCAGCCTTATGATACCAGACGCAAAACCGAAGAAGCCTCTATTGAGCTTGGGATGGGTGGAGTCTCAGGGCTTAAGGGACTGCCTTGCCTTCCAGTCGGCCCCGCCCTCCACGGCCCCTGAGTCTCACATGACTGGGTAATCCCTGGAGCGGTCCTTGTGCGTGCCTGCACCCGCAGTGCCTCTAGACTGCTGCCTTTCCAGCTCCCCTGCACACTAGGACCACACGAGTCTAGGTCCCCAGGGTTTCACCCAAAACAGGGGCCCAGTGGACTCAGAAGTGGCACAGTTGGGAGGGTCTGTCTCCTGCCCACTCGCGAAAGCCAGCGGCACAATCAGCAATCTGTCCTCCGCGCAGCACCCTGCGCGTGGGAGACCAGCTCTGATCTTCTGCGACTCCCCTAAATTTCCATGCACCTGTCCCTTTTCACAGTCCAAACTCCCCCCGTATGAGTTTCGGCTGGATCTGGGGTTTAGTGTTGTAAGATAAGGGGTTCAATGCCGTTGGGAGTGTCCGTTTCCCTCCCGCCAGAGAAAGCCAGCCAGGTACTCTGGCACCCGCTCTCTCAGTGCACGCTTGTCTCCGTACCTCGACTTTTTGCAGCTCCTCTGGGTTTCCGTGAGCCCCTCTCTTTCCTTCTAGCTGTAGAACTTACACTCGGCCAGCTTTCCTGTGGTTTTGGATGATGTCTGTTCTGTCTTTTAGTTGTAGTTTTGAAATTGTTGTGCGATGCAGCAGTGTAGGTGTTTACCTATGCTGCCATCTTGGATTCTCTGTTTTTGGTTTTTAAGCACGAACATAACCAGTATTTCCCTAGGATTCTCATCATTTGATCAGCTGCCTTCTGCACACCCCCTACCAGTGACATATGCCCTGACTGGGAATTGAACCAGTAACCTCTTGGTTCATGGGCTGCTGCTCAACCACTGGACCACTCTGACCAGGATGATTATATATATATATATATATATCAGAATACTAAGAGGCTATGGTTGAAGGGTATCAAGAGATAGCTTTTCCAACCCTCTCCAATTCCTTCCTTGTCCAACCTGTTATGCCTAAATTCTCTAATAAGATTACATGTCATTGTGAAGTGGAAATTCTCACCCCTATTTCCTTCAACCCCACCTCCCCACACCTCAGTGTTCAGTGCAAAGACTTCTGGGAGCAGCATTCTAAACTGTTAACAGCAAAAGCCAGAGGATTCTATTCCATATTGGCAGTTGACTGAAGGCAGTGAAAGGGAGAGGTCTTTCAGGAATGGGCTGGGAGTGAGAAGAGTAGGGAAGGGAGATGCCAAGCCTTAGGAGGGGTAGACTCCCAACCCAAGTTTCTCCCAGCTACTGGCTGAGCATGCTGAGCCATGTCCAGAGCCTCACACCTCTCTCAGACATTCCTACATGCCTCTGAGAGGGTCCACTGGGCTCAGCCCTGCACAGGATCCAGGGATGAATCAGACATGGATCCTGTCCTCAAAGAGCTTACTGTTTAGTGGTAGAAAGTGCCAAGTACCAGAGCAAAGGCAATTCCAAGGGCCATGGGGCTTCAGAAGAGAGAAATATGTAGGCCAGGCATCAAGGAAGGTCTATCAGGGGAGGTCGCATTTGAGCTGGAGTTAGAAGGATGGCAGGGAATTTTCCCTTATAATCAGGTTGAGTCATGGTGATGGATACCTTCAGTCCAAGACTTATCTGTAGGGGTTGGGTTGGTGGGGTGTTGAATCTTTGCTGAAAGGTAAAAGGCCAAGGAGACTCTGGGCATGTTCTCTGGTAAAATGACACCAAGGATGATCCCTTGCAAGCTTTAACATTTTGCTCAATATTGCCCAGATGAAAAGAGTTCATTTATTCATAGGGTTGAAATAGCAAGGACTCTGCAGGTGTTTGGGCAGACTCTCAGCCCCATTATTCTCTGAATCTGTGATTTGGAGGGGAAGCCAATGACACACCTTAGGGCCTAGGCAAGATTTCTCAGTTACTGAATGCCCTCATTTGAGCAATGATGCTTCACAGTAGGATGGAAGATGGGTCTCCAAGAGGGAATAAGCTCAGGACTGCTCACTTGAATTTGCAAGAATGTGAAGTCGATGTTTAGCTCATGCTGCCAGTGGAAACAGTATGAGCACATGTTTTGGGGAGTCTGCAGGCAGCGCTGGATGGTTTGCTCAGTGGTTACAGCATTGGCCTGCACACCAAAGGATTATGGGCTCGGTTCTCGGTCAAGGGCATATATCTGGGTTACAGGTTCAACTCCCAGCCCCAGTCAAGGCATGTGTAGGAGACAACCAATTGATCTCTCTCTCTTTCTCTCTTCCCTCTCTCGCTTCCACTTTTTCTAAAAATCAATGGAAAAAATATCCTTGGTGAGGATTAAGAACAAAAAATATCTGTAGGTAGACAGAAGTGAGAAGAGGACAGGAGCTGACATTGGGTGGGTTGGAGATGGTATTAAGTTGCTTAATAACAACAACAAAAAATGATCAAGAAGGGGCAATTGGATGATGATATAAAGACAGAGAGGAAACTTTAAATATTGAATCCAGCTTCTGCCTTTGTCACTGTTTTAAAATTATAGCTCTATCATTTTGTGGAGATTACATATGTGATCTTATAAAAGTTCCCCCCCCCAGGGAAATCATTACTCTTTTAAAAAATGTACACTATTCAAGAACAATTTTTTTGTTTAATCTTTGATGGTATCACATCCTTTGGATTTTTGTTTTTAAGCACAAACATAACCAGTATTTCCCTAGGATTCTCATTACTTGACAATGAGTTGGATTGATCATTGGAAAGGTCAAGCAATTTAGTGAAACTTTATGAAAAAGAAGCTGGCAGATAAAAATTAGTCAATTAAAGGGTACAGAGCCAAAGACAGGCCTGAGAGAGCAGCAGCAAGTCTTAGATGGTCATACAAGAAAAGGAAGGGTTATGGTGACTCACACAGATTGAACCTGTAACCACAGCATGCAGTCCTGTGGCCCTCAATCCTCAAAACCCTCAGGGAGGGGACATCATTCTCTGCTTGGCCTTGCATACACCTATCTGGCAGAAGGAGCCTGGATCCTAGGGGTGTAAGGCTCGCATCTAGAATGAGATGAATCTTGTCTCTAGTCAACTTAGGACTAGTAAGGCTAAATGTACCTAATTTGGAAAGGAAGCTTTGTGCCTTCTCAGTTATGCTCAGTGTCTGTACTTGTGGGGCAAGGACTACCATAGAACAGTGCAAATAATCTCAGGGTATCAGGGAGAGGGAGGCAAATGATATAGGGCAACATGGGAAAATTGCCTTTGGGGATTCTCCCACATTGGTATTCTTGCCTCCAAACTCTGTGTCTCATCATTTGCCTCAAAAGTCCAGCTTTCCCGTGCCTGTTCCAAGCCCAAGTGAAATGCCCTTTAATACTCAGTGTGGCAGGTTCCTTTGGGTCTAATTTCTCTTTTGACAGCATGCCTACATCATAGTCTGATTGCATTCTCGTCCCTGGGACCATGGTTTGCTTTCGGTTCACTCTTTTTCCCCTCTTTCTCCGTCCTGCCACTTCTCAGATTACATTTTGCTAGTCTTTGATCATACTTGTATCCAATTCAGTTTGTCCCTCATTATTAGTTTGGTTTTCTGGGGGTAGAGATCTCCTTAAGAGGAATGTTACTATTTTTATAAACAAACAAAAAAATAATTGCACTAACAGAGATCCCTAACCATTTGATAAACTAAAAAGGAATATGATTTTTGGGGGTGCGGTACGCTGTTGCTTATGGGAGGGAACAGAAGCAGGAAGCTGGTTCTAGTGTGGGGTGAGAGGAGCTGGTGGTGGTACTGCTCAGACTGCAGGCTCTGCAGGGCCCAGGAGGATCTGAGTCTCAGGCCTGACAGGTATGGTGGGAGTAGGCCCTTTAGAGTCTTCTTACTGAAACTCTGCCCTGACCTTTGGCAGGGGAGCCAAGGGCTTGTGGCACCCAAAACTTCACAGTGACTCAAAGCTCTTATCACCCTGCAAATGATCTGTGGAAGGAGTTGAAAAGCACCGAAGTGATTTCAAATAGAGTCTCAATGACAAGTTAGTAGGCTGTTTATAGACTTTATTGTTTAGTTGTGGTTTGGGGTGCAAGCATAGAATTCAGTAACTTATGTAGAAAAATGTTGGGAGATTCCCAAAACGCCAAGACAAGGAGGGAATCAGTTGAAATCATGGAGTTGCCTTTTAAGGACTCCTTAGGGCTCACTTCTGCCTCAAAACCTTCTTTATGAATTTCTAAAAAAGGGTCTAAAGAGTTTTACTCAAACTGGGCTCAGAACTTATGGTGGCTCAGGTCTCCCTGTCAGGCTGCATGATGAACTTGGAGGAGCATATCTGTGGTGGTGTGATCCATCCTGCCTCATGGGCTGCTCCTCTACCCTCTCGGCTGTTCAGATTGGCTCTGCATTCTCCCACCTTCACACCCAGGTAGCTGCGTGGACAAAAGCCTTCCTATCTCCATTTCTGCCCAGTGAAATCCTACCTCTCCCTCAGCCAAATTCAAATGTTATTTCCTCCACAGAACTTTCTGAGTGTCCTTGTTAGAAGTCAATGCTACCTCAGCACCACAGCACCACCATTTGGTTGGGTGCTTTCCTAGATTCTAAAAACTGTCAAGCATGTCAGTGAAGATCTTCTCTCCCTCAGCTGAGCTGTAAAGTACAAATCAAAGGAAGATCATTGAGCCCAAGGTCATGATAAGGAAGAAAGTCAGCACTTTCAGCAGTTAAATTCCTATAAAGGGGCTTCTCACTACACTCTGCTTGAGGAAGTGCCTGCACGGGCTCCTTATGGCCTTGTCTTTGCAAAAGCACAGTCGGGTCTGTACATGTAGGATTTGAGCAGCTGTGGCAAGGCAACCCTGACCACATGGACTTCTTTATTCTCTGGCTGACCTGATCAAAGGCCACTTTGGAAACAGTTCTGTCCTCACAGCCTCTAAGAGCTGTGGGAGGCAGGAGTAGAGGAGGAAAGACAAATGTCAAAATTTTTGGATGATCCTGGGTAGTAACTGGCCAACTGGGGGATGAGAATGGGTGACAGAACCTTTCACCTTTGGGGTCAGCAGCCTGCCTGGCTGCAGGGCAAGGAGGCCAAAACATCTGTCAGCTGGGCAGCAGCTATTCTGAATGAATTGCCTTTGTCTTGTTGGGGGCAGGGAAGAGTATGTGTTCAGAAAGCCAGGAAGCCCAGGTGATGGCAAGAAGCCCAGTCACCAGCAAATAGAAGAGGCTACCAACAATGGAAAGAAATATGGGGGAGGAGGGTCAGGAGGAAAGGGTCTTCGCCTCTCTTAAGGAGCTTCCTGCGGCAGAGGATTGAGAAAGCCAGGAAGTACCCTGTTGACTCAAAGAACCTACACAGTGCTGGCAGATTGGGGCTCCTGGCCACCTCCCTGGCCAACCTCCCGCTAACCATGTGAGCAAGCTCTCATTTACTGCCAGCTCAGATTAATTTGAAGAAAAATAGTGATCCTCTATCAGAGTCACTTTTCTACCCCAGACCTTTTTCTCACTTCCTCCCCCACCCCCACAGTGCTGGCTCTTTCTCAGCCACAGCTAAAGTAGACAATGGCCATTAGCAACTGACTAATTTTTGAGTCAACAAACTACCAATGCTAAGAATTCCTGAGAAAGCAAGGATTCAGGGTTTCAAAAAGAAAGTAAGACACAAGACTGACTGACATGAAAAGGAATGTTCTGGCCCAATGCTCACTAAAAGAATCCCTTGATTTTTTGGCATAGAAATGGAAGAGCTGGAAGAGTCCTTAGAAACCATCTATTCCATTTTTCCCCTGAGGGATGAGATACTTGGTGATGCCAGGAGCTAACATGGGCAACAAGTCTTCCTGATTCCCACATGAATGTTCTTTCCCACAAAGAGTATGTTTCTGGACTCCTTTATGTTCATTTCAATAATACACATGATCTTTTAAAACACAAGCTCATGTCATAACATCGTAATATGCACTATGAAGTGGTTATATCACTACTATTAATCACCAGCCAAAGACATACATGATAGTGAGATGTCCATATAACTTGTCAATATAACCATTTAATTTTTAATTTATTTATTTTTCATGGCATGGACTCCATGAGACTTTAAATTATTCTACAAACTCTAAAAAAGATAAGGCAAAAATAGAATAAACTTAAATGGCATTTGGGGCATTAAATTTCAGTGTATAGTCAGTGAACAGATAAAACTTTATACTCTCAGCTGGGGGATTATGGAAGCCCAGTGGCTTCTACCTAGCCCCAAACAGCAGCCACATGCCACCTGGGTCGTTCCTCCCTGGCTCCCAGTGTGATTCTTCTCTCTAGCTCCTGCTTTGCTGTCTGAGGTGGATTCTGTGACTGGGGACAGGGATCTGTTTGGAATGCCCTTTCTTTGCCTTTAACTCATTCTTCAAGGCCCAACTCAAATGTCTTTTCTGTGAAGTTTTTCTGGGTCCTCCTTTCATCCCTCAGAGTGGCACAAACCCTTGCCTATTCTAATGCCCCTGTCTACAACGTCCCTCTATGGGGTCTCTGATGGCCCTGAAGATGTAATTGTTTGTAATTCCTCAAGGGTTACTATGAGGATTTTTTGTGTCATTTGGTAGAACAGATTTCTACAAGGTCTGGTTCACTAGAGACAAGATGTCACTCCTGGTGTTGGGCATTGAATAGGGACATGAGGAGAGAGGAGCAGGCTGTGGAGGTGTTTGCAGGAAAGGCTTGTTGAAATTGTGAAGGCTGAGGTGGTCTATGAGACCAAGGCCTTGGTACTGACCTGGGTTTCAAGAGAATCCCCTTAGGGAGGGACTAAGAGGCTGCAGTAGCAGCTGCCCTGAGCCATATTATCAGAAAAGCACTAAACCTTTGAGGCCATAGCTATTATCCCAAGGGAGAAAATGGCACTCGACTCTGTGTGTCACCTGATTGGCCTGGCAAGCTGGCCCCAGGCTCCCACTGTTTGGTTTGAGGCTTACTGTTGGGAAAGAGGGAGTTGCCATAATACTGAGTCAGGAGCCAGAAAAGATGGGAAAGGGCTGGCTGGGGTTTGGGAACTGAGCCTCTTGTCTTGGCTCTGTTGCTTGTTGGTTGTGTGGCTTTAGGCAAATTTGCTTCCTTGAAAGGGTCTCAAATAGAACAATCCAGATTAGATGACAAGATGAATTCGAAAGTTCCTTTCAAGTTTAAAGTTTTAGGATGGAGGCCTGTGTGAGTTCAGTTCCCACCACAAAACCTGTTCATTGGTGTCTCTGGAGGGAGTTGTGCACAAAAGTTGACACTTGGTCCCTTTGGAAATAGCTAAGTCAAATTGGCCCAGCAAGAAGTAATTCACAACTTTGTGATCACATTGGCATGAGGTTGTACATTCAACCAGGGAGCTCAAACCAAAAAATGGTTTTCCTTGGGTGCTCAAAAATATTTTATTTAATACAGTTTTTAAAAACTATTTTAGAGATATATGAATATTAGTTTCAGAACAATGGTTCCCAAAAACTAATTTTACAAACCAGGAGTATGAAAAGTAAGTGGTGGCAGAGGGGGATCCACTTGGAGCAGCATTGTTTCTTTTTTCTTTTGCTTTACATTGAAAAGCCCAAATTTTTCATTGAAAAGCAAAGAAGATTTTAATGGCAAAAAAAAAAAAAGTAAAGAGGACATAATTTCAATGTAAAAGATAGTCCTTTATATTGAATCTATTTCTGAAAAAAAAGTATCTTGTCCAAATGTGAGTGAGGACTGTGCCTGGGTCTGTGGATTGACCCTGGGGATGAGCAGTTTAGAGGTGCCAGTGCCATTTGATGGGGAATGGATTCACACTACTGTGCATTTGTTCTTTTAGTGACTAGCTCACACTAAAAGAAGTTACTATGACAGTCTCCGACCCTGTCTCACACACCCCTGTACCTTCTTGATTTGGAGAAAGGATATTCATAGAAGCATATCAAATCTACATCCATTCTTTTCTATTTCCCTCCAATTTCAGAGGAAGAATACTTTTCTTCTGCTCATCGGATTCTTTCTCTCAAGGCCTCTTCTATCAAACCTCTGCTGAGAGTTGTTGGTGAAATAAAGTCCAGCTCCAGCATCTGCCCCCACCCCAGCCCCAGGATGACACAGACCCCGTCCACGTCCACATGACTCCTAGTCCCTGCTGCTCTGAAAATGTACAGTCTTTGTCCTGCTCCCTCACATCCAAAGCCCCTATTGCCCACTTGCTACCTGGTTTTCTAGCCTCACAGCTGTGGAAACAATTAAAAAAACAAGAAGCCACTTGCTGAAATCCAGAGACCTTTCTCTTGGCTGTCCTCAAACTCAACCTGTCCATAATCTTTAAAATGCTCCCATGCTCCTTGAAACTTCCTTCCACTTGCCTATGTGGGTCTGGCCACGTTTCATTCTCCTCTCTCCACTCCCCAAACTCCTCTGCTGCAGGAGCTTCATAATTGAAGTCAAGGTACAGTCTGCCTTCCCAAGGCCAGCCAGAACTTGACAAGATGGCCCTGACTTGGAGGAAACTTCATTTCATCTTCCAGGGAAATGGGAAGAAGTTGAGACTGCCTAGGTCTTTCCAGCAGAGTGGAGAAACACCAGTCTTTCAGAGTTAGGCTTGATTTTTCCATTTTTATTCCACAGTCTCTCACCTAAAACTAGCTTTCTATAGCCATCAGCAGTGCTGCCCTGAGGGCCTCCTGGGTGTGAAGTACTCTGCTGTGAGCTTTTGAGGACTGGGATGTTAACACTCATGGTTTCTGCCTTCACAGTGCTCCCTAGCCTTGGGAGATAAACTGATGCTTCAGTTGCCTGGAGGCAAGGTGATGGGGCAGGAACTCTGGGAACTGGGTCCTCGTTAGAGGAGTGTAAAGACCCTCTGCAGGAATCGAGAAAAGTGGCCAAAGCGAAGCCAGTTGGACTCCTGCGTAACACTTTGGCTAACACTTCATTTGTCCTTCAGAGTCACCCTGGCATTATCAACAAAGAATAATGCCTGATCCTTCTTGAAGTAAAAAGCATTTAGCAGCGCTTCACAAAAAATTCTATTGTAAATATTGTGCCCTGCCTCAAAATTATTATTATTTTTTTTAAAGAACACTGTTAATTCACTTCAAGCCCACTCAGTGGCTGAAGAATTTAGAGAATTCAGCTAGAGAGCTTTGTAATAATTGAACAAGTAGCTCAATTATTCTGGTTTCATTACACAATGTAGTAGGCATTCTTTGCATGAAGGAATTAAAGCACATTTTCTCTGGCAAAAGGCAACAGTATTTGATTTGAAGACATATCCTACACAAGTGGTTCTTGACTAAATGTAGCTCCATTTAGAAATAAGGTTTTTCACATGATTTAACCCCTTGTAGTCTGGCCTCAGCTGGCTTATTCAAGGAGGAGGAGGTTAGCTCAGACTTGTTAATTTTATGTTTAAAATAATTTGTGAAAATTATGAAATCGACACTAGTTTGCACCAGGCATTGAAATCCCTAAGTCTTGTTCCCACAACTCAACAGATTGTCTGGGTCCCTTTAACTATTTTAAAATGTTCCCTCCTAGCTTGCCTTTCAATCCTGGGCAGGGACTAGAAGGTGGGAACTAAGCCTATCACCACCAAAGGACCCCATCAGAGACAATGGCTTTTCTTGCAGAGTTGTCTTACCCATGTGGGACAACCCCAGCCCTTCTCCTGAGGTAAATGCATAGGCAGCCTCCCCCCCACCCCCCCCACCCCCCGCTTACCCCCTGGGCACGCTCCTTTGTACAATTTATAAGGTGTCTCACACCTTGGCAAGGAAGCAGGGGCTGAATTTGCTGCAGCCTGAACCTTGCACATGTGGCCCCAAGTAAAGGGGGCTTTGAACACTGTTCTCCTTGGCCAATCCCCTTCCCAATTCAAAGGCTGAAAAATGGGCAGATGCCAAGGAACAGGTGACATCTGTAAATCAGATATGGTTTGCCAGCATATAAAAATGCTCCAAGCTTTCTATAGATTTTTGGATTTACAGGGCCTCTTACCAGTCTGAACCATTCCTGCTGCTGCATAGAGTGGAGGGCTGGGGGACATGGTCTCCAAGATTCTAGCATCTTATTACAGATAAATTACCTTATAGGTCAGTGATGGTGGCCAAATTACTCTCAGCAGGGAGTTGGGGTTGAAAGGGAAGTGTTATAAACTGCTGCTATTAAGTGTGGTTGGGGGAGATAAAATATCTGTCTCACAGGGATTACGAGTTGAGTGATTAAACCTGTGTGATTCTGCTGTTAGACTGGTGCCCATGAGCTCAGGCGTGTTCAGAGTAGTATGGGTAGAGACTAAACTGTCCAAAGAAGAGGTCCTCCCCTCTCCCCCACGTCTTCCAGTTCTTTTACTGCCAAGTTTCTTGAAAGAAGAGTCTACACTTGCTGCTCAATAGCCTGACTGAATAGGACTGAGGGGAGAGAGCCAGTGTGTCTAATTGCTGAAGCTGCTACCCCTCCTCCTCCCTGCAACCTATTTGTCAGTGTAGTGTTCTAAGCTGATGATTTCTCTTTTCTGTTTTACACTGCCCTCCTTGGACTCCAGTTAAACGATCTTCACCTGGCTTTCCTTCTCCTCCTCCTTCTGTTTTCTTTTCTGCTTCTTCACCGTTAGTTCCTAAGCCGAATGTATCTCAAAGGGCTAAAGCCTGAGCTTTCCTCCCTAATATCCATCTTCTGTGCTGGAGTTATGATGTATCCCGGTGTTTCCAGTACAACAGTTACGTGATGACTCACAGATTTGTAACTTCTGGTTCTGATCTATTTCCAGATCTCCATGCCCAGATTTCTAACTGCTATCTATCCTGCTAGCCCCTCAACACGTTCAAATCCATCATCTTTCCCCTCTATTTTGCCCCTCATTCTGGTTTTTCTAGAGAAACACTCTGCAGTGCAAAGGGCAAGGACTTTGGGGCCACACACCTAGGTCAGAACTTTTCTGTGTAGCATTTGAAGCAAGGTACTCTTTCCTCATTTCCATGAATGCTACCGATGCTTTTTTTCAACATGTAAGCACTTGTTACATGTTGGTTCCTTTGCCTGTTTCTTACGACCAAGAACATTGTTCCTTTCAAGTGGGCTTGCCTCATTCTCAGGTGGTTCCTGGGACACCTAGCAGGAACCTTTAAAAAACAGAAACTCTAAAAAGGCAGAGGACTGTGGGCTCACAGCCACTAAGACCAGCCAGATAAAATATTCAAAAGATGGTTTTGTCTAGTTTTAATGTAAGAATGTACATTTCCTTCCCTGTACCTCCCTCAAATCCATGCCAGTTCTTCTGAACCATCTCTGACATTGGTCCCTTCTTGCTGCCTTGAGGGGAAGTTATCTGGGTCCATGCAACCATTCTGTCTGCCATCATATTCTTCCATCCCACCAATCTGCTCACCACAAGTGCCAAAAGCACTACTCTGATCACATGAAGTCCCTGCTTCACCTTCATTTTCAAGGGTTTTTAGATCCGCTTCAAACCTAGTTTTCTGCCAAACTTAGGTTGGCTCAATCACAAGGCATGCTTGAGACCAAAGTGACACAGAATCTGGGGTGAAGGGTGAGGAAGGTAGCCAGTGTCCTATCCAGTGGCATCCAATTTAGAGCTTAGGGGCAATGCTTTGGAGCCCTGGCGATGCTCAAAGTGAAATGCAGGCTTCACCTGCACCTGGATGCTGGGCTCTAGCTTCTTTCAGGGAAGGGGCCTGACAAGTCCTAGACAGGGGATCAAAGCCTGTGTCCCAGCTTAGTAGCTTTAGAAATCAAGACAGTGCTAGAGGATCAATGGGAAATCCAGAGTCTCGGGAAACTGAGGCAAACTTGTACCCACAAAGTGCAGAGCCACGTGACAGGGGAGGAGGAAGAAGCAATGTTGTGATCCTGGGCTTAAGGCAGCAAGGTATTTCTGGTCTCTGAAGGCAGAAGGTCAGCTTTTTATCTTCCTATTCCCTAGTTTTGGGTGAGAATCTTGCAAATAGTGGTTGCTTAATTGGTTTAACATACCTACTAGCCTCATCTCCTTCCAAAGAAGGTGCTGGGTGCTATGAAAATTCTTTGCATTACTCGAGCAATGGAAATTTTCACTGCCAAGATGGATGACACATAGTGGTGGTGGTGAAATCAAAATGTGGGGTATTGAGTCCAAGTTCATTATCTCCCAGAATTGAAGAATGACATTGCCAATAAAAATGGCTAGTGGAATCAGTTTGAGAGCATCCATGCAAATTAAGGTCTATTAGTCCAGGTGTAGAGTCCCACATGGCCATAAGCCACGTGGGCACCAGGGAAATACTCCCCCAACACAGGAACATCAGGAACCCATTGCATGCTGGGGAAAAAAGGGGAGGAGCGAGAGGAAGCACTGCCTTTTAACTTAGGGGATGGATACAGCCTTGCTAGCTTTTGATTGGCCTTCTCAAAGAATTTTGCCTTACTAATATCCTTGGGATTGGTTTATATGCCTCATTGTCTTGTGATTGGTTATCTGAATGCTGTCTTAGCAACAATGTTCATACATTTTAAAGTTCATGCCTTTCATATGTGCCTTCCTTCCCCACCCAGTTGGGGTGTCTTAGTAATTCTGCCTAGTTGGGGTCCCAGTTTTACTTTTTCCCCCTCCCTCCCTCAAGATCCTTGTCTATCTAGCTTCCCTTTGTTTCCTCAGGGGTGGTGGTGGTGAGGGGGGTGTTGGTTATAAATTTCCATCTTAGGTACATAGTAGAATGCTTAGCCAGTTTCAATTCTTTTGGAGTTTTAGGAATAATAAAGGATCCTTATCGTCATTTGGCCTTTCTTTTTCCACTTCAAAGACCTGAAAGTCCTTCCAGTTCAGAAACAATGAATGGTCACCCTGTGCTGGGAGTGGAGCTGCCCTTCAGTCCTGGTGCCCTGCTACTCCTTACAGCTTCTATCCATCCCATGGATCCCATTCCAGATTTATTCTTTTTATTATTAATAGCTAACATTTACTGAGTGCTTACTATGTGCCAAGCACTGTGCAAAGGAAAACTTTGCCTCATTTCTGGGTGATTCAGGATGAGTAGGAATGCCAAGTAAATAGAAAGAAATTCTGAGGAGTTAGCGGAGGGAAGTTCTCACCAGCTGGGGCCAGCTAGGAAAGCCAGCCTTCCAAAGATGGTTTTGCAGCTCAACTTCAGTTTCACACTTGCTGGCTGCTGAAATTCAGGCGGAGCATATGTATGGTGGGGAATGGGGTGGCTGCCTCGATGTTCACACTTGACCTCTGTCAGCCTCTACTGGGTCTGGTAGCATTCATGTTGTGTAGAGGCACAGAAGAGAGTTTCTCCCCAGCTCCTCCAGCCTCCTGAAGGCAATGCTAACATTCTTTCAATGGGGCAAAGCTTCCTTCTTTGAGTCAATGGAAAAAGGCTTAAAATGCAAACAGCTCTGGGGGGGAGGGGGTGACAACAGGGGGTTGCCTATTTACCAGGAGCAAGAAGCAAGGAAGGACTCCAGTTTTCTGGCAAGGGCTGGGAAGAGGACATGCAGGAATCCTGAATGTCTGTCTGAAGGAGAAGGGGGAAAGAAGGGGGCAGGTCCTGAATACAGCTAAGAGCTTTGTAGGCAAACCTTCTATCCAGAAAGTCCCAAAGCACTCACCCAACCAGAGACAGGATAGTGGTTTGTAGCCACCCAGAGTAAGGAGCCAAGAAAGATGACTAGCAGGGCCAGATTGACATTCTGGTTGATGAAATGGGGACCCAATATGAAGCCGGAGCAGTCAGGTGCAAGGGTCCCCAGGACAGCTGCTCTTCCCTGCAGCTGTCTCAGAGACTGCACAACAATGCCCAGGCCCCCTTTTCCCAAACTCAAGACTTGAGAAATAACTCATTTAAAATTTTTTTGGAAGTGTGTGTAAAGTCTTAACAAAGTATTTGAAATGCAAAGATTTGTGTTTAGTAAGCACAAAATAAATTGCCTTCATTGAAAAGAATAAAAGAGGATGAAAAGTGGAACTGATCCAGACTATTGTACATGTCTTATTCAGAGAACTGTACCCTTCAGCCTCCTCCCTTCGTGACAAATGTAACTAACCTAAATCCCTAGTTCTATAACAATAAACCCATTTCAGAACAACCCTCCCCGCCCCCCTGCTGCTTAGTTCACCTTTCATTTCTCTTGACAGTGCAAGGATGAATCTAGAATACAAGTGTGGGGGTGGGGGTGGGGGGGGCGGGTGTTACCACTGTGTTACTGATCCCTTGGTCATGTTGAAGGTTTGCAAGAAAGGCTGGGAGATGGCAGGACCCTCTCATCAACAATGAATCAGATGCTAAGCAGAGGGTCAGCAGGGAGAATAAAGGGCACAGCAATCCTGTCTTGATTTAAACAAATGGTCAGAACCAGGACTTCAGGAAATGGAGGTGGGGGTGTTTCATGAGAGGGGCAAAGCAGAGACCAGACCCAGGATAGAGAGGTGGCTGCCACCACTGAGAACAGTCAGAGTTTAACAGGGAGTGAGCTGTTAGCAGGACTTCTGTTTCTAGGAAAGAGGTAGGGATGAAGACAGGGAGTGGAATAAGGGGTAGTGCATCTGTTTCTGCAGTGGGCTTAAGAGTGTGCCAAAGGTTGAGAAGGGTGCAGTTGGAGTGCTTACTAGAACAAGGAACCTAGATCAGATGAGCCTGGGTACTGAGTGGTGAAGCTTTAGATGGGAGGGTCCAGGTTTTAGCAGGGAATCTCAAGGGGTGAGGGATGATAGAGACTATGTGTCCTGTGGAGCAAATGTGCATCACTAGAGGTCAGCTCAAGGGCACCAAAGCCCAAATTCGATCCTGGGGGTGAGCATACTTTGGATAGTGGGCAAAATTGTGGCTGTCTGAATAAGAAATGATTGGTCTGGGGATGTGACAGGACCGAGAGCTCAGGTAATAGCTGTCAAAACTTGAAGAATGCAGGGAAGGCAGGGCTGGGGACCAGTCAAAGGATAAAGTTTCATTCATTCAAAAACCACTGTACCATCACAAAGTGCTATAGGCATCAGCAGCCCAAGGATAGGAAGATAAGTAAGACATGGCCTTTACTCTTGAGAGGTTCCTGAATTTTTAGGGGAAAGAGGCTGGGGAGAAATTGGGACTTCAGGAGGCATATTTATGGTACTTTAGATTGTTATACAAAGACAGTTATTACATTTTACTCCAATAATACTCTTTAGCTTCTGTGCATCAAACCTAGTCAACCATGGGCTATTTTGCTGAGGAATTGAACTTTTTAACATTCATGCCCCACCTCTAAAATGCACACAGTCTTGCTTACTAGCTGACAGTAAAATCAGTAGGTGACTTGGACCTGATTTGGGATAGAATTAAGAAGATGGTGCTTCTGTTTCTTTAAGTAGTTTTAGCCCTGAATCATTAAGGAGAACCAGGAGTCAGTTTAACAATAACTTTGGGGGGTTTAACTGAAGGATTGGAGGAGTGTCCATTTGGTAGTAGGGTGGAGACCTGGGCAGAGTGGAGTTAGGGCAAAGGAGTTCCGCCCACCAGTGGAGAAGGAGTCTGTGAGGAACCTGTATGGGAATAGATTCCTTCTACAAAGTCCTGGGACCAATTGCTGAACTGCAGCTGCCTGAGAACTGGAGGAGGCTTACAATATCCTCAAGGAAATGGCAGTGAAAGAAGTCCCAAGCTCAAGTGGACTCTGTTTCCTAATCACTTCAAAACAGACCTCCCCTGATTTGCCAGAGAACATGCCATTGTCTCACAGTTTTAGCCGTGCCTCTCAGAAGTAATCACACCAACACCGTGGCAGTTGTTAGCCTCCTTGTCTCTTTTTTTCTCTGCTTAAAGGATATATTTTCCATTATTTTAATTGGGGTTGGTCTAAGGCAATTTTCAACAAACTCATTAGTCAACAGAGCCAAATATCAACAGTATAACGATTGAAATTTCTTTTGAGAGCCAAATTTTTTAAACTTCTTCTAATGCCACTTCTGCAAAATAGTCACCCAGGCCATGGTATTTTGTGGAAGAGCCACACTCAAGGGGCCAAAGAGCCACAGGTGGCTCTCGAGCCGCAGTTTGCAGACCATGGGTCTAAGGGATGGGGAAGGACAGGACAGGCAAAGAAGGAAAGGGATAAATTTCCTAGCTCATTCAAAGGTCAGTGTTTTCTTTGGAGTGGATGTCATTTGAATGGATTATGTGAGAGAGGGACATGCAGGGGCAAGCCCCACTCTTGTCAATCCTGCCATATATTGCTGTTCCCTATGGATGGAATTGTTGGGTAGGTTAAATGAGCTGTTTGTGCTGAAATTATCCTCAGCAAGATTAGAGCAGCACCTGCTGTCCCCTCTGGAAGCCTAGAAGTACATTCTGGGATCAGAGCTTACCTCTTTCAAGATGTCACAGGCAAGAGGTGTCATCGCTGTACTTGAACATAATCCAGTATATCTTCAATGCACAGATCCTGCTCCATGATTACAAATCAACAAATCTGCAGAATAAAAAGAGTTGGGGGGAGGAGATAGTGTGAGGAGGATGTTTATAGCAAGTAAGGATTGCTCTTCTTGAGGAAGATTCCCTTTAAACTAAAGAAAAGGACTAAGGAGTAGGGATTATGCCACAGGTAGATTCCCTTTCCTAAAGTAGATGGAGTGAGTCTTCATATCTTGCAACCAAAAGCTCCAAACTCTAACATAGGACACAACATATTATGAGATGCCATGTAAAATGGTACAGCCACTTTGGAAAACAATATCACTCCTAGAAACTAGGCTCAACCTAGAGTTGCCACATGACTTAGTAATTCCACTTCTCAGTAAACAGATACCCAGGAGAACTAAAATCGTGTGTCCATACAAAGCCTGTAGATAAATGTTCATAGTAGCATTCTTCACAAGAGCCAAAAAGTGGAAACAACCCAAATGTCCTTAAGTCATGAACGGAGAAACAAAATGGGTGTATCCATCCATGGAGTATTATCTGATCACAGTAGGAATGAAAAATGATACAGGCTTCATGGGTGAACCTTGAAACATTATGCTAAGTGAAAGAAGCCAGTCATCAAAGATCACATATGATTTCCATTTATATGAAATGCCCAGACAGGCGAAACTATAGAAACAGAAAGTAGTAACAAATGGGGAAGGAAAGGATGGAGGAGAATGAAAATGCTGTAATACTGATTATGGTGATTGTTGTCTAACTCCATAAATACACTAAAAACTATTGAATTGTATACTTCTTAATTTTTAACATATTTTATTTGAACTGTATATGTTAAATGGGTGAAATGTATGGTGTATGAACAATATCTCTATAAAAGCTGTTATTTTAAATAAAAATACACACACACAAAACAAACACAGAAAAAAGATCGAGGAGCATAAATGGCAAGACTGCACTGCTCTTCGGAGGAGGATTCCCTTTAAGGTATTAAAGACCTGGTGCCCTGACAGTGAGCTTTGGATGTACCTGATGGTCAGGGCACACTTGGCTTTTAAATGCAATGTGTAGGTGAAATAAGAAGCACTTTATACCCTGCTAGTTGAAGATTGTGGTTCAGATAAGAATCATCTGTCAAAGAGGTGTGGGAACCCGGGGGAGAGGAGAAATCCCAACAAAACAAGTACCAGAAGACGGAACAATTTAGTTAGTGCTTCTTGATCTTTACCTTGGCCTACCTCATTTGAAAATGTATGTCTGCCCTAGGCCTGCACGATGATATAATGATGGGGTTGGGGAGGGGAGGAACTTACCTGCAGATGAGAGTGGCTGGGTGGGACATACTAGTAGAAAGAGGAGGAAGAGTTGGATTCAGAGGTGGATCAGCAAAGAGAGAGAGAAGAATGGAGACTAGTTTGATGAGAATTTTGCTCAGTTCTACTTGGCTTAAAAAAAAACACTCAACCTTGTCAGCTTGTAATTGTGCTACAAATTATCCCTATTTTTTTTCTCTTAAGGCTTAGATTCTAGTCAATAGTTTTCTGTGTGGATATTAAAGTGTGCCTTGTGGGGCTATATTACTTTCTCAGTTCGAGACCTTTGGCTTCTGTCTGCTTCCATCTTCCCCCACCACATGATATTCTTATTTCCCGTCCCTCTCTCTAATCTTTCTTCACTCAGTAAAATTGCTTAACAGATGAGTATAATTAATAACTGAAAGTTGTCAAAGGCAATGACTAGAGGTAAATTACCAGCTGTGAAGAGAATCAACCAGAGCCAGACAATGAGAAAAGAGCATCATGGTTCTTTCTTCAAGAAAAGCAATGAAATTGGACTGTGGTGGTGCTTACTAGGCTGTGCTCTTTTGTTATGTTAATTATCACACATATTGCTGCCTAAGAGCTCTCTGCTTTGAAAGTCTGCTAACTGATGAGTTGGACACATGTGCTTGCTCTGGAGCTCAGGGGTGGTTGGTGGACTTTTTGTTGTAGCTTTCAACATGTCAGAGCAAGGCTTGCCAAGGCCTCCTGGGAAGGTGATGCTGTAGCTCCCCCAATGGCAGGCTGTCTGCTAGTGTTGGTATGACCAAAGCATTGGGAAATTTGGTGTGGGTGGAAGCCACAGTTTCTGTGGCAGGGATAGAAGGGGCAGATTTGTTTCAGGTAATTGTTCCTGGATAGTTGGATCAGGCTCATTGTTGGAGATGGGTAGCAAGGGCAAGTCTTCCCTGAGCACCCAAGGGATACTGTTTTTGGCTTAGTTCTTTTTCTAGGTAGTTATTGGAGAACTGGGAGCTATGCATGTGGACAGATGGGATACAATCCAGATAGAGGAGTGAAGTATTTAAAGGAATTTTTGCTGAGTTAGAGCTGTGATGAGGTGCCAAAAGGTGAGGAGGAAATAATGGTGTAAGGCCTCCATCACTACAAGGAGGAGGTAAGACCAGGAGGAGAGAGTACAGTCTGTGAAGCCAACTATAACCATGTATTTTGAGGTTTGTTCACCCTTGAGCCAGGACTCCTTATCTCGAGTCTTAGCATGCCAGAAGTCCCTGAGGACTTCAACAAAAATTTTGAGTTCTGAGATGCAATCAGCAGGAGGACAAGCGTGGTTGCAGTACCTCTGGACAGGATGAGCCACTGTCCCTTGGGAGAGCAGAACCTCTGTCCTTTCATTTCATGCCTCCCAAAGTTGCCTTAGCCTTTAACTTGACATAGTGGTGTTTTGCTGCCCTCTGCTGCTCAAACCCTACTCTTTAATAGTAGCTGCTGGACTGGATGGCTGGAGGTGACAGAGCAGGTCTTCCTCTGCTTCCCCCTTGTGCTTCTGACTGATCTTTGCCCAGTATATGGCATCGAAAGTAAAAGGTAAAGTTGCTTAGGAAAAGTAACCTTGCTTGGTACTGGTCAAGCTTCTACTAGCTGCTCTAGATTGCATACAGAGGTCTTTCTTGAAGTAGCTGCCATTTTTACTTAGCAGGTCATGCTTTTCTATAGGCTATTTAGCCTCTTCTTGGAACAGTGTCCTGGAGAAATAGGAATGGAGTCACAGGACACTTTACTGGAACCTCCCAGGATAGAAGTAGATTCTTCCTTCCCCCTAACTTGCAAGGGGGCTGTGAGCACCTTTTTAGAAATGGTGTCTTGGGTTTTCAGTCAGGAGAGGCAAGTTCTGGGATAATTACTGGCAGTTGGGCAGTATGCAATAGATTAGCATCAGGATCTTTGGATACTCAGTGGGGAGTGGTCTCAGGAGACCACTTTCCTCCAACATAAAAATGCACTTGCAGTGGCAGCCACTTTTGCAGAGGATGCTCTTTATGCCTCTCAGTGCACCATCTCCTGATTGGGATGCAAGTGCCCACAGTTCTAGGATCCCAGCTCTGCCCTCATTCCTGAGATTGGGAGATGGAGTGTGTATGGTAGCTTCCCAGGGATCAGGGTGTCAGACTACCTGTGAACAAGTAGTCTGTCAATCTGCATGAACCCAAATAACACTGGACTGCACTCCTTGGTATAAATAGTTACATCATTGCAAAAAATTTCCTTTCAAAGCTTCAAGTTGGCAGAGCATTCATGGATCCAAGCCTATTTCCTTTAATCATATAGTATTGACATCTGAATGGGTCCTTCTGTGACACTCAAATGCTGTGTGTCATTTTACTCATGTAATGGACAAGCTTGAAGTAAGGAAAGCTGTTTCAATTTTTTATATGATGAATTTTTGCTGAGCATTAGCCTCATCCCACTTGCACAGGCTATATATATGTTTTACTGTTATGTATCTCTAAATAAACTCAAATAAGTTTGGGGTCTTTTATCTATGTAAGTAAGTGGTGGGATGCTGCCAATCTGACAGAGCTAAAGAATGAAAACCTGACCTCTTAATCCTCCCACCTGACACTTCACCCAAGCCTTCATCCCTCACTCCAACTTTTCCCTCCCTACAGTGTTCATCACAAGACTATCAAGGCAAACGCAAGCACTTTGGAGACTACTAAAAGAAATAAAACCTCTGAGATCCTGGCTACTCTGATCTTGATTCCCATTCCCCAACGGGTACATTGCTTTATTGCTTATGTTGCATATTTAAATAAATGCAATAAAAATCATAGAAAAGCTCTATGATAAATCACATTAAGTCTTTGCTTCTGTGCAGTCTTCACATATTTGTATCTTTTAATTTTTGTCTCATGTAAGATAATTCATTAGAAGAAGCAAGCAGGTAATGGCAAATGAACTTTCAATGAAGGGCTAATTTGACGATTCCAGTTTTATTTTGTTTGGATCATGGTGTGCAAGTAATCTGGGCCCCAGTATATAATAAGCAGAGCTGGGATCAAGATGGCTAAAAATGCTATTGTCAGCACAGCCTTCAAATATGGTTCCAAGTGGAGTGAGCTGATACTTGCAGTTTCTAGAGCCAGAGGACCTAACACAGCGAGGACTGTAGATTTGGCTATCCATGAGAGAGCAATAAATATTTTCTCTGAAAACCAGCAAAATACATAAAGAAAAATGTAAAATTTGAACCAATAATGCCAAACTCATGGTAGCAATAGAAATACCAATAGCATCTCATTTAAGAACTGCAATAGATACTTTCAATCTAACCAAACCAAAAAGAAGGGGTTGAAAATACCGCATGCAAATGCGGTAATTTTTTGGACTCCAATCATTTGTTTTACAGTTATTCAATCTTACTTATGGAGGACAAATACTTTTTGTTATCTGTGGTTTTGCTTCCTCTGTTTTTGAGAAGATGAGTTTCTTAGTTGCTTCATCTTCTCCATCTTTGAGGATCTGAAGTGTTATAGATGATTTGATGTCATTATCTTCCAAATATTCATTTTATAGTTCTGTGGTATCCATGCTACAACTCGTGTAGCATCCCCGCTGCTGGGAGCCGCCCTGACGCCCAGCAAAGGCAGCACACTCTGCATAAGGCCCCGGGGGTAAAATGCTCCTTGACCTACGAGGGCTGAGGGCCGAGGCAACCCTCCCCACCTTTTTAAGTAAGGCACATGAAAAGCCTGTGAAAGTTCTGTATTACTTAAAAATTGCCAAAACCGGTTTGGCTCAGTGAATAGAGCATCGGCCTGAGGACTGAGGGGTCCTGGGTTCGATTCTGGTCAAGGACATGTATCCTGATTGCGGCACATCCCCAGTGGAGGGCGTGCAGGAGGTGACTGGTCGATGTCTCTCTCATCGATGTTTCTAGCTCTCTATCCCTCTCCCTTTCTCTCTGTAAAAAATCAATAAAATATATTTTTTTTAAAATTCCTAATGGCTAATAAAAATATTTCCACTACAGAACTGAAGCTATTTAGAAAAACACATGCTGAATGTTTTACATGCATAATATCTGAAACATTATTATATCTTATATCCTGGCACAAACAGTCCCAAATTCAAATGCCTGTATCTGAATAACAATATGACTGTGGTTACAACTGCAAAAATGTTAATCAGCTTATCCACATAGGTACAAATGTTAATTGTATAAAATCTAAAGGAAGAACAGCATCTACTGCATCTATGCTTCATTTCAATAATGGTAAAAGATTTGGCATTTTCAGTATTTTTTCCATAAGTCATATTGCTATTTGTAAAAGCCTAGTGTTATATAATGCTGAAGACTATAGAGAGATACTGTTGATACGACACATGAATCCAGTATACCTGTCAGTCAATGTAAGACAATGTAGCCCTGGATGACTGGAGAAAGTCATCAAAGGCAATCTCTCCCCATCCTTGTCTGTCAAACTTTCTAATGCAGTCAAACTGGTCAGACAGCCAGTAGCCAAAACCTGAGAATGCTTGTTTGAGCTCATTCTTGTCCATCATCCCTGAGTTGTCCCTACCATAGGTGCAAAAGACATTCTGCCAGTCTATGATATACTTGCCAATGCCTGTGAACTTGCTGAAATTTATGCCAGCCTTCTGGCAGTCAAAACATATGATTAATTATGGGATTAAATGGAGTCCAGGTGCCATTCCATAGTGCTTGTTGAAGTTCACTGACAGAGATCACCCCCTCCTGTCTTCATAAAGCCTATGAAAGATGCCACAGGAAGCTCTGGTCTGGCATCTCTATGTCCACAGCTGGGTTGGCTGTCCCCGCCCTGGTCATAGGGGTGGGCAGCCATGGGTCCAGGAGTATGGCCAGTCAGGGGAGTCTGAAGTCAACACACGATGTCATAGGGTAGCTGCACTTCCACCTCTGCCCTCTTACCTTGATTTTTAACTTGAAGTCTTTGCTTATTTAATTCCCATATTTGCTCCTAAGATGGGCTCAAGAAGGGGATGGAGGGGGAAGTTGTGTTCATCTCATTACACAGTAAAGAGTTGTATCTAGCTTTATTTAGCTCCTAAACATCTCCCATCCTACCTGTTAAGGAGTTTGGAATGCCACTTTTCCTTTGAATCTTAAAAAAAAAAAAATTTAAGAGTCTTTCATTTAAAAATATATTCCTAAAATGCAAATGTCTCTGGGAGGGGAAATACTTAGGTGACAGTTAATTTGAGGGGAGAAAGTCTCAGTGGGGGAGAGAACTCCAAAGCCACGCCTTACCTACTTAACCAACTGTTACTCCTGCTCCTGGTCAATGCTATATTTGAGTATGAGGGAGAGGACAGAAGGCAGATTTGGGTACACATCCCCTGCCTTCAACACATACACACCTGGATCTGAAGTAATGACAACAGTTGTCTCACATGAAAACGTCTGGCTGAAGGCTAAAATCACTCAGATTTCCAACTTACTATTTTCCTAAGTGTAACATTTTTCTCCTAATTTTCTCTTGGAAAAGACTAAAGTAGCTCCACAATTTTCATGTCCTCATACTCCAAACTGCACTCAAGTTTGCCTGGGGCAGGTTTATGTTCGTACATAAATGCATATTCCCAGCGTATGTCTGGGACCCCTACAGGAGTCAAAGTTTCAGGGAGCAAGTTTCAGAGAGCCTCACGATGATGTAGCTCCTTCTCAGGGAATCTGAGGCATTACTCTCTGTCCACGGGAGCATACGTGCAGATCGTTTCTCCCCCTCATGGCCAGTTTTCTATTTGTGATTAGTAATTGGCTTCTCGCGGTACGTTATGATCTATTACAAAAGCCAAACATTTAGAGGGCGAGCTGAAATGACAAAATTTGGTCATAATTTATGTTGGCCCCTGACATATATATTTTTTTTAATGATTTGGTCTCTAAGCAACTGATCTCTTAGCAACAAGAAGCACCTTTATAAAAGATGGCACACACAAAGAGTGATCGCCAGAAAAGCCACCCGGTTCTTAAACAGCCGCGCATCATTAGCAAAACTCTCCATCTTCAAGAGTCCAAAAACTAGAAGTGACCAGCAGACCCAGGTAACCTTGATATTTGCACATTTTCCTGAAAAAATAAAAATAAAAATAAAAACTCATGCAAAACTATTGAGAAGAAAAATTTTTGAAATATGTTCATTGTTTGAGGTCTTATTAGTTAAGTCTTGGCTAACTTTTAATAGAATTATTCTATTAAATAACTGCTTCTTGATTTTTTAAAAACAACTTGGACATGGCTTTTGTGATCAGAAAACAGTTCATTCAAAATATTTCATTGACATGAGAGGATAGAGGGGGAAACAATCCTTTTCAGAGTTTATTTCTGTAGATTTTCATTTGAAGGGAAAAATTCCACACTGTGGCAAAGTCGATGAGCATGCAGAATGTCATTGAGTGGTGTGCAGTGCTAGGGGAGTAAGTATGGGGTTTTTCCGTGTATCTTTAAATTGCTAAAATATTTAGTGGCAAAATTATTTTACTTCCAAACTTTAGCTTTTAAATCCAAGCTCAGTTCTAGTAGTAAGTGACGGTCTTTTCTTGCAAATATTCAAAGACTGGTTTTTCTCTTCTCTTTCATAGCACAAAAACAAGCATTTTTTCTATTCATCTTCGTTGCCGTAAGAAAAGATTCATTCCACAACTAAAAATAGGAGAAATCCCAGCCATCTGTACTCTGTTTCAGGTAGCCAGGAGTTGGAGACTTAAACGTCTTTCTAGAAAATTGGAGTTGGAGATGAGGAAAAATTGTTTCTTATCTGTACTCCTTCAATTAAGACTGTATAATTATAAATCCACTTGGGGTATTCAAAGTGCATAAAAAGGAGGTGTTTTGTGAGAGAAATAAAAATGTCTCTAATTGAGCTTAGAAATGTTACACAGAGATATTACAGATCTAAGCAAACAGACTAGAAAAATTGTAGTTTCAATAAAAACAAGTTGGGACACTTGTGCATTTTTTAAAAATAAGAATTGTATGTGCCACTTATCTTTAAATTGAGCTGTATGCTGACATCTTCTCAGAACCAGAAAAATGGGATACTTTATCTAAATACAGAGCTTGGCAATGGGTCAAGGCATTCAAAATCAGGACGACAATCCCAGAAAATTTGGGACTTATAGTTGTTCTAAGACTCTTTATCAGTACAATATGATTACAACTTGATTTCAGAAGCTGCTTATGAGTTATATTTGTTATGCTACCAACTTCAAGAATTCCTTCTTGTGATTGCTTTGCTCAGAAATTAGCAACTTGAATATCTTATGTTGAATGTCAGAAACAGTTTTTTAAAGCCATGAAACATACAACTTTGTCATTTAGAATTAAAGATTTGCTGTACTTATATTACAGTGTGGTCATTACTATAGAAACATGTTTGTGGCTTTAAAGAACTGGATAAATAAGCTATAACCTGTGCTGCCTATATCTGGATGTGTTTCCAGTTTTAAGTATACCACAGTCTCCTAAATATGAAGGAGAATAAAATTAAGCAAAGATATGGTAGTATTTATATCTCAAGTGGCAGCTAAGTTTTTGCAGTGGTTCTTTTAAGATTTTTCAATTCCAGTCACTATGTCCTTTGAGGTTCATGTCTTGTAAGCTTTGTCTATACACAAGCAGACAAAGGGGACCCATGGTACTGTAGAACTTGTCATTTTGACTGTCTTAATGAGCCATCTGACCAAGATGGAGAACAATTGCAAGATTTGATGTATACAATAGACTGGCCACTATATACTAAGCTGACTCATTCTGCTGTGTTGGGATTAGCTGCTTTTGAGAGACATACACATATTCACAAATGGTCTCAATATAAATAATAAAGGAGGAAATCAAAAGGAGCCTCTCCATTAGTGAGGGTTACACAGAAAAAAGGATAGCTTTAATAAACTTTAAATGAAAGTTTCCAATCACAGTCCTTATTTGGTGTTTAAAATGCTAAACTTATTTTTTCAGTTGAAATCTTAGGCAGCGGTTAGACTGGTGAAGGCAAGAATACAGGGGGAGAGGGGCATGAAACAGCTGGCAAACCCACTTCCTAACAGTTCTGCTGTGTGGGAGATTCATGCTGCAAATGGATCTATTTCCTTTGGACACCTTAATACCTGAATTGAAATGATCAGGTAGAAAATTATTGGTTACTACTATTAACAGAAAAAAAATTAACCCTTCTAAATGAATCATACTTTGGATAATTTGGTCTTTCTCTGGTGAGAGGGAGGTTGGAAAAACCTGAGTGCCACTTGACAATGTACAGTTCTCTTTAATCCTCACAACAGCTGCACAAAGGCATCAGCATCTCCATTTGTCACACGTGTAAACCAGGTTCAGCAGTTTGCCAAGATAGTATCTAAAGAGTAAATGACAAAGCTGGTCAGTCTTACTCTCCAGCTGATGTGCTCTCCTCAGGCCACAATGGCCCAACCAACTATTTTAAATTGATATTCAAATAGTTCCTCTGGTCTTAGTAAAGCCAAAGCTCTGATCCAGGCATCTTCTCATAGAAGTCTCCTTAATCCCTGGCTCTGATGGCTAGAGGTAGTCAGATCCCACATTTTCAATGACTACCACAAGATATGAACTGGAGGCAGGTGCCTGGCTAGGCAGCAGAGGCCACAGGACCTGTCGCCATTTCTTGCCATGATACACATCCCAAATACAGCGAGGTAGGGCTCTTTGATGTACCCTTTCTACAAGAAAAGAGCCTGAAACATGGCTCTCCAGGGTCATCCTCGGACCACAACACTTAGGGGCTACACTAAAAAGATAGCCACTTAACTCATTTCTTTAAAAGTGTATCACCCTGGATCAGAGCTTTGGTTTTACTAACAAGTGACATGCCACCATATTAGGGTGGCTGGGAAGTGAGCTCAGGTGTAGCTGGGATGGGGGCAAGGTGAAATGCTACAGAAAGCAGAACTATCCAGCAAGAACATCCCTTCAAGGTTGCAGGACTGCAGTGGCCTGTCCCCTCTGGTTCTAAAGCCTTTATGGCTTATGTTTTGCCCCTCTTAAAATATCCCTGACAGATCAGTCTTTATTAAAGAGTTAATTTTTAAAACTTCCCTAAAATAGTATTTGGGTAGAAGATTTGTAGAGGAATGAGGGCCAGGGCAGCTGTGATGAGCCCTGGGACAAAGCACTCTATACATCCCTGTTACTTTGGATACTTACTTACATAAATCAGCTCAGAGATCTGAAGTGTCTTGCCCAAAGCAAGATGCATAATTCATGTAGGTGGGTTACTGTCTGGCATGTGGTGCTATGATATACATGGTTGGTGTATAGATGCCATATTCTTATCATGAGCAGCACAGGTCAAATCTCCCTCTATACAGTGCACAGAAATTCATCTGGCAAACCTGGGTAGAAAAAGATAGCCACTTAACTTATTTCATTTATTTAAAAGCATATCATCCTTAATTTGGGAGCTGGCTTAGAGACTGCTTAATTTAGAGTTCTCATTTTGGAGGTGAAGGAACTGAGTTGGAGTGATTTGTCCAAGGTCTATGTAACTAGTCCTAATGAGGAATGAAGCTCAGTTCTCTTGACTCCCAGTCCAGTGCTCCTTCCTCTATATCATAATAATGGTTAATCCCAAGAAGAGGATGAGAGTACAAACTATTACCCCTATTTTATAAATTAAAAAAAAATGAGGGCATAGGTCAGTTTAGGGACAATACTACTCAAAAAGTTATGAAAATTATTAAATCTATAAAAGTAATTTAACAGCTCCTCGGGATTAACCATTTTCATTTCCCCTGCTGAGTACAAATGTGCAGGGTTCAGTATTATAGTGAACATACTGGAATGTCCAAAGGCTTTTCAGCTTGCAGGTCATATTACTTTCCCCCTATATGGAAGTAAGGAAAAGGAGGGGGAAATGGTTCCTACTGTTATGAAGCCTAATGCATAATCAAACAGATTATGCATTTATGGAATCTTTTTTAAAATATATTTTATTGATTTTTTACAGAGAGGAAGGGAGAGGGATAGAAAGTCAGAAACATCAATGAGAGAGAGACATAGATCAGCCACCTCCTGCATGCCCCCTACTGGAGTTTTGTCCACAAGCAAGGTACATATGCCCCCGACCGGAATCGAACCTGGGACCTTTCAGTCCGCAGGCCGATGCTCTATCCACTGAGCCAATCTCTTAAAAAGCTAAGCCAGTGTATATCTGCATGTCAGTATGGTCACAGCCAAGCCCACACCAAGAATTGATAACAGAGGGTACTGTAAGCAGCAATCCTTATGGGTTTTCCTTCTGCTTGACCAAGATTTCTTATGATTATTACAATTCCCACACTTGAATGTGGTACTACCCCAGAAGCAGCCCTAGCAAAAAGACCCTGATATATAGGAGCAATTATTGGGAACTGTACAATTCTGAGGACAATTCTAAAAACTTAATGGGAAAGCGTGAACTCACATGGTTTGCGCTCTCTGTGCCGAGTTCTGTGCAAGGATCTTTACGTTGGTTTTCATTTTTAACCTATGATGATGTCAGTATTCTGAGCACAATTTTCTTGATGAGGAAGCTGAAACCCTTCTGCATTTAAGGAACATATCAAAGAGGGCAACACCATAGAGTAGCGTTTGCTTATTCTATGTATTTTACTGTACTTAAAACGATGTGCCTGGCACTGGGCTAGATGCTGGGAATACAAAGTTAAATAAGACATGATGTTTGTCTTGAAGAAGCTCAAAGCCTAATGATGTTAATTTCCACTCACTGTGGGAACTTCTGCCCCTCAGAGCTCATTTAATAACAAGTCAGTTATTTATGAAGTAAATTCTAAAAGATTTACTGTAGAACACACATCTTGAGTGTTGGAAAGGGTTAAAGAAAAATCCTAAGATGGAAAGTATAGGGCCAGAGTTTACAATGAGGGGGGAAATTGAAGATTGACAGAAAGTTGTTATTCATGACGTATAATAAAATGAGGGGAAACACAGGAGAAAATGATTCACATAAAAGGCTAGCAAATCTTGGTTCTTCTCTCCCTATAAAAGTTCCATAATGAGGAAAATATGAACAATAAACTTGGTTTATAAAAGATTTTTGGCCCTGGCCCGGACAGTAGCTGTAGAAGATAGAGCCCAAGCCAAGACAAGCACAGAGCCAACAATGGTCTGAGGCTAGGCTTAGTGCTTGATTAGATGGCAGAAGGGAAGGAGGAAAGAAAAATATGATAGTGGCATCTCTAGAAGTAAGAGAACTTAGGAATTCGCTGTCACTTTAGGTAGAATGATGGTGAGATTGCTTTTCAACAAGGTTTAGAGAGTGCAAATGTGCCCATTTTAAGTGGGGACATTCCTTGGAAATGTTAACTATGTCCTTCAAAGTACAGATCAAGACCTACTGGGTCTAAGAAAAGATTTGTGCTCTTCTGAGAGTCAAGTAAGATGGGAAAGGAGTCTGAAAAATATCATTTAGATGCTAAACTATTAGAATTTCCAACTTGTTTTATGGGGACAGGGGGACTATTCTGGAAGACCCAGCAAGCCTGGGGACCATATCTTTAAGCAACTGGCAGCCCTGATGAAAGGGGTCTTGCTCTTACAAGTGTTTGAGTGTCTCTAAGAATGAGTGTGGAGAGGGACAAAACAGAAGAACTCAGCAGAGGGGGATGATCCTGAGAAGAGGTAGGAATCAGGACAGAAGGGGACCAGAGCCTTAGCTGGTTTTATTCAGTGGATAGAGTGTCAGCCTGTGGACTGAAGGGTCCCGGGTTCAATTCCAGCCAAGGGCACATACCTCAGATGCAGGATCCCAGCCCTGGTTGGGGGCATGAGGACAGCAACCAATTAATGTCTCTCTCACGTCGGTGTTTGTCTCTGTCTCTTCCTTACCCTTCCACTCTAAAAATCAATGGCAAAATATATATTTGGGTGAGGATTAAAAAAAAAAAGTGGGGAGGGAGACCAGAGACTTTAGAAGAGAATCAGAAGCAAACTGGGTCATACAGTTCCAAGAAATAAAAAATGCTTAGACTTATAAGCAGATGAGTGAGAGAAAGGTCACTGGTACCCTCAAAAAGCAACATGAGTGGGATTGGAAGCTGGGAAAACATCCTGGTAGAAGATGTGGCAGGGGTGGCATACCAGAACCCAAGCAGGGCCCCCTGATCTCTGTGGGCTGACTGAATGCAAGATCAGTCAATAAAGACCCACCCACCCCCTTAGATATCCATTCCAGCTCTCTACCTGGGCCAGCCCGTTTGAGGCAGGAGGAAAAAGCATGGACTTCAGAGTCAGACAGGATTTTAACCCTTCCTCAAACAGAAACCATGTGACTACAAAAAGAAAATTCAACCTCTATTTCTTTAAAATTATACTACTACTACTTATTTCACAAATTGGTTGTTTTCTTTTTCTTTTAAGAGCTGGAAAGTGAGATAAAATATGACAGAAGTGTTCAGTAAATACCAAGTCCTCTAGAACAGTGGGTTGTTTAGCAGTATTGTTCTTTATAAAATTTTAGAAGCTGTTTTGAAGGTGTTGTTGGGGTAAGGGGGGCTAGGGAGAGGGAACATGATAGGAGGAGCTCTAGCTACCTATACCCCACTCTTACCAGAGTACTGGAATCCTATGGAAAGTTTTGCGTAGCAAGGCTTTAGGATATTAATTCAGGATACAAAAATCAAATTGTATTCTTACATACTAACTAATAGCAATCAATTAGAAAATTTAAATTTAAAAAAAATTCTAATGTAGTAACAAACATAAAACACTTAGGAATAAATCCAACAAAAGGTATCTGAGACCTCTAGACTGAAAAAATACAAAACACAGCTGAGAAAAATCAAAGAAGATCTAATAAATGGCAAGACATTTTTGTGATATAAGATTCAATGTTGTTAAGGTAGTAATTCTGCCCAAATTGTTCTTTAGAGTCAATGAACTTCCAAATAAAATTCCAGCAGGCTTTTGTTTTTATTTTTAAAATTTATATTGAAATGAGAAAAACCTACAATAAGCAAAATATGTCAGTTAGGGACTTTTGAGCAGCAAGCAGCAAGACTAGGTTTGCAAGAGATTTATGGGAGGGTTGGGGATGGGAGGAACTAGAGAAGATAAAAGGGAATGAAGCAGGAGTGGGCAAGGAAGTTGTCAGACCAATGCAAGTCTGACACCTGAGAACAGAAAGAAGGAAGAATTGTGTGGAAAAGGGCTTTAGAGGACAGTGTAGTTCTGAGAGTTTGGGCCAGGAATGGGAAGTCCCCAAGCAAAGATTGTCTGTTGGAAGAGTCCTGTAATGGAGGGAATGGGCTATCACTAGTACCCCTGCCATACTTAGTCATTGGTTAGGAGCTGGCCAAAGAAACATGGCCTTTTTGTGAACTTGGTGGTGAATCCATAGGGAGGAGCTGTCAATTAGGTTCCCAATAGCAGGTTCTTTCAAGATATCTGAGCAGTGCATCTCCATGGCCACCATAAAAAATGATTTTGAAAAAGAACAAAGTTGGAGAATTTATCTTCCAACTTACCAACTTTATATGTCAAGGCTTACTATAAAGCTACAGTAATCAAAACAGTTAAGTATTGGCAACAAAACATAGACATAGATAACAGTATGGTGATTACCAGAGGGAAAAGGGGGGTGGAGGGGATGGAAAAGGACAAAGGAGGGATAACATCTCCATCATCCTTTTGTAATCCTCCCTTCTTTTACCCCATCCCCAGACAACTATATATGTGCTTCCTATCACTACTGATTAGTTTGCATCTTTTAGAATTTTGTCATTGTAATCATACAGTCTGCACTCTTTTCTATCTGGCTTCTTTCCTCAGCATATTGATCCTAAGATTTATTTGTGTTGTTTATATTAACAGTTTGTTGAGTAGTATTCTATTGTATAATTAAATGACAGTTTATCCTTTCACTGCTACTGAACATTTAGGTTGTTATCCAGTTGTTGACTTCAAATAAGACTATCATATACACTGAGTGGCCAGATTATGATGATCTCTGAACACATAATAATCTGGCCACTCAGTGTATATCTTATATGATAAAAGGCTAATATGTAAATTGTCCCCTCGACTAGGAGTTCAGCCAGCAGGCAGGCTGGCCAACTGCCCATGTCCCCTCCCCCTGGCCAGGCTGTCTGGACCCCACCCATGCACAAATCCATGCACTGCATCACACACACACACACACACACACACACACACACACACACACACAGTGGCCAGATTATTATGCATTCAGAGATCATAATAATCTGGCCACAGAGTGTAAATATTTATATAGATTATATACATATACATGTATATATATGTAGCATATATACACTAAACCATAAAATTATACACTTTGAATATGTGAGGCTTATTGTATCTCATTTATGCCTCAATAAAATGATTTTAAAGAGATGGGGAAGATGGGAGATGGGGTCTGATATATAATGCAACCCCATTTGTACAATAAATATACTGAAACAGTGTCCTAGAAAAAATTTAGGGAGAAGTGAGTCTGGTACTTTATTTAGCATCTACATTTCCCTTAGGTGGGGGAGGGAGGGGAAAGAGTGGAAGAAGGAGCAATGCCTAGTGCTAACCAGCTGTCGCATTAAACCCCCCTGAGTGTTCCTGACTGCTGCGCAGGGCCTTCTCTGTCTTGCCGGGCAGGCAGCCCAGCTGCTTGGGCAGTTGGCCAATGCATCACGTAGGGCAGTGCTCAAAGGGGACTGCACTTGCCTTTTAATGCACTGCAGTCATCACATTGAAATTCTTAATAATTTTATCTTTGAATGTGGGTTTTATAAGGGAAGTCTGATGGAACTTTTGATGCACTGGGAACTCAGACCCTTAGCTCATGCAGGGCCTCCTCTCCTGCTGCTTTCTGGGAGTTCTGAGCTGCCTGCTCCTCCTCGGTCCCAGTCCAGCGAACACTGCCACCTCCTGGGGTAGGGCTGGGCCCACAGCCAGGGGACTGAGTCACAGGGTGCCACCCTGCCCCGCTCCTCCTCCCCACCCCCACCCCCCCCCCCCCCCCCCCCCCCCCCCCCCCCCGCCACACACACCCAGGCACCTGTGAGAGGCCGCGCAAGAGGTCCTGTACTCTGAGAAGTAGAACATTAAATGGCGAATAAAACACAACATGACAGCGGAGAGAAAGAGCGAGAAAGAAGGGAAAAGGATTTTTCCTGCTTTTTGAACAAGGGACTCCCCATTTCCATTTTGCCCTGGGTCGGGAAAATTCTGTCACCAAACAGGCTGCTTGAGAAAGATCACGCTGGTTCCCAGCCCATCAGGCCTGCCCAGAATTCCAGCCATGGGTTGCCACAAGTAGAGAACCTGGTCTGATTTTGCACTCAAATGCTTCCAACCACTCCAGGGAAAAGATTTGGCTCAAACTACCTGGCCCAGCAGTGGGAGAGTCAGAAACGTTTACAAGAAAGTCTGGAATGTAGGGCTGACTTGCTCTCCTCCGGAGCAGCATGTGTATTCCGGTAAAGACAGGACAGTCCTGCTCTCATGGGATTCTTCTGGATGCAGACCTTTCTGTTCTCTGATTTCCTCTCCAGTGTGGAATAAGGGTGAAAGTCCCAATGTGGTGTTTTGAAAAGTCACCATGACAACAACCAAGTCCATTGAGTATAAAATGTATCAAGTTCACTTTCTTTCGTGTGTTTTTTCACAAATATAATAAAAAAAATATTTGTCTTTAATAAAGATTTCACATGTCGTGTGTTTAATGGGAAACAATTAAAATGTTACATACAGTAGTTCTAGCCAGTTTGGTTCCATGGATAGAACATTAGCCCGTGAACTGAAGAGTCCTGGGTTTGATTCCAGTCAAGGGCATGTACCTTGGTTGCAGGTTCTCCAGCCCTGGTCAGGGTGCGTGCAGTAAATAACCAATCAGTGTGACACATTGATGTTTCTATCTCTCCCATTCCTTTCACTCTCTAAAAATCAATGGAAAGATATCTTCAGGTGAGGATTAGCAAAATTTTTTTTTAAATTACATAAACAGCCCAGTAAATAAATATTTACTGTTTTAGATCATACATTTTTTTCCTTTAAAATGTATATATATTCTGTGATGTTTCAAAAGTAGATCTTGATATGAATTTGATGCTATAGGTTAAGCTCTGTAGAACTCAGATTCAAATTCAGCAGCAAATTTTAGTTCTCTAGTGTTTTGTTTTGTTTTTTAACTCTGGCATATCTTGATCAAGTAAGTCTCCATGCTATTATTTGAAGTCCATGGCCTTGAGATAGTCATCACCAAGTTTTAATACCTTGGATTTCTTTTTCTGAATGAACAAAGGCTTCTAGTCAGAAAATATTCCAGCTGCAATAAAAGGGAAGAGGGGACCTGTGTTTGCCCAGGGCCCCCAGAGATTAGTGGCACCTCTGATTTGTCAGTTCTTTGTCTCCAGCTTTCTCCACACAGTCCAGGTAAGCTTTAAAGCTTACTGTAAAAGGGCAAGAGCAGATAGGAACTCTTTTTAGGAAACGTGTTTTACACATCTGTTCAACTCATGGATTTAAAAGTAAAAATAAACTTGGAAAGTTCCTTTAAATGAGTCAGGGTATGATAGAAATAAAGGACTAATCCTTGATTCCAAGCACTGGAGAAGGAACTGGCAGAAGCTTGTCTACTTCTACTACATAAGGAGAGAAGGACTTTTCCTTCTGCCCAGCCCTTCTCCAAGGCAAGAAAAAGCAGTCTAGCCTTCAGGGCACTGGCTGGGGAATAAGGAGGTCCACGTCCTGAATGATTGTCAGTAACTAGTGTGAGATCTTGAGTGTAGAGTTTAACATCTCAGGAGATGCCAGTGTTTGCCCTTCTCTATCAGCATACTAGTATATGCAGTGCCTCTTGATGAAAGGAAAGCATTATGCATATAATGTGATGTGTGAGAGCATTGCCACGTTATCTTGCTTTTTGCTACTCTCCGAGACTGGCAGAGAAGGGTTGGAGCTGGCAGTTTTTTGCAAAGTGAAAGCTAAGTCTTTTCCTCGGCTGCTTCCGAGCTGTGCATCTGAACACACTTAGGGAGAGAACAGACTAACTGCATCTTTGCACAAAGAAAACCAGCTATTTTTTCTCAGTGTCGGGGAAACTAGATTTATCAAGACTGATCACATTCACTAGCCTGTAGCCTGGCTCATGACTCATCGGGCATCAGGGTTCTGAAGTTCAAAGATCTACAAAATTCAGGCAGGTAACAATAATCCAGGGGAATGGAGAGAACTGCCCTGTTGAAAGGGACACCAGACTGTGGCCACAAGGAGATATGAGTCCATCGTGGCCAGACCTCCTGAGTTTTCTCAAGAGACACCTGAAATCTCGATTTTTAAAATTTAAGATATATAAATTCTTTAATTAGGGCAATGAAAGCAAATTTAAAGGACAGTGTAATCCAAAATGAGACAGGTTAGCTGGCTGAACAGGTAAATGACAGAAATTCCAGTTAAGACATGGAAGCACAACAGCTACATAGTCCTAAGCCCTCCCTACTTCAGAGAGTGCTGAGAGAAAGCATGGCCCTGGCAGGTCTTTATCCCACCAGCAGGTCTCCTGCCTCAGCCTCTCCTCTCCTCTCTCTTCCTCCCTTGGGCCTGAGGAGATTTTCTCTCTGTGAACAAAAGGAGAAAGTCATGCTCCTGGTGGCTCCATTAGTTGCAGTGGCTCCATTGGTTGGAGTGTCATCCCATACACTAAAAAGGGCTGTGGGTTTGATTCCAGGTCAGGGCACATATCTAGATTGCGGGTTCAATCCCTGGTCGAGGCACATATGGGTGGCAACGGATTGATGTTCTTTCTCACATTAATGGGTTTTGTTTTTTCTCTCTTTCTCTCTCCCTTTCTCTCTCTCTAAAAATCAATAAAAACATATCCTTGGGTGAGGATAAAAAAAGTAGTCTTGCTCCTGGTAACCTATTCCTTTTCCCAAAGCTGTTATTGTAGCCAGTCCTTGCCCACACTTATAGGCCCAGATTTTGAAACTCAAAACCCAGGAAAAGATTTGTTCCTTCTGCATTCTGCTTCCCTGAGGCAATGAAAAGTGCTCAGCTAACGTAATGAGAAGAGGGGATAAAGGGTAACACGTAATATTAGCTGGCCACCCTAGGCTTATGCTAGAGGAAGGATCATCACAAACAGTCTCATGGCCTGAATGGGGTGGTATGCTTGCCAAGTTAGAACTAGTTTGGGACAGCTAGGTGTTGTCCAGGATTCATGGTAGGAAAGGAGACTGGAAAGGCAGATGAAGCAAAATATAAAAAAAAAATTTAATTAGCTTAGATGTGTTATTTTTGTTAAGTTAGTGACCCAGTTCTGCATCTATTCTGTGTAATTTCTCATCCATGTACTTGAAAGTGACATAAAGGACTTCGGAAAGCATGATCTGGAAACCAAGCCCATCCTAATTTGGTTGGTCTTAACCTCTACAAAGCTGGCACTAGTGGAACTCATTTGGAGGTATACATAATCCCAGACTTCCCCGGGAGGGTGCCACAGTTGTCACTAAGCCTTCTTGCTATTCCAAGGACTGCTACTACTTTCTGCCTAACTTTCCCGAATTTAGTACCCTTCTCTATTTCCCTAGGCTTTCCCAAATTCTTCTTCCTCAGTAATCCTCTTAACTTTATCTCTTCCCCTGAAGACCCTGTTCTCCTGTCTGCTCTCTCAAGTAGAGAGTGTGTTTTCAATCATAAATCCCCCCCCAATTTCAGTATTGAGCCCTACGGATGGTATCTTCCAGGGTGCTGCTGCCCCTGGACCCTTAATTTTTCTAAATTACTGAAAACCTCTTGAGGGTGGGATGGTGGGCAATTAGTATTTTACCCATCATCCTCTTCTTCAGGCTCTCACCTGTCCCATACTTAATTCCTTGGACTCTTATTCCTCCATCATGGTGTCTATGAAGCTCTTCTGATTACCCCAGGGAGAATGACTCTTTCCCTCATGTTCCCCACAGCACTCTTATAGCCAGTTTCATATAACACAAGTGTTTGTGTAGTGGACTCTCTCAAGGCATTGTGCCATCTGTGATTAAATAGCTAGTTCAAATTAGAACATTTGAAAAAAATCATAAATTGAAAGACAGCCCGGTTGGCGTGGCTCAGTGGTTGTGTCGACCTATGAACCAGGAGGTCATGGTTTGATTCCCAGTCAGGGCACATGCCTGAATTGCAGGCTCGATCTGCAGTGTGCAGCATTCAGGAGGCAGCTGATCCATCATTCTTATCACTGATGTTTCTATTGCTCTCTCCCTCTCCCTTCCTCTCTGAAATTAATAAAAAATACATAGTTTTAAAAAGGCACACATTTACTATATTTCCTTGACTTATAATTAAGCAAAGCATCTTCACATCTTTTTATATTTTTAACAAAGTTCTGGTGAGACATGTTGATAATCCTCACTAATCATTTCTATGATAAGATTTATATAAAGGTTCTAGATGATCTTGAGCTGCTCCTTCTTTTGGCTTCAGAGTAAACAATCTCTGAACTCCAAACAGCCTGAGATATTACCTCTGAGCTTCTAACTGACTCACATTCTGAAGGCCCACAGTAATCTCACTCCAGCTCAGCTGGTTCAAGGAACCTCTTTGCAATTTATCTGTGTGTGCATGTTTTAGTAATGTAGCCTTTTAAAGGAGACCAGGCATTTTTAGTCACACTGGACGTATATTATAACATGGTTTATTTAGCTCATATATGTTCTGGATTGGCTTACAGAGGCTTTTTCATAGTTAATGCTTCCCCTAAATGTTACTAAAGCCCTTTAGGACAATGCCTCTGTGAAAACCCTCAAAGAAAATTCTGAATTCATGTCTTAAACCATCACCAAGAGCACTCTGCCATCTAGTTTCACAAAATTCTAATGACTCCATGTGGCTAGAAAGACTGCCTCCTTGGGAGTCAGTTCCTGATTTTCATCTCACTCCTCTCAGCAGGGTTGACCCCTTTGCTGTTTCACCTTCATAATTTTCATACTCCTTTTCTATCATTATTTTTATTTGTGTTTGTCTCTTTCTCTCTAGCTGTATCATAAGCTCCTTAAAGGCAGAGATACTATTCATAGTGTCCTTCCTACCTGCCCCCACACTCACACTCATACTGGAATCCTAAACCCAGGCTTTGCGCTTAGTTGAAGTTCAGGGTTCTGGAAAATGAATCATATACAGAATTTGGGTCATTTTCCCCAAGAAATGCATCACCTGTCTTTGCCCACACTGAAGCCCTCAGCCTCTTTTCTGCCCACTCCTACTAGCTCCCTATAGTTTCTCCCCATCTGTCTGCCATTTCCCGCCACCTCTAAAATGCTTTCCAATCTGCTGCAACAGTGGCACCTGCACCATCACTCCCCCTTTTGACTCATTAAGTTGTGTAGTCAGGATAGTTCCAGAATTTAGCACTCTTCCATCTGGAGAACTGGAATCTCCTGTCCTGATAACAGTGGCTTCTCCCCTCTCCCCACCCTCCAATCCATGGTGCTGTCTCCCTCCGCAAAGGAGATGGTTGTCATGGAACCAAGGAAACTATGTGCAGTGACCAATTCACCCCCTAAAATCTCCCTTGAAACTGAGGAAAATAGCATAGTCTTTCTCTCTCTCTCTCTGGGTTCTTTCCTTATATCATATTTTTTCTTGCACATGGCTCAAATGCTGCAGCTATCCCCCATTATTCTTAAACTTAAGTGTTAGCCAAAAATGGATGCTTGTGGAATGTGAACACTCTTACTCTTTATGGGAAAAAAAAAAAGGTGTTTTGTGTATAGTTTTTTTTCACTTTGGTTATTACTTGACAGATGTTCCTGGTGATAGTTATCCTAAATCCTAACTCTGCCTAGTGCAGATCTCTGGGTACTGTCCCTAAGCACTATCTTCTCTACTGATCGCATCAACCTCTGCATGGTCGGAGGGCAGGGATCATTAGCCCCATTTTACAGATGCACAATCTGTGGCTGGCAGAGAGATCTTGTAATTTTCCTGCACTTGCATGGTTTGTAAATGATTGTGGTGGATGGAGGTGGAAGTACTTAACCCACAGCTTCCTAAACTTGCCCACTTTCTCAAGCTTTTGTCAAATTTGTCATGAGCAGTATTAGAAGCAGCCAGCATCGATACCTTGGACATTTGATCTCCATTTAATTTGACTCCCTTATTTTTTTTTGATTTCAACTCTTCTCATTGAATAAGTCAGATTTACATTTTAGACAGAAACCACTCTTTACAGTTGTGTTAGTTGTTATAAATCTCTGTAACAATTTCAGCAAGCAGCCAACAAATACATATATTGAGCACTGGCTTGTTAGCCCTTCTTCTAGGCACAGGGAGGCTGGCACAAGCTGGGAGATGTGGGGGATGGGGTGGAGAAGGAAGGCAGGCCCAAAATCCAGCCCAAGCGCCACTGAAGGGGGTGCCTTTTTCAAAGTTTAATATCCCAGAGATGGCTTTTTCTAAATCACACAAATGAGCTGCATAGGAGTTCCAGCCAGGCAGGGACTGCCTCCTTGGGAGTCAGTTCCTGATTTTTATGTCACTCCTCTGAGCAGGGTTGATCCCTTTGCTGTTAGGATAGAGAGTCTATATTCTAACCTGCGAGTCAAACCACATACTTAAAAGCAGCTGGGTGGCATTGAAATAAAGACTTTCTAGAGATGTCACCAAGGATGCACACCAAGTGCTAACCGTAGTGGGGGCAGGAGGCGGGCGGTAATAACAGAAAAGCAAAGGCAGGAGAGTTGACTGGGCTGAGGAGATCTGGAAAGCTTTGGGGAAAAGAGACAGTGATTTAGAAAGCATGCAGTTCTGGCTAAAAGCAGGGAAGCATAGTCCCATCCCCTGGCAGGGGTCTCTAGGGAAGTCCTAATTAGTGATTGTTCAAGGAGCTTCTAGGCCTTTGGGAGTAGGTGTGCTATAAAATGTTAGCTAACCAGTACAAAGGAGAGGAGAGGGAAGAAAGCAAGAGGCAATAGAAAGGATGAGTGTGCTTCTGAGCCATAGTAGCTGAGGAGCATGGGTGAGCTGCTGCTAGTTTTTGGACTTCAGTATTATAGTATTACCTACCTCCTAGACTTAGTGTAAAAATTAAATGAGACTATTACCTACAAGTGCTTAGAACAGGCCTGGCGCACAGTAAGTGCTCAATATGTGTTAGCCATTATTATGATCACACAAGCATATAAATATATGCATGTGTGTACTGATATGTATACATATGCACACACAAAATGCCTGTTGTGATCCACAAGTAGTATTAGCACCATAGATTGAGAGTTGTTATATTCTAAGAGACACCATGAAAGATCAGGGAAAGAGGACTTGACCTTCATGTGTTGCTGCTGTTTTTACAAGGTTTAACACTTTGGGATAACATTTAGAGGAAAATATTACACTGAAAATGATGCTGTTTGGGACTGACCTTGGTTCCCTGGGCTCAGGCACTGGGGCACAGTGTCTAAGAAGCCAAGGCCTATTTGGATTCCTCATGTCATGGCATGGAGGCGAAGTTCCTATTGGTTCCAACCCAAGAGCCAACAACAGTCTTTTGAGCTAAATCCTTTCAAAGGTGCTTGTGGTTCAGGCCCTGGGGGTCATAGAAGACCAGTTTTATTGCTAAGGGAAATTTCCAGTAGCTCTCCTCACCCTTACAGAATCATCACCCGTTCTGCTCTGCTTTCTCCCAGATTGAAGGGCACACACTGGCCTGTATTACGTCTAGCTCCAAAATGTAGGAAGTTGAGGCCATCACCCCAAGTTCAAAACAGTGAAGTTAGGACTTTTGGGCAAGTTACTTGATCTCTCCACATCTATAAAATAGATATAAAAATAAAATCTTCACTGGACTGTGGAGTCTTAGCTGTAATGAGATAAAGATTGGCATTCAATACAAGGTAGCCCTTCCAGCTATTAAGAGCTGCCATTACTGTAGTATTGATGCTGCAGGCAGAGCGAAGGGGGTGGCTGCTGCTGAAAGCACACTTGAAACTCACATAATACAGTAATTCAAGTGACCATACAATTTATTTTCTAAATCCCGGGGCACTTTTGAGAGTAAAGGGAGTGCTATTAAGAGTATTAAGAGTGGAGTTGGTACCATAGGGACCACCTTGGGTAAACCAGTCCATGACTCTCTACCTCCCCACTGTCCCCCCCACCCCCCCACTGCTCATCTCCAAGGCCAAGCTATCTGACTACACCTCTTTCTTCAAAAACAAATAGTTCTTAATGAAATACTTTTCTCCTTCTTGATGTCTTTTGTCCTTTGAAGGATATTTATTTTACCATTATGGTTAGCTATCCATTACTGGGGAATAAACATGTGTTATCCATTGTAGTTGACTTTATGGAAGTAAGCTCTAAAATCCTCAACCAGTGTGGGATAGAAGCTACTTCCATTACACACCTATGGAACCTGAAGCTCAGGGAGGTTACGAACCTTGTAAATGGTGGGTGTATACCATGTAGGCTAAAGCCTATGACCTTTACTAGATCAGATGTATAGAGGTGAGCCCACAAGGATTTATGTGGGGCCCTCACTCCCACCCAACACATGCTGGGCTTACAGTGTAGGTGCCGAGGAGTACACCTTCCTCCCATGTATACATTAATTCCCAAACACTCAGGTCAAAGAAGTGGGCTGCTCTCTGATTTTCATAGAAATGGGAGCTTCATAAATATAGGTTATTAAACCTGCCCTTGGTTTCTTTGTTAATGGAATCTTGTGCAGTTTTCATAAGAACTAAAGATTGTATGGCTAAGCTGGCAGCAGATTTTATTCTCATTTTTTCCATTTTAGTTATTCTCAGTGTCAGGGGTAGAGAGCAGTATCTCTGGGCCTGGTGCTCTTTATTGAAAAGCAGTATGGAGATACTTCTTTCAATGATGCTCATGCCTGTTTCTGCCCTGGTGAGACACCTACAGTCTTACCCACTAAGTGTCTGTTGGCAGAAAACATTAACTCTGAATGTCTGGTTCCATGGGAGCAAAGCTAGAATTCCCATAAAGAATGCTACACAGAGTTCAGCTGAATTATTTGGGCAACTTTATCATTTGTGGGGCCATAATTTTTAGGAGAATAGTTCCAGTGATGTAAGAAAAATGACTGCTTCCTGCAGCACTGGCTTGAGTATAAAAAGCTCTTTGGCAAGCACATTACTCATCCATCTTTACAGAGCCTGTCACCTCCAGGGTGTTAGTCCAGAAGTAATCTCATTACATTCATCACATGCTAGCAAATGGAAAGTTTCCCCTGCACCTGCTGACTGATTTCTTAGGATCACTGATAATAGCTTCTATGTAGAACTTGGGATTAATAGCAGTCGGGCAGGTCACAATATTTGTCTCAACTAAATTGGGCCTCAGGGATAGTTTCCATCCAGGGGGTTAGGGGCTTCCGAAAGTCTAACAGTGGCATTGATGACAGTCCTAAGGAGTGGGAATACCAATAAGCTTCCATCCCCATCCACTTGCAAACATAACAAACTGAAAAAAAATCTATTCCGAAATATTCTGTTGAGTAAAAATTCATTTGAGTTACTTTAACTGGGTTTTATGGAGATAAGGGTCCCTGGGTGTGTTCCATGTCATGAGTGACTTTCGTAAGAAATGATGTAAGTCAATTCAGGTGAGCACACCTGCCGTGGGCCAGTCCCCCTCTTCATATCCTTGACAGGTCAAGAAACCATGGAGCCGAGAAACCGGTTTGGCTCAGTGATAGAGCATCAGCCTTTGGACTGAAGGGTCCCAGGTTCAATTTCGGTCAAGGGCATGTACCTTGGTTGCAGGCACATCCCCAGTAGGGGGTGTGCAGGAGGCAGCTGATCGATGTCTCTCTCTCATTGATGTTTCTAACTCTCTATCCCTCTCCCTTCCTCTCTGTAAAAATCAATAAAATATTTTTTTTTAAAAGAAAGAAACCATGGAAACATACAGCCAGCTGTTCCAGATAGCCTCAGCACAAGCAAAGTCTGCCCCAATTTCTGGACTAATGCCTGCAAAATTTGGAAAAGGGGAGTTTTTCTATGTTAGGTAAGGGCATTGTCTTTTTAATCATCAAAGTCTTTGTATACACTCTTCTCACTTCATGGAATAAATCGCCCCTTTGACCTTCTTTCTGGAAAATAGTTAGCTTAAGGGGGCACCTAACCTCATCTGGGAGAGATTTCCTGTTACATACTCCCATAGAACCTTGCCTGCTCCCTTTGCTAAACCTCATCTCATTTTTACTTATTATTTACTCCTTACTACTTATTACTAGTTCAAGGCTTGCCTTCACAACTGAGTTGTGAGCCATGCGCTACACATAGCACAGTATCTGGCATGGAGGTCCTCTGCAAGCATGTGGCACTGCACTGTGCAGGAGAAGGGTCTGGTCTGCTGGATGTGGAATGCTTCCCTGAGCTGGAGATGCTTCTCTTTCTTAAGAGTGGTTCACTTTCAATTTCAAGGACTGTTCACTTCCACTTTGCTTCTAACTCCAGGAAAATTAGAAAGAAACTTGAGCAAAATTGTACCTGCCATTTATATCCCACTATAGTGTATATAGATACTAGTGGCTCAGTGCACAGATTCGTACACATTGAAATTAATTAGAAGAAATATCTTTAATATCACTATTCGCCCTTTCTCTATAATAAAACTGTCAGAGATGAAAGAAAATTAGTAAAATATATATGAAAATAATATATAAATTGATTAGTAATAAAAACATGATATAAAAACAATAAAAACTTGCTATAAAAACAACAAAAACTTGATATAGAAACAACATTGATAAAAACAATGACTGCTAAATTGATTAAACTTATTCTAATATCTCCCCGTACACTATATTAAGAATAAAAACGCTATCAAAGTGCTTGACTAGTGATTTTCATTGTGATGAAGTATTTACAACCTTAATATCATACACTCTTCTAACTCAAGAGAAAGCAACACATAACTGACCATGTCCGAAAATGGATTCAGTAGGAATATTCCTACTCTGTCTAGAGTTTGTCCTTGTGATTTATTAATAGTCTTTGCAAATACTGGCATCACAGGAAACTCTTTGAATTAATTTAAATGGGAGGCCAGTGTCAGATGGGTACAAATCAAATCTTAGAATCAGAACAACCTCTCCTTCTGCAGATCCTGTTAATACTTCAGCTTTGATTATATTAGGTCACAATCTTTTGATAATAAATCTAGTACCATCACAAAGACCCCATTTACTATTAAGTTTTCTTAATAATATGATGATTGCACTTACTTTCAGTTTTAATTTATGACATGACATTCCCAAAAAAGTAATGCCATTAAGAAATTCGATGGGGCCCTAATTGGTTTGGCTCAGTGGATAGAGCATCAACATGCAGACTCAAAGGTCCCAGGTTTGATTCTGGTCAAGGGCATGTACCTTGGTTGCAGGCACATACCCAGTAAGGAGTGTGCAGGAGGCAACTGATCGATGTTTCTCTCTCATTGATGTTTCTTACTCTCTGTGCCTCTCCCTTCCTCTCTGTAAAAAATCAATATATTTAAAAAAAGAAAATTGATGGGAAAATTTTCGTTTTCAGCATCATCCATTGAGTTGATGGAATCATCACTCTAATAGGTGTAAAAATCTCCATCGAGTATATCCAAAATTTCTTCATTTAATTTATAAACGTGCTCATTTTTTGGACAAAGAATTACATGCTTAGATGACATACTATTTCCAAAATGGATCTATCTTCAATAATAGATCCATTACAAATCATTTCATGAGAGATTTCAATAATTACCTATTCCAAGGGCTATATATATATCGCGCATGTGAGAGTCAATGTTTATTTTTAAATTGTCAGTGCACATCATATGTACCAGCTGGTCAGTTAGTCGGACGGTTGGTCAGTCACTTAGCCATATATATGAGGGGCCCAGTGCATTAATTTGTGCACCTTGAAAGGAACTATGGGTCACAAGGCTGCAGAGGGCACAGGAGTGGGTCTCGGCCCATCCTTCACACCACCACCTGGTCCCTCCTGCCACAGGTCCCAGTCCCCTCTCTGCCGGCAGCCCTGCTCCCACTGCTGCTGCTCCCATGCACTGATGGTGCCAGCCCCACTTGCACCCATTGACAGTGCAGGGCAATTGAGGCAGGCACCAACACAGGTGCCAGTGGCAGCTGCTGCCCTGATCATTTTGCAGGAGCAGGGGGAGGTGAAGAAGCCCTCAAAGGTGATCAGGGCCACCAGCTACTGCTCACACCACTGATGGGGCTGAGAGAAGGGGACCAGCACTGAGCAATCAGGACCAGTGCCAGGAGTCAGCAGTGGGTACAAGTGGCGACTCCAGCGCTGGCTGCAGGTGCGAGCAGGCTGGCACCAGAAGCAGGTACAAGCACCAGATGGGACCACGCAGTGCAAGAGCAAGAATTTTCAGAAATCACCAGAGGCTAACCCTGATGACAGCAACCGGCACCCTGCCTTCGTCTGGCGCCCCTTCTCACCACTCCACCATCCCACCACAGCTGATGCCTGCCATGTTCCATACATGCCCCTTGGTGGTCAGTGCACATCTTAGTGACTGGTTGTTCAGTTGTTCTGGTTGTTCCGCCATTTGGTCTATTTGTATATTAGCCTTTTATTATATAGGACAAATAATAAAATTTGTCTGGTGCACAAAATTGTGCACATTAAAAGGGAGTTAATTAAAGGAAATATTTTAATATTGCTATTTGCTCTTTATAATCAAAGTGTCAGAGATGAAAAAAAAAGTAAAATGTATATGAAAATCTCCTTCCTGTTAGAGTCTGGGGAGCACTGCTGGACCCAGAGTCAAGTCCTCGCCCATCCACACATGCTTCAAAATTGCAGGAGACCCAGACCCAGCCATTCCCACCCCCATCAAGCCCCTTTAGGCGGGAGGCGCAGCCTCAGGTGAGGACCCCAACCCGGTGCCAGGTAGGGGGCACAGCCTCATCCTCATCAAGCCCCACTGGGCGAGAGGTGCAGCCTCAGGTTCCTTGGCCTGGCGCTGGGGCAGGGACATGGCCTGAGGTGCCCTGCCTTAGCCAGGCGCAATGCAACCTCAGAGTGGTGGTGTAACTTGCCCCAAATCTCACAGTATGAGGCAGAGCTATAAAGTGAATTATTCCCTACTAATGATACAACCATAATGTCATTAAAACTGTAATGAGAATAATATAGGAAAAATAAAAGAGAAAAAAAACTTTAACAAGGCTGATAATGTCTTACTTCCAAATTCCAACTGGTCACAGATCATTCGAGCCTTTTTCAAATGTTTAGGATGGAGGGTTTTGATACATATTCCAAGCGGCCTTTTGCATAATGAAGTCAAATCCAGAGGATGTGCAGAGCCTCCTGGTAGCATGAGTTTCCCGCTGCTGTTCCAGCCGCTTCTGACTGAGGGAGGCGGGACGTGCACTCAAGTGCCTTGTGGCTGTTTCTTGCAGATGTTACTTTTTAAAATAAATGTTCCCTCAGATTGACAGCTTCCTCAATACCAAAAAAAAAAAAAAAAAAAAAAAGGATTCACCCATCACCTTTCTGCAAGCTACCCTACCTTTCTGCAAGCTACCCTGCCTGGCTAAAATCTCCCATGTTCTCTGTTCTATTCATTCTCTTAGAAGCCATTTCTATGTGCTTGCCTCTTTGCTTGCTTCTTTTTCTCCAGCTGGGACACCAGCCTCCATATCTAATCTGTGTTTGCTTTTCTAAGTCTCCAAACATATCTCTTTATTACCCCTGAAGCCTCCCCTATTTACATATCTCAGTTTCAGAGCCCTCCTTGAGTGCTGCCTCACTGTCACAGGATCTTTCATTGGTGTCTACATCAAACATTCAAGCCACCAAACATGTGACTCTCCTATGCAGTCTAATCACTTGCTTCCACTATATCACCAGAACATCACCTGAGCTCCTTTGGAACTGTTTTCAGAAATCTGTGAAACCTTATTTTTAACATCTTTAGTAAACTTCTGGTTCAAGAAGGTGGATAAAGCACAGGTGACAGACTTTGTCACCCCTAAATATCCAGAATAGATAGAAAAGATATTTTTTAAATCGACAACTGAACTGTAAACCAAGAATGGATATCCTCCTTGGGCCAGAAAATCCTGGAAGTATACAAACTTGCTGGGACTAACCTGATAAAGGAAACAAATCAGAGTTCATACAGGCAATAAGAGCATCTACAAAGACAGAACCCTGGAAAGCTCCATACCTGAAGAACGTGAATTTATAAGGACAGGAAAGACCCAAGGGCAACAGCAGATTTGGAGAACTGGCTTCAGGACTTCCTGTACATCTTTCCCCTTATCAAGCAGCATCTAACATGGGGCTGTGCCCAAAGAAGCCACAAGCATAGAGAGCTGGAGCTGGAGGTCAGTGTACACCCAAGCCAGAAGCCCAACTGCTAAGATATTCTGACCAGTGAGAGTATGTTCCACCACTTCCTCGCTCTTCCTGGAATAGATTGAAGTATAACCTGTAGCAAAATATCCTGCCTCTTCTCATCCCCCTCCAAAAGATGAACAAACAGAAGCAGCCAACTGACTAAGAAATTCCAGCCACAAAAGTGAGCACATAGGTAAGACCAAACATTTGTTTAATGCCACCACCACCAAAGGGAGTCACAAACTGTAAGCAAACAGAAGAGTTTGTACCTGAGTAAGGAGATGTGCTGATCCATCAAAACCAGACTAGAGCATATGCTGAATCATCAGAGACACCAGCAGATATTACATCCATAAAAAAATGAATGGATAATAGACATTAACATTTTTATTTTTGAAATAAAATCTGACTGGAAGAACTGAAATATTAAATAACAGTTGAAGAGCTGGGAGATTCAATCAAGAATTAGAATGCAACACAATAAGATAGATGGGAAATGTGAAAAACAGATAAGAAACAAAGGATGGATCCATAAGATCCAACATTTGTCTAATTGATATTGTAATAAAACTAGTGAGCATAGAGGGGAGGCAATATTTAAAGATTAGCCAAGAATATCCCAGAACTGAAGAGGACTGCCTGAATTTTCAGAGTATAAAAGTTGCACCTAGATATCTCAGTGTGTCCAATTCTGTCATCCACAGACTTGATTGGGGAAGTAGCAAACCGTCATTTGAAGCCAAATGTGGCTGAAAAGATGAATCATCAAACTCAGTTCTTATTGACAACTAGAAGCCCAGTGAATGAAATTTGTGCATGGGAGGGCGGGGGCGTTCCTCAGCCCGGTCTGCACCCTCTCCAATCTGGGGCATCTTACAGTCCAGGACCACTGGCTCCTAACTGCTCACCTGCCTGCTTGCCTGATCACTCCTAACCTCTCTGCCTGCCTGATCACCTCTAACTGCTCTCCCTTGCCAGCCTGATTACCCCTAACTACCTCTGCCTCGGTCTTGGCCACCATGGCTTTGTCCCCAAGGAAGGCAAGACAATTGGAAGATGTCAGGTCAACCTGGTCTAATTAGCATATTATCCTTTTATTAGTATAGATGAGATGTAAGTTAAATAAGATGTAAATTTAAAATATTTGCCAAAACCGGTTTGGCTCAATGGATAGAGCATCAGCCTGCAGACTGAAAGGTCCCAGGTTCGATTCCGGTCAAGGGCATGTATCTTGGTTGCAGGCATATCCCCAGTAGGGGGCGTCCAGGTGGGACGTCCAGGAGGCCGCTGATCGATGTCTCTCTCTCATCTATGTTTCTAACTCTCTATCCCTCTCCTTTCCTCTCTGTAAAAAAATCAATAAAATATATTTAAAAAATAAAAATAAAATACGATATTTTTGCAAGGCTCAAATTAGTTCTGAAGATGCCTGCCTCTATTAGTACCTAGATAGGCAGTTTAGCTAACAGAATTTTCTATTTTCTCAAAACTTCCTCTAGTTTCCTTGAATGGGAGGACATGTATGCTACTTTCCTAGCATAGAAATACATGATCAAACTAAAAGCCAGAGACCAATGCCTCTTCCATATCTTCCCTCAGACTCCCCAACCCTACTTACAGTGCCACCAGTATATAGTAATGTTTCCCAGTATGAATCCAGCTTCTTGAGTGTCATTACTCTCAGCCTCCTATTCATTCCTCCTTATTCACTCTGATCTCCAAGCATTTTTAAAGTCCATCCTCTACTCACCATAAAAATCCCAACCACATTTCAAAGCCCAGGTCAAGTCCCACCTTTCATATAAAGCTTTGTTTGCCCACATCTCAATGCTAATATTTCTTTGGACTTGTCAACAGTATCATGCTTATTAGTGTGGGTTTGTTTTTTTATGTTATTATTCTATTAGACTACTGGCTTTCAAAGATCTGAGAATGCTAAACATTTCTTTTGTGCCCTCAAAGAACCACTCCAGGCACCTATTAAAATGGAAATATCCCCAGGAGGGAGAACAAGTTGAAGGATTAGCCCCCAAAGACTATTTTGGTGAGATGATTGCCTCTGACTGGGAAGAAGAAAGTGGGTAGATAAGAAATGTGAGAAAATGATACAGAAAAGGAACTGCTGGGGTGAGGAGGGGCACTCAAGGCTAATGTCAACTGTTCCACAATTCTGTTTAGGCCACCTCAGCATCTCACATGATAAAGGGTCATAGAATGATGGACCTCCAGGCCACCAAGAGACCACCTAATTCCTCAGAGAACCCAGGAAAGGTAAAGTGACCTACCCAAAGAACACAATCTACAGTGGCCTCTAAGGACACTGCTACAGTCCAAAGACTGCTTCTTCCAGTGACTCCAGGGCTCTCTCTTATTACCTTTGCTCTTATTGTATTGAACTCTGTGCTAGCTACTCCCATAGGCGCCAATATGCTTTAACTCATTTCCTATTCACAGTTACCAGGTCAAGAAACATTATTATGGCCCTGGTCAGTGTGGTTCAGTTGGTTAGGGTCATCCCCTGTACCAAGAGGTTGCCGGTTTAATTCCCAGTCAGGTCACATACCTAGGTTGCAGGCTTGATCCCCCTTAGGGAATGTGCAGGAGGCAGCCCATTGATATTCTGTTCTCACAAAGATTTTTCTCTTTCTCCCTCTCTCCCTTGTTCTCTCTCTCTCTCTCTGAAAATCAATCATATAACAAAAACACTATTATGTTCCCCATATTTCTGATGAAGAAACTGAAGTAGAGCTGTAGCAATGCATGCACGGGGAGGAATGCAGAAGCCCCTTTGAGTTTCCCGTCAGTCCTCTTCCAATTCTCCCTCAGCCTGTAATGCCTTTTCCTTAACTTGAAACCTTGTAAAATAATGCTTCTCCTTCAAGGACTGCTCATTATATTAACAGACAAGAAGCAAGCCGGAAGTGGGTCTGTCTCAGGCCAGCTGGTAGTGTGAGGGCTTTAGATTTCGTGCAGGAAAGATTTACAGCATGACTCCAGGTGATTTTGAGAATATGTTGGGATAGTGAAACAGGAAGGCCTAAGATAGAAGAAGCAATGGGAAAGGGACTAGGCAGGGCTGCTTTGGCTCTAGAAATGCCATAGGAAAGAAAGGAGCCTAGGTGGCTCTGCTTTGGCTCACGGGAAAGAGAAAAGGGAGTTTGGGGAGAAGGTTCGGGGGTTATCCTGGGATAAGCTGCTGCTGCCCATTACTCCCCTGCTTACAAATCTGCAGGGGACCCTTAGAATTTAGGAGATGCATGCCTAAGAGGGAAGAAAGGTGTGGGTGTGCTCCTGGGTGAGATAGTGTGTTCTGGGTCTTTTGTGTTAAAGGCTGGGAGTTTAGGAGCTTTATGCTGAGGTGCCAAAATGATATTTATTCCTTTAACTTCATCTGTCATTGGGTGTGGTTAGCACAATTGGCACTAACTAGATTTCTGCTATCTCCCTGAGTAGGGTGATTTAAGCTACTTAACCTCTGGTTAAGGAGAGGTGTAAACCATTTGCTCTTAAGTGTCCTTGGTTTAGGGAAGATATGATCTTGTGATTTATTAGATGGCTATAAACTGCTTAGCCCTATAACTATATGACTCAGTTTTCCTATCCCACTTGTCCTGGCTTATTAGCCTGTCTCAAGCCATACCCAACTTTTCCAGGATAATTTTCTCCTCTAGCTGAACATTTGCAATTTGACATATTAATAGTAATATGAGTGGCTTTGTCTTGTCCACATTAATTCCTTAAGGGCAACAACCTCATTCTGTTCATTGCTGTATTGCTAGAGCCTGAAATAGTGGCTAGGACATTGAAGATAATCATTTTGGGAATGAACACAGAGGTCTGCACATGTATGTACTTTCAATGCGATGGGACCCTCCATGACAGAAGCCCAGAGATCCTGTGAGCCTTAATGCCCACTGAGGGCTAAAGTGTGGCCATGGAGAGTGTCAGTATAAGGTAAGCCACAGATGGGACTTTAGGTTATCAGGCATGCCCCTTACTCTCCCTTTAAATCTTTCTCACTCATTCCATTGGCTGCATAATCTATCACCTTATTAAATCTTCACCCATATTCAAGGTCCAGGTGAAATGTAAAATGCCCAAAGAAAATTCCATTCACTTATAACCTGGACACTGTACTTCACCAGTCACTGAAGGTGATTTTGATATAGAAAGCCTCTGAGGCATTGGGAATCTTATGTGGAGGATAAAGAAAGGAACATAACCTAAATTGTTCATTTAAAGTGGGTGGGTGGGTCTTAAGGGGATCCAGAACCCAGAATTACATTCAAAGCATTGCACTTGATTCCTGAGTATATCTCTCCAGGGTGCTGTTCCATGGCTCTCATTAGATTCTCAGTATGGGTCCAAGGCTCTAGAGCAGCGGTTCTCAACCTATGGGTCTCGACCCCTTCACAGAGGTTGCCTAAGACTATTGGAAAACACCTATTTCCCATGGTCTTAGGAACCAACACACCGCTCCTCGGTGTAGCAAAATGTAGCAATGTAGTTTACTGTTGTCATATTAAGACTGTTACCCATGCTACACCACGATTCAAGACAAAATTTCATTTATTTGTAATTAGAAATAAATATTTCACAATATATAATTACATATTGTTTTTGTGATTAATCACTATGCTTTAATTATGTTCAATTTGTAACAATGAAAATACATCCTGCATATCAGATATTTACATTACAGTTCATAACAGTAGCAAAATCACAGTTATGAAGTAGCAATGGAAATAATTTTATGGTTGGGGGTCACCACCACATGAGGAGCTGTCTTAAAGGGTCGAGGCATTAGGAAGGTTGAGAACCACTGCTCTAGAGAGAATGATAAGAGCTTGAGAAAATGTCCAGAGCTAGCTGTTTGCACCCCAGGTTCCTTGCTACACTAGGTTAGCTCTGGGACCTGAGCCCACAGGCACCCCGGGCTGGCCTAAGGCACTGGGTGTAGAAAGAGACAATGGATGAAAATGAAGCAGGGCAAAGGTACTGGGGAGTTTCTGGAGAGGAAGATAAGATAAAGGGTAAGAATGTTGGACATCAGACACAGAACTAGAGGAGGTCATATGTCCCAATCCCCTTGTTTTATAGATAAAGGAGGTCCAGAGAGGTTAAGTAAGCCTAGCACTTGGGGTCAGCCATTGGCTGCCTTGCCAAAGATTGGCTTTGCTCTAGGCCATCTCTGTGGCCTCACAGCTTGTTCATTAAACAACAGATAAGCTAACCAGAAAAGGGCAGAAATGCTGCTCTTATCTAACTGTTTGGGTGGTGGCTAGGGGCTGCTGCATTGCTGAAAGCTGGCATTTGGAATCACAGAATAAGAAACATTCCTCTGGGATTATGTGACTGCGTCATTCTTTAATGACCCCAGTCCTAAAAAAAAAAAAAAAACTTAACCTGCTAACCCCTGTTCACTTGCCAACATTTACTGAACATTTATAGGTTCCAGGTACTCATGGTAGCCTCCATAGGGGTCACTGATCAATGAGATGTCTTTGCCTTGGAGGAATTTATGGTGTAGTAATGATGAAGACATCCCATTATAGAGGCAGCTGGGTGTGTTCCCTACAGGGCTGGTTTGTTATAGCCCTTACAAGATGAAAGTGAGCCAAAAACAAGGCCTCTAGGGATCTTAGCATGATAAATCTTGGACAACAAGGCTAAGGAATAGCTCTGGATCTTACAAGAAAGACCTCTCTGGCTGGTGGCATCAGGGATGCCCTAAGCAGCCCCAGTTGGGGACCTGTCATTGTTGTTTCCAGTGTCACAGAGTCATGCCATTCCATGTGCCACGGAGACTGTAAGCCTAAGGAACGACAGCAAGCAGCACTGGTGCATAACTCTGAAACTTTCACTTTAATCCATACCTCAGTGTCCTGAGGTAGAATTCACTTGTCAGCCAGAGCTCAAAGAGGCTTGGGAAGTGAATGAGGTCACATGGCTGGTAAACCACGAGCTGAGATTTGAACTCAGGCCTCTGGCCCCAAATCTTACTCCTGTGACACTTTACTTCTGCCTTTTCCCTCAGGTTAAAAGTCAAAATTGGACTGAAAAATCTGTCTTATCTGTTTTGCAGTAAGACAGCATGTTAGGTCTTACAAAATTGAATTGAAAGTAAAGGGGTGGGAGCTCTTCCCAAAAGTGTCCAAAAGTGACCTCTGAAAATGATTCACTATTCACTTGACCCAGAAAACTCCACAAAATCATGTAAATCAAGAGGTTCAAATCTTCGTGTTCACTTTAAGAAAACTCATAAAACTTCCCAGGGCATCAAGGGTATGCATATTCCAAAAGCCACCAAGTATCGGAAGGATGTCACTTTACAGAAGCAATGTATGCCATTCTGTCATTACAAGTGTGGAGTTGGTAGGTATGCCCAGGCCAAACAGTGGCGCTGAACATAAGATTGGTGGCCCAAAAAGGGTGCTTAACTTTTGCTGCACACGCTTACAAATGCAGAGAGCAATGCTGACTTAAGGGTTTAGATGTTGATTCTCTGGTCATTGAGCACATCCAGCTGAACAAAGCTCCCAAGATTCAGCATAGAATTTATAGAGCTCATAGGTGGGTTAATCCACCCATGAGCTCTCCCTGCCACACTGAGATGATTGTTACTGAAAAAGAGCAGATTGTCCCTAAACCAGAAGGGGAGTTTGCACAGAAGAAATAGATATCCCAGACGATACTAAAGAAACAAAAACTTAAAGCCCAAGAGTAAATTCAACATAAAATACTGAAGTAAAAAAGTGAAGGGGTTGGAAATCTTAGAGAAATGACTGTTGCTACAAGAATGATACCCAGCCTTGCCCTTTTTGTCCCCCACAAGACAGACTCAGTGGTGTCATGCAGTTCCTACACAATAGCATCTGAGGGCCCTCTGGCAGAACTCTGGTCCCACAATCTTCTGCACCCTCACCCCTTGACTCATGTCCTGAAAGGCCTAAGTGATCAAGATCTAGAAGGCTTTTCATTGATGATTTGTTTTATACTTTAAAGCAAACTCTCATTGGAGAGGATATCAAATACCATCGGAAGACAATGGATTAGGTATCTCAAAGGGCAAAAAAAAATTTAAAAAAAATAGCTGGTCAGTAAGCTATTGCAACAAAAGAAGTTCCATAAATGTGCATGGAAGTAGAGAGACCTCAAAGATGCGTACAAAAGCCTCAGCTCTGCCTGATGCCCAAGAGCTCTGGGTCTGCATGCTCATGCTCATGTGGGTTTTGCCAGCTTGTACATTTACCTGTGAGGGTAACTTGCCTTTTATGCACTGTCAATAGTCTTCCCTTTGTGGTTGAAATGCTTGTGGCTGAGGTCACCTAGCGGTGCCTTGAAGATAAGTCCACACCAACCACACAATGTTTATCCCTTCAGATTTCCTTTTTTGAGTATGTCACCTGCCTCAGAATAAGAAAATTCCAGTGATTCAATTGGACACTTTCCAGGAAGAATGACTAGAACATCTAGTGTCAGACTCCAGTGCTGAAGCATGGAAATCAGATCTCAGAATGTGCACAAGGGTAAAATTTTCCCACTTTTAAATGACCACTGAAAGTTATCTTACTTGCCTGGACCTCATGTAGTTGGTTCATTTTTCAAGGAAGAGAACTATACTACGTATCAGAAGATCTTGAATTATCTTTCAACCTCTGGTAACCCATGTTTCCTTGGTGTAGCAGTTCATGGGTAGCTCTATCTGTCATGAGTCCTCGTACATAACACCTTCCTTGGGACTTATGCCTTTCATTCCTGAATGTATCACCTTACTCAGTCAGGGTCTTTAGTAAATGTTTAATGAAATTCTCTAGGACTCTGAGTTATAGAGTGACTTAACAGTTGGAAAAGGAAAAAAAGAATATCCCACATCAAACGAAAGTAAGGAGAGGTATTTATATCAGGTAAAAGAAGGCTCAGGGAAGGAAGATACAGACCTTTCCTAGAAGACCCGTGGGCAGAACCAGCTGAACTGGGGGATATAAGAAGAACTCCCAGGTAGGATATCTATGGGTCAGTGAGGAGTCAGAATCAGAGTACAGAGAGCCAAGAAATAAGGTTCAGTGAGGATGAATTTGGAAAGCTATGATTCACTGGAAGCACAGAGGGCTTTTAGCAGAGGATTGATGTGATAAAAAAACGGAGTTGAAAAACTATCTGGCAATGGTGTGCAGAATGAACTGAAAGGGAAAGCCTGAGAGGAAATGGGTCAGGGAGGTTACAATAAAAAGTGAAATCTGGACAAAGGCAGAAACAATGCAAACTCAGGCAACAAGTTTGTAGCAACCATGTACCAAGGTCTGGATGCTGTTCTAGGAGTGGGATACAGGTGTGAAGAAGACAGACATGTATCCTGAATTTTGAGGAACTACCTTTTAGGAGAGGAAACAGAAAGACATTACTTTTAAGAATCAATGACCCACTTATATGTAAGAGATTTGAGGAAACATACAAAAATACATTCAATTCCGAAGGATAAATAAAAATGATTTTATTATCCTGAAAAGATCTCTTTAGATAAAAAAGTGTGGATGGCTGATCTTATAAAGTCACTCAGAGTTAAGCTTATGACCGAGTACCAAAGCCTGGCTAGGCAAAGGCATTTCAGAAAGGACACAACTAGGTCTAGTGCAGTTGCTTGGGTCATGTTAATTGATTCAGATACTAAATAAAGGCTGCGAATGGGCTGGAGTCTAGATTGGGCCCATGGAGAGATGTTTTGTTTGGCATCATGCCTGATACTTTGAGATGAGGGCTCTGCTCTATAATGTGCTACAAGTCTGTTTACCTCATTTGTGTCACCTGTGTAGCTCTTGAAAGCATCAGAGTGGAGGGTCCACCAAGAATCTCCAATAGATTTTTTTAAATATATTTTTATTGATTTCAGAGAAGGGAGAGGGAGAGAGATATATAGAATCATCAATAATGAGAATCATTAATTGGCTGCCTCCTGCAAACCCCTATTAGGGATCAAGTCCAGAGCCCTTGACTGGGAATCGAATCCGAGACCTCCTGATTCTTAGGTTAATGCTCAACCACCAAGCCATGCCAGTTGGGCCCCAATAGATTTTTCACAAAGACTTTTGAAAACAATTGGATTAGAGAGTTGAAGCTAACTTTTGGCAAGAATCTAGAAAGCAGATGTGAATTTGACTTCAATTGACCCTAAGAATAAACCGAGCAGATGGTAGCGTTAAGGTCCATTATAAAAATTAAGATATGGACCAGGAGTAAAGGAAGTTCAGAAAAGTTCCTTGAATCAAAGACAACACATTTTTAGGGAATATCCATAGAACTTTGGGACTGGACATGTTTAGATTCAGATGAGGGATATGGGTAGGAAAGTTAAGGGGTAAGTAAAAATAAAATTTTGAAGTTGAATGACTATGAAACCAATGTATAAAAAGGTTAAAGTGTGAGACAAGGAATTTAGGAGGGAGCTGATGGATTTGGTATTAGACATAAGTGTGGAATGATGGTGAGACTTCTAAGTGGTTATGTTCACTAGGCATTTGGGGCCTCTGATATGGAGCTAAAAAGAGAGGATAGGGCCAGCAGTAAGAACCAGAGTTAGAAAAACTAATGAGTTCTCATAAGTGTGAAGCAAAGCACTTAGTCTGGGGACCACAGGGTATAGAGGAATAAGAAGAAACAATGGGAGAAAAGAGAAAGCCTATCACCATAATGTATAACAAAAGGATTCAAAGAGGAGGAATGGCCAAAGAGTCCAATGACACAGGGTGAGATCAAGAACAACAAAACATGTAGGTAAAAAGGCTTGGACTGGGCAGTAGGCAGATCATAGGTAACCTCAGAGAGACTGGTATCATGAATGTAGTTGAAGCAAAAGCCAGGAGTTTTAAAAAGAAATGGTTAGAAAGGAAATGGAAACAGTAGGCATGGGGTATTTGTTGACCCCCTGCCCTTCAGTGGCTTCTCATTTCTCTTAGGATAAATTCTAATATCTTTAATGTGCCTTCAAGGTTTTGCACTAGTGTTCCCTATCACTATCTCCATCTTTACTCCCCCACTCTCTGAGCCCTGGGTCACCAGCCTCCTTTCTGTTCTTTGCTGATCATTCTTTCTGCTTAGCATCGTACTCATTCTCCACCCCTCCCCCCACTCTTATCTCTGGAGACCCTCAGCCCCACTCAGCAGCCCCTCTCTGGGACAGTACACTCTCTGGCCTGAGAAACTGTTCAATAAGAGTCTGTATCTTCCCCTCCAAGACCTGGCCAGCCCTGGGTGACTGAGGTCACATCTGTCTCTCTCCTAACAGCAGCCCCAGGAGACAACCCTCTGTGGATACCCAAATCAGAATATGCAGTAGGTACCTGGGTCTCATTTCTCTGGGAGTAGGAGCATAAAGAAAAACAAACCAGGTGTGCTGGAGAGAATGAGAAGGAGGGCAGGCTTGACATCAAAATGGTCAGTTCATCTCCCTTCTGGACAGGTGGCCCCCATTCTGAAAGATAGGATTTAGAAGTGTCTGGCCAGGTTAGGCAGCACTTCTGCAAGGTTAGAGCCTGCCTCCCTACTCTGCAGAGGGTCAGAGCCATATCCAAGCATCTGGGAGCCCCTCTTGCACTGTGGGTCCATGGTGTGTCCTGATCCCAAGTTCACCAGGCCATACAGGCTCTGATATATCTCTAAGGGGTTTTGGCCCACTCAGACTTGGGACGCTGGGTATAGCACTAGCATTTCCTTGCCCTGAGATTGGTGAGGCATTAAGTGAAGGTGTTAGGATACCCGCAGCTCCATGCAGCACAGGAGCACAGGTCTGGTTCATTGGGTGGCTAGAGCTCCTACTTGTTGCCAGGCTCATGATGGGATACACCAGCAAGTGGAGAGTAGAAACCACTGTACAAATAAATGCCTGTGTGTGTGTAAAAGGAAAAATAAATGCGTGTGTGTGTGTGTGTACACACACACACACACACACACACATGCATGGAGGCGAGGGGAGAGGATTCCTGGCAGCCAAGACATGTAAGCAACCTCTATAAAGTTCTGGTACCGCCCTTCAAAGGCCTCTGTGTGGCCTATCAGAATGTCCTACCAAACAGGAAACCAATACACAAGAAGAAGATAATCTTTTTTTTCTGAGATCTATAAAGCTCATTCCTTTAAAGGGAGTCATTCTGAATAGCCTAGGAATGAACATAAATGATTAAAAAGTCCCTGAATATAGGGACCAAATGAATCCCTAATAGGCAACAAAATGGCATGATTAAAAGCATGCACTCTGATCCCACCGGTGTGACTCAGTGGTTGAGCATCTACCTATGAACCAGGAGGTGGATTCTGGTCAGGGCATATGCCAGGGTTGCTGGCTCAATCCTCAGTGGGAGCATGCAGAAAGCAGCTGATCAATGATTCTCTCTCATCATTGATGTTTCTATCTCTCTCTCCCTTCATGAAATTATATATATATATAATTATATATACATATAATTCAATTATATAAATAAAGAGCATGGGCTCTAGAAACAGACTATATGAACTCCAATCCCAGTTCTGTCACAAACAAGTTGGGTACCCTAGGACTATGCCTCAATTTCATCACCTGTAAAATGGGGATCCTCACACTTGACTCTTACGACTGTAGTGAGGATGAATGGCTTAATATTTGTCCTGTAAAATGGGGATCCTCACACTTGACTCTTATGACTGTAGTGAGGATGAATGGCTTAATATTTGTAAAGTGCTTGACATATAGCAAAATGCTTTGTTAGCATAAAAAAAATTCTCATCTTGCCCTGGCTGGGTAGCTAAATTGGTTAGAGCATAGTCCTGACACACCAAAGTTATGGGTTCAATCTCTGATAAGGGCATGTACAAGAGGCAACCAATGAATAATTGAAACAACAAATTGGTCTCTCTCTCTCTCTCTCCCACCTCCCCTTCTCTATTTAAAAGATCAATTTAAAAAACCTTAGCCTGTCAGATCTTTAAATGGTACTTTGAGGCATCGTGATGAACTTTTTAGGAAGATGAGAAACCAAGCTTCTAAGCCCCACTAAACATTTAGACATCAAGGCAATCCTCACCTCACACAATAATGTGGGATTGTAAAAGTGACACCACACAAGCTGAAACTGCGCCAAATTAAAACCAAGAGAAAAAAAATCACTGCTGTGACCTTCCACATTTTTGTTGAAACATTAAAAACTCTTATTATAGGCTATTAATGTATAGGAAAATGAAAAAAATAGTAAAACTAATATTTAATACACTATAATTTAAAATATTAGATATACTGCAATTCTTAAAGTGTTTTCTTTCTTTGTGTAAAAAGCACACAAATCAAGAATATTTGAACAAGTCATGCCTTCTTTGTATATATTAGGATACTAAGGGAGCATACCTTGGTGAACACCTCAGTGAATTGTCATACTCCTTTATAAATTTCCATAAGCTCCCTTGTGTTTTATTTTATTCCTTGTGTTTTCAATGTTGTGAAATATCTGAAAGTTCTTTTAATATAAAGTTTTCTGCCAGCATTTCCTTTGTGACATCATCCTCCTTTTTGTCACAATCACTTTCTCCACTTAGCTTAGGTTTCATCAATATGAATAGAAACCTGGAGGGTCCTGCTATTAGAAAGTCACAGGAGCTTACTCAGAATATCAAATTCCATTCTGGAAATTAAAAACCAAAAAAACTCAATCTGTGCAAATCAGCGCCTAAAAATTAACAAAGGAACCAGATAATTACAGAAACATCGTTGAATTCCAGTCTCAACTTTACACACACACACACACACACACTAACTTTTCAATACACGTACAGGTATTTTTAGTACCTTGCACTTAACTGTTAATGATTATTTAAAAAGTGCGAAAATAATCCAAAAACTAATACACTTAATAAATGAATTCGGCAATGTAGCAGGATACAAAATTAATGCCAAGAAATCTATGGCATTTTTATACACTAATAGTGAAATTACAGAAAGAGCGACTAAAAAAGCAATCTCATTTACCATTACACCAAAAAAATTAAGATACCTAGGAATAAACCTAACTAAGGAGGTAAAAGACCTATATATGCAGAGAACTATAGGACACTGAAAAAGGAGATAGAGGAAGACATAAACAGATGGAAGAGCATACCATGCTCATGGATTGGGAGAATCAACATCATTAAAATGTCCATACTACCCAAAGCAATCTATAGGTTCAATGCATTACCCATTAAAATACCAACAACATATTTCACAGACCTACAAAGAACTCTTCAAAGATTCATCTGGAACAAAAAAAGACCCCAAATAGTCACAGCAGTCCTGAGAAAGAAGAATAAAGTAGGTGGGATCTCAATACCAGATTTCAAGCTATATTACAAAGCAACTGTTCTCAAAAAGCCTGGTACTGCACAAGAACAGACATATAGACCCATGGAATAGAATAGAGAATCCAGATATCCACCCAAACCACTATGCTCAATAATATTTGACAAAGGAGGCAAGAATATACAATGGAGCCAAGATAGCCACTTCAATAAATGGTGTTGGGAAAATTGGACAGATACATACAAAAAAATGAAACTAGACCACCAACTTACACCAAATACAAAAATAAACTCCAAATGGATACAGGACTTAAACATAAGACGGGAAACCATAAAAATACTAGAGGAATCCACAGGCAGCACAATCTCAGACATATGCCGAAAGAACTTCTTCACTGATACTGCTCCAAGGGCAATGGAAGCTATATATATTTTATATATATATATATGAGCAAATGTGACTACATCGAAATAAAAGCTTTTGCACAGCAAAAGAAACCATCAACAAAACAAGAAAGCCCACTCACTGAATGAGAGAACATATTTGCAAATGTTATCACTGATAAAGGTTTAATCTCCAACATCTACAGCCAACTTATACAACTTAATAAAAAGAAGATAAATGATCCAATAAAAAAATGGGCAATGGACCTAAATAGACCCTTTTCAAAAGACGACAGAAGGAAGGCCAAGAGACACATGAAAACATGTTCAAAGTCACTAATTATCCGAGAGATGCAAATCAAAACGACAATGTAATACCATCTCACACCTGTCAGAATGGCAATCATCAACAAATCAACAAATGACAAGTGTTGGCGAGGATGCAGAGAAGAAGAAACCCTTGTGCACTGTTGGTGGGAATGCGGACTGGTGCAGCCATTGTGGAGAACAGTATGGAGTTTTCTCAAAAAACTAAAAATGGAACTCTCATTTGACCCAGCAATCCCACTCTTAGGAATATATCCTAAGAAATTAGAAACACCAATCAGAAAGGATTTATGCACCCCTATGTTCATAGCAGCACAATTTACAATAGCTACAATTTGGAAACAGCCTGGGTGCCCATCAGCAAAAGAGTGGATCAGAAAACTATGGTACATCTACACAATGGAATTCTATGCTGCCATAAAAAAAGAAAGAATTCTTACCATTTGCAGCAACCTGGATGGAACTGGAGAGCCTTATGCTAAGTGAAATAAGTCAGTCAATGAAGGAGAAACACCACATGATCTCACTCATTTGTGGATAATAAAGAACATTATAAACTGATGAACAAAAGGATAGATACAAAAACAGTAAAGCATAAAGCAGACTGTCAAATTACAGCAGGAAGGTTAAGGAGAGGTGGGGTAGATAAGAGATCAACCAAAGGACTTGTATGCATGCATATAAGCATAACCAATGAACACAAGACTCTGGGGGTATAGGGTATGCCTGGGAGGGAGGCGGACAATGGGAAGATAAGTATACATGTAACACATTTATAAAAAAAAATTTTTAAATAAAAAAAAAGATTCAGGTTAAAAAAATAAATAAAAAGTGGGAAAATAGACCAAATCAAGCAATTGAAAGTAGTTGCTAGAAATGGGTCTTTGGTTGGATGATTAAGATCTCATATGGGTCTTGTGAGAATTATAAGTACACAGTCTTTAAGAATGTGATTAAAGATGAGCAGATATAGCATCTTACGTAGCATTTCAGGGAGTTCACAAAGCCCCTGCAATCCAATTAGAAGCCCTGGCTAAGAATCTAGCACCTTATTACTAGATAAAACCCAGCCAAAATCTGTTTCAGAGCTGTTACAAGTCCTGGAAACTTCAGGCACTTTCTAAGGAAAGGTAAACCCTGAAGTAGTCATCAGGCCTGGAAAACTGTATTGAATGGTTGCTCTTTCTTCTCTCTACAAATTTATTCAATCTAGGTATCTTCAGCAAATCAGTGTCTCTGAAACTCTCTCTTGACAGTATAGATATTAGGAAACCTTACTGTAAAGACAGGCTCAACATTATGTTGTTGAAAAACAGAACCAGCAAATCAAACTGAAAATCGTCTTGCATAAGGAGGTTAGCTGCTGTGAGGAGCAAGATTGCTGAGTGGCACCTGAGCCTATTGCAGACGGCATTCTAACTCTGTCCTTTCTTTTCTTCCTCCTTCCAATTCCTGTTCTTTCTCCTCTTCTTTATTCTTCCTCTCCCATTCTTCTTTCCTATTACCTCAGACATTGGCCCCCACAGGCATTAATAATTCACCCTGTGATGCAAAAGGTCTTAAGTCTCACGTGTCCTGAGTGAGTCAACTTGAATTCAATAGAGAATCTAATGGGGTGGGGGGTGGGGACACACTCTGAGAATGCCTTGCTGAGGACCAAGAAACACATTCTTGCTAGAGAAGCTTATTCTTTAGGAAAAGCAATTTTGAGCAAGTAAGGGTGTGGGGGGTTGCTTAAAAAAAAAAAAAGTGATTTGGCTGCAAGGGGGAAAGATTGCCTACACAAAATCTGCTGCTGAAGTCACAGAATGACTCCACCTCTAGAATGAGCTTCATTTTCTTATATTTTGGTAAGAAATTTGGCTCTCGATTGGGAATTCAGTCACTCTATCCACTCAAGGGCAAAATGATAAGGTTCTATCAGACCAAGCGTCTAAATGAACCTGAGACTCTATCAAGGTCAGAAATGCTGCATGTCAAGCCAAAAGATCTCTCTTGGACTTGCTTGTTTTGACTTGTACCCACAAGTCAAATTTGTCTTGTCTAAGTGTCCAATCACGTTATAAAACAAAGTGCAGCTCTCTAAAATGCAGCATCTTCTCAAGGGACAGGAGTCCTAGCTATACCTCTTGGGGGATTCTCTAATTTTTCGGCCCCTTTGATTTCCACAGGACTTTAACTTGCCTCCATTGAGATAGAGGAAAAGAGTATGATTTTGAACATGCTGAACCCAGTGCATTATAACATTACCGGCGTAGTGCCTGAAGCTGTTCCTATTGCTACCATGCCCATCCTGCTGCTCACTGGCTTTCTTTTTTTGGTCTGGAATTATGAAGACACATCCTCAATCCCAGGTAAGTCATCATTTAGTTTTGTATCTAAGATTGTTTACTTGGGTTTCCGGTCCATGATGGTAAAGAAATTTTTGTAAAAAACACAGAGCAAACCTGGGGAGATTGCTGAACCCCATAGCAATATTAGCAAATGAATACTCAGGTGAAAAATTTCATATCAATTATCTGTACATTTTAAATGAAAGTATTTTAAAATATATTAGATAACACCTTCTACTCTGTGGTTGTCTCTGGTAAAGCAGACTTGGGACAAACCCTTTAAGGTAAGTTTGAGACTGGAAGGAGCAAGGTAAAAATTCAGGGTTTCTGTTGTTTATTTGTTGGATTCAAATTCATACTAATTTTGCTCTGAAGGTGGAAAAGTCTCTGGAATACCTTCTGTACTTCTCTCTTTATCCTTCCCACTCTGACTCATCCAGGTCTTCTCCCTACCTTCCCTTAACCCCCCTCTTCATTTTCTTTTGTTCTTAAGGGGAGGGAGTGATAATGATGCCACCATAAGGCCTGGGTGAGACCTGGGCAGTTGGAAGAATGGGGACCACTACAATTCTCTTTGAACATCACACCCTGATAGATTCTTCAACAAGATCTGTGGGTCAATCAAAAGTAGACTATAATATAAATAACCAGATAAATTCAATAGACAGCCCCAGCACTCCACCATCATCAGATTAATTCAGAATGAATCAGAAATATCAGACTAGTTCTTTAGTTTTTAGTGAAAATTCCTTGTGGCAGGCATCTGCCCCAATCCCATAAGCTATACAGTAAGGCTATATTTCAGGAGTATAGTCATTACACATTTCCAAGCCTCAACACAGAGTAATTTAGAGCCGGAGTATGGGGCTGGTGCAAAGTGCCCCATGTCTGGATTCTTTAAGAATTTCCAGAGAACTGCCTATCTCTCTATCTAATTCAGCCTGGTACTTTAGGTTACTTTGGTGTCCAACTTAACAGAACATTTAATTTTGTTCTCTACTCCCTGATGGGGTCTGAGAGAAGATTCTTCCATGGTCTTTAACTTGAAATCCTTTCTCACTGAACTTCTTCTTCCCTAGTGAGCTCCCAGGTCAGATTCCAGGAATAGTGGAAGTGAAGTAGGTGCATTTTAAACTAACCCTCCCCCCACACCTCTCTCCGCCCCACACACACACACAGATGTTTATGCTGCAAGTGGTTGTAGAACTCCCTGAGCCCTATGAGTGAGGAGGTCAGTCTAGTGGACAAGCAAGAGAACTGGCATCCCTGGATCTATGATAGGTCAGGAGCCTCAGTGGCCGCCCATTCTGCCCCCTACTATGGGCCGGGGACACCAGGCTGCCATACACTGACAGGTCACATAGTGCTGTGACTCTTAGCCACACATGAAGAGGGTCCCCCATGCTGATATTTGAAAAAAAAAATCTCCCCAAGTGATTTCTCCTGAGCAGCCAAGGTTGAGAGCCACAGATATAATAAGCCCAACACCTTCATTTGACAGAAAGGGAGACTGAGTCCCAAGAGAGGCCATCTGCCTCACCAAGAAAACGGTTTTGATAAAAATAAGAAACCATGAAGTTGAACCTCCCCATCTTATAGGTGAGAGAGAAATAGCCTATCAGATGCCCGGGTGCATGGAAAGTGAAAGAGCATGTATGGCGGGGCAACTAGAAGCCCTATTTCCCATGTGGCTGCTCCCTTTGCTAGCCAGAGATCTTCTAGGTCCAGGCTTTCCCTTTGAAAAGGTGAGGTCTGCTCAGAATCCTCTTTGGCATAGACTCTGAGATCCCATGTTCCTTGTTAGGGAAGGAAAAGTGAGAAAATTGGCTTTGCTGGTTCCAACCAGTACTTCTAAATTCCTTTGGCCAGTTCCCTCTTGTGACTGATCTCTGTGTTCTCAATTTTACAGGTTTGAGGAAGCTCAGGGTCAGCGAAAGCCAAATGAGCTTAAGAAGGTGGAATGATTAAAAGCTCTTAATTTTAAGTTATAGTTTACAACAAAGCAACTTCATACCCATTTTCTCTTGTGATCCTCATAGCGCACACCGGAGCGGGGGGTAGATTTCTGCCTATTTTGCAGATAAAGAACCTGAAACTAAAAGAGGGTAGATATTACATGTCTACTAAGTGATGAAACTTGGACTCAAATCTAAGCCTTTTCAACCCACATGTACTAAGTGTCCCTGCTATCAGGCTCTGGGAGGTGAGGGAGACATGGGGTATAGAGATGATGCACAGACAGGTGACTCCATGCCAGGGAGAGCTATGAGAGTCCGGGTGAGGAATTAGGAGCTCTAGAAGCTTCAGTTCTGAGGAAATGCTAAAAGTTTGCTGATCTCTGTGTAGGATTCACAGTTCTTGGCACCTGGCAGCTCTTTCCCCAAAACACACAGCTATTCCCCAACTTTGCACATGGATCTTCTCCCTCAGAGCCTCTCTCTGCTCTGGGCTCCAGGTCCCTACAGGGGACTCAGGGGAAAGGACACAGCAATATATTCTATTTTCTCCTCTAAGAAAATATTTTATGGAATAGAGCAGCAATAAACAAGTTGTCATGCTCCAGGACAAAAATCAGAATGTCAGTAGAGTCCCCAAAAACGTCTCTCCTGTCTTTCCAATCATACCCTCTCTCCCTCCAGCGGTAAACGTGCTTTTGTTAGGTGATAATTACTCCCTGCTTTTTTAGTTTTACCACCTAATTTTACATCCCCAAACAATATGTAGTTTAGTGCTGCCTGACTTTAAATGTTTTAGCAATGGGATCCTATATTACTTGCTCTTCTATCTTGCTTCTTTTGCTCAATTGCATCCTCGTGGTGGCCTGCAGCTGTAGTTCATATGGGCTGTAGTTACACAAACATCTTATATTTAATTATGGTTTCTACTGTTAAAAGGCATTTTGGGTGTCATCAGTTTGGGGCTTATTGTGAATAGTGCTGCTATGAATATCCATGTGTGCAGGTCTCTCTAGGGTATATACCCAGTGTGAAATACCTTTCACACAACAGCTTCTTCATTAGATAGCAGGAAAGAGGCCCAGTTGTTGGCTTCACAAAGGCTGTCTCTATACTAAATTGCAGTCAAGCATTTACTACTCCTATTAGGGTGAAACGGCTCCTACATCTGTTGCATGCCTAGATAAGCATCTCCAAAACCGAGAAGCAGAGAGCAGCTTAATATGTGGCTGCAACCAGAGTATTTCCCTAATGTCCTACTGAAGTTTCTCCCCTCCCAGATCATTCTTCTCTCTGGCTGAAGGTATAAGATATGTGTGTAAATGAAAGGATCTATTGTGTTGTAATTGCTTGATTTTGCACTTTTTGTTTACATACTCTCCCCACTTGCCCAGGATTCTGCTTGGGACCTACTTACACTTATCATCCCCTCTCTAGTCCCTAATTTGAAGCTAGTGTCTATACCTTGTTGGGTTTCAGTAAGCATTTGTTAGATGAATTAAGCTGACATATGAATGCTCACTAAGGACCCAACACTGATTCTCTTCTGGTTAGAACACTCGTGTTTCCAACCTAAGTAAGGTTCATTGCAACCTCCCTTTTGAGTAGACACAACTCTGCACTGTCATCTTCTATATTTGAATGGTGGTTCCCAAACTTTTAGATAAAAAATGAAAAGCGCAGCCTTTTTTTCTCATGAGCCTAGGACATTGAGGAAGCAAATGTTGAATAAATCTACTTCCAAATAGCCAGATGTTTGACCTCATTTGGAATAAATGTATTTGATACAATGATATTTTTCTATTTTTATAAAAATATAAGTGCAACCTAAAATATTCTAAAAAAGAATGACATGTAAAAGTTTATTTTCTATATTATGGTTTCTACTATTAAAAGGCATTTTGGGTGTCTTCAGTTTGGGGCTTATTGTGAATAGTGCTGCTATAAATATCATTAGATTATATCTATACATTATATATTATATCTAATTATATACACCTAATTAATTTAAAAAATTCATTCAGAAAACATTTATGGATCATCTACAATGTTTCAAGTTGTAACTATCCAATAAAGTATTTTGTTGTTATGCATATTTCAATTGATAGCAGTTTAGTATATCTCATGACATTTTTAAGGAAATACATATTCAATTAAACTTGCTTATTTAAATCTTTTTAAGAACTTAATGGAATTATTTTATATAAAGTCAGTTATCTACTTATAATATAGTGTTATTAGTATAAAAGATTAAGAACCCTTTGAAAATGTTTTTCTTCTACAGATGTGAGCAAAGTTCTTTATGTTAAAGAAAAACAACTAACAGTCTTGCCCACATTAATACAACTCTTGCATAATTAAGAACTTAGTTTGCCAAATTTGGAACGAAACATCTAATTTAGATTATTCAAGAAAAAGCTTAGATTATCTAGGTTATTATTATACAACTACTGCCCATAAAGTGAGAATACTGCCTCACTCAGTTGTGCATGTCTTGCTTTATAATTATCTTACTAATAGAATGAACTTAAAGAAGACGACTTAGGAAACTAATACTTTTTAAAAAGCCTTTGTCTAACTTTTCACCACCACTGGTAAACTCAAGTTACCTAGTTTGATATCTGATATAAGCAACAGAAAATTCTATAGTTGTTCACTGAATTCCTGTCTTCAAAATTCTGCCTTTGTCTGCCCTGGAGAGGTCGCTCAGTTGATTGGAGCATCTTCTTAATGGGGCTTTACCCACAAACTAAGGCTGGCCATGGTCTTTTATTTGTTTAGATACACAGACTATCATTTCATAAAATACATATATCATTTCATAAAATACCATATTATCCTCAAAGCCCAATTCTCCGAACCAATTCATATATGAATACATAATTATATGGAATAATAAATCAGTGTTCCTCTCTCTCTCCTTTCACCTTTCTCTTGAATCAATAAATGAATTAATTTTTTAAAATTCTGTCTTTATCTGCATAAGCAAGAATGAAAGTGGCCGAGTAAAACCACATCGAAGGACTAAAACTCTGGTCTAAAAACTGATCAGACTCACTGCCTACTTTAGGTTTCACTTTATTTTGCCTAATGAGATTTAGCTTAAGATTCTTTTCTTAAACTGAGTCCTTTTTGAAGGATGAATATTATTTGTTTGGACATTACCTTTGCAGACCATGTTTTTTTCTTAGTTTAAAGGATTATACCATAAATTTTTTTTAAAAGTTTATATCAAAACTATAACCTAATTCTGATTCACCCATTTAGGTCAACTGGGGGATTTAAACCAAAAGTTTTCAGACAAAACTAGGCATTCAAACAGATCTGTTAGTTTGTCACCTTCCCTGGTGATTATGCTTATAACTGACAGACTGATTAACTTGTATTTGAAACTCTCTGATACCATTTAACATGGCAAGAAAATAGTAGACACATGCCCTAGTTCATTCTGAATGAAATGATTGAGACCAAATGGAACTAGTATGGTGTGGACAATGAATTCCTTTTTACTCATGCAGGGGTAAAGAAATTCGTTAAACTTACTGGTTTGTTTGTTTGTTTGTTTGTTTGTTTAATTTTTAGTGATTCACAGATATACATCAGGAGATGTGAAAAAGCACTTAGGTGTAAAAAGAACAAGAACAGCAGTAGAAAAGCAGCCTCTCTTTTTGGTGTAACTGGAATGCTGACTGTGACTTGGTGGTTTTCCTAGGTCCTGGCTATTGTATGGGAATTGGGCCCCTCATCTCCCACTTCAGGTTCCTGTGGATGGGGATTGGCAGTGCCTGCAACTACTACAACAAGATGTATGGAGAATTCATGAGAGTCTGGGTATGTGGAGAGGAAACACTTATTATCAGCAAGTAAGTCTATTAATAATCAGAGACCCATTTTTAAAGTCAAAGCTGGGTTTTTTCCTATTCAAAAAACAAACTTACTTATTTTGATACCTTACCATCTTTGTTCCTGAGGCTATGTTTTTACTAGTTCAGTGAAAGTGAGATATTCCTAGGTAAAAAAATCTAACATTGCAAACAAGTGGAACAAACAATGAATGGGCTTTGCCTGAAGCCAGCGCTACATAGATAAAGAACTCTGGAAAGCTGGGAAAGTATTCACAATCTCTCTAATCAGTGAATGTAGAGAATATAGATGGCCTGGTTTCAACGAAACATACTTTAGAGAAAGGCATTATCTTTTCTGCTTTCTTAAGCATGCCTGAGACAAAAATCTGACAGTACCAGATTGCTAGTGTGTTTCTAATACCAAGCTACTGGGCACCGCTAGAAGGGTAGACAATAGATAAAGAAGCCATCCATCTGACGCTATGCTATTTATGACTGCATGCCCGTGTCCCAGCTGAGTGATCTTATTAAATAAAGCAGGAACACTATTGCCTATTATAAGAAATTATGCCCCCCATTGTTATATTTTCTAAATAACTTTAGCAGATTGAATTCACTCCAGGATTAATCAAATATACATGGATTGTATAAAATTAGCTTTGTGAAATACCTGTTTTCTTATTTAGTAACTAGAAGCCTAGTGCACAAATTCATGCATAGGTGGGGTCCCTTGGGGTGGGCTGTGAGGCTGGGAGCATGAGTTGGGGCCCAGCTCATGCCCCTAGCCTCGCAGCCCTGCAGCCCTGCCTGAAACCTCGCCTTGGCCTGGTGCCACCCATTCACCTGCTCCACCATCTCGAAGCGGTCCCACTCTGGTCAGGGCCCTTTGGGTCTGGCAGCACCTCCACTGAAGCACCGCATCACCAACGTCCACCATGTTCCGTGCTACCCCCTGGAGGCCAGTTCATGTCATAGCAAGCATTCAAATTCCCAGTTGAACTCCAGGTCAAGGGGACAATTTGCATATTAGGTTTTTATTATATAGGGTCATAGAAAATGGAGAATGTCACAAAGAGCATATTTGACTAGACTTCCAGCTACCTTTACTACATTTTTAGCAGCTTTGGCAACACTGTCTCATTAATGAATTTTTATATTTACAATCCTTAATGGGGCTTTACCCACAAACTAAGGCTGGCCATGGTCTTTTACTGATCTGTTTAGATACACAGACTATCATCCAGAAGTAAAGTGAAGCATTTCTGGAAACTACATTGATTTTTTTTTCAGGCCAGTATTACATATATCATTTCATAAAATACCATATTATCCTCAAAGCCCAATTCTCTGAACCAAATACCTGAAAGACAGAAGTGAGGAAGAAAAATGTCTTATCCTTCCAAATATTTTTAACTATTTTAATGTTATCTTTGACCAATCTAACACCTCACTTTTTGCCTCGGTTTTTTCTGTTCCTTCAGTTTGGTGATGTTGCACTTTTAAGGCAGACCATGCTTACACAACTGATGTAAACAGCTTCAGGTAGAAATGTCACTTCATTCGGTTCACTATGAAACCACTCTAATGTAGTGGTTCTCAGAGTGGTCTCTCAGTCAGCAGCATCAACATACCTGGGAACTTATTAGAAATGCACAACCTGACCCACTAAATAGGAATGCCTGGGGTGGACCCACTGATGTGTTTTCAGAAGTTCTCCAGGTGACTGGAGGCACACTCAAGTTTGAGAAGCACCTCTCAGGGTTATACCATGCTTACTCTTGGATTTCACTCTCTTGAGCTATTGAACTGGTCAGCCAAATGTGAGTGAATTTGATATGTTCTCATTTTTAAAAATCAATATTTTACTCACTTTTGCAACTGACTGCAGTCTCCAAATGTCCTGGGACTAATGACATTTAGACGTGGGGACTGGACATCCCCAGCACAACAAGCTGTCTTCCCCCCTTCAAGTCAGCATCTGCCTTGTCACCTATTTCCCCCTGCAGACAGATGCAGTGACCCACAGGATATTCATCGAAAAGGTTATCTGCCCACAGCTCAAGATCTGGAGCAGTGGTTATCACCCATGCTGCACGTTAAAGTCACTCAGAGAGCTTTAGAAACCCCAGTGCTCAGGCACCAGCAATATTTAGAGCTCTCCAGGTGTTTCCAATGTGCTGAGGAGCTTGAGAGGGGAGAGGAGGTAAGAAGTTTCCAGAGCAGGGGGCCTTTCCCTGGGGTTGGGGAAACAACTAAGTGGAGTTGGAATGGTTTTGTCTTACTGTGTTACCCTTAGGTATAGCTCAGGTGGTGGTCATATTAGACTAGAACTGGAGTGAAGAATGATGCATGAAGAAAGTAGCAGGGAAACAGAATAGAAATCACTCTTAGATCCTGGGTGCTGCTTACATCACCAGATAAATTCCCTGGAAGCCAAAACCACTTCTTTAAGTGGGACCTTCATTACAGTGAGGGGTGGGTGGCATCCAGCCACTCTGCTGTCTTAATTAGAAAAGTCATCTTAGCGACCTAACCAAGTCAGGCACTGATTCACGCTGGAGACGTGGACACAACTCATCCTGCCCTTTCCCCCAGCTCTTCCAGTTCTTTCTTTGTCCTGTCCTCACAGGCTTTTCACTGGTAGGAGTCTTTGTGTTCTTTTTAATTGCCTCTGAGCCACTCAATTTTGTTAAGGGCCTACCCCACCCCCGACAGGAATAGGACATGTTTGTCCCTATCTCCTTTCCCTGACTGTTCTTCAGGTCCCTTCCAGGACTACCTGTACCTCTTGAAAAGACCCCATTGGACCTCAGAAAGCTTTTTATTTTTATATGAATAGTTTGCCAGATCTTTTTTATTTTGAAAAGTTTGAGATCTATAGTCATTATAACTTTGTAGAGATTATGGATCAACTTTTCTAACCAGTTTAGTTCTGAAGTGGTGAGGGCGCAGAACTTCAGGGAAGAAACAGGGGTGGGGGTGGGGCTGGGGGCTGAGCAGGCATGAGTGTTGCTGGGATGTGGCCTGAGCAACTCCAAGCTTTGGGGAAAGGTCCATCTAATCATTTGTACATAAAATATGCACAATTCCCTAATCAGGTATGTGCTAAATCAATGAGGGTCTACAGATGTTGTGCATGATACTATATGTCATAAATTATTTTTTGTCATGAATACACAAAAAATTGTGGATACCATCCATAAAGCAAAATTAGCAATGCACATGCTAATTAGGGTCATATTCACATGTATATTAGCAATTAACATAGCAATTAGGGTTATAGTACATGTTTTAGGAAATTTATTCATTTACTCTTTTTTTTAAATCCTCACCCAAGGATATGTTTTCTTTTTTATTAATTTTAGAGAGAGAAGAAGGAAGAGGGAGGGAAGAAGTGGGGGAGAGAGAAACATCAATCTGTTGCCTCCTGTACTCACCCCAAACAACTGGGGATTGAACCTGCAACCTGGGTATGTGCCCTGACCAGGAATCAAACCTGTGACCTTTTGCTGTACAGGGCAATGCTCCAACCAACTAAGCCACACCAGTCAGGGCATATCCATTTATTCTTTAAACATATAACTATTGAGAATTTACTATTCTCAATACTAAACACTAGATAATCTTAAATTGGTTCTCCATTTATTTATTAAATAAATTTTACTGAGAAGTTACTATATTCCCTGGATATCATAAACAAATCAGCCAAAATCCCTATTGTCACAGAGAAATACACTGTCCTATTGTTATTATACTAACAATAAAGAAGTAAAATGTATAGTATATCAGTAGGGTAACCAACCATCTCAGTTTGCCTGGAACTATGAGGTTTCCTAGGATGTGGGATTTTTAATGCTGAAACTATGATAATCTCAGACAAACTAGTATGGTTGCTCACAAAGTTAACAGGTAGATATATCCTACACAGGAAATTAAAATAAAGTAGGGGAATGGGGAGGGTCTGTTGTAGGGTTGGGAGCACAATTGTAAATAAGTGGTCAAGGCAGACCTCATTGAAAAATAGCATTTAAATAAAGACCTAAAGAAAGTGAGGGAGAAAGCCATGCAGCTCTGATTGGACAGGGCAGGTCTCAGTCCATTGGTCAAAATATGATTCTAGTAACTCCTTTGTAAGATTTGGCTCAGTGAGCAGGAACACAGTACAGGGGGGTTGGCAGATCAATCTGTGGCTTTTCCCTGATATGTAGTATGCATGTAAACAATGGCTGCTAGATTCTGATTATGAATTTGGGCACAGTTAACCACAAGGAGTCCTTTTTGGCAGATATATTCCTTCCTGTGGGCTACAGACTCTCCACCATAGTCAGAAACTAGCAAAGGAAGCTAGATAGAGAAAGGAAAACCAGGAGATGATGGTGGTCTGATCATCAGGTGACAAACACATATCAGGGAAGAGAGGATTGTTAGCCATAACATGTGAATTTAGAGATCTGAGTGTTGCATTTAGCAATAGAAATTTCACAGATAACTTCCACAAGAGCAAGATAGGGGCAAGAGAGTGGTGAAGGCAAAAGTCTGACTAGAGTAAAGAATGGGGGAAGATGAATTGGAGGCAGCAGGTAAACTAAATTTCCCAAGCAGTTTCCCATAAAGTAGGAATTTCATCCACAGGAACAGGAAGGAAAGCTGAATATATGGGTATAGATCCTGATGGTTGGAGCTTGCAGAAATTCCAGTTGCTTCTGTCTTCTCAATAAAATTGGAAATAAAGTCTTTAACTGAGAGTGAGGAAGAGGAGAGGAGAGGAGACAACATTTGAGAGAGAGGAGACAACAATCATCTGGAAGAGTGAGTGAGAGAGTGAATGAACTAGGGAAATGTAGTAGACTTGCTAGCAGCACTAAGGGCCCACCTAAATGTAACTGAGACCAGTCAGCAGTGTGTGGGTGGGGTGGGGTGGGGTTGGAGGTGGAGTTGAGAGGCAGTTTCCCAGCGCCATTCAACTGCCAGGTGCAAAGCACAGAGTAAGCCAAGAATTGGGTTTAGCCAGAGTTGTGATTTTACCAAACAACTATGGCAAAGTAAGGAGAGGGTCAAGGGAATTGAGGATGCATGGGAGAGAGTGATTTTAATGATTGATAAAAAAATATTTTTCAAATTTTCTATTGAGAACATGTTCAAATGAACAGGAAAGTTAAGAGTAGTCCTCCCCTGCCCTTCCCATGACATTGATCTTTGGAAGAGACTAGGTCAGTTGTCTTGTAGGCTGTCCCCCATTCTGAATTTCTCACATTGTTTCATTATGGTGTCATTTCACATATTTTTCTATTCCCTGCATTTCTTAAAAATTGAAAATTAGGTCTAAATATTTAATTAGATTCAGGGTAAACATTTTTGTAATAATAGTTCCTTGGTAATACAGGCATTTCATACTGCTTCATATCAAGAGACAAGGAAAGATTATCCCCCTATTAATGATACTAAATGTAATCACTTCGTTAGGGTGGTTACAGTCTGATCTCTTGCAATGACCCCAGTATTTAAGCTGGATAAGTGAGGATATTAGAAGGGCAAATGGACAGTGAAAAGATGATAGACTGATGGAGTATAAACTTCAGGCACAGAATAGGTCTAGACAAGGCAAATATTTCCAAATGTTGGGGACCAATTATTCCATTAACTGTCTCCTTCATATTTCTAGTGCTCATTACTCTTAAACCTGGCCATAGATATGTGGATCCTTTAAACTCAGAACACTTACCACTTAAGAACTTACTTCCTGGCTCCGTTTCCATTTTGAATAAACAGTACGTTTGCTATCTTTGGAGTTATCTTTTTACTTTAGTTATGTTTAAAGAACAGTGACTACAGTTACCAGATATCTAGCACTACCCTCTATCCCTCTGAGCTTGGGGACTCCCTCAGTCTCTCCTCAAGATAAGAAATTCTCACTTTCCCAACGTGTCAGTGTAACATCTCCCTCCACTGGTGTTATAGTGTACAAGCTCAGGCAGGGCGAGTTCTCTATTGTGCTACTGAGTGCCAGAGAGCTCTGGCTCTGGTTCTTTGTTCCTCACCAACCTTCTCTTATTCATTTTCCCAGTTTACTCTGGTTACATAAAGCCGGCTTACTTTTGATAAAAGACCTAGTTGAAATTGCTTGTCTGTCCGCCAGTCACACTTGGCTTGCTATGTGTATCACTTCAGTCTTGACAGCTTCGTCCTTTGCCAAGGCTGAGCCTGGGACTCAAAATACTGTAAGATGTTGGTGCCCCCTAGGGGACACATTGATTTTAAAAGTTAGATCTTTATTAACTAACATTTCATTGGGTTTAAGTTTGGGGCTTCTTGTTTTCTTTTAAACATACACACACAGAGACACACAACGACAACAACAACAACAAAACATTGTGATAAAGGTGAGATTTATTTATTTATTTATTTATTTATTTATTTATTTATTTATAAATATATTTTTATTGATTTCAGAGAGGGAAAGAAAAGGAGAGGAAAAGAGAAACATCAGTGATGAGAGAGAATCACTATTAGGCTGCCTCCTGCATGCCCCTCATGGGGCACGGAGCCAGCAACTTGGGCATGTACCCTTGACTGGAATCAAACCTGGGACCCTTGAGTCTGCAGGCTGATGCTCTATCCACTGACCAAACTAACTAGGGCTCTTATTTTCTTTTTAAAATTGATTAGTAATTATTCAAAATAAGTGGACAAACATCCATCAATAGAGAACCACATAAATTATTTTATGTAATAAAACATAAATGGGCAGGCCAGTGTGGTTAATGTAGTATACAAAAGCTTCAGGGGTCAGAGCAAGAAAAATAGTGTTTGGCTTGTCTTCTAAACACTAAAAAATTTTAGATACAAATTTGTAAATAAAGAATAGACAAAGTACTTCCTTTCTGCTTTAATTATAGAATGAGGTCAAGGAAGATAAGAAAAGCTAGAGTTCTGAAATCTGTTAAGAATATCAGTCTTCTCTGTAGTATGATTTTTCTATACAGGACAAGAAATTAACTCCCTGAAATATAAATAGAAGCATCTGGATTTTTTTGTTTTTGTTCTTGTTTCTAGGAAGAGGGAAACTTGTCCAAAACTTGGAGATCATTTGATGAATATTATCTGGAATCAAGTCAAGAGAACATTTTCCTTAATACAGAGTTTTGATTTGAACATATGATTTTTTTCACAAGTAATTTATTCACTTAATGGTACTGCCATTATTTCAAGGGCTTTCTTTTAAAGTTTAATAGGACTAGGGAATCCATCCCAAGGGTTTAGCTAATTAGCTCACAGCCTAATCTGCTGAGTCAGCACAGAGTTGTTTTGGCCCATGTCTTCTTTGAGAATGTGTTTTTCACAGGCATTAACAAAACAATCTCATTAAGGCAAAGTCATTCTTTTAGGAACCAAGTGTCAACTCTGACAGGGAGGAGCAAGTGTTAAGATGGTCACTCCAGCCCAGTGTGAGAAGTAGGCTCACAAGAACAAGTTGATGTACTATAGCAGCCATACTCCATGTTTGAGAGTTATGTGTTCAGGAAATCCTCATAGTAAGAGATTTTGCAGTTGAGAAACAAAATTTCAGTAGAGAAATGAGGAGGGAGAACCAAAGCTGCTTACAGTAAACACATGAAAACTTGAATAAATATTAAGTTCACCAAAAAAAATAACATTATCTAAAATGAAGTGAATTTGCACAATTGGGCAACGCACAATTACTTTACATCTTCTATCCCTTGCACACCAAAAAAAAAAAAAATCCAGGTTTTCCTCTTTTGAATAAATACCAAAGAGATGTTTATAAATATATGTTGCTTTCTCGCACTAATGTGCATATTTTCTTCCTATTTCTCTGCTCTAATATGCAGTCTCTTTCCAACGTTAAGATCTGTCTCTGAACTCTTTTCTGGTCTCAGAAACATAGGATAATTTATAAATCCTCAAGTGGAAAACACTCTGGAGATCTATTTCAACTTACCTAGCAGACCTGTGTAGATTCATTCTCAAGCCCCAAGTCAAGAACTATCTCACTGCAGCACAACTGAAACACAGACTAATGGCAGTTTGCCCTGCCTCAGCTATCCTCAAGTCTCGCATAGTTGCACTGCAGAAAACCTCTGCTCTTCCTCTACTAATCATTCTGCCCCTTTTTTATTTTTACCTGTTTATTTTATTTTTAATCCTTACCCAAGGATACTCCTTCATTGATTTTAGAGAGAGAGGAAAGGAGAGGAAGAGAGAAACACTGGTTGCCTCTTGCACATGCCCCAATCAGAGACAGGATCCACAACCTAGGTATGTCCCCTGACCGGGAATCGAACCCAAGACCCTTCTGTGCATGAGAAGATGCTCCAACCAATTGAGCCATACTGGCCAGGGCTCGTCACTTTTTAAATTCTCAAACCCGGGTCCCTTTTTCTCATATCTGCAAGAAAAATGGTTATCAATCTGAATATACTTGTGTAGAAAATTTTGAAGTTGCAGAAAATATATGGAGAGAAGTAAAGCTTCTTATGCTTACATTTTGTTGGAAATTTGCATTTGGCCATGTTGTCCACATATAAATACTGTGACATAGGCCTGGTAATTTGAAGCATCTGCTGTCATGTGTCTTGGAGGAGTCTGAATAAGAGTTGGAACATGCTTTGTTAGCAATGGAGCTGAGGGGTGATAAATGAGACCTGGTTTATGCCCAAGCACTGACTCTGTGGTCCTCTGTGAACTCCGTGCTTCAACTGTCTACATAGCAGCACAGAGGTGGCTGTGGGCCCCTACCTCAGAGATGGCATGTTCTGGATTTATGTATAACAAGGTGGGCCTTGGAGAGAGATGGCTGAACTGTGGCCTCTCTTGCCTCACTCAGTCAGCCATAGTTATGCAGCCCTGTGAGTAAGGATTTGGGGGTCTAGCTACCTACACCTCTCTGGGCCTTATTTTGTCTACCTAGTATCCTCATTGCACTGAATTTTTTCCAGATACTTTAGAAAACCACATCTGATTTCTCCAAGTGGTGTTTGTGCCTGGTCTATTCCTACAACACAATATTGGCATTTTATGAAAACAATGGACATACAAACACCACGTGTCCTGCTTACTATCTTCCCTGTCCTCTGATAAATATTCCATCTGTCGTCACACACCCTCCATCTTACTCAGACAGACAGTTTATTAACTCATGTCAACTTTGACTTCCGGTCTCCTGACCCACACTGTCCATGGCCACAGTCATCACTTAAGACCTCATCCAGGTGGTCTGCTTCTCTTGAGCCCTATTTTCCAATCTTGGCCCCTTTTCACATAAAATGCAGTCACTCACAGCACTTCTTAATTTTTCTCTTGATAGAGGAAAAAATAATTTATTCCCTCTACCCCACAATTCTCAACTTCATAAATTCCCAGCAGACTTTTCCTCCCAAGAGTCATCTCCTGCCCAAATCCTCACACACACAGCATTCATCCCAGCTCTTCCCCCTTCTCCCTCTCCTGTGCTGCTTGCACCCCATCCAATAAACCTATCCTAACCTTTATCCTAAAGAGAATAATTTTCCTGTTATCCTTTATCCTTCTGATTGTTAAATTACTTAAATTATTCATTTATCTTCCCAGTGCCAGAAGTTAATATCTAAGCAGTTTTTTTTAAATTGATTTTAGAGAGAGAAGTCATAGACATGGACAACAGTGTGGTGATTATAGGGGAAGGTGGAAAAAGGCTTAGAGGGGATAATGGTGATGGAAAAAAAAATAAATAATTTTAAAAATAGCCTTGGCCGGCTTTACTCAGTGGTTAGAGCACACACTTGGGTCAGGACATGTGCAGGAGGCAACTATCAATGTGTCTCTCAGATTGATGTTTCTCTCTTTCTCCCTCCCTGCCTCCCTTCCACTCTCTAAAAATCAATGGGAAAAAAAATATCCTCAGGTGAGAATTAACCAAAAAAATAAATAAAATTTGAAATGTGAAAAAAAAAAAGGAAGACCTTTTTCAACTGGAAAAGGATGTTCCTGTGCTAAGAGAAGTGCTTATTCAATATGAATACTAGAAATCATGCAAAGCATGTAGCTCAACATGTATTTGCTAAGAGAGCCACCTGTAGTCAAAATCATCACCAGGGGTTCTCCTGATCCTTAAAAGCTAACACCAAGGCTCGCTTTCTCTGCAGGTCCTCAAGCATGTTCCATGTAATGAAGCACAATCACTACATCTCCCGATTCGGCAGCAAACTTGGGCTGCAATGCATCGGCATGCATGAGAATGGCATCATATTTAACAATAATCCAGATCTCTGGAAAGTTGTTCGACCTTTCTTTACAAAAGGTAATCGGGTGCCTGGCTACCTTCTGCTCTTGTCTGTGAATGTTCTTTATTTGGAACTCATTCTTAAATTCTGCTGCTTCAGTTTTGAAATAAAGATATGAGCTAACGTGCATTATGCGTTTACTATATAGTAGGCACTGTTCTAAATACTTGATATTTTAATCCCACAGTAACCCTGGGTTGTAAAATACTATTATCACCTACTCTTTACAAATGAGAATACTGAGGAATAAGGAGGTTAAATAACTTGTCCATGATCCAAACATTCAGAGGAGACAACCCCAGAGCCTACATTTTTAACTACCACAACTTCCATTCCTCTGGTTAATGCACAAAGAAATTTTATAGGCATAAAGAGGAGATAGAGCTCTAAATTTAGGATCATTCGAATAAAAATTGAGTGTGTCTTCCATATGTTTTATTTAAACATAGCCAACAATGTGTTTGCTAAATCACTGGCTGACATCCAGATGTTTTAACAGAAAGCAACTTGTGAATAAAATTAGAGAATTTTAGAACTGGGAAAGACTCTATATGTCACTTCATCAACCTCTGAGTTTTATAGAGGTTGTGATTTTTGTCCAACATAGCAAGACATGGGTGAGCAGAGACTAGAACCCAAGTCTCCTTATCTAGTGAGTCCTGCTGGAAATGAAGCTGTTGGGGGATATACGTAACCAGACTTTGACATTAACATCAAGGAACATAGTCATGCCTTGGAAATGTTGTCAGTGATGGCAACTGGCTAGATGGATTTTAGGACCATGCACCATCAATATTCTTTCCTCTAGTCAGCCTTGCAGGAAACCCAGATATCTTCTGCATGGCTGCTGAGACAGGGAAAAGCTATGCCTGTTCCTTCTAGATGCTGACTCCCCTCTGCTGAGCTGTCCATCACAAAGACTCAGCACAACTTTGTTGTAGACTCTGTTGTATTAGTTTCCTCTTGCTGCTATAACATATTGCCACAAACTTAGTGGCTTAACACAACACTTTATTTTACAATTCTGTATGTCAAATCTGACATGGGTCTCACTGAGCTCAAACCAGCATCAGCTGAGATGTGTTTCTTTCTGGGAGGCTCCCTGGGAGCGCTGTTTGTTTGCATTTTCAGTCTCAAAGGCTACCCACATTCCTTGGCGTGTGACCCCTTCCCCTGTCTTTAAAGTGGGTTGAGTCCTTTTTATATCACATCTCTATGACCATCTTTCTGTCATCACATCTCTTTCTGACCTCAGCTTAAAAAGGTTTTCTGCTTTTAAGGACTTACATGATTAGGAGGACCCACCCAGATACTACACAATATTCTCCCCATCTCAGGGTCCTTAATTTTAATGATATGTGCCAAGTCCCTTTTTCTTTTTCTTTTTTTAGGGTTTATGGACATAGCAATGTGTTTTTTTTATTAATTTTTTTATACCTATCTCCTCATTGCCCCCCCTCCCTCCTAGGCATACCCTAACCCCCCAGTGTCTATGTTCATTGGTTATGCTTATATGCATGCATACAAGTCCTTTGATTGATCCCTTATCTACCCCACCTAACCTTAATCTTCCAGCTGTAATTTCAGTCTGTTTGATGCTTTACTGCCTCTGCCAAGTCCCTTTTTCCATGTAAGGTAACATATTAACAAATTCCAGGGATTAGGGTCTGGACAACTATTTATATTGGGGCAGATAAGTTCTCTTATGCCTGACAAAATTGCAGCATAGGTTAATGAAAAGAGTATAGGGTACAGGATTATAGGTACAGGAATTACAGGATTCTATTCCAAGCTCTACCACTTTACTAGTTATATGATCTTGGACCAGTCACTCAGCCTCTCTGAGCTTTAGTTTCCTTACCCTTAACAAGTAATAAACACTATATAATTTGAATTCTAAAGTTATTGTAAAAAATAAGTGAAATCATGCTGTAAGATCCTATAGTTTTATTTTACTTTATCATTTGGTCCAGTTATATTAGGAATATGTGAACTAGTATTTAGGAGCAATTAACTATCATATACCATTATTCTCTATTCTGACATGCAAGAATTGATAGAAACTCGAAACTCATCCATTTGTTTAACAGACTACTGTCTTCTTGTCTTTGAATAAGGTGCCCAGAACACATTGAGAAACAAGATATGATACTGGCCCTCAAGGAATTTATAATGGGAGAGGAAGCAGAGTACCTTGCCAGACACCCTCCTCAATGATTTCTATGGTTGAGGCGTGTGCAGAGTGTACAGAGCACAGACCAATAGGCCATCTAAAGCACACTGAGAGGTCCTGTTCAGTGTGGCTCAAGGACTCTGACTTTTATAGCAAGTCTGAATAATAAAAATATAAAAAGGATGATTGTTTTTAGAACAATGAGAGAACCGTGGGCTTTAAGAGTTAAAATCTCAAGATACATCATCTACCACCAGAAGCCACTAGCTACTCAGATGGTCAGGAGCAGAATAGAGAGTAAGATCAGAGCCAGTGCACTCTACCTGTTTTCATTCATTCACTCATCCATTATGCATTCCTCTATTCAACAAATACATTTTGAGGGCTACTAAGTACTATGGACTTGAAATATAGTGCTAATGGCAGGTTGTCATTGCCCTTAAAGAATTCCCAGTCCAGAGGGGAAGACTGCTAAGCAAAGAATCGCTTATGACATTGTTTAAGTAAAATAAATCTGGAAGTAGTTTGAAGAGAAACCAAAATTAAGAGAAAAGCACTCTTAATAACTTATAAGACTAGCATTTTAAACATATAAATTAAATTTAAAAGGAACCACATTAGATGAAATAGTTAAGGTAGAGTTTGACTGGTTCTGTAGCAACATCCTGCCACCTGTTTAAAAATAAAATATCACCCTGGACAAATCTAAACCTTTAGAGAAAAATATATATAGTAAATATGAATAAAACACTAATTTTTTATTTATGATCACAGTACTAAATGTTTCACTTGCAATCTCACAAATGATTTGCCATAGCATGAAAAGTTTAACTTTGAATAGTTTGTTTAAAATAAGATTTGTTCATTCATTTTAACAATAAAGGTGATCCATTCTTATAGAAAATTGGGAGATTAAATAATATGAAAATTTTATATTTACTTTATATATGTAGTTACTGAATTAAAAAGTATGGATGATTAAGCTCTGAACATAAAAAGCCAAAATCACCTGCTTGTGTGTCCTGGAGTTTACAATGGCTTACTCTCTGATGCGCTCTCTTCAGCTTTGTCTGGCCCCGGCCTCGTGCGCATGGTGACAATTTGTGCTGAATCGATAATAAGGCACCTGGACAGGTTGGAGGAGGTCAGAAGCGAGTCGGGCACTGTCGATGTGCTGACCCTCATGCGGCGCATCATGCTGGACACCTCTAATATGCTCTTCCTGGGGATCCCCTTGGACGGTACCAAAATCTTCATTCTCATGACTTTACATTATGCCCTTTACTTAACAAGGGGATAAGAGGCCTGGCAGCTTCAAGTAAACCATTCTGTTTTCTACATGTTCTTCTTTCAACATCTCTAAAGTACTTTTCCCAGTGTGTCTGCCTTGTTCACTTATAAGATATAAATTTCTGTAAAGCAGGGCCATCTGTTTATTTTGTATCTCTAGTCATTGCTCTAGGAAATAGAATTCTACCCACAGTCAAAACTCACAAATGTGATCAGTTCACTTGGTCATTAATGTATCCTCCCACCAAACAAACTAATATATTTAACCATTTTCAACCATTCTTTTGGGGCATGATACACACACACACACACACACACACACACACACACACACACCCCTAAATATGCATGCACACTCTTCCCTTTAAGCTACTAAGTATGAAAACTTTGACTCTGTATGATGATGATGGTCTTGTCTGCAGCTGCAGAAAATAAATATAATAGCTATGGTTGATTACTTTAATATCTACCTTGTACCAAGCAGTGTAAAAATCTGCTTTACATACTGTTTGTCATTTAGCATTTTTAACAACCCTAGCAAGATGTCTCACTCATTCTATTTTACTACAATAGAAAACAAACATTAAAACACATACAAGCAAACTCTACTACCACCTAAAAGCAAACATTACTGGGCTTAATTCCATTCTACTGTTATTCAGCTTCATGTGATTAATTTTTGCAGTGTTTATTGATTCATACATTTATACAACAGATATTTATTGATTGCCTATTTCATGTCAGGCTCTAGGTTCTGGTTTCAAGGAGTTTACATTTCAGTGGATATACAGACAGTAAACAAGTAATTATCTATATATACTTACTGTAATATATAACAAGTAATATAGCAAGCAATATTACTTTGCCTATAATATATTAAGCAATAATAAGTGCTCTGAAGAAAAAACAAAGCAGAGCAAAGGGATAGTAAGTGAAGGGACAGGTCTGTGTAAGTGGACATAGTTCTCAGGGAGAAAGTGGTCAGGAAAGGCCTCTGCAGAGAAGATATCTGAAGATAAGCCTAAGTGAAGTGAAGGCACAAACCACATACAGACCTGAGGGGAAATATTACAGGCATGAGAACAAGGCATAATTTAACACTTGTCCATACCTGCTCTAACACCTGCTGCCTGATTTACCACATAGGGACTACAAACAAGCCCTAAGCCCTCCCTCCCTCTTTTCTAGCTCTCTTTACCTCATCTCTCTGCTCTTCAATTACTCCTCACAAAAGCCACAGGAGCCCCCATTCACTCTATGGAATTTTAGCCACACCTTCTTGCCTGATCCCCTTTCAGACATGGACTCCAATCCCAGCTTGCCTGTTTTATACACGTCTTTCCTTGGATTTGCCAGGAACATATTTTATAGGTCCCTGCCCCTCGGTTCCCTGCTAGTCTAGATTCTTAGGAAGGATCAGGTAAGGCAGTGGTCGGCAAACCATGACTCGCAAGGCACATGTGGCTCTTTGGCCCGTTGAGTTTGGCTCTTCCACAAAATACCATGGCCTGGGAAAATCTATTTTGAAAAAGTAGCATTAGAAAAAGTTTACGTTTAAAAAATTTGGCTCTCAAAAGAAATTTCAATCATTGTACTGTTGATATTTGGCTCTGTTGACTAATGAATTTGCCAACCACTAATGTAAGGGAACTGTAAATGTCTGTTAATTTATGGATACAAACTGTAATGCTAAGAACCTGTATAACTCATGCAGAGTTATTTTATTTTCCTTCTCCTTCCCCTGGTCCTTGCTAAACTCTGTTTATCTCAGAGACCCAGTGAAGATGAAAGAACATCACCCTGGGATCTGACAGAACTGGGGTCTAGCCCAAGGGTAGGCTGCCACACTGGCTGTGTGGTATTGGGCAGGCTTCTCAATCTCTATGAACTGCAGTTTGTTCATCTGCCAAAGAATGACACTGTTGCTCTCCTAGGAAGATTGTAAGAATCAAGTGAAGTCTCTTTTGCAAAGCATCTTGTACAGTGGTTGGCATTTAGCAGCTGAAAATCAATGTTTGTATAATTTGGAAAAAGCTGGGTTTTCTCTTCCCTAATTTTCAATTTACTTAAAAAACATTTATTAAGAGCTGACTACGTACAAGGCTCAAGGCAAGCATTGAAGATACTAAGATGAATTCTACATTCTAAACTGAACATAAATATGAAAGCTATGTGAGGAATACTATGAAAAAAGCTAAATAAAGCACAATGAGGCGAGAATACAATGAAAAGCTATTAATTAGGTACATAATCCAAGTAGATTATTCACCTAATGGCTCTGCTTAACGAACACCAAATGGAGTTTAAATATGGTTGTTGGCAGCCTAACAGGAGAGTGGCGTGGCTTTTTGCCCTACCACATGCCAGAACTGAGGCCACAGTAGCCATAATTACCAGTGATCCTTTTATTCCTCACTGTCCAGAAAAACAGGAGAGACATGGATCATGTCAAAGATGGGCATATAAGATTTGAGACTCTATGTAATACTAAGCTTAAAACTGGCAAATCTCTGGTCAACTTGGCCAACTGAAATGCCAAGCAGAATAAATTAGTGTGTTGCTTTGTCTAGTGTAATAAGATGGTTAAATGCTGCTGAAGGTGGAACCTTGCCCAGCTTAGAATCCCAGACTGGTAGGAGAATCTACAGGGGTCTTATCTGTTCAAAGTACTCTTCTTGGGCTCATTTTTGCTCAATTGCTTTATTCTTTTTTGTTTGTTTTTCCAGAAAATGCCATCGTCATTAAAATCCAGGGTTATTTTGAGGCATGGCAAGCTCTCCTTCTCAAACCAGACATCTTCTTTAAGATTTCTTGGCTATACAAAAAATATGAGAAGTCTGTGTAAGTAACACAAGTTTGGAAAATTTGTCTATGAGGTTGAATTGTTTTATTATTGTGTCTTTGTTTATTTTTTCACTCTTCAGCAAATTTTCTAGCCACAAGGGCCTACAAGAGAGATGTTGATGAAGCTGCTAATATAATACACTTTCTACATCAATTTGGCTGATGTGGCTAGACCAAAGAGTAAAGGAAACCTTGGGCCAGGGTGGCTTCTCAGCAAGGGGGCCAAGTGGGAGGACTAAGAGCTGTGTTTTAGTTCCAGGGCTGGATGAACCTGTCATTATTATCTGTCAAAATTATCTTTGCATGTTTAGAAAAAAATGGAAACACGAAATCCTCTTCTAGTTGTGTTAATTTAATTCAACTTGTAGGAATTGATAATAGTCTCAAAAGAATTTTTTCATAATGAACTTCAATAAAATATGTGGGAGTTTTATTTTTTTTTAATTATATATCTTGTGTATTTAGGGATCCTAAAACCATCATTAAATGGCTTTGCTTTGATCTTAGACTATTCTAGCAAAAAAACTAGACAAATGCCTAATGGCCTTAGTTAATCAATGGGTGTGTTTTTTAGTGGAAGTAGCCAGCCCCTAAACACTGCCACCTCTAATCACTACCAGTGGAAAGCCCGTGGGACTAAAGGCAGACAGATTCGTAACTTGTTCCTATCACTTACTAACTAAATGACTTTGGGAAGTTATTTAAAGTAAAATAGAACCTACCTTCCAGAGTGGAGATATAAGTTAATGAGATCCTATACACAGGGCACTTAATACAGAGCTTGGGTCATAGTAGGCATTAACTATGTTAGTTTCTCCTTCTCTATGTTCATTTTAAATTTCCCATCTCTAGAAGTTCCCAAACTTGATTGAAGACCTAACTTTATCCCGTTTGTGTATTTTTAAGTTCAATAGTATTAGTCTCCAGGAAGGAAACTATCTTGATGTTGCTTTACATATTCTCATATGGTAAATGAGTATCAGGTAGAAATTTCATTTCTGTCACTGCTCATTGTGACTTGAGTCACTAAGAAAAAGGATTCATTCATCACTTCACTGGTGTCAGGTTTGGTGGTAATTCTTGGTCATATACATATATATACCTATACATATATATATATATTGCAAAATGATCACCACAATAAATCTAGTTAATACCTGACACCATATACCAGAATAGTTAAAAAATTTTTTCTTGTGATGAGAACTTTTAGGATCTTTTCTCTTGACAACTTTCATATATGCAATACAGTGTTTTTTATTATTTATAGTCACCATCATCTACATTACACCCACAGGACTTCTGTATTTTATAACTAGAAGTTTGTACCTTTTGACCACCTTCACCTATTTGGCCTGTCTCCCCAGCCCCAAACCCTACCTCTCTGACAAGCATCAGTCTGTTCTGTATCTATGAGCTCAAGTTTGTGGGTTGTTTTTAAGATTCCACATATAAGTGAGATCATACAATATTTGTCTTTCTCTGTCATGCTAATATCTTAATATACATATATATACACACACATATATATATATATACTTATATATTTATGGAAAGGATTCTGGAATATCTACTTCCATCCTTATTTATTCAATTTTATATGTTTTCTTCTTTTAATTCCCAATATTACAACAATATTTTTTTCTACTTTTTATTTTGGCAAGTTTAAGGCTTTTCAGTCACAGAACACCTTAATAAGGTGTTTGTATTACATTTACTGTAATACAGAATATTGTTCCCTGAGATTGGGGCGCACATCCATGAACATATACGCTTAAAGACAAAGTCAAGAATAACAGAATTTAGATCTCAAGGTCTCCTCATTGTTCATCTAGTCTAATCCCTTTACTTTAAAAGAGAAGTAAGGTTCAGAGACTTACAGTAGGTTTTGTAGAAAGGAAACAACTTGGATTAGAACCTAACCCTTTGTCCAAGGACTCTTCCCTCTCCCACACTGTCAAAATGCCTATACATATTTATGCAGCCATTCATTCATTCAGTCATTACTTATTAGTATTTATTATGTGGCAGATACTGCCAAGTCTGAGAGTAAGTATTAAAATTAATCAACAGTCACTTGAGTTTACTGTGTAGAGCAGAAATCTCAAACTCAATAGTCTTGCAGGCCAGGCAAATAGAAGCAGACAGGGTGGATATAGGACAACAGAAAATGGAGATATGCCCGTGGCAAACTGGAACATGCATATCCACACTAGAGATAGTCACTAGTTTTGGTTTGGAGTTTTTCATTTATATACTGTGCTGGCCAAATAAAAAATCAGAAAACATAACTGGATTTAGCTTTTGGTACCAGTTTTTAATGCTTAACTAGAGATTACAACCTTGATTTTGCCATTTGTGCCTAGATACTCTGGTTCCTTAACATGAAGTATAATGTACCTGTAATTTAAGAATATTTGTAAAGAATTAAGTATAAATTCAGTTATTCATAGCACTGATGGTTTAAATTACAGCAGGTAATTTTATTTAAGTAAATGGAAAATTAATTAATTTTTCTACATGTATTAACTGGATACAGATAGATTATATTTTAACTCTTTTTTCCAGCAAGGATTTGAAAGATGCCATAGAAATTCTGATAGAAGAAAAAAGACACAGGATTTCCACAGCAGACAAACTGGAAGACTGTATAGATTTTGCCACTGAGTTAATCTTTGCTGAGGTACTGACCTTAACTAACCATAATTTCCACACAACACATGTGTAAGACTGTTTCTGTGTCAGTGTGTAAATATTTCCTCTTGTAACTGTGTTGCACAGTTCGGCTTCAAAGTATTTGCTCCAGCTCTTTTATAATGTCCATCTCAGATGGCCCACTCATTAGACATTCTGGTGAGACTGACCTTTCAGACTAAAGCTACTGTGTCTGCAAAATACAATAGAGTCCAAAGATACTAAATACATATAAAATTTCTTATTAATAGTTCAGCTTTCATCTGAAGATCATGAAAAATGTTCATAGTCAATTACTAACATGTAATTTGTATGATTGCACTTTGGTGAGGTTGCCGACTCTTGAATGTCACCTCCTCACCTTTTGTGAAATTTTTGTTCACTTTTCCAATTTTCCTCCCCTCTTTCAATTATTCAGAAGCGTGGTGACCTGACAAGAGAGAATGTGAATCAATGTATATTGGAGATGCTGATTGCAGCCCCAGACACCATGTCTGTCTCTGTGTTCTTCATGCTGTTCCTTATTACAAAGCACCCTAACATTGAAGCGGCGATAATGAAGGAAATCCAGAGTGTTGTGGGTAAGAATTCATCAAATAAATAATAAAGCTTAGAAAACAATTTCCTCTGAATAGCAACTTATGTCCTAAAAATCTGATGTCAGACAAAATCTTTGTAATAATCTACCCAGAGAACAATAAAGCAAGTCATTTTTGTCTCACTTTCATGGTGCCAGATAGATTAAAAATGTTATTCTTCTGTGTTTTATTTTTTATAAAAATAATACATGCTCATTGAAAAAAATCAAGTGATAGATGTATAAAGTAGAAAGTGACATCCCCTAGTTTCTTTCGCTCTCCTCTCCGCCGCATTCCCATTCCCCAGGGGAAACCTCTATGCATTTTTTTTCTTCTGTGCCCATAAACACATCTCTATGGTCATATTTGTTTGTATTTTTTAAATTTTATCAAGCACAATTTTTTGCCTGCCTTATCAGTGACAAAGGCTTTTGTGGGTTCAATTATGGAAATGTCTATCATTTATAGCAGTGTTTCTGGGTTTCAAGCAGTCCATTCTCAAACAAATTTCCAGTTGGTGGCAGAGGAGGAGGAGAGACAGGAGAGTGATGGGCTTTCCACTCCCCATGCCAGTGGTGCTGGCCTCTCCTCCCTTGACCCTTTCCTCCTCTTCTGTGAGGGCCCCTGAGGCCCCTGCTCAAACAATTTCCAACATCACCTCTTCCCTTCTCTGCTCGAGCCTCAGCATCATTCTGCCCACTGCTCCTGACATCATCATCCTTCCATAGAAACACTATCAGACACTGAAGTCAGAATTGGTTTCTGAGAGAAAACAGAATTCCTTATTTGGAATGTCCTTCACGTGAGTAATGTTTTTAGGAACATACTCTGACATACAAAGCAAGATATCAATAATGATGTAGACTTTTCTCTCTTGACTTTGCCCAATCCCTGTGAAACAAGTTATTTGGTTGTGGAAAGATACTATTTCTTTTAAATAATTTCAATGCTGCTTGAAATAGTTGACAAAATTTAAATATGTGAGTGAAGCGGTCTTCAAATACATGGCTGAAGGTAGGAAATTGCCTGGCAAGTCACATAACAAGAAGCCAGAATAGCAGCCAGGCTCCAAATCCCAGAATGTCCCCATCAGGTTACAGGTACTATGCCAGGTGCAGAGCACAGCAGTGAACAAGCCAGTGTCATCCCTGTACGCATCGGACTCAATGACTGGTGAAGAAGACTTCACCAAGCAAGCTCAGAGGAGTTGAGAGAAAGGATCATAGGAGGTGTCCAGGGAACATGTGGGAGGGAGTGGGAGAATTACTCTTGAGAACACGGCCTTTCATACAATTTCCTTGAAAAGTGAAAAGTGTTTGTGACCCATGATGTCCCTCTGACACTTCAACAGACCTCTGCAAAGCACATGTGTCCGTGTTGCCTCTCTATATATATTCATAGTAATTCCTTCATAGGGTATGACTTTGCTTACCTTCTCTGTCATGTTCCCTTCTACCTCTTCATCCCAGATGAACATGCTCCATGAGAGTATACAAGGAGCAGCAAGTGGGGGGCTAGGCTGTTAAGAGTTCTCTGGCCAAATAAGACCATTCCTGCATGGCATAGTTGTACAGGAGACAGGGCTGCCTTAGAACCCTGGTCTATTTTTGAATCTGCAAAACGTGGTAGCCTACTTGAAGATACTCTGAAGCTTTATCAATTCTTGGAGTAATTTGAGCTTCTCTGACTAGTGTCAGGCCAGTCTGAGATAGTGGGGGTGCCCTTCAAACCCCAGCACACTCAGAGCTGATCTGAAGTACCCATATTTTTGTGGTGGGAGGGGGCTTCTTTCCACTCTATCACAACAGATTGTTCTTAATAAGATGGGGAGGAGAAGCCATCAGTGATGTGTTCTGGCATATGACTGCATAGTTAACCAGAGGAGAAAATATCATTGAAATTGACTAATATCACTGTCTTGCTTTGACTAGAGAAGAGTAAATTTCCCCAAGAATTTAGAGTAAGGAGCAAAACACAAAGACTACAGAGGCCAGGTAGATAAATGTTTGGAGCAAATTGGGTAGGTCTACATAAGACTGCAGAAGGATTGCCCCTCTAGAGGCTCATCAGCCCCTCTACGTTAGCCCATTGTTGCCATGTGGGGAGGTGAGTCCAGTGTTACCTGGATTTTTCCTAAAAATCCATGTTTTTCTATAAAATCCCACAGCTTTTAAGATAATTGGCTTCAAATATGAATTTTTATAAAACACTCTGTAGGCCAAATATAACATATGTGGCCCAGATTGGCTGGTTACCATTAGAATTATAAATATAAATTTTTTTCAACCAAGAGCAAACTGTTCAGTGGAAGCTATAGAAGTTATAATGTCCTTCACATATTGAAACTAACATTACCTCTTTGTCCTTTTTATCTGCTCCCATAGGTGATAGAGACATAAGAATTGATGATATTCAGAAATTAAAAGTGGTGGAAAACTTCATATATGAGAGCATGCGATATCAACCTGTTGTGGACTTGGTCATGCGCAAAGCCTTACAGGATGACATCATTGATGGTTACCCAGTAAAAAAGGGGACTAACATTATCCTGAATATTGGAAGAATGCATAGACTTGAGTTTTTCCCCAAGCCTAATGAATTTACTCTTGAAAACTTTGCAAAAAATGTAAGTGCCCTTCCTTAAAACCAAGTACACCACTCTTTAAAATGTCAGCTGTTAAATCCTCTCTGGTTCTGTGTTTGCACCATATACATTTCATTCGATTTACTTGTTACCCTCTGTATCCTCACCAGAAACACACATTTTCCCTAGCTTGAATCATGGCTACCACATTTGTCTGCAAGCCAAGGATCCTGGGTCTCTAGCTCTGGGAAGTATCTAAATGGTGGCCACAATGTGAAGGTCTAAATAGGTCAAAATGTGAAGAAGTCAAGACCTGAATTTGACTAAAACTAGGCAAATTTTGTTTAACCCAACTAACTACTTTTCTATTTAAAGTTACCAGTTTGTTATGTAAGTTCAGCTACAACATACCTAAACAAAACAAAACAAAACAAAAAAAAAGTCCACTTCTGCTTCAGGAGGAAATCAAATGAGGCCAAAAGATTTGGTCTTTGTAGTCTGCCTTTAGGTCACCAAATGACCCCACAAGCACTACTTCCCATTCTAAACAGGACTCAGTAAATAGAAGAGCTTCAGCTTTTTCTTTTTCTATCATTGAAGTGTACTGGAGATCTTCTTCCTTCCTGTCAAATTTCAAGCAATGATTTTTTTAACCCATATTATCCAGATAGTTCCCTTAGTGCCCTTCTTTTTCCATTTGCATATGGTATAGAAAAAATGAGAATCCAGTTCTCTAATTGTTTTCCTGTTTCTATATGAGCGACCCTTGCCATGTTGACACTTGATCAACAAAACTTATTGGGCACTAGCCTGTGTGGCTCAGTTGGTTAGCATATTATCCTATGCACCAAAGGGTCACAGGTTCAATTCCTAGTCAGGGCACATACCCAGGGTATAGGTTCCATCCCCAGTTGGGGCATGTGTAGAGGCAGCCGATCGATGTTTTTCACATCACTGCTTCTCTTTCCTTTTTCCTTCCTCTCTCTCTAAAATGAATAAAAAAACATATCATTGGGTGAGGATTAAGAAAAAGACTTAGTGGGAATCTTCTATATGACAGGCACTATGTTAAGTCCAAATGTGAATAAGACAGAAGATGTGGTATCCATTAATTTTTTGCACAATTAAAAATGTTTAGATACTTGGCACTACTAAGTCAGAAATCTGCATCTTTCTCTAAATGTCAACAAGTTATATGACATTTCACAAAAGTAGTCTTTGCTTTGGTGATTTGCAGAACAATAGTAAAGTTGTGGCCATCTCAGAGAGCTAGTTGAGTAACTAGCTGTAATAAAATGATTTGCTTTGCTTTACCCAGCACATTTATATGAAAATCAAAACTGGGTACTGACCAAGATTGTATGTGTAGCAAAGGGGGTGAATCAAACTAGATACACAAAGGAGCTTACCTGGGTTACAGTCAATTCATCTCAGTGAAGGAGCAGTATGGCTCAGACTCCAAACCAGAGCATTCTGATTGACCAGTATTTTCAGGGTAAATCAAACAGCAACTATATGATTCTAGCCTTTAAAACTCTGGCTAATTGTCTGATCATTTTCATAGGTTCCTTATAGGTATTTTCAGCCATTTGGTTTTGGGCCCCGTAGCTGTGCAGGGAAATACATCGCCATGGTGATGATGAAAGTCATCCTGGTTACACTTCTGAGACGATTCCACGTGCAGACACCGCCAGGTCAAGTATGTGTGGATGAGATGCAGGTAAAAAATGACTTGGCTGTGCACCCAGATGAGACTAGCAACTTCCTGGATATGATTTTTATCCCAAGAAATTCAGACAAGTGCCTCAAATGCTGAAGAAGATTGGTCAGTACCTACTCTGGAACACTTCTCATCAGTAGTTCACAAGAAAACCATTCATCTTTGCCAGACAGCATCATCCTCATAGTGAACATTTTGTGGTCTATGGCATTTTACAGGCATACTTCTTATGGGCTGTCAGCAAACTAAGAGACATTGGTTGCCTGATCTTGTCCAAATCAGAGAAACAGAGCAAGAGAAAACACAGAGGCCAAGAGTTTGCAGAGGAAATGGTCAGCGAAGAAACTGCAGTCTTAAAGGCCCAATTCCATAACACATGTTGGGGAAAAAAAAGACCATCAGCAAAACTTACATCTGGCTGCCCATGAGATTGCCACTGCCCTGCCCCAAGAACAGCTGAATGTCTGGAGCAGAAGCACTCAAGTTGATTAGAAAGACCAGGCTAATGTCTGGGTGCCTAGAGCCAAACACACCTACTAGTGTGAATAAGTGTTTGACTTGGTTTCAGTGGGACTGTAGCACTCATAGTCTTTGGAAAAATATAAATTCAGCATTTGACTTTTTTTATGAATTATATTGAATTAACTTATTTATCCACATGTGAATTGTCTGTAGCAAAAGTTAAATAGGAGACTATCTTTTCTCAGTTTCTCAATTCATTCTTCAGCCACTTACCTCTTCTATAATCGATGTAGATTTGTGTAATACAAGGTAACTTAGTAATTACTCAAGTGAAATATAATTAGGACCATATATCTGTTACAGGAACAGAAAGTCACACCATGCATTTCAAATTCAAATGTTTATTTCATGTGTGCATTGTTTCTTAGCTTCATTAGTATGGTTAACCAAGAGATAACTTTAAATAATGGCATTCAGTAACTCGTACAGCAGCTCCAATGATTTGGGAGAGGAGAAGTCCTCTAAATCTATTTCTAATTCTATAGCCCTTGTGTTCAAACTTCTATGGAGTGCAACTCCCACTGCATTACCTTTCCCTCTCAATATTTCCCCCCTTTTCTTTCTATGACCTCAAAGCCAAGGGCAACAGATTAGTAGAGAATGCGATCAGTGTAGAACCCCTGCAACCATTATTTATCCTACCTCAGATTTAATAGTCGCTGTAGAGATTGAACAATTGTCTAGTTTATTAAATTGTTATATGTAGCCATGGATAGAATGTATACCATGGAAGTAGCTCGTTAGAGAGAATCAAATAGATTAGTTAATTTTTAAAATACCACTTGTGTTATAGTATGACTGTTTCAACTGAATGTCATTTAAAAGCTGAAAAATTAAACTCATTTACAAAATGTAAATGTCTGCCATTGAGTCAACCGCCACCGCAACATTTGAATATTCTTTTCATCCTCTGTTTGGCAATAGGACAACAGCTGAGTATAAAATAAGAATGTAAGCTCCTTGAAAGAAGGGGCTCTTTCTTTTGTAATCCATCCCATATTTACTATCAAGAGCAGTATTGAACAGGCACTTTGCTCATACTCTCAACTGACCCTAGAAACTAAGTAGAGAAGAGGCAGGTATTCAAGGATGGGCATTAGTAAAGAAGGAAATATTTGAACTTAAAATTATTTGAATCAGAATAAACTGGTGAATATAATAGAATCAGGAGCACAGAAAGGTAGTAGACTGATAATTCTCAGGAGGACAAAAATCATAAAGCATCAAACACTGTGAAATTACAGCAGAAAGATTAAAGTTAGTTGAGGTAGATAAGTGATCAATCAAAGGACTTGTATGCATGCATATAAGCATAACCAATGATCACAGACACTGGGGGGTTGGGGTATGCCTGGGAGGGAGGGGGGGCAATGGGGAGATATGTATAAAAAATTAATAAAAATTAATATTAAAAAATAAATAAAATAAATAAATAAAAATTATTTGAATCATTTATATGGCCCCAACATTCACATAAATATCTGTGTGCCAGATATTTCTGTAGTCAGGTCTAGACAATCAGCTAAATAATTCAGACCTCTGAAAGTAAGGCCAGGATTTTAGAATTAATGTATCCAAGTTAATTTACTCGGTGATTATTAACACATTATTTACTTTGGCTAAAGCTGCATAGTAGAGAAAAACAGACTGGATCAGTGTACTTCACCCATCCAATTCCTTGGAACATCTATTATATTTTTCTTTTATTTTTTAATATGTTTTTATTGATTTTTAGAGAGAGAAGAAGGGATAGGGATAGAGAGATAGAAATATCAATGATGATAGAGAATAACTGATTGGCTGTCTCCTGCAAGCCCCACACTGGGGATTGAATCCACAATCGAAACATAGGCCCTGACAGGGAATCAAACTGTGACCTCCTGGTTCATAGGTTGATGCTCAACCACTGAGCAACACCACCAGCTGGGCCATCTATTGTAATATATATTTCCAAAGTCTATGTCTATACTGTCAAAGTAAAATGGAAGGTTGATATAATTGTGTGTAGATAATACTCATACCAAAAATATAGTCACTTTATGCCCTGTTTGAACTTGTGAGCAAGTCAATGGATTTGCTGAAGCAAATAATCCTTTTTTTCTGAGTGGTCTTGTTTTCATACTCAAAACAACTGGATCCCTCAGAGCTTAATAGTACCTCCATTCCCTGCTGAAATTAACACTTTCCCTAGGCACCAACACTTTCTCTCTGGCATGCTCATCACTTTCCCAAAATGCAGCTTGCTGCTTTTACTATTCAAAAACAACCAAAAAAGGGAAATGAACTCTCACTTATTAGAAACCCCTGCCCATGGTAATGCAGGAGTGGTTGACACATCCTTGTCAAATGTGAAAAGAAATTATTATAAATCCTAAAGTGCCACTACTGATAGCTGTTCATTCACCAAGTTCTCACACTGGACAAGGTTATCTTATTTAATCCTTGCAACAATCTTGCAAGATAGAGATTATTCCCCATTTTGCAGGTGATAAAACTGATTCTTAAAGAATAACTTGCCCCACTCAGCTAGAAATTTAATCCCATTGATTTATCCCAAAGTCTATGATCTTTCTGGTGTGCTATACTAACTAAAGTTGGGATTTGATCCTTTGTAAAACCAGATATAGTGTAATGATAAATTACTATGTTTTAATTGGTATAGGTATTAAAATTGGGGGTGGGGTAGAAAATCAGGTATTGCGAAAACTGGCAAATTTTTGCTCCTGTTTTATCCCTAACTGGCCATTCCACCATGGGATAAGTCCAAAAACCATGACTTGGGACTTTTGCCAGTCTTTTTAATCACCAGTCCAGGATAAATCAAACCAGTTATATTGATTTGGCTATTTAAGGAGTCAAAGTCAATTGATCAATGTTTTTATCTAGCCATTTATATTTTTTTCATCTCAATGTCTGACACTCAACATGAACTCAATACATTTTGGTATATGAGTGATGGAAGAATATTTGAGCCAATAAGAGAAGCAAATTCTAGCCCTAACTGGTTTGGCTCAGTGGATAGGCCTGTGGACTGAAGAGTCCCAGGTGTTTTGTTTGTTTTGTTTTGTTTTGATTTGATTTAATAAATCTTTATTGTTCAGATTATTACATTTGTTCCTCTTTTTTTCCTCCATAGCTCCCCTACACCTAGTTCCCACCCCTCCCTCTCCCCTTACCTCCCCACCGAATTGTCCTCATCCATGGGTGTATGATTTTTGTCCAGTCTCTCTCTGCAACCCCTCCCCTCTTTCCCCCTAGAATTGTCAATGCCCCTGATTCTATTATATTCACCAGTTTATTCTGTTCATCAGATTTATAATTCACTTGATTTTTAGATTCACTTGTTGATAGATATGTATTTGTTGTTCATAATTTTTATCTTTACCTTTTTCTTCTTCCTCTTCTTAAAGAGTATCTTTTAGAATTTCATATAATACTGGTTTGGTGTTGATGAACTCCTTTAGCTTTTTCTTATCTATGAAGCTCTTTATTTGACCTTCTATTCTGAATGATAGCTTTGCTGGGTAGACTAATCTTGGTTGTAGGTTCTTGCTATTCATCACTTTGAATATTTCTTGCCACTCCCATCTGGCCCCTACATACTTTCTGTTGAGAAATCAACTGACAATCATATGGATGCTCCCCTGTAAGTAATTAACTGTTTTTCTCTTGCTGCTTTTAATATTCTCTGTCTTTTGCTCTTTGTATTTTAATTATGATGTGTCTTTGTGTGGTCCTCTTTGGATTACTTTTGTTTGGGGTTCTGTATGCTTCCTAGACTTGTAAGTCTATTTCTCCCACCAGATGTGGGAAGTTTTCAGTCTTTATTTCTTCAAATAGATTTTCAGTATCTTGCTCTCTCTCTTCTTCTGGCACCCCCATAATTCTGATGTTGGTACACTTGAAGTTGTCCTAGAGGCTCTTTACACTATCTTCACATTTTTGGATTCTTTTTTCTTTTTGCTTTTCCAGTGGAGTGTTTTCTGCTTCTTTGTATTTCAAATCTTTGACTTGATTCTTACATTCCTCTAGTCTGCTATTAGGTTTTTGTATAATATTTTTTATTTCAGTCAGTATATGTTTAATTTCTAGTTGGTCCTTTTTCATCTCCTCTTGGGTCTCACTAAATTTATCCATCTTTTCTAGGAAATTCTTGAAAAACCTTATAACCGTGGTTTTGAATTCTATATCCAGTCATTTGTTTTCCTCCATTTATTTCGTTTGTGATCTGTTCCTTTGTCTCCGCATTTTCACTGCTTCCCTGAGTTGGTATAGTAGCTTTGTGTGATATGTGTCCTATATGGCCCAGTAGCTCCACCTCACCAGTTACCTAAGGCACTCTCTTGGTGCACCCCTTTATGGACTGCGTGTACAGCCTTGTTGTAGTTAAGTCTTGATTGTTGTTGGTATCAATGCAGGGAATTTACCTCTAAGGTTGTGTGGATCAGCTGTGTCTATGCCAGTGGGAGAACTTCTGTGCTGGAGTCAGCCTTATGATACAAGACTTGCAAAATTGCAAAAACCTCTCTGTTCAGCTTGGATGGGGTGGAGTCTCAGGGCTGAGCAGAGACAGCCTTGGCTTCCTGTCAGCCCTGCCCTATGCAGCCCCTGGGTCTCAGTGTCCCTCAGTAATTGCTGTAGCCCTCTCTATGCGCACGTGCCTCCAGACCTCTACCTTTCTGGCTCCCTGATTTCTGTGTACTCCAGGCCCCCATATGAGTCTGGATCTCCAGGGTCTCACCTGAATCTGGGGCTCAGAGCAGTCAGAGTAGATTTCAGCACAGTTGGAAGGTTCTGTCTCCCTCCCGGTAGAGAAAGCCAGCAGCACAATCAGTAGTCAGCCCTCTGTGTGCACCTCCAGACCTCTGTCTTTCACGGCTGCCCTAAGTTTCTGTCCACTCCTCCCTTTTTATGATAGTCCAGACTCTCCCCATATGAGTCTCGCCCAGAACTTGGGTCCATTGCAATAGGATAAGGGGTTCAGTGCAGTCGGGAGTTTCCATCTCCCTCCTACAAAAGGAAGCTAGCCAGGCATTCTGCCACCGTCCTCTCCACATGTGTGTCTCCATACCTCAGCTTTTTGCAGCTCCTTTGAGTCTCCATGAGCCCCTCTCTTTCCTTCTAGTTGTAGAATTTCCACTCAGCCAGCTTTCCTGTGGTTCTGGATGAAGTCTGTTCTGTCTTTTAGTTGTAGTTTTGAAATTGTTGTGCAAGGCAGCAGTTTAGGTGTTCACCTATGCTGCCATCTTGGTTTCCCCAAGAGTCCCAGGTTTGATTCAGGTCGAGGGCATGTACCTTGGTTGCAGGCACATCCTCAATAGGGGATGTGCAGGAGGCAGCTTATCAATGTTCCTTTCTCATTGATATTTCTAAGTCTCTATCCTTCTCCCTTCCTCTCTATAAAAAATAAAATCAATAAAATATATTTTAAAAAGAGAAGCAAATTCTATTAAAGTCACAATAATTATTGTTGTCAAATATATACATTCTCAAATGTGGTCTCTGCAATCTGCTAAATACCACAAAACCAGCCTAATACAATGAATAAACTGGTTATGCATTAAAAAAAAATACAGAACCAGCAGTAGGTTCCTACTCATTAGGGGGCTGGACTAGATGTACCTTAGAACTCTGTCTGCAACTTGAGATTCCTCTACAATCAAGTGGTGAGAATTTTAACATTTTGTAATAGAAGCCAAAAAGTTGATCCTGTGGAACACACATCAAAGAGGTCATCTTTCAACCTCTCTTAGCTTAGTAATCAGTCATAATCATAAACTCATAAATATATGGTATTTTTGTGTTTAATGATCATATTTGATGTCCATTGGTTACCAGGAGACATCAACTATTTGCAAGTCTAATTCATCTTCAAATAAATGAAAAAATCACTTTTCATTCTATTTCAATGCAATTATTCCTGGTTCTCCTTCTTAGGTTTCATTCTAATCTCTTTCTGTATTCCTACTTGTCTTAGATCTTTCATGGAATCTTCTTGGTACCCCTTCCTTATACAATGCCCCTCAGTTTGGCTCAGATGCAGTGCTCAGGGAACCCCTGCACAGTCTCCTGGCCCCAGGCTTGCTCCTCTCCCAGAAAATTTGATCTGCATTTGGTTTTTGTCCTTCTTTTTCTTCTTCCTCTGCAGATCTACCTTCCATATTTTCCATATTTCCCATTATCTTGCTAGACCTTTTTTGTCTCCTTCCTTATTCTCTTACAATCCCCAGGCACCTTCCTGAATTGCTCTGAGCAGAGGTCACTGGTTCAGAGGTTTCATTGGCCCTTTTTATTCAGAGCTGGTGAAGCTGAAGTGCTCACCCCCTTTTTTACCACCACAGGCTCTTACCTAGATGAGGTGTGGCACTTCCTCCCTGAATCACTTTCCTCAAACTGCCATATAAACTGGAAGACTTCAAGTATGAGAAATATATTATCTCATGGTTCTAAAGACCAGAGTATGAAATCAAAGTAGGGCTGCTCTCTCTTGGTGCCTCTCGAGGAGACTCTTTCCAGCTTCTTCTAGGTCTCCTTGGCTTGTGGCCACATTATTCTGACCTCTGACTCTGTGATCATGATGCCTTCTCCTGTCTGTCTCAAATTTGTTTTTGCCTTTCTTTCATAAGAACATTTATCATTTGATGGGGGCCCATCCAGTTAATCTAGGATTCCATTAATTATATCTGCAAAAATCCTTTTTCCAAATAAAGTCTTATTCATGGGTTCCAGGGATTTAGATGTGGGCATTTCTTTGGGAGACCATCACTCAGCTCACTATATTCCCCCCACCCCAGGACATGACTGGCAGTTCTAATTTTCCAGAGCAGTGTTTACAAAACTTGGATGTATATCTGAGTCACCTGGGCTTTTGTGACACTTGGGAACCTGATTCAATAGGTCTGTGGGATATTCTCCATTTCTAACCAGCTCCCAGATCACACTGTTACTGCAATAGATGGTCCAAGGTGAGCACAGTTTGGTTCACAGAGCAGCAGCAGCAGCAGCAGCAGCAGCAGCTGAAACCCCATTAGGATGGAGATTCTTGGGCCCCACCCACACCCACAATAAGATTCCCAAGTGCTTTGTCTGCATTTTAAAGTTTAAATAGCTCTGATGAAAAAATTAAATTAGGTGTGTGTGTTTTTTTCCCTACTATATACCACAGGCCCTTTCCACCAAACTCTGCACCTGCCCTGTGGAGTCTTCAGCCCTGTTAGGGCAGGTCTTCAGTTCTCTGCATGGTAGGAATTTCCCTGCACCCCTAAGGGGAAGCCCCTAGAAATTAACTCTGTTCTTCTTTGCACAACAGCCACACCCTAAGTGTCAAGCCAGGCAGCCACTTCTCCCAAAACTGGGAATACCCACAGAGCAGTTGTGATACACGCAGAAGCTACCACTACAAACCAACCATTACAACACTTTCCAGGAATCCTGGCTATTCTTCCTGCTATAAGAATCAATTAAATGTGCCTTTTCCACTCTTCTGATTCTCACCTTTACTGTCAAGGAGTCCAACTATTAAATGTATCCCTTCATGCATCCCAAAGAATATAAAAAAGGAGGTTCCTACAACAAAAATCTATTAGGCATCTGTCATCATTACTTATATGGCTTCTTTGCTCAGAAAGAGACCCTCCTATTAGCCTGCTGCCTCCACAGGAGGTACACAATGAAGGTTGAACTTAGTCAACCTAGAATTAAATCCTGCCTCCAAATAGTTAGCAACTGTGTCCCGGGGCAAGTTGTTTAACATCCCAGGACCTAGTTTTACCCATTTGTGAAAGCAGGTAGAACATATGATTAAATGGACCTTGAGTATTACATAGAATTGTGCATGTAAAGGTCAGCACTGGAGCTGCGGTGATGTGGGCAGAGGAAAACATGAAACAAGATTGATGAGGTAGGCAGATGCTATGAACTAGATTATATGCGCTCCAAGTCCATATGTTGAAGTCCTAACTCCCAATGTTACTATAATTAGAGATATGATCTTTGCAGAAGTAATTAAAGTTAAATGAGATTATAAGATTGTGACTCTAGCTCTGACCTGTTTGGCTCAGTGAATAAAGTGTCAGCCTTTGGACTGAAGGTCCCAGGTTCAATTCAGTCAAGGGCATGTACCTTGGTTGCGGGCACATCCCCAATAGGGTGTGTGCAGGAGGCAGCTGATTGATGTTTGTCTCTCATCAGTGTTTCTCTCTATCCCTCTCCCTTCCTCTCTGTAAAATATTTTTTTAAAAAAAGATTGTGACTCTAACACAATAGTATTACTGTTCATATAAGAAGAGACACTGGATACATGTTTCCACCACAAGAGGACACATGAGAAAGCAGCCTTCTACAAGCCAAGAAGACAGTCCTCACCAAGAACCACACTGCCCAGACCTTGATCTAGGGCTTCTAGCCTCCAGAACTGTAACAAAATTAATTTCGATTGTTTAAGCCACTCAGTCTATAGTATTTTGTTATGACAGACTGAGCTGACTAAGCAGATCATTCTGGACCATGAAGAACACAGTAAGAAGCTAGATTTGAAGCAGAGGTATGGTAGGGGGGGCTCATTTCAGCTCACGAAAGTCAACTGTTGAGTTTTCAGGAATTTTGTGAGCTGTAAACATCAAGTTGGTGCCTTACAATTGTCTTAGTGGGAATACTTACTCCACGGAAATTTTACAGATGCCATACATACACACACACACACACACACATCAAGGCTCTTCTCCCTCTTCCCAGATGCTCCCTCCCTTCCAAAAAAGCCTGTTGTTAAATATTTACCAGCACACTAATGAGGTGTGTGCAGTGTAGGTGCAACATGAAATCACCAAAGGGTTTAAGCAGGAGGTTGACATGACCTAATTTATATTTTGAAGTAATAATTCTGGCTGCTGTGTGGAAAATGGCTCTCAGATGAATGGGAATATAAGGTGGGGGATCTAATAAGAAACTTAAACCCAAATCTCTTAACATCAAGTGCTCATTTTACAGTCACAACTGAGGCCTGCATTTTGTATTCTATTCCAGAGGTAGGAACTCTGCCCTTTTAATCTGCTCCCAGAGCTTGATTTCCTAAACTTTCCATCAGCAGCCAGTTCTCCTCTTCACTCGAAATTACCATCAGTATCAGGCTTCACTGTTGAAACCCCAAATGAATCACAGCCAGCCTCAAAGACCCTCAGAGTTTAAGGACCTATATAACCCTATGGCTCAGCCCCTGCCATACCTTCCTCTGCTCAGTGTGGAATCTGAGGCTTGGAGAAGTTTAATGGATAGCCCATGGTTAAGCAAATAAAAGGTTAGGGGAAGCACATGGATGGGGCCAATGTCCATTGTTTCTACCACATGGATATGCTGGGCAATAGTGAACACAGAAGACACATCTTGCTGTTTTTACTTCAGTTACGATACTTTAAGTATAATTAAATTATGATTATAATTAAATTATAATTATAATGCTCAGCCTTTATGAGCATGATTCCCAATAAAACCTCTTGGGTTAGAAGCATCTATCAATAGCAGATCAAGAAACAGTTCTTAAAAATTTACAGCTGCAGCATCCACGGAACAGCTGCAAGCCCCAGAAGCTCTACACACCATAAGGAAAGGTCATATTTCACCTGGGATAAGGAGAGAGAGAACTACATAACCAGACACCCAGAGAAGAGAGACTTTGGGCAGACAAAGAAACAGCCCACATATGAAAGAAAAGCAGGCATCACCAGAAAAGGAAGTAAACGAAATGGAGGCAAGCAACCTGCCAGAGAAAGAATTCAGAAAAATGATCATAAGGTGGCTGAAAAGAATGGAAGACAAATTTGATGATATGAATAAGAACCAAGAAGAAATGAAGAAGAACCAAGAAGAAATGAAAAATGACATCGCTGCTGCAAAGAACTCAACAGAAAACATCAAAAGTAGACTAGAAGAAGGAAAGGACTGCATCAGTGAGCTAGAAGATAAGGTAGAAAAAAATACCCAAGTAGAGCAGCTTATAGAAAAAAAAAAAACTTAAAAAGCAGGAGGAGAGCCTAAGGAAACTTTGGGACAAGATGAAATAAAACAATATCCACATAATAGAGGTTCCAGAAGAACAGGAAACTGAGCAAAAACCAGAAAACCTGTTTGAAGAAATAATGACAGAAAACTTCCCTAATATAGTGAAGAAAAAACTCACACAAATCCAAGAAGATCACAGAGTCCCCACAAAATGAACCCCAAAAGACCGATGCCAAGGCACATTATAATTAAATTGGCAAACACCAATGACAAAGTAAGACTCTTAATTGTGGCCAGAGAGAGAGACAGAAAGTTACCTACAAAGGAACCCCCATCAGACTAGCGACTGATTTCTCAACAGAAACTCAGCAGGCCAGAAGGGAATGGAATAAAATATACAAAGTTATGCAAAGGAAGGATCTGAATCCAAATATACTGCACCCAGCAAGGCTATCAATCAAAATTGAAGGTGAAATCAGGAGCTTCACAGACAAAAAAGGACTAAGAAAATTTATTACCACCAAACCAGCAATGCAAGAAATGCTAAAGGGTCTGCTGTAAAAATAAGAAATAGAAAGTAAAGAAGGAATGCAGGGGTAAAGAATAAAAATGGCGACAAATAAGGACTTATTAATAATAACTTTAAATGTAAATGGATTAAATGCTTCAATCAAAAAACATAGGCTAAAGGATTGGATAAGAAAACATGACCCATATATCTACTTTCTACAAGAAACCTACCTCAGAAAAAAAGACTCACACAGACTGAGGGTGAAGGGATGGAAAACGGTTTTTCAGGCAAATGGAAATGAAAAAAAAAAGCTGGGGTAGCAATACTTATATCTGACAACTTAGATCTCAAAGTGAAGGACATAACAAGAGATAAGGAAGGGAACGATTCAACAAGAAGAAATAACTCTGGTAAACATATACACAAACTATACAGGAGCACCCAAATACATAAAAAAACAACTGGAGAATATCAAGGGAGAGAATGACAGCAATACAATCATAATAAGAGACTTTAATACCCCACTGTCACCACTGGATAAATCCTCCAAACAAAAAATTAGCAAAGAAACATCAATCCTAAATGACTCAATAAACCAGATGGAATTAATTGACATATTGAGAACATTTCACCCCAAAGCCACAGAATATACATTCTTCTTAAGTGCACAAGGGTCATTTTCAAAGGTAGACCATATGTTGTGTCGCAGGCAAAGTCTCTTCAAGAAGATAGAAATGATATCAAGCATCTTCTAATATCACAGTGGCATAAAACTGGAAATCAACTACAATAAAAACAATCCAAAGAAATCAAATACATGGAGACTAAACAGCATTCTATTAAACAATGATGGGGTAACCAGAGAGATCAAGGAATAAATTAAAAAAACATCATGGAAACAAATGACAATGAAAACATAACAATCCAAAATCTATGGGACATAATGAAAGCAGTCTTGAGAGGGAAGTTCATAGCTCTACAAGCCTACTGCAAAAAAATAAGAAACAATGGTAATAAATACCTAACTAAGCCTACAACTCAAAGAGCTAGAAAGAGAGCAACAAGAAAAGCCCAGTGTAAGCAGAAGGAAGGAAATAGTAAAGATCAGAGCCAAGATAAATGACATAGAGACCAAAGAAACAAAAGATCAACAAAACCAAGAGCTGGTTCTTTGAAAGGATAAACAAGATTGATGAACATCTAGCTAGACTCACCAAGAAGCAAAGAGAGAGGATCCAAATAAACAAAATCAGAAATGAGAGAGGTGAAATAACAACAGACCCCACCGAAATACAAAGGATTGTTAAAAAATACGATGAACAATTCTATTCTAACAAACTGGACAACCTGGAGGAAATAGACATATTCCTAGAAAAATGTAACCTTCCAAAACTCAATCAGGAAGAATCTAAACATCTCAATAGGCCAATAACTATGGAAGAAATTAAAGCAGTCATCAAAAAGCTTCCAGCAAACAAAAGCCCGGGGCCAGATGGCTACACAGAGGAGTTTTACCAAACATTCAAGAAAGAATGTTTAAAACCTATCCTCCTCAGACTATTCCAAAAAATTCAAGAAGAAGGAACACTTCCAAGCAGCTTCTATGAAGCCAGCATCACCTTAATACCAAAACCAGATAAAGACAACACAATCAAAGAGAATTACAGGCCAATATCCCTCATGAACATAAATGCCAAAATCCTCAACAAAATTCTAGTAAATCGAATCCAGCAGTACATCAGAAAGATCATACACTGTGACCAAGTAGGATTTATCCCAGGAATGCAAAGATGGTACAATATCCAGAAATCCATAAATGTGATACCTCACATAAACAAATTGAGAGATAAAAATCACAATTGATGTAGAAAAAGCATTTGACAAAATCCAACACTCTTTCTTGATAAAAACTCTCAACAAGGTGGGAATAGAAGGATCATACCTCAACATAATAAAAGCCATATATGATAAACCCACAACTCACATCATCCTCAATGGGCAAAAACTAAAACCATTTCCCCTAAGAACAGGAACAAGACAGGGATGTCTACTCTCACCACTCCTGTTTGGCATAGTACTGGAAGTATTAGTCATTGCAATTAGATATGAAGAAGAAATAAAAGGCATCCAAATTGGAAAAGAAAAAGTAAAACTGTCCTTATTTGCAGATGACATGGTACTGTACATAAAAAACTCGAAAGACTCCATCAATAGACTTAATAAACTAATTCAGCAATGCAGCAGGATACAAAATTAATGCTAAGAAATCTATGGCATTGCTATACACTAACAGTGAACTCACACAAAAAAAGACTAAAAAAGCAATCCCATTTATCATTGCACCAAAAAAATTAAGATCCCTAGGAATAAACCTAACTAAGGAGGTAAAAGACCTATATGCAGAAAACTACAGGACACTAAAAAAAGAGAAAGAGGAAGATGTAAACAGATGTAAGAGCATACCATGCTCATGGATTGGGAGAATCAACATCATTAAAATGTTCATACTACCAAAGCAATCTATAGATTCAATGCACTCTCCAAAGATTCATCTGAAAAAAAAAGACCCCGAATAGCCACAGAAATCCTGAGAAAGAAGAATAAAGTAGGTGGGATCTTAATACCAGATTTCAAGCTGTATTACAAAGCAACTGTTCTCAAAACAGTTTGGTATTGGCACAGAACAGACATACAGACCCATGGAATAGAATAGAGAATCCAGATATCCACCCAAACCACTATGCTCAATTAATATATGACAAAGGAAACATAAACATACAATGGAGTCAAAACAGTGTCTTCAATAAATGGTGTTGGACATTTATTGAAATTGTACAGATACATACAAAAAAATGAAACTAGACCACCAACCTACACCATATACAAAAATAAACTAAAAATGGATACAGGACTTAAACATAAGATGGGAAACCATAAAAATATAAGAGGAGTTCACAGGCAGCAAAATCTCAGACATATGCCGAAAGAACTTCTTCACTGATACTGCTCCTAGGGCAATGGAAGCTAAAGAGAAAATAAACACATGAGACTACATCAAAATAAAAAGCTTTTGCACAGCAAAAGAAACCATCAACAAAACAACAAGAAAGCCCACTGTATGGGAGAACATATTTGCAAATGTTATCACTGATAAAGGTTTAATCTCCAACATCTACAGCCAACTTATACAACTTAATAAAAGGAAGATAAATGATCCAATAAAAAAATGGGCATCAGACCTAAATAGAATCTTTTCAAAAGAAAACAAAAGGAAGTCCAAGAGACACATGAAAACATGCTGCTGAGACCAGTTTGGCTCAATGGATAGAGCGTCGACTTGCAGACTGAAAGGTCCCAGGTTCGATTCCGGTTGGGGGCATGTACCTTGCTTGCAGGCACATCTCCACAGTGGGGCGTGCAGGAGGCGGCTGATTGATGTCTCTCTCTCATCGATGTTTCTGACTTTCTATCTCTCTCCCTTCCTCTCTGTAAAAAAAAATCAATAAAATATATTAAAAAAAAAACATGCTCAAAGTCACTAATTATCCAAGAGATGCAAATCAAAATGACAATGCAATACCACCTCATATCTGTCAGAATGGCAATCAACAAATCAACAAATGACAAGTGTTTGCAAGGATGCGGAGAAAAAGGAACCCTCATGTACTGCTGGTGGGAATGCAGACTGGTGCCGCCACTGTGAAGAACAGTATAGAGTTTCCTCAAAAAACTAAAAATGGAACTCCCATTTGACCCAGTAATCCCATTCCTAGGAATATATACTAAAAAACTAGAAAAACCAATCAGAAAGTATATATGTACCCTTCTGTTCATAGCAGCACAATTTACAAGAGCTAAGATTTGGAAACAGCCTAGGTCCCCATCAGCAGATGACTGAATCAGAAAACTATGGTACATCTACACAATGGAATTCTATGCTGCCATAAAAAAGGAGTAATTCTTATCATTTGCAGCAACCTGGATAGAACTGGAGAGCATTATGCTAAGTGAAATAAGCCAGTCAATAAAAGAAAAATACTACATGATCTCACTCATTTATGGATAATAAAGAGCATTATAAACTGATGAACAAAAAGATACAGTGGCAGTAAAGCATTAAACAGACTGTCAAATTACAGTGGGAAGGTTAGGGAGAGGTGGGGTAGATAAGAGATCAACCAAAGGACTTGTATGTATGTATATAAGCATAACCAATGGATACAAGACACTGGGGGGTTAGGGTATGCATGGGAGTTTGGGGGGGAGCAATGGGAAGATATGTACACATGTAATTCATTAATAAAAATAATTAAAAAGAAACAGTTCTTATGGAACAACCTGATCTTTACTCAGACTCAGAAAGAGGCACTCTTAATACTGATATATTTTCAGAGCTTCTAGTTACTTATGATCCAACTAGTGGCCCCGTGCATGAATTCATGCACATTAAAAGTAGATTAATTAGAAGAAATAATTTAATATTGCTATTTGCCCTTTCTCTATAATAGAAGTGTTAGAGATGAAAGAAAATTAGTAAAATGTATATGAAAGCCTTCCTCTTGTCAGAGTCTGGAGCACGCCACAGGACCCAGAGTCAAGTCCCACCCACCGACATGCACCTCAAAATCACATGAGACCCAGATCTGGCTGGCCCCAGCCTCCATTGGGCTAGATTCTGACTTGGCCAGTCCCACTCTTGTCAAGCCCTGTTAGGCAGGGGACGTAGGCTCAGGTCCCCTGGCCCAGTGTCAGGATGTGTGTGTGTGTGTGGGGGGGGTAATGGCCTGAAGTCCCCTATCAAGCCCTGCCAGGTGGGGTACACAGCCTGAGATCCCCTGTCAAGCCCCCCTGGATGGGGGACATGGCCTCAGGTCCCCTGTCAAGCTCCAGCAGACAGGGAGGGGACACAGCCTCAGATATCCCATCAAGCCCCATTGGCTGGGGGGTGCAGCTCAGGTCCCTCCATCAAGCCCCACTGGGCAGGGGGCATGGCCTGAGTTCCCCCAACCCAGCACTGGGGATGCACCTAGAGGTCCCCGGTCAAGCTGGGAGGGGAGCACAGCCAGAGGTCCACTGACAAGCCCCACCAGGCAGAGGGGCACAGCCTCAGGTCCACTAACCCGATTCTGAGGTCCCCCTACAAGATCCACTGGGCAGGGAGTATGATCTGAGGTCCCCCAGCCTGGTGCCAGGTACAGGGCATGGCCTGAAGTCTCCTGTCAAGCCCTACCTTGTACAGGGGTGGGGAGGGGCACTGAGGTCCCCCAGCCTGGTGCTGGAGCAGTGGAAGCAGCCTGAGGTCCTCTATGCCAGCACCAGGATGGAAGTGCACCTTCAGGTCCCCCTTCAAGCCCCACCAGGAGGGGGGCATGGCCTCAGGTCCCCTAGACTGACACCAGGGTGGGGGGCGTGGCCTGAAGTCCCCTGTCAAGTTTTATAGGGGTAGGGAAGGGTGTAGCCTCAGGTCCCTACTAATTGCTTGTTAAGGCTCCTTATGGGAACTTGGCTTCAGCTATGGGTGCAGCCATCTTTGTGATGGAATGATGGTCAATTAGCATATTCACTCTTTATTAGATAGGATTATAGATAATTTAAAAGTGGCTATAAAGGCAATCAAAAAAGCTTCCCTCTCTGAAAAAAAATAGAAAAGAAAGAAAAAGGATTAATCAACTGTCATTTTCAAAAGATCTTTCAATTATAGATTATGGAAATAAAAGTAGTATACGTTTATGAGGATGAAGCAATTGCATATTATCTCAAGTTTTCAGAAGAAATTCTTTATAGGATTTTTATTGTTTTCACAGATATATAGGATGTTATTGTCGGAGAGGACACAATCCACCATCAATAAACCGTGAAGTCTTAGAGGTCAGGAACTCTGCCTAAAGCCACATACCTCATGGGCAGCAAGACAAGGGAGAGGCTAGTTTCCTGCTTTTTAGGCATGCTTACTGAGCTCTCAAGAAGGCTTGGGCTACACTCTGCCTAGCATGGAAGGTTGATCACTGCCTCTGCAATGGTACCACACCAGGGATGGGTTCTAAATTTCAATTCAGCTCTTGAGGCTGCCTCCCAGGGGAGGGGCCTCCCTGCCCTCTGCTCCTGGCCTGACCTTGGTTCTCCCTTCCTAAAGCATAAATAAAGCAAGACTGAAATGGCAAAGGATATTTTGCCCATTGATGAATGCAGCCGACTACTTCAACACATCATTTCACCATGGTCTGGATGTGGAACAGCCTCATCTACTTGGTCCATATTCAAGTTGCTTTTCTTTTTCCCATGAACAGTGGTTCTCCACAGGAGAAATTGGAGGAAATAAATTGGCACATGAATTTTTCAAGTAATCCTTGCATTTCTAAGGAACTGGCATCAAACTTGTGGTAACAGTAGCCATGAGATGCACAGATCGGAAGGCATAATTGAAAAACCACATTTTTTTCTTCTTTTTCCCTTTTAAAAACAATGTGTATTCCTGGGAAATACACATGACAGAAAATTTACCATCTTAATCATTTTAAGTGTACAGTTCAGTAGATTAAGTACATTCACATTGTTGTGCAGTCATCACCAACATCCATCTCCAGAATTCCTTTTATCTTGCAAAATGAAACTCTATATCTATTTAACAATAACTTTCCATTTTACCACCCCATACTCCCTGACAATCATCATTCTACCTTCCTTCTCTATGGTTTTTACTACTCTAAGTACCTCATATAAGTAAAATAAAATCAAACAGTATATATCCTTTTGTGACCAGCTTATTTCACTTAGTATAATTTCCTCAATGTTCATCTACATTATAGCAAGTTCCTTCCTTTTTAAGGCTAAATAATATTCCACTGTATGTATACATCACATTTTGTTTTTATCTATCTGTTGATGGGCACTTGGGTTGCTTCCACCTTTTGGCTATTGTGAATAATACTGCTATGGACATGGGTGCATACATATATTTTCAAGTTCCTATTTTCAATTTTTATATATATATACCCAGAAGAGGAATAGCTAGATCATATGGTAGTTCTATTTTTAATTTTTTGAGGAACAATCATACTATTTTTTTAAATACATTTTTATTGATTTCAGAGAGAAAGGGAGAGCGAGAGATAGAAACATCAATGATGAGAGAAAATCATTGATCGGCTGCCTCCTGCATGCCCCCTAGTGGGAATGTGCCCTTGGACAGAATCAAACCTGGGACCCTTTAGTCTGTAGGCCAACGCTCCAGCCACTAAGCCAAACTAGCTAGGGCAACTACTCTACGTTTCCACCAACAGTGTACAAGGGTCCAATTTCTCCACATCCTCTGTAACCCTTATTTTCCAGTTTTATTTCATGATATTCATCCTAATGAGTCTGAAGTGTTTGAAAACCCACTTTTAATCTATAGTCTTCTATTGGATTCTGCCTCTGCTTAGAAACTAGCCTCCTTTGGAAAGGAGTCAAGCAGAGGATTCTCTCAATGCTGGTATCTGTTCTGTGTAGTTCAAGTAAAACAAGCACAAAGGTCAGATTTTTCTTCAATAGCAAAGCGTTTGCCTATATAGTTTGAACATTTGCCTTAGGGCAGTAGGTGAGGAATGGCCACAGTCATGTGATAGATGCACAGAGTCAGCACTTAGAAATTTTAAGGCAATGTAACATGACCACATGTTTCAATCACATGATCAGAAGGCTTATCTCACTAAGAGGGTAGATACTGATTTGGACATTTTTATTTTATTTTCTAGTATTTTAATTTTATTAAATTTTCTGAACTATTGGTTCATGATGGGTTGAAAATTTAAAAAAAAAATAATTTGTCCTTCACCACAGAAACCTCTATCTGGGGCTGAATAAATGTGTATACTGTGTGTGCTCCAAAGTAAATAACAAAAACTCTTTGGGAACTTTTTTTTAATGTATTTTATTGATTTTTTACAGAGAGAAAGGGAGAGAGATAGAGAATTAGAAACATCGATCAGCTGCCTCTTTCATACCCCCTACTGGGGATGTGCTTGCAACCAAGGTACATGCCCTTGACTGGAATCAAACCTGGGACCTTTCAGTCTGCAGGCTGATGCTCTATCCACTGAGCCAAGATGGTCAGGGCTCTTTGGAAACTCTTAATTCCCCAGATAACACCAAGGTTGAACCATGAAGTCATGTTAACAGCAATAGCTATGTCTGCTTGGGTGTAGCTCATTGCTCCTGATCTCTTGTATTTAGGGTACAGGGTCTGGTTTCCCCAGCAGCTGCTGGAGGGAATGAGTGACCCAACACAGAAGAGCAGGGGTGAGACAGCAGACCAGAGGAGCTGGCAGGTAAGTTCCTCTACCCCCTAACCCCCACCAAGTTCTAACACATGATGGTTTTGCACATTGTAAAAAGCTTTACCCTCAGATCTTGTTTTAATTCTTCACTCTACTGTGGGAGTATTACCACCCGCATCTACTGTGGGAGTATTACCACCCCCATCTAATAGATAAGGAAACAAGGATCGGGGAAGATGACAGTCATCCAAAGCCTGATTCCAACTGTGCCATACACAGGTCCAGGCAGTCAGTGCGGGATGACACAAGCCTGGCTTAGACTAGGATCTGCACCAGGAGGCCTGAGCAAGAGACATCTAGGCAAGCTGGCCCAAAAACCAAGAAATGCAGCCTAGTTTGCCTTCTGAACTATAAGATTCTTGTCCTTGGTTAGTTTGAGCCTGAAGATGGCTTACAAAGGCCAGGCTTGCCAAAACCAGTTTGGCTCAGTGGATAGAGCATCGGCCTGTAGTCTGAAGGGTCCCAGGTTTGATTCTGGTCCAGGGCATGTACCTTGGTTGCAGGCACATTCCCAGTCAGAAGTGTGCAGGAGGCAGCTGATCAATGTTTCTCTCTCATCGATGTTTCTAACTCTCTATCCCTCTCCCTTCCTCTCTGTAAAAAGTCAATAAAATATATTTTTTTAAAAAGCCAGGCTTGGGGTAAGGAGAAATGGGCAACACCTGGGACAGAGCAAGTTATCTGGCCACAGTGGGACACAGGTCAGCAAGCCAGAAATAGATTTTGGGGAGGAGGTTTAGAGTGAGAAGGTAACCTGAAGGAGACCTGACTTCGGAGAATCTTTAAAGGACTTAGAAGCAGAGATTTAGGACTGAACGGCCATTACAGAGTCCTACAGTCCAATGCTTTGTTTTAAAAAAAATGAGGATAACTGCCTCTCTGGTAGGTGACCCTACTGAGACCAGACCCAGGTCTCCTGATTCTTGTTCCAAGGCTTTTAAAACTGCACTTTAGCTCCTCCATGCTGCCTCCACCCTAAGTCAAATAACCACACAAACTAGATCTGCCAAAACAGCAGCCAATTTTAAACAGTCTATCCTAAGGCATTTCTATTTATCAGGGCATATGTTCCAATCTGGGGTTTGGGTAATGTAACATCCCCCTAAACGGGCAGAAGGGCCAAGCAATGGGCCCCCACCTCACCCTCATCAAAGATGCTCTTGAGAAAGCCCTGCTATCCTCACATCAGCCAGCAGGAGGAAGACCTGGGAAAGGGTTGTCAGGTTTGCTTCTAACAGAGGGGAGGGCAGACTGCCTCACAGCAATTGGGCTGTCAGCCAGAGACCAGCAGTAAAAAGCCAGTGTGATTGGTTTTACTGTCTAGTAAAATGAAAATTCTCATAAATGCTCATTTGCTCTAGCATTTCAGATTCCTGAGTGTCTGGCTGGCTCCAGACAAGGCGCTTGAGTTTAAATCATCACCAGGCCATAGAGGAGCTGTGACTTGGGGGAAGTTATTCTCTACCCTTGGTTTCTACATTTGAAAATGAAGGGAAACAATAGTGACCACCTGTTAGGGTTGTTGGTTGGCACAGATTAGAATTTGCTTGCCACACAGTAAGCGCACGGTAAATATTAGCCGGCAGCCAACTTATCCCTTAAATAAATATTTATTGAGCACCTACTCTGCATAAGAACCTACGCCAGGTGTTTTAAGAGAGAAATGAAAAAGACACTTCTCCAAAAATAACACAATGAACATATTTCATGGTTTATCTCTTTTATCTTTTAGCTATTTACGTTAATAAGAGTACCTCTCTAATTCTTGTTGATCTCCTTTATTGTCCTTGTTATAAGGAAGCTCAGCACTAAATTTGAAGGCCATTCTTGGCTGCTCTTTTGTCGCTCGTGCTAGCAGATTTGCATTCTTATTTTTTGTTGGTTCTTATATTAAACTTTACAGTCATAGTTTACTAAGTTACTGTATAAATCTTTGCCCCAGCCTGCTCTGTCCAGAGGTATGGGCTTGCTTGGTCAGAGACTGGAGCACTTTGGGGAAAGGAGGGTGCCAGCCTCCAGGCTAACGGGGCCTGAGAGGAAGAAGGATGAAGCAGAAACGGCAATAGTCAAAACACCTCTGAGGAAGAAAGCATTGGGAAGAAAGTGAAAAGCATTTAAAAATAAAGACACTGCCCAGGGGCACCTTCAGTGTTGGAAGAGAAGGGAAAGGAGGGAATGCAGTGCAGATGTGTGCTAAAAAACTGAAGTTAGGAAAGAAGTTGCTTGGTATCCATTTCAGGGGTGAGGGGAAGGAGAGACAACCAGCAACAGGTTTCCTAAGAAGATCAGGAAGCAGAAGTCACTGCCTTACCCCCACCCAGTGCCCAGACCGGATAAGTTCCCAGGGTCATCTGGTCACACAGCTGAGTCTCTAAGTTCCCCTGTGATTGTCAACAGGCCTTGGGTCGCTGATGTTCCCAGCACCTCCCACCCTCCCATCCATCTCTCCATCCCCGCCTCCCATGAACCAGGTGCATATAGAGCTAGTCACCACATAGGTTAAAAATGCAAGGCTGCCGTTGATCTTACGCACAGCACATTGAGAAGGCCTACAGATTGGCTGGCATGCTTGACCCGAAGGCACACAAGAAAAATGGCTTGACTGCGGAGAAGGAGAAGCAGGCCGAGCCATCTGTTTAAAATATATATATATATATATATATATATATATCTTTGTATTTTTATCTATATATATGTCTTGGCCAAAAAACAACTCACCACATTTCTTTTAGAAACTAAGCAGACCCCACAAAATATGGACCTCTGTGGGCCAAAGGGTACGTGCTGGAAGCACACATTGGAAACCGCCAAGATGTCTATCGATTACAGAATGGATAAATTGTGTTTTCATACGGCAATGAGGACGAACAAACTGCAACAGCATACAGCTAGCTATATGGACGAATCTCACCAGCAGATGTTGAACAAGAGAAGCCAGACCCCAAAGAAGGCCGTCCGTCGACATGGCTGCCTGTTACATAAAGATCACGGACAGGAGACCATGCGGGAAGGAGTCGGGCAGGGGTCACGGCTGGGGCCGGGCGGCAGAGCACAGCTTGGTTCCGTCATGTTGTTTCTCCTTCGGGTGCGCACACGCACGCACGTAATCATGTTTTCAATAAAGACTGAAACCAAACAGCACGAGCACCTCCCGGGGCCTGGAAACGGGGCGGGAGGGCGGCGAGGGGGGGGCCCAGGCGGGCAGAGGCCTCCCGGCTCCTCACCCGGCGGCCGGGGAGCGCCCAGGCCGTTGCAGGGCGGCGGCAGCGGGGGACTCGGACCCGAACTCGGACCAGTCTTGGCGCGGAACTCGGACCAGGGCTCGGAGCCGGACTGAGACCCAGATTCCGCCCAGGACTCAGAAGGCAGCTCGCCCGCTCCCAGGAGCAAACGCAAACGCAAATATCCTCATAAAGCCAGCGCAGTTAGCCCTTCGAGGCGACTGCGGGCGGAAGGAACAGCTTCTGACCGCCCGCCAGAGGAAGCGCCGGAATGGGGAACCCGGGGGCTGGGGACCAGGGGGCGCCATTGTCTCGTCCCCTCCACTTGTGTACAGCCATTTCCCCGGGTCTGGCCTACCTGCAAGGTCACCATGAGGGCGCCCTCGGACACAGGGCCTCCTCACGCGCCGCGGCCGCGGGCCCACGCTCCGGGGGCCGCTGCGCATGCCCAGACCCAAGCGGCTTCCCGAACACCTGGCACGGGAGCCTCGGCAGAGGTGGCCTCTAGGCGGACCTTCTGTGTGACAAACTAGAGAGGGTCTGTGCGGAGAAGGCTGGGAGCCCCGGGGAGAGGGCAGGTTCAGATGGGTGACCTTGAGGTTTCTTCAGGAAGGCCCGCTCTTTGCTCTACTGAAATCCGCCCTAGGAGGCCAGGTGGCCCCGGAGGCCAGGTGGCCCAGGTTTGGCCATGTTCTGCTTCCTGGCCAGGGCTGGTGCGGACAGCAAAAGGCTGGTTGGAATTTGGAAGGTGTCCCTGAGACCCAGGAGTTGCCATATAGGGCAAGGCTGAAAGCAATCAGGGACTCTGGCAAAGCCGGGGCCGTAGGCATCCTCTCAGGCTGCTTAGTGGCGTGGGGGCCTGCAAAACATAAAATATGCTCTAACCAGGAGGCATAACCCCTGGATTCTGAAGGATTGGGGTTGAAGTCCTTTCTCTGTTCATTTCCGAGATTTGTAAACTTGACAACTAATTTCAGTTTCCTAAGTTTCATTTCTTCCTCTTTAAAATGTTGATAAGACCACAGTATCTACCAATCTGTGTGTGTGTGTGCCAGATACATTTTTTTAAATAAATCTTTATTGTTCAGATTATTACAGTTGATCCTCCTTTTCCCCTCCATAGCTCCCTTCCACCTGGCTCCCAACCCACCCTCTGCCCTTATTCCGCCCCCCCCCATTGTCCTCATCCATAGGTGTATGATTTTTGTCCAGTCTCTCCCTGAACCTCGCTTCCCTCTTTCCCCCTGAGAATTGTCTGTCCACTCCCTTTCTATGCCCCTGATTCTATTATATTCACCAGTTTATTCTGTTCATCAGATTTTGAATTCACTTGATTTTTAGATTCACTAGTTAATAGGTATGTATTTGTTGTTCATAATTTTTACCTTTACCATTTTCTTCTTCTTAAAAAATACCTTTCAGCATTTCATATAATACTACTTTGGTGTTGATGAACTCCTTTAGTTTTTTCTTACCTGTGAAGTTCTTTATCTGCTCTTCTATTCTGAATGATAGCTTTGCTGGGTAGAATAATCTTGGTTGTAGGTTCTTACTCTTCATCACTTTGAATATTTCTTGCCATTACCGTCTGGCCTGCATAATTTTTTTTGAGAAATCAGCTGACAATCATATGGGTGCTCCACTGTAGGTAATTAACTATTTTTCTCTTGCTGCTTTTAATATTCTCTCTTTGTCTTTTGCTCTTGGTATTTTAATTATGATGTATCTTTGTGTGGTCCTCTTTGGATTCCTTTTGTTTGGGGTTCTGTGTGCTTCCTGGACTTGTAAGTCTATTTCTTTCACCAGGTGGGGTAAGTTTTCAGTCATTATTTCTCCAAATAGGTTTTCATTATCTTGCTCTCTTTCTTCTTCTGGCACCTCCATAATTCTGATGTTGGTACACTTGAAGTTGTCCCAGAGGCTCCTTACACTATCTTCACATTTTTTTATTCTCTTTGCTTTTTGCTTTTTCAGTGGAGTGTTTTCTGCTTCTTTGTATTTCAAATCTTTGACTTGATTCTTGCATTCCTCTAGTTTGCTGTTAGGTCTCCGTATAATATTTTTTATTTCAGTCAGTATATGTTTAATTTCTAGTTTGTCCTTTTTCATCTCCTCTTGAGTATCACTAAATTTATCCATTTTTTCTAGGAAATTCTTAAAAAACCTAAAACCCATGGTTTTGAACTCTATATCCAGTCATTTGTTTTCCTCCATTTCTTTTGTTTGTGATCTGTTCTTTTGTCTCCGCATATTTTGCTACTTTCCTAAGTTGATAGAGTAGCTTTGTGTGCTAGGTGTCCTATATGGCCAAGTAGCTTTGCCTCCCCAGTTACCTGAGGTGGACACTCTTGGTGCACCCCTTTGTGAACTATGTGTACAGTCTTGTTGTAGTTAATTCTTGATTGTTGTTGGTATTACTGAAGGGAATTGACCTCTAAGCCATTTGGTTGTGAGGATCAGCTGTGTCTACACCTGGAGAACTTCTGTGCCGGACTCAGCCTTAAGACTTGCAAGATTGCAACAGCCTCTGTGCTGGGCTTGGATGTGGTGAAGCCTCAGGACTGAGCAGAGATAGCCTTGGCCTCCTGTCAGCCCTGCCCTATATGGCAACTCCTGGGTCTCAGTGCCTCTGGGTAATCTCTGTAGCCCTCTCTGTGCACATACACACTTGTCTCCAGACCTTTGCCTTTCCAGTTCCCCTGAGTTTCCGTGCACTCTAGAGACCCATATGAGTCTGGGTCCCCAGGATCTCGCCCAAAACTGGGGTTCAGTGCAGTTGGACCTAGATTTCAGTGCTGTTGGAAGGTTCTGTTTTCCTCCCACTAAAGATAGCCAGTAGCACAATCAGCAGTCAGCGCTGTGTGTGTGCACTTTCGCACGCCCCCAGACCTCTGTCTTTTGCAGCTTCCCTAACTTTTCCTATACAGTGGTACCTCAAGATACGAGTTTAATTCGTTCCATAACCTTGAGGCGTGGGAAACTATGAGACGCTCGAGTCGCGGTAAACTGGTGGGTCGTGTGCAGCCGGCCGATCGGCGCGCTTACTCCTATGTTGCTCATATTTCAAAGCAAAAATCGCTCGCTCGACTGCTCGTATCTCAAAAATCTCGTATGTTAGGGCACTCGTATCTTGAGGTACCACTGTACTCCTTCCTTTTCACAACAGTCCAGACTCCCCCGTATGAATCTGGAACTGAGGTTCAGTGCAGTCAGAAGTGGGGTTCAGTGCAGTCGGGATTTTCCGTCTCCCGCTAGAGGAAGCCAGCCAGACCCTCCTCCGCCCGTTCTCTCCACAAGCATGTCTCCGTACCTTAGCTTTTTGCAGCTCCTCTGAGTCTTTGTGAGTCCCTCTCTTTACTTCTAGTCGTAGAATTTTCACTCAGCCAGCTTTCCTGTGGTTCTGGATGGTGTCCATTCTGTCTTTTAGTTGTAATTTTGAAATTGTTTTGCAAGGCAGGAGTTTAGGTGTTCACCTATGATGCCATCTTGGTTTTACAGTATTTACCATTCTGCTGAGGAGAAGGATGGGAAAATTAAGATGATATATGTTCAACTCTTAGCCCCATCTCTGCCCTTTGCATGTACTAAAACACAGCTATTTTCAATATTATTGTCAGTGGGAGACTGCAGCTCCTGGTGGAGGATGTGGTGAGTAAATGCTGTGGCTCTTGGGTGTTTTGATCAATGGGTCACTACTTCTGACTGTTATTCTTCCTTGGCATAAAAGAGACATTGTAAGGCTTACTAGGTCGTGGGTGGCAAACTGCGGCTCACAAGCTACATGAGACTCTTTGGCCCCTTGAGTGTGGCTCTTCCACAAAATACTACGTGTGGGAGTGCAGGTACAGTGTGATTGAAACTTCATGGCCCATGTGCAGAAGTCGGTTTTCAGCTCTCAAAAGAAATTTTAATCATACTGCTGGCTCTGTGGACTAATGAGTTTGCTGACCACCATACTAGGTGAATATGGCCCAATCTAAAAACAAGTCAAGATTTTGTTAATTTATCAAAGCAAGAAGTAAATACTTAACAATTCCTAACCATATGAACAAAAGGATTTTTCCTTTGGGGGAAAAATTAATTCTTTTAAGGAGAAAAAGTAGCTAGGAAGTATAATAGCTGGCAATTATTGAACATTTGCTCTATGCCAGGCATAGTTCCTAGCTAGGGCTTAGCATTGTCACTAATCATGACAACTTCATTAGGTGAGAAATGTCTCTTCTTTCTGATTGGGAAGCAAAGTGGAGCTGGGATTTAAACCTGGGCTAAGACAATCAACCTCACTGTATGAGAGTACCCTGAAAGGACCTGATTCTTGATCCGAGGTGTGAGGGTGTGTATCTAGAACAGTGGATCTGCAGTACCGGCAGGATCTCCAGACAGCATTGTCAAGGACTAATGCATAGAGAGATCAGATACTTTATCCACTCAACAAATATTAATTGAGGACCTATAATGTGTCTGGCACTGTTCTGGGCTAATAAAACAGGCAAAAGTCCCCACTCTCACTGTGCTGAAATTCCAGTGGGGGGCAACTAGATACTAACATAATAAATAAGTAAAATATATAATATGTTCCATAGGGATAAATTGTGTTGAGGATAAGGAAAAGAATTTGGAGAGCCGGGGGTGGGTACAAATTTACTTGGGGTACTCAGGGAAGGCCTTAGTCAGGAGGCATTTGTGTAAAACCTGGAGTCAGGTAAGATAATAGGCCATGCAGCTACGTGGGGGAAGAACATTCTGGATGGAGGGAAGAGCGCTGCAAAAGGCCCTGCAGTGAGAGGACAATTGACATGAGGAAGCCACTGTGGCTACACCAGAGAGGACAAGATCAAGCACATAAGAGACGAAGCTGGAGAGTGGCAGGAAGTGCAGATCAAGTAGGGCCTCTCAGGAGGGAGATGGGGAAGTTTCTTAGCAAACCAATTACATGACTTGATTTATGTTTAAAAAGAACTCTGGCTGCTCCCTGGGCAATGAAATGTGGGGTGCTGAGAAACAGGGGGATCACTTAAGGTGCCAATTACAGTAATTTAGATAAGACCTGATGGTAGGTTGGAACAGAGTGGTAATTGGACGTGATAAGAAATGGTTGATTCTGAACATATTTTGAGGATAAAGCCAATGGGATCTGGGAGTCATCAGAAACCTTTGAGAACATCTTTTAAGGACTATTCCAAGTATAGGCCCCGAAGCTAATAACCTTTCTTGGAAAGCTCTCTCTTGATGTCTCCAAAATAATAGAACCCATCACCTGTGGAACGAAGCCTTAGCCACGTGTCAGGGCACTGTGCCAGTTTTCCCTCCATCTTGTGGATTCTGGGCCCCTCTCTTCGATGTTGGGAGCAGCAGAGAATGAGCACTGCAAGCTTCTCTATTCCCCTTCAGTATTTCCCTCAGGATGCCACTGGGAACAGTGCTACCATGCCTATTGCTTCATTGAGAACCACCCCAAATTTAGTGACATAAAATAATACTGTGCTCTTGGATTCTGCAGGTCAATAACTCAGACAGGGCAACATGAGGACGGTTTTTCTCTGTACCATTGTGTCTGGGCATCAGCTGGGGAAATTCAGTGGCTGGGGGAGCTGAAATCTGGAGATATCCTCACTCAGATTCTGGGGTTTAGGACTGGTAGTTGGCTGGGACCTCAACTGGCAGTTGGCCAGAACATCTGCACAGAACCTCTGCCTGTGGTATGTCTGTGGGCCATACTGTGGTTTACAATGGTGTGTATGTTCATGTACAAGACCTAGACCTGCAGCACCCACCTTGTAAGGAAGGGAGATTCTGAAAACAAGGTCAGAACACAAGATGGCAAAGTTGAGAAATGAATGGAATCACAGAATTGACCTGGAGTACTCCACCTCCAACTTCCTGTTCAGTGAAATAAAATACATTTTCTGTGTGGTTTAACCCAGGTTGAACTGAGGTGTTCTGTTAATGCTGTTAAAGGTGGTATGTGACTGATACAAGTCTCCTAATCAGCCCCTTCTCAGGTGGGCAGCACACTCCTGGGAAGGGAATAAGGCTGGAGACACCACCGGGAACAACTAAAATCCTGCTGCCAGCAAATAGCTGCTGCCTCAGGAACCGCAGTTAGAATTCATGGTCCAGGGCTCTGCATAAGCCTCTAAGCCAAAATACTTGGCACCTTCATCTGTAAAGGCAAGGAATCCACTCTTTGTAATCATTAAGAATGTATGCCCAAGTAACTTGGTGGCAAACAAAAAATACCCTATGGGGGATGGATGAAAAGATGAAGGGATTTAGAAGTACAAATTATTTATAGTATAGTCATGGGGATGTAAAGTCTAGCATAGGCAATAAAGTCAATAATATTCTAATTAAGTATGGCATCAGATGGGTATGAGATTTTTCAGGATGATCACTTAGTATGTTTCATAACATCTAATTCCTATAAACTAATATAATATTGTATGTTAACTGTAACTGAAAAATTAAAGAATTGCTTCTAAAAATAAAAAGAGAAAAGACCCTAAAGGAGAAAAAACCCTCCAGAAGTGGCTCTATCCCTGACTCTAATCCTAACCCCGAAGGAGTTGCCTTCCTTTAGCCTGTGTGTGATGAGAGCAGATGCCATCAGCCCCAACACATCCCTAGGACCTGCCAGTGCACTCCAGCCAACCTCAGACTGACAGCTCACATGCAAGGAAGTTCCAGAAGTGCCAGGAATTAACACCCCCAGGAGCAGCGCTCAACAGGTGCTCCTGGCATTTGTGTTAATGCCCAGCTTGCTTGCCCTCAGGGAAAACATATGAGGTGGTGTCTAACTGTTTGCCAGAGCACCCTACAGGACCAAGCTGTTTGCCAGCTGTGATGCGGTTATAATAAGGCATCCTTGTTGACTGCTTTCCTTCCCTGTGTGGCTTTCCTACTGGTGACCTTGATCCCGCCCCAATCAATTTCCTGTGCTCAAATATCTGCTTTTGGGGGAGCCCAAACTAGGGCAGTGATCCTAGCCGGGGCGGGGGTGGTTGAAGGATGTAGGAAAGGAGATGAACAGGGAAATCCCCAAGGGATGCAGTAACAATGTAGCCACTATTGGGAAGTGCTGGAGGCATGAAACAGAAACTTCTAACAAAGGCCAACTGGGAGCCTCTTAAGTTTGCAAGGCCCACTGGTTGCTCATGAGTGCCCAGTTGGTGAGGACACCATTAATGTGGTTCTGATTGGATTCCAATCCCAGCAGCACCCTTGGGTGGCATTTCCTATGGACCATCCACTCAGCCCCCTCTCCCTGCAGCTGAGGGAACCTCTCAGCAGTGATCAGCATCAAGAATGGATCCTCTTTTGTTCTTATCCATTCAATGTGTTTATTTTCAAGATTGCATTTGTGGAAAGCATTTAAACAGCACCATTTAGAAGAAAACAAAAGTCACCAGATGGAAAAATAGAATAAAAAACATGCACACACAAAAAGTTCCCCAAGCAATATAGGCAGAGCAGCAGGAGTTATTGTCATCCTACTATTGTGGAGTAATGCAGCTGTGTTGGAAAAGCGATCAGCTTTTGACAGCCTAGAATTTTCAGGAGAGAACTAAACACAGGTCAACAGAATTTTGTGCTGCAATTCACTTCTTAGGGAAGTTTGACAAACCTTCCTTCTTCCCTCTAGCAAGGACAGAAGAACAGTTATTAAGGTTACCATATATATTGAATTAGAAAGGACACACAACTCCTTGGAATAATGCCATTCAGTCGGCCCATATCGTATTGGGACAAGCCTTATTCTCAAGAGCCCAAGGAACAACCTTAGTTAGCCACAGGCTGGCTTCAAAGCCAGCGAATATGAAAGTAAGAGCGATGGCAGCTGCTTCCGAGGCTGAGACCAAGACCACCTCCTGCCCCTTCAGGAAATCAAGAGAACCAAACCGCCTCCCCCTCTCCTCTACCCCAACATCAAACAAACACACTATACACTAGGGGTTTAAAAACTTCAGCAATACTCCTAGGGTGGCAGAAAGGCCAACTTTCCCTCACAAGTAAGCCCTGGTCATTGCTTCTTCCTTGTTTTTCATTCTCCCAATGGCCAACCAGGGAGAAGAAGGGTGGCAGTGTGAAAGGGGCTGGAGTCGGGACTGGTATTCTGAGTCTTGTTAGAAGTTTTAAATTGTCTCTGGACTGATCTTAACTGGACTGCAGCCCTCACAGACAGCCACACTGGATAAGACGTGCCTGGGGGAGAGGGAATCTGGTCACAGATGGCAGCAGCAGGATATTATGCACCATGGCAGCCCTGGCAGCAGGAGGGGAATATTGGATGTGTAGTCAGGAAGTCTCTACCCTGCCACTTATCAACTGTGTGACACTCAGTAATTTACTGAACTTCTCTGGCCCTCATTTTCTCCATCTGTAAGTAGTAGCTCTGACCTCAGATACTCAACTTGAGGATTTGAAGAATATAAAACACTAGTGTCTAATGCATCATAAGCTCTCTATAAATGGCAGTGCCTATTACTGCTGTGGGAGTAGGACTGTGGTTTCTAACACTGTGAGCAAGTATGAGCAAGTAACAGCTGTTCCCACATTTGCCATTTTTAGGGGCTGTTAACATGATTGTAACGGTGGGTGTTTGTGCAATGATGATTATTAGAGAACCCACCTGGAATTTCTCATTAAGAAACTAGTCACATTAAGGAAGGAATGGCATGTTAGGCACTGGGTAGATGGTTCGGACACAGGGAGGCTGTGTGGAAAGTTACTAGGAGGTCTGTATGCCATTGAGAGGGCTTCCTAGGAAAGCAGCTCATTCAGCCTGACAAGGATCAGGAGCCAGAAGCAAAAAAAAAAAAAAAAAAGGCTCCGACAGATGGAATTCCAAGACTTGGAGCAAAACCAGCACACAGTTTCATTAACAACAAAGTCACAAGAAAGATTTTACAGAAGCCAAGGCTCTCTGAGGAGAGAGAAGGCTGAAGTGATTAGAGGTTGGAACTTTCAATCCTGCCCAAACCTCTGGGGAGGAGTGGAGGCTTAAGGATCGAGCTCAATCGCCAATGGCCAATGATTTAATCAAGCATGCCTGTGTAGCCAACAGAATATTGAGGAAATGATGGTGTGTGACATTTGAGGTTAGGATATAAAAGACATGATGGATTCTACCTTGCTTTCTCTTGGATCACTCATTCTGGGGGAAGTGATGCTATGTCATGAGACTATTCAAAAAGCTCTATGAAAAGTCCATGTGGCCGAAACCAGTTTGGCTCAGTGGATAGAGCATCAGTCTGTGGACTGAAGGGTCCCAGGTTCAATTCCGGTCAAGGGCATGTACCTTGGTTGCGGGCACATCCCCAGTAGGTGGTGTGCAGGAGGCAGCTGATCGATGTCTCTCTCTCATCGATGTTTCTAACTCTCTATCCTTCTCCCTTCCTCTCTGTAAAAAAAAAAAAAAAATCAATAAAATATATATTTTTTAAAAAAAAAAAGTCCATGTGGCAAAGAACTGAGTCCCCAGACCCTTTCCACCAATTGAATCAACTCTTAGAAGCAGATTCTCTAGCTCATCAAGCCTTCAAATGATTGAAGCCCAAGTCAACATCTTAACTGTAATCTCAATGGAGACCTCAAGAAAGAACCATCGGGTAAGCTGCTCCTGAATTTTTGACCCACATAAACTGTGAGATAATAAATGTTTGTTGTTTTTTTAAGACCCTAAATTTGTTCTACAACAATAGATAGCTAACACCTAGACATATTCATTTCTAACTGATACAGAACCTAAGAGATCAAGTTGGCATGACCACAGTGATACCTGGATGATCATATTCTCCAGCCTATCAGACTCCCATCCTCAGAGGCACAGCTTCCCTCCTCCTCTTGCCACCTCTTGCTCTATTTATATGAAACACTCAGCACCCTTTCTATGGATTAGACACTGATGCTTGCTGTAATCAAAGAAGCAAGTCTACTTTGCTCTACTTTAGGGGTGATTGCCAGGGGGGTCTTAATCCAGCATCTCAAAGGATTCAATAATCTAGAGAAGGGGCTGTAAATGATTAAAGAGTCCAGAGATGAAACATAATTTTGGAAGGCATTTTAGGGGACCAGAGGAGCTTGGCTGTAGGAACCAAGTTCTCTCTCAGAACCCCTTGCTCTTTATTAATAAAAATTGTCCTAAGGTAAAGTAGATATACACATCAAAGCCAAAGTTTAATATATAGAATCCATTGTCAGATTGGGGGAACTGCCTTTGGTTGTTCAGGTGTTTGGCCAGCAGGAGGCAATAACATGTAGGTAGAAATGCTCTCAGCTGTCTGGCAGTAAGCAATCATTTATGCAAATCTTTAGGTTTGGGGAAATGCCTTCAGCCATTCCAGATGATTCAGCTCTGCTGACATGCTGAAATAAGCTTCCGGCAAGTGATCTCTGCCAGCTCTGTTTCTCCATATTCGAAGTCCCACCAACTGTTATATAGGGGCCTATCAGTATTCTGGGCTATGCATGGAAAATGGTCTGCATATGTGAATTATCTGGGAGCTGAGACAAGGAATCCCTTAACAAATGCCACTAGTGGGCTATCTTCATTGGCCTCATTCAGTGGACAACTACTTGTGCATTAAAACTGACACTCTTAGGACTCCTGCAACTGAGAAATTGAGCTGGAAAAGATAAAACTCAAGTCTCTTCCTAGTGTTTTTATTGCAGCTGTTTTCCCCAAAGCTGTGAAAGTGTGTCCAGTCTGAGGGGTTGGATAGAAGAAGTGGGGGAGGGGAAGATGAGCACAGGATGGGGTAAAGGAGATCAATTAGAATTTTGAACATAAATGGTATAAAAAGGTTCTCCAGAGAAACAGACCAATAGAATGAGATTTATTATAAGGAATTGGTTCTTATGGGCCAAGAAGTCCCTTGATCTGCCATCTGCAAGGTGGATGGAAATTCCACTCTAAGTCCAAAGGCCTTGGAACCAGAAGCACAAATGGTATAAGTCCCAGTCCAATGGCAGGAGATTTCTATCTCAGCTCGAGCTGTCAGAAGAGAAATCACACCCTTCCTCCACCTTTTTGTCTATTTGGTTCCTCAACAGGTTGGATGATGCCCACCTACATTGGCTAGGTCAATCTGCTTTACCTAGTCCACCAATTCAAATGCTAATCTCTTCTGAAAACACAGACACACCAGATGTCACAATTAACCAGATATCTTGGCATCCTGTGACACAGTCAAGTGGACACATACCATTAACCATCACATAAATAAAAGCTTGTTTATGGAGCACATGCCACTCCCTGGCTCACACCCAATGCCCTGGAGACAAGGACCTCTATATACACACTGTGCTGTTTTCTTCCTTTTTCAGTGCTCCTCTGCCAAATGACCTTTTCTCATCTTTATCTGGCTAAGTCCTATTAGTATTTTTAGACTCAGTCTAAGCAACTCTCAAAGAGTGACTCTGGACGCTTCCATAATACTCCATGCTCTTGTCCACTATATATTGCTCCCATGATATTCTGTCTTACCTCACTGAATCTATATGTATCCATCTCCAGAGTATCTAATACTCTGAGTGCTTCTTAGGACAAGAGTTTTGTGTACATCACTTCTGTAGTCCCAATTCTATCTAAATTTTAGAACAGTGCCTAGAAAATAGTAGGTGCTTAATAAATGTGTGTTGGGTAAAAAAATGCTTGAATAAATGAATGAATATGTAATATGCACTGCACAGTGGAAGACTATCATACCCATTTTTAGACCAACCTCCTTCAGACTTCTCGTTGTGTCCTCGAATGTCTCTTCCAGTTACCATAAGCTGTGAACTGTATCCTCAGATGAGACTGGGGACTGCTCCCTAACCCTGTGATTTCCTTCTCTAAACCACTATACTCAGGAGCAGGAATTCCACATCACTGAATTTTTCTAACTCAAATAAATCTAGTTGAGTGGTGATAAATTCAATCTCAGTCATATTTTGGGGTGTCAAAGAATAATCTTCAAAATGCTAAAAATGTAATTTTCATGTAAATACATAAGGAGAATATATCAAAAGATTTACATAACTCATTAATGAGTAAGGCAGGATGAAAAGGCTGGTTAAAGAATGACACACAAAAAAAATGATATACAGAGTCAGTGATAAAAGGAAACAGGAATAAAATTAGATACAAAAATTAGTTAATGCCCTACTTAGCAGTAAAACCGTCATTCTTGGGATTACCTTCTCTACCAAACACAAATATTTACATTTCAAACAGGTAAAAATAGTTCATCTCCTTTCAGTTTTCTACAAGCTAACATCTAACATTACAGAGTCTAGGTCTTAACGACCTTAAGGAGTGTGCTCACCAAAGTTACCTTCCCCTGGAGAAAGCAAGTGAATTGTATTCTAGAAATAATTCTACCAAAAAAGAAGTTAAAATGAGAGAGCATTTACAGTGAAGCTCAGGGATTTATACATTTAAAACAAATGTGAAGATGGGACTAAGCTGAGTTTAAGCACAGTGAGAATATACAACAGAGAAATAGTCCAGGACAATGTGACCTGGTGAGCAAAGGACAACAAAGATATTGTAACAGAGATGCCAGTGCCAATGTGCATGCAAAGAAGAGAAGAAACAAAAGACCTGATGTTTTCAGATGGTGATCTGATGGAAATATTAACAAATAATTTGGGTAAATTCCCCAAGTGAGCCATGATAAAGTATTAACTAAGGAGTTTGTTGGGAGTTTAGATGCATGCTAGGAGGACTATCTACCTAAGATAAAACTCTAAGTGTGAAATAAAAAGCTTTCTATTCTTTCCTTCACACCATTCCCCCAAACGTAAAAGGCAAGGCCTGCAGCATAGACCCACCAGCTTCCATGCACCAGGAGCCAGCAGGAGCTTAGAGGCCCTTGCCTCTTAAAGGAAGCCTTGCCTGCGGGCCCTTTCCACAGAGAAATTAGAAGTGCTGAAGAGAGCTGAACTGATCTGGCTTAAATGACATTTCCTCCCAGTTCTGGAGGTTAGGAGTCCCAGATCAAGGCACTGGCAGATTTGATTCTTGGTGAAGGCCCTTTTCCTGGCTTGCAGAAGGCAGACTTCTCGTTGTGTCCTCACATGGTGGAGAGAGGAAGCTCGAATGTCTCTTATTTTTCTTCAAAGGACATTAATCCCATCATGGTGACCCCATCCTCCTGAACCCATAGAAACCTATCACCTCCCAAAGGCCCCAGCTCCACATGGGCTTCAAAGAATGAATTTTGAAGGACACAAACATTCAGTCCATAACAGCATCAAACCTCAAAGTTTTTTAATTAGGTCCTGTACTAGAGATTCCCAATGTTAACATTTTGTATCTAATCCAATTTTTTTAATTTTCCTGTTGTTGGATATTTAGGAAGATGCTTTCAATTTTCCTTATTAGAAAGAAAGAAAGAAAGAAAGAAAGAAAGAAAGAAAGAAAGAAAGAAAGAAAGAAAGAAAACCTCTGCGATGATTATTTCCATATGACAAATTCCTAAAAGCAGAGTCAGAGCAAAGGGGCATGCATGTCTTAAGGCTCCTGAAACATGTTGCCAAATTACTTCCCAGCATTGTTGGCCAGTACTTAAGAAAGGCTATCTTGGCACAGTTCACTCACACTGAATCTTACTGATGCAGCATTATTTTTATTTATAGAAAACCAGCACCTGTGAATTATAAAGAGTTCAAGTAGTCCAGAAATGTACATACCTCTGCTGCCAACTTTCAATCCCTTTCCCCAGAGGGAGGTTAACCATGTTCCACATATTTTCCTTAACCCCCTCTTAGCCTTTCTCTAACCCTGTCTTAGTCAATGCCTCACTAACACTCTCCAACCCTGTGCCTCAGAGGCCAGGTGAGGATAATGACTCTTATTATACTCCAGACTCAGTCTTCCTCCAGCTGTTTAATGGCTGCACTTTGCTAATCTTCGCTATTCTTAGGCAGTTAAAAATTCTCTACCACCCATTCTCTTATTTGAACAGGATTTGACATCCCCTGGGTATCAGTCCTGGCTGAGAAACTAGAGAAAAGGAAGGTTAAGATGTGTAATCCCATTAGATCTCTGACCACTGATGTGATCTGCTAGGTCTCACCCCAGCCAAATGGCTGGGGCCGCATGTGAGAAGATACCTGTTTCAAAGCCAGCCTCCTCTGGCTTCAGCAAAGTCTTTGCCTCTTAAAGTCTTTATCCCAGAAAAAAATACTTAATCTCCACCCTAGACTAGACCTCCTGGTCCTGGGATACAGAGCAGAGATAGGTCCTCTGTTGGTGCCCTATGAGTGCCACATGACTAGAATAAGGGCTGTAGGTGGGGATGGGGGTTTTCTAAATATACTGGGACAAGAGCTGTCCACCATAACAGCCACTGGTTCTGCCTGATAGGGTCCTCACCCTCTGACAAATCCACCCTCCAGAACCTTCAGCAGATTATCATGGAGAGAAGATGAAAACTAACGACCCAGTAGGTAGTTTGGATCTATTCATTTTGGATGATACATTCCTCAATAACCACTCTGGGATCACAGAGATGAATCCCACGCAGACACTACCCAGCAGAAGACAACCCTATGATAGAGGTCTTTTTAAAGTTCTTCCCCTTTAAGTCATAGTTGTCATTGTACAAAGTCATGGTCTATACCCAGAGATGGGCTCCATATAATGAAAGAGTTTCTGTACGTTGTAGCATTGCAGAGAGAACCTATCAGGCTATGCAAACTTCCCTGTGACGCTTAAACAACCAACTCTATAGGAGGAAGTAAATGAGAAATGAAAAGGAAGGGTCCTTGGGTATCTGTTCTGCTCCCTGTCCCAGCCCCTGACTCGTGGCTTCCTTCTCTGGCCCCTAAGCCCCAGGTCCCCATGCTGTGCTTGGTGCTGTGCAGACCTGTGCACTGCAGAATGCCGCCATCCACAATTCCCCTATTCCTTCCCTCTTCACAGCAAAACCTCAGACCTGAGACTACCCCACCCTGTCTTCTAGACTTCTCAGGTTCAAATCCCATCCATTGGCCCTTATTTCCACCTGATCTCTAAGAACATTAACTCTAACTGCCTGAGGCTCCCTTCCCCATTTTCCAAAGATGTCAGAAAGACTATTGGCTCTCTTACTCTATTCAGACTTGACACACCATTCAGACACATGAAAGGAAGTCATCATATCATACTTCCATTCCTGATTTCCCACAGATTTTGTATATCTGGCAATGTATTTTCAAGCACTATGTTTTTCAAGGATGATTTGAGATTTGACTACACAAAGGAATATTCCATTGCCAATATACTGATTTTTTAAAATATATTTCATTGATTTTTTACAGAGAGGAAGGGAGAGGGATAGAGAGTTCAGAAACATCGATGAGAGAGAGACATCGATCAGTTGCCTCCTGCATGCCCCCTACTGGGGATGTGCCCGCAACCAGGATACATGCCCTTGACTGGAATCGAACCTAAGACCCTTCAGTCCGAAGGCCGACACTCTATCCATTGAGCCAAACCGGTTTTGGCTGATTTTTTTTTAATGTTCTCATTTTTATTATTAATTTGTAGCCAAATTCTCATTTGATAACAATTTCTTCTGTATCTTAACATAATACCCTTAGGCCTCATTAGTTTAGGCTAATTTGCATCATCAAAAGATTTAGTATTTTAATGAGCACCCAAATAGTTATCTTTAGATTTATTATAAATGTTTTTCTATTATGAAAGTATGTAATAAAAAAATGCTGTAAGATTCAACATATAATTAGTTCTCTTTGAAATACTTTCTAGGTTTTTTTTTTTTCCTTACAAATTATTTTGTATACTGGTGATACAGTCCCAGTCAAAGTTGTTCCATAGTCTGAGAAGCATCTACATGGGATAAGTGTATTATCAGACAAATATTTAGAGTGAGGCTTTCCTTGGACAAACAACTTGCAGATTGCAGCTACATGGCGGTGCCTGAGCTGTCATACTCCTACCCCTCTTAATTAAGAATGAGGAATGAAAAAGTTGGAAAAGGGTGTTGGCACTGGATGTAAACCCAGGTGAAGGGCCTAGAAATATAGATGGAGGTTGCCTTATGAAGAACTGAAATTCTCTAACCAATGAACCAGGGAAGAGAAGGAAGACACTGAGGAGCAGAAGGTGGGCTCAGCTCACTTGGACATCCCAACCCAGACCCTGCCTTCCTACAAAGATTCCAGCAGGACCTCCTTCAGCCCGCATCCTGCAACTGTTTCTGCCATGAGGGCTGCTCCCACTGATGCTTAGCTACAGACACGTCCTGCTCTATAGAAAGCCACTAGAGACATCAGCACTTTGCGGATAGTTCTGGGGTTCAGACTAAATATAGACATTCCCCATCCTGGCTGGATCTGGCTCCCTGGGCTGTTCCATGGTGCTCTTTAAATGAAGCAAACAAGCAAGTTGTTTTTAGGGCCAAGATACTCATTGGGTTCACTGAGAGGCCCTGGCAGTTCCTGACAGAGTCAACATGGGCCATAACACAAATTCTTTAGTTTTAATTCCTGATCTGCTACCAAGCACAAAGCCTCTGGCAAGGCCCCCATTTCTCTACCTGTAAAATGCACATAATACCATATGGGCATGCGGTGGGCATACTGATTGCATGCACAAAGAAAAGTATTATGAAAATACCAGTACAATGATCAGTCTAACAATATGTTGGTGCTAGCTTTGAACAGTTTGTGTTACTTCCTAAAAATAGAAAAGGGTGCTAAGAAAATTTTATGAGAATTCATCTTTCCACTTGTAAAATTTTCATAAAAACTCTGGAAGTGTTAGCATGTAAACAATGCCATATACTCATTTTCTTTATAAATATCCATAATTGAAATCAGCTCTACCAAACAGAACAAACACAACTAAATTATATGCACGTGACTAATTACTATATTTTTGTCTCATTAACAAAAGCTTACATAAATCTGAATTAGGAATGTAAAGAGCATCCTTGAACTTTTTGATCCATTTCTTCAAGCTTAATTGTGAAAATCTTAACCACACAATTACTCCCACTCCATGAACTAAATCCAACTCAAGAGTGGAGATTGAGCCAAAACTGAAGCCTTGGGGATGCCCATGCTTAAAAGGTGGAAGAAGAATGCTAAGACATTGGCAATCCAAGAAATATAAATTAAAACTAAAGAATGGCTAAAATTAAAAATACTGTGAACACCAAATGTTGATGAGAATGAGAATGAGAAGCAATTGGAACTGTTATACATTGCATACAATTTTGGAAAGGTTAGTTTCTTAAACAGTTTAACTTGTACTTATCGCACTATGTGCGTAGGTGTTTACCCAAGAGAAATAAAAATGTGTATCCACCAAAATACTTGTACAAGAATACCCATCGCCGTTTTATTCAGAATGGTCAAAACAGAACACAACCCAAGTTTTCATCTCAAATGGAATGCTATTCAGCAACAAATAGAAACAAACTACTGACACATGATGAATGAATTTCATAGACAATATCCTGAATGAAAGAAGCCAGCCAAAAAAAGAGTAGACATTATATAAATTTATTTTTATGAATTACTATTTAAAAAATACTAAAAAACTATCTATATTCAAAAAATAGAAAAGTGGTTGGTTCTAGGAGGATTAACTAAGAAGGGACATGAGAGAACTTTCTGGGGTGATGGAAGTGTGTGTGTGTGTGTGTGCGTGTGCATTTGTCAAATTAATGCAAATTGTACACTTATGATTTGTACATTTTACTCTATAGAAATTTTATCTTAAAACATAACTGGACTCTAATTTGTAGGCTTGCCTTTCTCAGTGGCATGAGCTAGCAATTCTGAAACTACTTTCTACATATCCTAGGCTTGAGCAAATGAGTAAATATATTAAGGAGAATAAGAGCCAGGTTTCTTACTGTCAGAGAAAAGGGTTACAAATATGGAAAAGGGGGAAGATTAGAATGTTCCCTGATGTTATAGATTGGAATTGGAAGTGTCAGTGAAAATATTCTAAATTTTTATCATGCTTTGGCTCATTACTAATGATTTTTGCCTGCCACAATTTTTATTGTGGTATTGTTGCTGTTTTAAAATGCAAATTTTACTATCAGAATCTACATTTCTTTAAGAAGTCCAGACTTCAGAGTAATTCTTAAAAAGTATAGAATCTATTTGTTTGGCTCACAAGCTTTCATATTTGAAAACGTTCTTTGTTCTTTTATTTTGATTATCTTTGCTAATCCAATAGGTTAAAAACAAAAAAAATCTCATTATACTTTTAATTGCATTTCTACTACTATTGGCTGAAATTGAGCATCTTGTCATGTTTGAATCATTTGTATTTCACTTTTGATGATTGTTTGTTCTTATAATTTGTCTATTTCATATTTACTTGCAGGAGTATTTTTAATATACAAAGAAAGAATAATGGAATAAAGAAATATATTATGGACGAAGGTATACAAGCTGCAAACATTTCTCCTAGTTTTGTGTTTGCTATTTTTCTTTCAATCTTATTTGAGTATCCTCTTTTATACATAATTTTTTCATTGCTTCTATGCATAATTTATTAATGTGTGTGTGTGTGTGTGTGTGTGTGTGTGTGTTGTTTCTTAAAAGAGTCTTTCCCATTCTGGTATTATTAGTTAAGTCTTTCATATTTTTACATACTACTTTTATGATTTTATTTTTTATGTTTGTATATTTGCTCCATCTAGAATTTAATTTGGTGTAACAAGTGAGTTATAAATCCAACTTTTATATAATGACCTAGTGTCTCAACACCATTAAATGAAAATTTACCTTTTCCCTACTGATGTACCTTTTATCATATACAAAATTCCCATATGTACTTGGTTTAATTTTTAGTTATATATTATTGACCTAGTTATATATTTTTATCCAACTGTTCAAATTAGTGTAGATTTATCATGTTTTATATTTGGTATGACCATTATCTCTTCATTACCCTTTTTACTCAACAATTCCTCTCTCCAAGAAGGTGCTTGTTTTTCATGTGATCTTAGATTCCATTTATATGCTTTAAAATGTGATTTTTATCAGAAAAGTAATATATTTCTGGACTAAATTAGGCATTTGACATCTGTGTGACAGTGAGTCTTCCAAGTATAGAGGCTCAGTATTGCAGACCTTTCTGTTGTTTAAGGCTTCTTTTTGCATCTTCCTTTTTTATTAAAATAGCACTTAAATGTGTTTTCATATAAATCTCCTTGAATGTTTAACTTTATTGGGGGGATTTCATCTGTTTTGTCACAATTACAAATGGATTCTTTTCTCCCGTCATATCTTCTGATTGCTGCTTACATACAGTTAAAGGTTTTATAAGTATTTAAATAGTTCCTAAGTTCTCTAAGCTTATATCATTTAATGAGAGGAAGAGGATTTTATTTTTTTCTGTATCAATCACTGGCACCCAATAGTAGGAAGTGAATCTAGGGCCACATACTAAAAGCAATTTCAGGCAGTTATTTTTCTCTCCCTCTCCCTCTTCGTCTCCCTATCTCTTTCCACTCCCTCTCCCTCTTTTTCTCTCTCTTATAAAATAGAACATTCAGAATGCTAACTTTGGGACAGTATATAGTATAAATTTCCAATTAGCAAATCTTTTAAAGAAAATACTTCTTTAGCTAGTCTCAACTTATATAAGTTCCAAATGATGCAAAGTGAAAAGAGAGTGAGAAAGGAGAGACTGAGTGGTAAAATATGAAAGATTTTGCAATGCTTGTCAAATGTTATAACCAACATCCATTTAGGGTATGAGCTTTGCACTGTCTTTAAAAGAAACAAAAGAAAAAGTTTTAAAAATTACTAGCATAATTCCAAAAACTGTTAATAGTCTGACCCAGAGGTTGAAAATGCACATACAGAAGGGGGGCAGGCAGGTGTAAGAAATCAGTGATAAAATAGGGAAACGTGGGGACTGGGGCAAATAACCTACCTGGTGCCCCACCCGTTAAAGGGCAGCTGCCCCTCAGCATCCTTCAGTTGCTTCCGTGTGGCAATTAAGATCCATGTGTCTGTGTTTTCCAACTCTTTAAAAGAAAACAGAAATCCAGATTTAACCTATGGAAGTTTCCAGTTTTGAAATGCTGGCTCAAATTCTTAAAAACAAAAAACACTATGCAGGCCAGATGTAAGCCAGGCCCTCAGGCCAACCAGTGTGAGCTCCTCCCTGCTCTGACCCTCACTCCTGCTCCTCCGTGCTGAGCGGCAGGCCAGCCTGAACAGTACTCTGTGCACCGTGGAGGCACGCCATCTCGGATTCCATTCGACACGGAGCATCACCACTCCATGATGATGGGATGATGAAGAGCCTGTTTTGCACCAGAAACAGAAGTAGAACATTTTAACATTATTTCATCTTGGCAATGACCAGCTCTAGGAACCAGCTGATTTCATAACAGCCTCCTCCAATGATGCCCAGGTGTGACATCTTATCCTGGGCGGACTGTTCACGGCAACTGCTGTGGCTTCTAACACGAGGGCAGCCAGGTCCATGTTCTAGACCCCAAAAGAGGCCAGAGTGCCCTGCACACTAGTAGATGTCATCTTTGTGGAAAGAACCCTCCAAAGCTAGCATGCGTTTACAAATAAACTAAACAGTTTCTCTTCCAGAGCAGCATCTTTGAAAAAGAGATCTGTAGATCGACAAATAGGCACAGTGATTTACAATTTTGGGAGTGTCTGCTGGCCTCTTCTTATTTATTCTTTTTTTTTAACATAGGTGCTATTTTTATTCCCCTTTATAAGGAAACTGAAGCACACAGAGGTTAGCATAAACTAGCATTTCACATTTCTTACCCACAGTGGTAAGAAATAAAAGGCTAGTGGAAGGTGTTTAATACATTTTAACTTGCTTGGAAAAAAACAATGAAAATATTTCTTTAAATTTTATTTGTATTGAAATATTTGTTTTTGCAATATCCAATGAGTGGCAGTACTGATAACAATTCTAGGTCATCTAATAGAAATAATAAAGCAGTTTGCAGTTATTCAGACTTCTGTCTACTCCATGTCTTGATGATTTCTTCAGCAGCATCTAGTGTACTCTTTTTTAATAAAGCAAAATCGCACAAACTTCTCAAACTGTAATTTGGTCTCTTGGTTACAGAATGCTGAAACTGGGATGGCTGAGAGTTTCTTATTTTTAGTCATCCATTTCACAAATTTATAGTCATAAGGTTCATTGCTCTTCTTCATATCAGAGAGGTCTGCATCTAATGAAGACACGTTAGCAATGATGAAGTAGCCTCCATCAGGAACTACAGGTTTTAGGCCAACACTTTAAAGTAAATGTGCCATCCGATCTCTTTTTACTTCCAACTCTTTTGGCAAAGAATTAAAGTAACACTCTGGGTCATCCATGCGCTTCATGTCAATCAAAAAAGCTTGAGCCAAGGCTTCCTGTAAAGGAGTTGCACAGGTATAGAGGCTATTTTGTTGAACTGTCTGTAAATGTTTAATTAAATGATAAGGACCAATGGACCAGCCAAGCTTCCAGACAGTTACACTGAAAGTCTTTCCAGCACTTCCTATGGTTATTGTTCTCTCCCACATACCTGGAAAAGTGGCTATTTTTAAATGCTTACTTCCAGTATATACCAGCCATTCATAAACCTCATCACTGATGCAGAGTGTGTCATATTTGATGCAAAGGTCAGCAATTAGTTTGAGTTCTTCTTTGGTGTACACTTTGCCAATGGGGTTATGTGGAGTATTTAGTATAATAGCTTTGGTTTTGAAGTTAAATTTACTTGCCAGTTCTTCGGGGTTCAATGTCCAGTCAGAACTGGACCATTTTTTCCCATCAACAGGTTTAGATCTTAAGGAAATATAAACAGGTATCGTTCCAGCCATTTTCACTATGGGCTCATAGCAGTCATAGAAAGGCACAATTATTATGACTTCATCCACCTCATCAATTAATCCTTGAATGGCATTAAAGAGAGAGCCATATGCTCCTACTGTCACAAAGATTTCTTTATTTGGATCTATCTGCTTTTGATACAACTTTTCATATAAGCAGGACAGAGTTTTCACAAGTGGTGGATGACCAAAGCCCTGTGTATACTGATTCAGGCTATCAATTGCTGCAATCTTTGACAATTCTTCCTTCACATATAGAGGAAGAGATATATCTGGAAGGCCTTGGCCAAGATTCACAACAGAGGGGTCTGCGGCCAACTTGGTAAATTCAATCCTCTGCTTTTTGCAGCTCCTCTGGGTCTCTGTGAGCCCCTCTCTTTCCTTCTAGTTGTAGAATTTCCACTCAGCCAGCTTTCCTGTGGTTCTGGATAATGTCCGTTCTGTCTTTCAGTTGTAGTTTTGAAATTGTTGTGCGAGGCAGCAGTGTAGGTGTTTACCTATGCCGCCATCTTGGATTCTCTCTCTTCTTATTCATTCTTAAAACAACCCCTGTGGAAGGTGTCAAGATGCCTTCATTTTACAGGTGAGAAAGCTAAGGTCAGAGAGCCATGGCTTGCCTGAGCTCCACAAAGTAAGCGCTTCTGTTCAGGAAGCTAAAAATGCCTTCCCTTTCCATCTTCCAAAGGCTGCTCAAGTAACTGGAGAGCAAAGAGCCAAACAGTGCAGTTTGTTTGTGTCAAACCTCAGGGAAGGGCAGAAACAAACTCCAGCAAAACAATAAGACAGAAGCTGAGGCCATCGGACAGAACTCTGACTTAGGAGTCCCAGTGGAAAAGTCAGGTAGGATAGTCCTGGTTGGAGCGAAAAGGTCACTAAATCTATTTTGAATCATTTTCTCCATATATTTAAATAATTCCAATTATTTTATATCACAAAGTTTTGTGTTGTGTTTTACATAGAGCTGGATGTAATATCTTCAGGCTACTTTTATTTTTAAAACGCACTGGCTCTACAATGTCGCCACCTAGTGGACATTTCTAAATAAGAAATAGCAGGGAAGATTCGCATAGATGTCTGGAGCCCCCAACCTCTTGGCCCGGCCGACATACCTATACAGCCACTGAGAGGCCACAGCAGTCTTAGCAGTCCAAACATCAATCGAGTGACATTTCTGATTAAAAACCCATCTCAGTTAAAAGATCTTGAAAAATTGCTTCAAGTAAAGCATCACAAACTGAACAGGAGCGCTCCCCTGATCTGGGTGTCATGCTCCCCTTTGGCGCTCCAATATTATTGCCACATTTTCTCTTAACCACAGAGCTATTTTGTTGCCTTAATGTTCATATCCACTGAACTGATCATTCTCTATGCCGGAACCTGACTTACTTGATTCTTCTGACCTCCAAACCTGACTTCACCTGTGACATGCTGCCCTCCTTGTTCTCCAGCTACTATGGCCTGTCACCCAAGCCTCTCATTTCTGCTCTCAAAATATATTTTAAATGCATCCTCTCATTCTACTGCCACATCCCAATCCTTGTCTTTGTCCTCAAATTCTTGACTCATTCATTTATTCAACCTATGTTGACTGGGCACACGTAGAGATGAGGACACCGGTAGAGAAACTGGGCAGCTCAGGTCAAGGATGAGTAGCTGCTTCCTTGCTGAGCTTCCTGCCATGAACTCTTCCCAAGCCTCCTCTTCAGCCTGACATCCCTCCTTCATTCCTGACTCAGAGTCCCCTCCTTCATTCATTTAGCTCATCCATAGAGTCTGTATTGCTCAGTGCTCCAAGATGCAGATGGAGTGAGATCTAGTCAAGGCCCTAAAGACCATTATCAAGAGGAAAAAAACTGGCACACCCATCAGTACCAATAGAACTGCTTGAGTCAGGGATCATGGGTGCTCTGGGGACCAGAAAGGGCATGACAATTCTGCTGGGCTGTGGGGAGAGCTGGCTGAGGAATAGTTCTGAGAGAAAGTGACATTCACACTGGACCCTGAAAGATGAGGAGGAGTTTATCAGCTGGAGGTGGGGGAGAGAAGGTGGAGGGAGCCACAGGTGTAAGGAGAGGGAAGGAGAGGAGATGCATGACTAGTGTGACAATGACCCAGATGCCGTCGTATCTCTGGATGTGTTCACCCCATCATATGGATTTATTATCCCTGAGGCTCTCTGAGTCTGTAAGAATAATAAGGTTTTAAATGAATGAAATCCCAGGCAGCACTTCTGATCCTCATTTCACATGCTGCTGCACTGATATGGCTGGCGCTGTACAGGCTCAGCAGTCATTGTGAGTCGGGCACTGGGAGCAAGGCCCACACTCACAAGCCACAGTGTGGACTGAACTGTGGCCATTGTAGGACTGAGGCGCCAACTGCCCACGTTGCAAGAGCGTCGACCGCTGATGACTCCTGCGAGTTTTCCTCTAGGACTTGCTCCCAGATGAAGAGAGCTATCTCATCCAAAGTCATGACCCTTTCCCACAGATAAGCCACATCTGGCAATAAAAACAGGGGAAGTCAGGGCCCGGGGCTCCACACAGAACAAGTCTAAGGGGCCATTCCAGCTCCAGGGCCTCCAATGGGATTGGTGGGACCTCTGTCACATCTGATCACAGTTCGGCTCCCTCTTCCCAATCCTGCCTCCTTAGTCCACCAACCACAAATGGTGATCCCAAGAGCACAGTCCCTTAAAGCTCCCTGCCCACAGATCTCTACTTGAGAGTCTGCTTTCTAGAGAACCTGATAAGCAACAGGGAGCTTAGGGAGCCTGGGTCCCATTTAAATAAGATCTCATGGCAGGGCAGCCATGAGAGCCCTAGGAGGAAGCCACTGGCAGGGCTCCCCCAGCCTTGCCAGGGCCTCGCAAGCTTCATTCCACCGGGAGGACTCTTCGCTCCTGGGGAGCTGCATGCCAGGGGCTGCTGGAATCTGGGGCCATTAAATGAGACCCACCTTCTGTAACTCCTCTCTTCCCTTGCTCGTGCTCATCCAGAGACATTTTCCCATTTGCCTCTCTTTGTACCTCATCTCAAAGAGTGGGTGCCTGAATGGGCAGTCCATCTGTCAGTTACAGCTATTTTTAATCAGCACATTGACATTCAGGCTCGGAGTCAGTCTCTTGCAAACTCTGTCAGTCTGAGTGGGCTCTTGGGTGCTGAATCAGTGGGAAAGACATATGTCCAAGCCCACAAACCTTGGACGATGGCCAGTTCACCATGGCAACACTCTTCTGGGACCTTCTTGGTGGACAGTCCACTGCTTCTTATGATAGCTCAGCCTTGACTTTCAAACATCTATAGACTTGACTTAGAGGGAATCACACAAAGGAAACTAAAGGAACGGACAGTGCCACCCCTCCCCATACCCTGAGTGAGGCATGGCCAAGGCCCTATTATGAGGAGGAGACAATGTCCATATACTTAAAAGCAAGAATTCTCATAAACAATCCCTTTGGCATAAGGGAGATGGTTTTGGAAGTAACTGTTTTCTGCCTTCACTTTAAAACTTCAACAGTAGCCAAGACCGGTTTGGCTCAGTGGATAGAGCATCGGCCTGCAGACTGAAAGGTCCCAGGTTCGATTCCGGTCGGGGGCATGTACCTTGCTTGCGGGCACATCTCTAGTGTAGGCCGTGCAAGAGGCGGCTGATCGATGTCTCTCTCTCATCGATGTTTCTGACTTTCTATCTCTCTCCCTTCCTCTCTGTAAAAAAATCAATAAAATATATTTAAAAAAATAAGAATAAATAAATAAATAACTTCAACAGTAAAGTAATAGATAGAAGTAAACAACTAATGAAATCACATCTATCGAGCTGGCTGGGTGTCCAGGAAGAACATCCACTCAGCTCCCAGGCTCTGAGAGCAGGAGGCCAGGCTGTGATCTTCCAGATTCCATCCTGGAAAATTGGAACTTTAGGAACTCCCTCTCATCTCTCCCTCACCTTTAAATCCTCCCTAATCCCCCTCCTCAAGCCTCACTCTGAAGCGTGGGTCTCCAGGGATCTACCACAGAGGAACACGTGTGGCCTCTGGTCACTGGTCAGCTGAGATAACTTCCTCCAGGACGGGTGTGCCAGCAAGCCTCCTCAGCATCGCAGTGCTGGAAGAGAGCTCCAGCCATCTCCCCATATCTCTCTTGCTCGGGAGGAACAGGAGGCTCAGGGAAGTGGTGTGAACAGAGCCCAGATCTGACTCCTTCCTCTGCTTTCGCTTGCTCACTGGTCAATCACCTATTTAATCAACAAATGCTCGCTAAGCCCTACCATGGGCACCCACAGAGTGGGCTTCAGTGAAAGAAGAGGGATGGTGAGGGGCTGAGTGGGTGGAGCCAGACAGGCCCACATGGACTTGATGACAGCCTCAGAGAAGCACCGGTGTCGGCAGAAGGCTTCAGTTCTACCCAGACAGAGAGGACTTAGAAACGTCAGAGAAAGGGGCCAGGGGGAAGCATCCCCACCTCACAGCATGGCCAAGAGCTAGCACTGCCAGCCAGGACCAGTTATACAACCTCCAGGACCCGGAGCTCAAAAAACAATATGAATTTCAAGACAGTGAGAGCAAAGCATTCAACCAAGCGTGGGCCCGTCTGAGTACAGGACCCCGAGACTGCGCAGGCCCTGTGCCCATGAAGCTGGCCCTGCTGCTGCTGCTCACCTTGGCCACTTCATTCAGAGCCAGGGAACGCCAGACCGCCCGCGCCGAACCAGACCCTGAGCAGACGGGAAGCCGGGGCCCATCCAGATGACGTGACTTGCCCAGTCTCACAGCTGGTCAGGGGCTGCCAAGTCTCCTTAGGAAACAGCAATGCCCTGCTTTTGCCAGTCAGAATGATCACATAGATTTGTGTATTTGCTGTCTGCTTGCTCACTTCCTCCTGTAAAACTGGCCGTGTATAATCTAAAAAGAAAAAAATATATGCCTCCCTTAAACATAAAACAAGGCCCCAAACACCTGAAGGCAAAGCCCTTTACCTCCCCAGCTCTCCAGCCACCATGGCCAGTTCTTCTTTCTAGGAAAGCAGCCCAGGTCCATCCCAGAAGCCCCTCTGGCATCTGATTGCTCATGTGTGGAACATGGCGCATGGCACTCCAGGGTGTGAATGGCATCTTTTCAGGGTCTCCCAACCAACCATCCCTGAGGAGGACCAGAGGGTGAAGAGCCACCAAGCAGGTCATGTCACCACTGGAAGGGCCTTGCAGGTAAGCAAAGCAGCCCTCCCACTTCACAGATGAGAGGGGTCCAGAGGAAGGATATGCAGAGGTGGGAAGAAAACCAAGGTCTCCTGAGAGCGTCTGGAATCCCAGCACCAGCTCAGAAACTCTGTGTAACCGTATTCCTGGTAGTACTTCCTGCTGCACACCATGGGAGGTGGGCAGAGAGCAAAGAAAAGGTGTGATAGAAGGAGCCCAGAGCCAAAGAGACCCGCCAGCTCTGCTGCCTCCCAGCTGTGCAAACTCTGCCATGTCAGGGGAACCTCCGTGCCTGTTTCCCGTCTAAACAATGAGGAGTGTAATGTCCAGCCCAAGGGTCAGGTTAAATGGGATGAGTTGTCTAAAGTGCTCAGGAGAGTCCCGCCATTACAGCGGGTGCCCAACAAACATGTCCTGCCACTTCCCCTCCCTCTCTTCCTGTGTGAGGAGTTCCAGTGGGGACAACACTCAGGTCTGGGCTCCTCTCCTGTGTGGTGTTGGGTGAAGCAGCTAAGCATCTCGTTATATGGGGAACTGGAGAGCATTATGAGAAAAACATTAACCATGTGCACAATTAGGGTTCTAACACACAGGACAAACTAGGAAACTGTGAGAAAAGAAGGGGATCCTTTGGAGCAGCAGAGGCTTTGGATCACATCAGATACCCCAGAACCGTGGTTGGCAACTGTGGCTCACGAGCCACATGCGGCTCTTTGGCCCCTTGAGTGTGGCTCTTCCACAAAATACCACTGCCTGGGCGAGTCTATTTTGAAGAAGTGGTGTTAGAAGAAGTTTAAGTTTAAAAAATTTGGCTCTCAAAAAGAAATTCCAATCGTTGTACTGTTGATATTTGGCTCTGTTGACTAATGAGTTTGCTCCAGAATGCCCAGAACTCCTTGAAGGAAGAGGGAAGCTTAAAGGGCTTGCTGAGATCCTGTGGACAAGAGGTAGGCGCTAATAAGAGTTAGGGGTAGTAAAATGCAGGTGTTCCCTTTGATGAGGTGTCATGGGTCTCTTAGGCTGCTGAGAGGAAGACTGTGAAGGCCCCTAAGAGTGAGGATGAGTGGAGAGGATCCAAAGAGGCAATTGGCCATCACTGTTTCCCAAGCTGCTACCTCCTGGCTTCTGACACCTGGCAGGCTCCCCCTGAATGTGACCAAAGCCTCCCGAGCCCTGTCTTCTCACTGCTCACGTGCCTTTCAATGACAGGGCACTGCTGTCGGTGGTCCCGAGCCCAGGGCTCCTCTTAGGAGTCAGCCAGGTTCCCTCCCTGGGCCACTTCCAACTGGCTGCTTCTAGGAGCCTTTCCCCAGAACACCCACCATCCTGCCTCTCACTCAGCCATACCTGGCCCGGTCTCAGCCTCCCACTTAACCCTAACACACAGATGATAGTTCTTTCCTAATGATGTCAGAGGGCATTGTAACTGAAAGGTATAGAGGGTGGGACAAAAGTAGGTTTACAGTTGTCTGTATGGAAAAGAATACAATAGCCCTAGCCGGTTTGGCTCAGTGGATAGAATGTGGCCTGAAGGGTCTCGGGTTTGATTCCAGTCAAGGGCATGTACCTGAGTTGCAAGTTCCCAGGCCCTGGTTGGGTATGTGCAGGAGGCCAGCAATCGATGTATCTCTCTCACATCGATGTTTCTCTCTCTTTTCCTCCCTTCCACTCTCTAAAAATCAATGGAAAAATGTCCTTGGATAAGGATTAACAACAAAAAAAAATGCAAGAAAGAAAAGGATACAATAATTAATAAATGAATACAAGAATAAACTCTATTTTGCATACTGTAAGGCTACTTTGGCCCCACCCTGTATTTGCACACAGATACCTAATGCTGAGTATTTACGACCTGTTGCCTGTTAGAGGGCCAGGGGATGTTCCTTCTTCTATGACAGCCAAACTACAGAAGGTCTGGGTTTGGCCTGGGTCAGAGTGGCAGAGGTCAGTGCAGAATGTAAGACATACCTGCCTTCTAATTCTGATTCTGCCACTTACCTGTTTGGGGCTCTGGGCAGGTGACTACACCTCCCGGAGCCTCAGTTTCCTCCTCTATTCAATGCTAGAATAGCAATCTCGTCTACAGAGGAGCCAACTAGATATGAGCGAAGGTCTGGCATGGTTCCTGGCACCCAGGAGGCCTCGGTGGACATGCGCAGTGGCACTGCTCTGGGTCATCTCCAGCGCCTCCTGTCCATCCCTCACCATCCTGACCTGGAAGAGGGCGGTGCTTCCTCACTGACCCCTCCACTCCTGGCCGCCTTCTTATGCTTGATGGATTCACATCACTCAGAAATCCACGGTGTCTCCCACTGCCCGGCCCTGCCATCTCTCCACGCCCTCCTCCATGTGCACTTCGTTCTCTCCAGCCTCAGTCTTGCTGACTTGGCTTCCCAGCCTCTTTGTATCTAGAGATTACTCTCCTTCAGGGAGCTCTTCCTGCCCCATCCCGGAACCTCATGCACCTCTGTGGTCCTTCCACGAGTCCCGATCTCTCTACAGCAGGCGTCTCCCTGGGACTGGGACCCAGGCTGTGTCCCCGGAGACTGAGCCTCTTGGCATGGCCTTCTCTGTACACTCCCGGGGCCTGATACAGTGTTAGGGGTGGATTGTTGGATCAGGGAAATGGAGTAATTCGGTCATTTTCTAATCATCCCAGGTACTTCTCAGTTCCAGCATTTTAGGAAAACCGAAGAGGGAGAGAGACCCAGATGCATACATACTTTCCTGTGACCCCTCCCTGTGCACTCCCCCTCCCCCCCCAACCTCACCCCCACACACACACCCTGCTCACACCGACCAGACCAGCGTGTGAACAGCCAGCAAGGTTCTGTGCATTTCACTATCGTTGCAGTTTTTCTGATGACTGTGGGGTCACAGGGAGCGGTCACACCGCACAGCTCACAGCACTTCCCTGGGAAAATCCGCCCTTTCAGACACCAGCACGGCAGATCTGCCCTTTGCTTTCTCATTTCCCCGGGACCCATGGAGCTTCCCATGCTCTTCCCCTCTTCCCGCCGCTTCCTTGTCCTAAGCAACCCTTGCTTTCCAAAACCTCCGGCCTCTGACCCTGTGTGTCCAAACCTTCACTCTCTCTGCCAGGCCATGGCTTCTGATTACAACACACCTGTTGGAGTCCCAGCAGAGGGTAGGAGGGTGTGTAGAACCGCACACACACAGAATGAGCACTGAGTTCTGGGGAGTGGGCCCTTCTGTGGGGAGCGGAAGGGGACTTTGCCTTCAATCTCATGTTTTATTTTTCTAAAGTGAGAGATAGGAGATTCTAAAGCCTATAACAGTGTGTGTGTATATGTGTGTCTGTTTGTGTGTGTGCCTGTGTGTGTGTGTGTGTGTGTGTGTGTGTGTGTAGAGTGTATTTCATAATTTTTAAAATGTTTTAAAGAACAAAAGCACGTGGGGACATAAGTACAACATCCCAGGAATGTAAGCCAGGAGTAGTCTTCCCTGGCTCCTCTCCTCATTCTTAGGGGTGGGGACCGCCCTCCAGGAGATCTCCCTCTCCTAGCTCTTCCCTGGCCCACCCTGGGCCCCTTCCAACTTTCAGCGTGTGTGCACTCCCTGCCTCCTGGAGCCCAAACGCCTTCTTTCCAAGACCTGGCCCAACCCGTCCCCAATTCTTCCCAACCTCACGCACCCTTGGCTTCTTCACAGTGGCCCTCAGGCTGCTTGGCGCTGCCAGAGCCTAGAGCCCATAGTGAAAATAACTAAGGAAGGCGACACCTGCACAAGCATAAACATTCCTTCTCCTCTCAGAGGAGGAGTCACCCCTGAGGCTGCCTGGAATACAACATGGGCCAAGGGGCTATGTTACAGCAATTTCACGTGCACTTCCACTTCCGGTTATGAATTCTGCCTTTCAAGCCATTTTTTCTTTTCATTAATCTTCACCCAAGGACATGTTTAGAGAGAGGAAGGGAAAGAGAGAGAAAACATCGATTGGCCACCTTCCATACACACCCAGACAGGGATCAAACTGCAACCCAGGCACATGCCCCGACCAGCAACCCTTTGGTGTGCAGGGAGATGCCCAACCAACAGAGCCCCACAGGCCAGGACTTAGTTTCCTTTCCTAGTGTTCATTGTTAGCGTACAGAAATGCAGCCAATTTCTGAGTGTTGATTTTGTATCCTGCTGAATTAGTTTATTAGTCCTAATAGTTCTTTTGTGTGGAATCCTCAGGGTTTGCTATATATATATATAAGGTCATGTCATCTGTGAACAGTGATGAGTTTACTTCTTCCTTTCCAACTCGGATTTTATTCATTTTTTTTGGTCTAATTATTCTCGCTGAAACTAGGGGAGGCTTTTTAAGGCTCTGTCTGTGTCCCCTTCAAGGCTGTTTTCCTCTCTCCCCCAAATTTCCAGTATGCTAACCTTATTTTGGGTTAATTGACTTGTCCAAGGTCACAGCTTGGTTAAGGTAGACATTAGTCTGAGACTTATCTGACCACAAAACTCACAAGCTCTTCCCACTCTCTCTTGAACTAAGAGAACTATCATTATTAAAATAACATTATTAAATTGAACAGATAACACCCATTAACACCCAAAAGATTACTTTAGAAAAAAAAGAGCCCCAAGATTGGGTCTGTATTGATGTGATCAGGGTAGAACTGGGGCCAGGAGGGAAAGGAGCCTCTTGACAGCAAAGAAAAGGTAGCGGAGGCCCCTGGATAAGGGATAGGGTAAAGGGGAGTAGAGGTAATGGGAGCCTGTCTGCACTCTGATTGAGGTAGCTACCAGTTTCCCAAACTCCTTTCCATGGGGTATCACCAGCATGATTTTATTGTTGTTGTTAGTCTTCAACCAAGGATATTTTTCCACTGATTTTGAGAGTGGAAGGGAGAGGAAAATACAGAGAGAGGAAAAAACATTGATTGGTTGCCTCTCATATGCGCCCCAACCAGGGTCAGGGATCGAATCTGCAACGGAAGGTATGTGCCCTTGACTGGAATTGAACCCAGACCCTTCAGTCCATGGGCTGACTGACTATCCACTGAGCCAAAACAGCTAGGGCTCACTAGCATGATTTTTTTTATATATTCTGGTAATTTAAGCACTATTATTGACTTTGTTTTTCTAAAAATAAATATGTTAAAGGAAACTTTATATCTACTTTAAATCCCTACCAGAACCATTAGCCATAAATAGAATGTAATTGTAGAAAATAAATACAATGAAAACAATAGCATGTTGTTAAATTCTAACTAAATGATTGTCTGCCAAAGGATGCCAGCCAGGAGGCCTATTTTCTCTGTTAAAGAGAGAGATTAGCATGAGTTAGGGAAGTATGACAAACATTACCCCAGGCTAAATTTATCCTTGATACAATTTAAAAGATTAGGAAACAAATAAAAAAGGGAATAACTTTCAAATCCTGTGATTCAAAGTTATTTTATGTTGGCTTGATGTATCACCTTCTAATAAAAGTACCTCCCACATCTCCAGTGGGACAGGTCCTTTTAAGTAAAGAGCATCAGGATTTGCTTTAGTGAAAGGGGCCCAAAGCTCCAGCCAGGAGAAGCCATGAGAAATGGGGGTTGTAGCTGAGAAGGGACTCTAGAAAATTTCCAGGAGGTAGCAGCATGTTGGGGGGGTAGGGCGGGGAGTGGTTAGGGATGGAGCCTGAGAAATGCAACATCTCCCATCCCTGAGATTAGCTTCCCGAGGAGGATCTGTGGGGAGAGCAAGAGCAATTAAAAAAAAAAAAAAGTGTGTGTGTGTGTGTGTGTGTGTGTGTGTGTGTGTGTGTTGATTTCAGAGAGAGGTGAAGGGAGAGGAATAGAGAGCTAGAAATAATGATCGGCTGACCCCTATTAGGGATCAAGCCTGACTGGCCTGCCCAAAATGGAACAAGGGACCTCTTGATTCATGGGTCACACTCAACCACTGCAGCCACACTGGCCTGGCTGAAAGAGCCATTTAAAGTTTAGAGATAAGAAAGGGAGCTAGCAGGTTCTGCTAAGAATTCCTGGCTTCAGCTATCTCTTCACACCTCATTCTTCTTTCCTTCTTGTTCTCTTCCTCCTCTACCTCTTTCTCCTCTCCTTTTCTCTTCTTCTTCTCTTTCTCTCTTTCTCTCTCCATTCTCTCCACTTATGATTATAGCCTACCCACTTATGTGCATGAAGTAGTTAAACAAGAACCACTTGAGCAACTACAGTCAGAGAAAGAAGATGGTTAATGGTTACTATTGAAAGAAACAGAACCTAGAAGCCAGAAATAAACAGACTGAAATCTTAGTTCCCTAAAATGAAAAGGCTTCTTTCTGTATAGTGAAAAGCATGGTAAATAACATTTAATAAAATGGAAAATTCACAATATAGGTAATAATCCAGAGGCTAGTATCTCTGCTGGACAAAAAAGAGCTCTTACCAGTCAATATAAACAAACAGCTCCACAGAAAAAATGGACAAGAAACTTTTAGAGGAAAAATGCAAAGGGATAATACAATGAAAAAAAATGATCATCCTTCCCAGTTATCAGAGAAATTCAAATTAAAATAAGATGCTAACCCAGTTGGCATGGCTCAGTGGTTGATCGTTGATCTATGGACAGGAAGTCACAGTTCAATTCCAGTCAGGGCACATGCCTGGGCTGTGGGCTCAATCCTCAGTGTGGGGCATGCAGAAGGCAGCTGATCAATGATACTCTCTTATCATTGACTAGAGGCCTGGTGCACAAAATTCGTGCATGGGGGTGAGGGTGTCCCTCAGCCCAGGCAGCACCCTCTCCAATCTGGGATCCCTCTCACAATCTAGGACTGCTGGCTCCCAACTGCTTGCCTGCCTGCCTACCTGATTGCCCCTGGCTGATTTTGCCTGCCAACCTGATCATTCCCTAACCACTCCCCTGCCAGCCTGATTGCCCCCAATTGCCCTCCCCTGCAGGCCTGGTCACCCCAACTGCCCTTCCCTACAGGCCTGGTTGCCCCCAATTGTCCTCCCCTGCAGACCCAGTCTCTCCTAACTGCCCTCCCCTGCAGGCCTGATCACCCCCAACTTCCCTCCCTTGTAGGCCTGGTCCCTTCCAACTGCTCTCTCCTGCTGGTCTGATCGCCCACAACTGCCTTCTTCTGCCAGCCATCTTGTGGCAGCCATCTTGTGTCCACATGGGGGTGGCCATCTTGTGTGTTGGAATGACAGCTAATTTGCATATTACTCTTTTATTAGATAGGATGTTTCTCTCCCTCTCCCTTCCTCTCTTAAATCAATAAAAGTATTTTTTTAATAAAATAAGATGCTATGTTAGACCTATCATATTGGGAATACACTGAGTGGCCAGGTTATTATGATCTCTGAATGCATAATAAACTGACCACTCAATACAGCTCTAAAACCCACACCTCCAGTCCCCACTGTCTCTCAGAGCTTGCCCAACAATATATATATATTAGAGGCCTGGTGCATAAATTTGTGCATAGGTGGGGTCCAGCCAGCCTGGCCAGAGGGAGGGGACATGGGTGGTTGGCCAGCCTGCTTGCTGGTCAAACTCCTGGTGGAGGGGACAATTTGCATATTAGCCTTTTATTATATAGGATATACACTGAGTGGCCAGATTATTATGCATTCAGAGATCATAATAATCTGGCCACTCCATGTATATAAAGACAGGGTAATATTGAAGAAAAGGTCACTTTCATATATTGTGTTTTGTTTTAATACTTTCAAAAGACAAGTTGATAAAGTCTAACATTTCAATTACCTATACCCTTTGGCTCAGAGATGCACTTTTAGGGAATCTATCCCATTCAAGGATATCTGCACAAAGATATTTGTTGCAACATTATTGGTGAAAGTACACAATCAGAGGCAACCTTAATGTCTACTAACAGGGAAGGGCAGTTGTGGGGGAACAGGCCTACAGAATATTCATTCTATGAGATGAATGAGACTAAAAGTCTGTATTATGGATATTGTTAAGTGAAAATAGCAAATTTTAGAACATTATGCATAAATTCACATATATAACCAAAATGCTTTTTGTTTAATAATCAGTCCTTACTTTTGGTTTTTGTTTGCTTCTTTTTATTTTGTTGTTGTTGTTGCTGTTTCTTTTGTTTGTTTTTTTCAGTGCCCAGCATGGAATAGGCTGCTGTATGGGTGCTGCCAAATAGAATTAAGTGCGAGGGCAGAAAGAGGGAGGCTTTTGCTCTAGAGAGTGGAGGCCTAGTGGAATGGAAAGGTGCTACTGTGGGGATGAGAGAGGATTTATGGTGTTATAAACATATTGAGATTTTTGTTGTTTCTTTTGTTTTGTGTGTGTGTGTGTGTATGTGTGTGTGTGTGTGTTTTCATTTACTTTTGCATATTTACACTGTTCCAGCAGCTGTGGTGCCTGTTGAAATATTATTTGAACATCCCTTTTTGAAATTGCCTTCAAATGGTCTGTTATGTTACATTTGATTATTTGGATGGGGTTAAATCTTCTCCTTTCATGCATGGTGTGTTTCAGTCTGGAAAAATAGCTGAAAATCCCACAATGACAAAATGGTCACACACACACAAGTGATGTTTTTACCTCCAAACCTGCTAAGTGACAAGTGAATGTATCCAACTCAGAAGGCACACTTCTCAAGATCAGTAAACACACAAGGCAATGCAAGCGAAGCTCACTGTGCCCCAGAGTGTGATGGCCACTGACAACTCTGGGTGCTCATGAGAGAGAGTCCTTGTAATAAACTTAGCCTATGGACCCTCCCCATCCAAATATCTCTCTGTGCTGGCATTCTCCATTCTACTCTAGCTTATCTCATACGTGTAGGAAAGGAGGGGGGAGGCACACCAAAATGCCACTGGGTTCTACTGGACGATTGAGAGTGGAAGGAGTAGGGCTCTGCAGGGACTTTATTTTATGTACAAACTTTCGTACCATTTAAATTTTTCAATAAATGCTTGGCAACTCAATTAAAAACACATTTATGGATTGAACAACACCAATGATTGAGGATGCATTGATAAAGAACTCTGAGCAAGTGAAACAAATCATCTTCTAAATGCTTTTGAAAGTAGTTTTCACCATTATTTTCTAGAGTCACTCCTTCTTGCTTTTACGTGGTATTTATCACAATTCAAAAGTTTTTAAGTATTCATCCATTTACTTTTTGCTTGTCTCTCTCCCCCATGAAATATAACTCCACAAGAGTAGGGACCATTATCTGCCAATTCAAGTCTCTGGCAAATTATAATGCTCAATTAATTTCTTGGATGAATGGATGGGTAAATAAAAATCATAATAAAGATCCATATAATAAAATAACAATCTATTGAAGGACAAAAGATAGAGTAGAAAACGTAGAGATTAAAAGCCTTGCAGGATATAAAAAGAGAAATTTGGCAGACTATAGAAGGTTTTCATCTGTTCCTTATGATTAGAAATTGCAAATTATTCCTTAAGTTGACTGCCCAAATAAACGTTTAAAACTTATTGTTGTATGTGCACATGCTCAAGTTAACTGTATTATAAAGCATATAGATTTTTCTATTCATAATGTGAGTTTGGTGTTTGGAAAGAGCATGAGCTTGGGCCCAGGAAATCTAGATATGAATTCCAGCCCCAGCCACCTGGGGGAGCATGTATGGTCCTGATTCAAATAAATGGGAAATATTTCTGAGACAGCAGAGGAAACAAACACTAGCAGAAAGTAGATGGTGTTAGGGAGTTATTTGCTTGGATGAATGGTGCCATCATTGTGGTTCCACTTAGAAAAGGCCCTTGTCTTCAAAGACGTGTAATGTGGGTGAAATGGGATGATGTCTGGGATTTGTTTTAGAATAATTGGGGTGAGAGCTGGCTAGGGAAATGAGTAAAACAAGATTGACTGTGAATGGATGGTTGCTGAAGTGGGGTGTTGGGCTGTACTGACTTCACCATTCTATTCCCTTTGGTTTTGTATAAATTTGAATATTTTTTGTAATCAAAAGTTTAAAAACAAACTAATATGTATGTATAGATTAGAATGGCACACTAGTTCAACAATCTGAGTAAATGTCAAATCTTTTCTGTGCTTTAGTTTTCTCATTTTTAAAATTGGGGTAATTATAAATATGTTATAGATTGCTATTAGGTTTAAGTAACATACATTTGCAAAAAGAACAGTGACTGGCACAAAGTAAGGGTTCATAAATATTAGCAGTTGTTTATATTAACATTATTAGGAGAATGATAATTGTTAAATTATAAAGCCTGGACATATATATTGTTTTTTTATATATTGTGTTTTTCAAAACACAATATATGACCCAAATGTTCATCTACGCAGAGAGATTATGGGTAATTTACTGTTCTTTCTTTTGTTTAACTACATTTTTTTTATATTTTTCCAAAGTGAATGTGGATTACTTGTATAATAAAAATGAAGCCAGACTGTTCCCTCAAATCATTTTAGGAGTAAAATGAAATTGTCTAATGAAATTCAATGAACACACAATTGGGTTAATCATTAATTGAAAGCTACCAAGGATCAAGGGAAGAACAAGTCGCTGGAAGATGGTGGGGCCAGGTCCAGGGGAGTGGACGAGGCTGGACGTGTCAGCAAGCCCTGTAGAGAAGAAGGAGGATGCTGAAAGCTCTCCAAGGACAGCCTGCCCTGCACTGCAGTCCTTCCTGCCTACTCGCTCTTCCCCTCCATCACAATGATTCAGTTCTTGCCTGGCCTTTTACCCTTAATGTATTTTCTTCTTAGAGAAGAAAATAGTCTCTATAACAACCAGAGAATTATCATTCTCTGTCTCTCAGTCCCCAACAATTTCAACTGGGCATGCCTGTTTTCACCTTAAATCCCAATGTGTCTATAACGCCATAAATCCTCTCCCACCCCCACAGTAGCACCTTTCCATTCCATTAGGCCTCCACTCTCCAGAGTAAAAGCCTCCCTCTTTCTGCCCTCACACTTAATTCTATTTGGCAGCACCCATACAGCAGCCTATTCCATGCTGGGCACTGAAGTCAGAAAGTTGAAACTGTGTGGGCTATGCTCTCAGGAGTCAGTGCCTGTGCCAGTGCCCCTGCTTGGAGAGCCCTTTGACTACTTTTCACTCAATGGGCTCCTATTCACCCTTCAATACTCAGTCAAATGTCACCTCTTTTGTGCCATCTTTTCCAACTTCCTCCTCTGAGACTTCAGCTTGACATCTGTTGCCTTATATTGTGCTTACCTGCTGTGGAAAAGGCTGCTAATTGTTTGTCAATGTTCTGCATACCCTTCTCCCTCATAGCAACAGACTTCCTAAATTTTAGCCCAAGAAATGACCTCCCGGAAGAAAGACTACATTTCTCACCCTCTTTGGCAGGTAGTTGTGGCCACATGACCAAATTCCAGGCAATGGCGTGTGAAAGCAAGTGAGATAGATAATTTCCAGAGATAAACCAAGGGGAGGAGTTGTGGTCTTCTTTCCCACTCTCTCCATCCTTCTGGGTGGAGCAGGGATGTAATATAAACCATCTTGGCTCAAGAAGATGAGGGCAACACCCAATGGTACACAGCCACCATACCAAACCTGGGATACCTCAGAGAATAGAAATTAACTGTTTTATTTAAGCCACTGTTATCCTGTGTCACTGAGAGAAGCAGCTAAACCTATTTCTTAAATAATATACTCACCTACCTCCAAACCCCCCTACCACCAAGAATGTATAATTCTTGAAGTGATTATACCCATGTAATGGGCATTTCTAAGTCAGAGAAGAAAAAGCATAGGGTAGATGGAACATTTAAAGATGTATGAACACTAGGCAGAGTAAATACAAAGAAAACCACACCTACATACATCATAACAAAACTATTGAACACCAAGACAAAAATCTTGAAAGCAGTTGAAAGAAAAACAAAAACACACATTCATTTGCCCGGTGCTTGGCACAGAACAGGTCCTTGAAAAATATTTGTGGAATGAATGAATGATGGCTTGGACGAGTGTTTGATAGACTCAAATCACTTTCTTGCCCAACTTGTTGTGGTAGAAACAGCACTGGAATAGCTATCAGGGACTGGAGCTCTATTTCCAGCTCTGGCTTACTTAGCAGTGTGAAATTAGACAGACATTCCCCCCTCCAGACCTCAGTTTTCTACATTATAAAATGAGAGCGCAAGATTTCTGCTCCTGATAATGTCAGAGTAGTTTGTTACAGACCAATTCTCCACTGAAAATATCTCAAATAGCCAGACAAAAAATATAAAAGGCCCCAAAAAATGTTTTTAAGGTATTGGATAGAGACCTTGGCAGCCAGAACTTGAGGAGCCAGGATTTCAGAAAGAAGGGAACCAACTGAACACAGTGAGTTCAACAATCTCACTTTGCCCCACAATGTTCTTGCTGATTCATAAGTAGTCTGGAGTGATGGATAAGGAGTCAAGCAGAAAAGGGAACCTATGAGTTTAGCAAGCTAACCTCAGCTCTCACTGGCTGCACACAGTTGAAGAGAAAAAAATGCAGTGCATCTAAAACATTTCCTTTGATCTGGAAGCAATAAAAGTACTAATTTAAAGTAAAATCTAGCCAGTCATGAGTGTGTACTTTAATCTCTGTGGTAACCAGTAAAAGAAGAGTTAAAACTGTATAATAACAGGCTATTCCAGGAGGAAATGGAATGATGAATGTATTTTATTTATCTGTAATCCATAGAGGCAGAGTACACGTTTGTGGTTACCAGGGACAAGGGGAGGAGGGAATGGGGAGCATCACCTAATGAGTATGGGGTTTCTTTGGGGGCAATGAGAAGGTCTTAGAACTAGATAGAAGTGGTGGTCACACAACACTGTGGATGTACTAAAGGCCACCAGGTTGTTTACTTTAAAATGGTTACTTTTATGTTATATGATTCACTTTAATAAAAATGTTTAAATACCAAAATATTGAAAATACTTGGTTTATCCAAAGGAAGGCAGGAAAGAAATAGAAGAAGGAATACAGAACAGATGAGACAAAAGAATAAAATAACTGTAAGTGGTCCTAATATATCCACCAAAAGACAGAAAGTATCATAAAACCCAACCATGTGCTGCTTGTAAAAGACACACTTTAAATATCAAGATACAGGAAGATCAAGTGAAGAAAGGAAAAAGCTCTCCTAGCCAATAAAAGAATAATATGTAAATTGACCATACCTCTGCTACACCCACCAGCCACACCATCTAGCCAATCAGAGCAAGTATGCAAATTAACCCAACCAAGATGGCTACGGCCACAGAGAGAGCAGGAGGGAGGCTTGGGTTGCCCCTGGCGATAGAGGAAGCCAAACTTTCCACACACCCCCGGCTGGCAGGCCTCCACTTAAGGCAACAAAGTTTCAATGGCTATGCCAGCAGAAGGCTTGGCTCTGCTCCAGGCTACAAAGTTTCAATTGTAGAAGATAAATAAATCCCAGATACCAGGGCCTCCACTTGGGTCACTGTGGGGGCATGGCTGGCCTGCAAACCATCACAGGCCCCTCACCCAGGCCACTCCACGCCCCAAAGGAACACCCACCCTGATCTGGGACACCCTTCAGGGCAAATCAGCTGGCCCCCACCCATGAAGCAGGCCTCTATCTTATCTAATAAAAGAGTAATATGCAGATTGACCATCACTCCAACACACAAGATGACTGTCCCATGTGGTCAAAAGATTCTGCCCCCATGTGGACACAAGATGGCCACCATAAGACGGCCAGCAAGGGAGAGCTGTTGGCAGGCCTGCAAGGGAGGGCAGTTGTGGGTGATAAAGCCTGCAGGGGAGGGCAGTTAGGGGTGACCAGGCCCACAGGGTAGGGCAGTTAGGGGCAAAAAGTCTGGCAGAGAAGCAGTTAGACATCAATCAGGCAGGGGAGTGGTTAGGGGCAATCAGGAAGGCAGGGAGGTGAGCAATTGGGAGCAGCAGCTCTGGATTGTGAGAAGGCTGTCCGACTGCCCTTTTAGGCCCACACATTCATTTGCCTGGTGCTTGGCACAGAACAGGTCCTTGAAAAATATTTGTGGAATGAATGAATGATGGCTTGGACGAGTGTTTGATAAACTCAAATCCAAGTTGGACATCCCTCAAGGAGTCCCAGATTTGAGAGACAACAGGCTGGGCTGAAGGACACTTCTCCCTCCTGTGCACAAATTTCATGCACTGGGCCTCTAGTCCTATCTAATAAAGAGAGATATGCTAATTGACCATTGTGCTCTCACAAAGATGTCAGCGCCCACAGCCGCAAGATAGCAGCACCCAGTTTCCTCAGCCCTGCTGGGGAGGCAGGTGCATGCCATGGCCAAGCTTACGCCCAAGTGGGTCTGGCTACTCTGTGCACCTGCCTCTGGAGTCCCCCAGTCCCTTCAGCCCCCCAACCCCCCAGGGCCACCCAAGGCTTAGGTAACCAGGGCTGGCCAAGGTGTGTGCTGCTGGCTGTGGCAGCAGCAGAGGTGTGATGGGGGCATCACCTTCCCCTGATTGCCAGGTCGCCTCCCACCCCTGAAGGCTCCTGGAGTGTAGGGGGCAGGCTGGGCTGAAGGATCCCCCTTCAGTGCATAAATTTTCATGCACCTGGCCTCTAGTCTATATATATAGACTAAGTGACCATTCAACTGTTCCACTGTTTGACCAGTAGCTATGACACACACTGACCACATTGGGCAGACACTTAATGTACAAGCATGAAAACATAGAACAGACTGATGAATCTCAGAGTGAAGGGAGCAACAGGGAGAGAGGAAAGATATTAACCAAAGATCTTATATGCAAACTAGAGGCCCAGTGCATGGATTTGTGCACTGGTGGGGTCCCTAAGCCTGGCCAAAACCAGCAGTTCAAAATCCCCTGAGGGGTCCCAGATTCTAAGAGGGTGTGCCAGGCATTTAGTACCATATAACCATAAACCTAAGGAACACAGTGGAGTGCAACCTAATAGGAAAGTAGACTTTGAGGCTAGAAGCATTCCTACAGATAAAAAGGAGCAACTTACCGAAACTGGTTTGGCTCGGTGGGCTGAAGGGTCCCAGGTTCAATTCCGGTCAAGGGCATGTATATTGGTTGCGAGCACATCCCCAGTGGGGGGCGTGCAGAAAGTGGCTGATCAATGTCTCTCTCTCATCGATGTTTCTAACTTTCTATCCCTCTCCCTACCTCTCTGTGAAAAATCAATAAAATATATTTTTTTAAAAAAAGGAGCAACTCATAATAATAAAAAGTCGGTCTCTCCCTCTTCCTTCCTCTCTGAAATCAATAAAAAATTTTATTTTTACAAAAAGAAAAAAAAAGTCTCCTGGGAAGCCATAGGAATTCTAAAATCAACTGCACCTCATAGCACAACTTCAAAAATATGAATAAAACTTGACTAAATTAAAGAGAAACAGGCACTCTGAAGTAATGGTAGAAGATTTAATATGCCTCTATCAGATAGAACAAGCAGGGGAAAATATCACAAAAATACCTAATACACATATATATATACACTTACTTATACAAAATGTTGCATCCAACAACTGTAGGACACACACTTTTCTCCAAGTTTGCCAAATGTTTATATTTACCAAAATTGACCATTCTTGGGGCCATAAAGTAAGTCTCAACACAATTCAAAGGACTGAAATCCTACTGAGTATGTTCTCTAACCACAGGAGAATCAAGCTAGAATCAATAACAAACCAATAAAAAGAAAATCCCCGACTGTTTGGGAATTAAGCAACACACTTCTAAAACGAGACCAGACAGATGCTCTCAGGGGTACCTTCAAGGTCTGATGGTCTTGGAATCTGAACGCTTCATTTGCCAAGTTTCCACTTCACGCTGAGCAGTGCAGGCCCTATGGCAATTTCTCCTTTTGTCTTCAGAGGCTAATGGGATTATCAGCCCCTGCCTCCTTCTTCCTGAGAGAGAGAGAGAGAGGGAGAATTCCTGGGCAGAGGGGGACAAGCTCCTACTTGCTCTCCGCCCTCCTTCTGCCTCCCGGGGCTCTGCAGGCAACATTCATGCACCTCCATAATCATTTTCCCCAACTTGGGGACTGTGTAACATCTCCAGGGAAGCTTCCACAGACCGTCCAGATTCCCACCAGCCCTACCAGCACAATGACAGCAGCCACTCCATTTCTGAGGCTGCGCACAGGAGGGGCCGCAGCAATGACCTAGAAAGTCATGCCTGGGCTGTCTGCAGACAGAACCCGGGGAGCCTGAGACACCAACAGCTTGGGGGCATCTTCTGCTCTGAACTCTCAGACTGGGCCACCCTTGGTCACCTTGCATGGCTCCTGAAGGTGGCTGAAAGCAAATCCTATAAAACTGGTACCCACTGATTGGAGACTGGCATAGACCGACTCCCAAATTGACAAGAGCTGTCTTTAGTCACCTGCGCAGCTGACCTTGCTTATTTACCGGGAAAGACTGAACGCTCCTTTACACTAGGGTAAGCATGACTGATACCATTTAACAGGCCTCCAAACCTCATTTGTTCCACATTCATGTATTAAACTACCACATGCCAGGTACTCTGCTATACTCTAGTGTTACAAAGAAGGGTCATAGACCTGTGCAATGAACAGAATTAAGCTTTAAAGTGTTGGAGGAAGTATTTTCAGGGATATCCACAAGGACTACCCCATGGAGGGGTCTGAAGACCAGTATCTTCCTGAATTCAGAGCCTGGGCTATGGCCAATTCTGGAGCTTAGAGGGGTACAGGTCTTTTTTTTTTTAAATTAAATCTTTATTATTCAGATTATTACATTTGTTTCTTTTTTCCCCCTCCATAGCATCCCTCCACCCAGCTCCCACCCCTCCTTCTGCCCTTAGCTCCTTCCCATTGATCTCATCCATAGGTGTATGATTTTTGTCCAGTCTCTCCCTGTACACCCCTCACCCCTTCCCCACTGAGAATTATCAGTCCACTCCCTTTCTGTGCTCCTGATTCTATTATATTCACCAGTTTATTCTGTTGATCAAATTTTTAATTCACTTAATTTTTAGATTCACTTGTTGATAGATATATATTTGTTGTTCATAATTTTTTGGCTTTTACCTTTTTCTTCTTCCTCTTCTAAAAGGAAGAAGAGTCCAGGAAGCACACAGAACCCCATAGAAAAGAAATCCAAAGAGGACCACACCAAGACACATCATAATTAAAATACCAAGAGCAAAAGAGAAAGAGAATATTAAAAGCAGAATTTCATATAATTCTGGTTTGGAGTTGATGCATTTCATATAATTCTGGTTTGGAGTTGATGAACTCCTTTAGCTTTTTCTTATCAGTGAAGCTCTTTATCTGCCCTTCAATTCTGAATGTTAGCTTTGCTGGATAGATTATTCTTGGTTGTAGGTTCTTGCTATTCATCACGTTGAATATTTCTTGCCACTCCCGTCTGGCCTGCATCGTTTCTGTTGAGAAATCAGCTGACAGTCGTATGGGTGCTCCCTTGTAGGTAATAAACTGTTTTTCTCTTGCTGCTTTTAATATTCTCTCTTTCTCTTTTGCTCTTGGTATTTTAATTATGATGTGTCTTGGTGTGGTCCTCTTTGGATTCCTTTTATATGGGGTTCTGTGTGCTTCCTGGAGTTGTAAGTCTATTTCTTTTACCAGATGTGGGAAGTTTTTGGTCATTATTTCTTTAAATAGGTTTTCAGTATCTTGCTCTCTCTCTTCTTCTGGCACCCCCACAATTCTGATGTTGGTACACTTAAAGCTGTCCCAGAGTCTCCTTACATTATGTTCACATTTTTGGATTCTTTTCTCTTCTTGCTTTTCCAGTTGAATGTTGTCTGCTTCTTTATATTTCAAATTTTTTACTTGATTCTTGCCTTTCTCTAGTCTGCTGTTAGGACTCTGTATAATATTTTTTATTTCAGTCAGTGTATGTTTAATTTCTATTTGGTCCTTTTTCATCTCCTCTTGGGTCTCACTAAATTTATCCATCTTTTCTAGCATATTCTTGAAAAACCTTATAAGCGTGGTTTTGAACTCTATATCCAATCGTTTTTTTCCCTCCATTTCTTTTGTTTGTGATCCCTTCCCTTGTCTCGGCATTTTCCCTATGCCGGGGAAACTTCTGTGTTGGATTCAGCCTTATGATAGCAGACGCAAAGCCGAAGAAGCCTCTGCTGAGCTTGGGAGGGGTGGAGTCTCAGGGCTTAAGGGACCGCCTTGCCTTCCAGTCGGCCCCGCCCTCCACGGCCCCTGAGTCTCACGTGACTGGGTAATGGCTGGAGCGGTCCTTGTGCTCGCGCCCGCGGTGCCTCTAACCGCTGCCTTTCCAGCTCCCCTGCGCACCAGGACCACACGAGTCTAGGTCCCCAGGTATTTGCCCGAAACAGGGGCCCAGTGGACTCAGAAGTGGCGCAGTTGGGAGGGTCTGTCTCCCGCCCCCTCGCGAAAGCCAGCGGCACAATCAGCAATCTGTCCTCTGCGCAGCACCGTGCGCGTGCGAGACCTGACCTGATCTTCTGGGACTCCCCTAAATTTCCGTGCACCTCTCCCTTTTCACAGTCCAAACTCCCCCCGTATGCGTTTCATCTGGATCTGGGGTTTAGTGTCCTAAGATAAGGGGTTCAATGCCGTTGGGAGTCTCCGTTTCCCTCCCGCCAGAGAAAGCCAGCCCGGTACTCCGGCACCCGCTCTCTCAGCGCGCGCGTCTCCGTACCTCAGCTTTTTGCAGCTCCTCTGGGTCTCTGTGAGCCCCTCTCTCTTTCCTTCTAGTTGTAGAACTTCCACTCAGCCAGCTTTCCTGTGGTTCTGGATGATGTCCGTTCTGTCTTTTAGTTGTAGTTTTGAAATTGTTGTGCGAGGCAGCAGTGTAGGTGTTTACCTATGCCGCCATCTTGGATTCCTCCGGGTACAGGTCTTATAGCTCCACAGAAAAACCAACAATTGGCCTTCCCCCAGCACTGCCCCCAACACCAGGGCCCCTGCATCCTAACTTACAGTATATAGACATTTCTGAAATCTCTCTCAGAGCAGACATTTGGATATGGGCACATGCACTAGTAACAATGGGCCAAGCCACTATTGTCCACAAATTCGAGTTATTGGTGTTGTAACAGAGCCTCCTGGTCCCAGGGGTGGTACTGGGGCCTGGAGAGGGTTCACATATTCTCAGACAGCATTGTGCTTGCGTTTTCACAAACAGACAAAAGGAGCAGATGACACGTTCCTGTGGAGAATGAGTAGGAAAGCTGGTGCTTAGAGTGGTGACAATAGGGGCCAGGATGAGGAGAGGATAGAAGAGTAGACAGGAGGCTGGGATAGGCAGCAAGGGGCCAGCCATCCTCCATAGAGGTCTGTGGGGCCAACTCTGGGCTCCCATGCCAACAGTTCTGATGTCTGGAACATCTTACCCAGCTGCCCCTCGATAGCTGTCTACCTGAACCACTGCCCTCCAGCCCCTTGTGGCTTTGCACTCAGAGACCAGAGCCTGCGCAGATCACTGTCAGGACACCCTCCAGGCCACAAAGCTGACTTGAAACCCTGCTGCCCAAATGAGGTGACTCAAAGTAGGAGAGGCAATTCAGCCAATCCCAGGGCTGGGAGAGGAAGCAGTGGCAGAAGCCTCCTGGCTCCCTGATTTGCACTAAATCCTTCTTCCTCACTTCCCCTCTCTTCCACCTGGCAGGGTCCTGTGGAGCTGTGTGAAAATACACACATGTATATACATGCACACATATACCAGTAGATTCCCACATGTGCATATGCTCACACACACACATGTGCACACACCAAATGCAGAGCTGAGCCCTGACCCCGGGCTGGTGGGTCTAGGTGTTGCCCATGTGTCAGGGCTCACTTCCTGTTTGGCTACCCTGGAGCATGGGATAGAGAGAAGATCACAGTGGGGTCCAGAGAAGGGCTACAAACATCCTTTCCTGAAGGTGGGACAAAAGCTCCCCCAGAGACCAGCAGCCAGTCCCCACGAGCAGGGGCAGATGGCCAGCCCTTTCCCAGGGCCATCCAGTCTTTTCGTACTGCCTCACACTATTCTCCACCCTGAGAAGAGTGAGCCAAGCCGGAGTCTCAGTGCCAACCCCCACTCCTGGCACACAGGGTGAGAAACAACATTCTAAAACAGAAAAAGAAAGATGGATGCTCTCTTCTGTAAGAAGAAGTCCTCTTAGGACAGTTAAAAGGGAAGAAAATTAACACTTACTACATACTTGCCATGCATTTCACATATAGTCTCAGCAACCAGTGAGCTGGGTAATAGTTTTCAGTTTCACGGAAAGGGAAACTGAGGCCCACAAATGCTAGTTATGTAACTTGCACTACTGAGGAGTGGAACTGGAATTCAAACTCAGGTCTCATCTGTGGGCAGAAAGCAAAGGCCTGAAGGACAAAAGTGGTGATTTGGGAAAGAAATGGTCTGAGGAAAGGGCAGAGCTGAGCAGAAAAGCAGGACATGAGGAATTTGAGTCTATTTTTTTAAAGCTTGAATTTTTAAGAGAAAGGAATGTATATATAGAATATATGCCATTTCTGGTAAGATTTCATAAAATAATAGATCATTTTCCCTCTGAGCAAATTCATTTCCAATCTGAGTCCAAAGACGAGCCCATGATGGAATTGCCCATGTAACCCTTGGACAGCCACTTAATCCTTTGGATAGAGGCAGATTGGAGAAAGTCCAGAAACGAGTTGGCAGAGAGAGAAAAAAGGAGGCTGTTGATGTGAATGACAAATGGTAGGAACGTGGATGTGGAAGCTCAGAGGGAAACAAGCAGACATCTGGAAAGGGGTGGGGGAGAGCTGACAGCAGTGGACAAGCAAAGCAAGTGAAGGACCTGGGAACACACGAGGGCACTCTGTTACAATTCCCATGTTGCTAAAACCTCATCTGCTTCTACAATTGTCCCCAACAAGGCATGGGGCCTAGGAGGAACTCAGTGATGAGTTAGGAAAAGAGTAAAGAAAATAGAATTTTGTGCTCAAATAGAGAAGGTAGGGTTCTCAGAAGTTCCTGAAAGACTGTGCTTGAGGGTCCAGAACAGTGCTATGCCCAATATCTATTTATCAAATAAATTAATAAATCAGGACATCTAACTCTGCTTCTCTGTGAATCCAAACAAATCGGTTTAGCTTCTTGGGATCTCATTTTCATCATCCGTAAATTGAAGAGTTTGGACTGCATCATTTCTGGCTCAGGTGACTGGCCCCAGGGCTGAGGGCCCCACTGGCCAGAGCACACTCTCTCATGGGGGAGAGTGGGATCAATGTCAATATAGACCATGGAGTCTATGGATACCAGCCCAAGGATCAAGAATCCTCTTTGAGGAAGAGGTGGTGAGTAAGCTCTGGGCTGGAATAGGAAATGGTGTAGAAATTTTATACAATCTCTCTCTCTCTCTCTCTCTCTCTCTCTCTCTCTCTCTCACACACACACACACACACACACACACACACACACACACTCCCTCTCATCTCCTAGGTCACTGTTACTAGCCAAGTAAATGCTTTGTTTGGTTTGAAGTATCACTCAAGAAAGTCTAATCCCTGGCCCCCAACAACTTCTCAAAGACCCCTATGTGTGGCCCTGTGTTACATCAAATGTCAGTTCCATTTTCCATTGTTTTCTTCTGTACCTCATCCTTCATCTGTGCCCACCACTCATGAGGCCTCCCACAGGGCCAGAGAGGCATGGGCATGGGCTCTAGCACCAAACCCTATCCCTTGCATCTATGAGCTGATTGACTTTGGGCAGTCATTCAACCATTCTGACTCTAATTCCTCATCTCTGAAATTAGATTAAATGAGAGAGTGAACAGAAAGGACCCTGTAAACTGCAATAGGGGTATTACAGTAAGGGAGAGAGACAAGCTCAGCACCCAATACAACAAAGACAAGTGGGGATTTATAGCCAAGGAGCACTGAGTTATAATCTCCATGTTGCTAAAACCTCATCTGATTCTACCATTGCCCCTAACAGGGCCTGGGGCCTAGGAGGTGTTCAGCAATGAGTGGGTGAAAAAATTACTAAGAGGAGATATTAAGTGTAGGGGTATTCTTGCTAAACTGACTTAATTGGATTCTTGCTGAAGGCAGGCCAGGATGTTCAGATCATAAAGGTGGGGGACGAAAAGTCTGATCGTATATTGAAGATGACCAGATGTCAGTAGCGGGGCAGGATGGGGTGGGGGGGGAGGGGGAGGAGAGGGGGAGGACGGGGAGATTTCCTCTAAGTTGATTTAGCAGGATTCTTACTAAAACTGGGCTTGGCAAGAACAGGCCCAGAAGCACAGGTTGAGGTTCAATCAAAAAAGAGGGCTAAGAGGAGCCCAACTAAAGTTTGGTCAAGGAGAGAAGTGTGGTCATGTGCCATGATGATCCAGTTAATGGTTCCAAGCCAAGCACTTGGCCTTAGTGTTCTAAGTCCTCAAAATAACCCTGGAAGGCAGGAACCAGAATTATCATCCCTGCTTGACTGATAAGGAAATGAAAGCACCAACTGGTTGAACATTTTGTCCGAAGTCACACCGCTAGTCAATGACATTTGAACCCAGAAAGTCTGGATCCAAAGCTTGCAGCCTTAACCACCAAATGACATGTCTTCTCATCTTATTCATCCTTGGATGGATTTCATACTTAATTACTCTCTGTATCACTAGTTCAGGGATATAGAGACCAGGGGGTCTCTATACTATCTTGCTTTAGAATGGACCATCCCTTCGCATTCTAATAGTCACTTTGACGCTTACAAAGATAAATCATTGTAATGGACGTTCTGTAATGTGATTTGGCCAACAAAAACATTGGTACACAAAAGAAGAAACTGGAGCAGATTTCTGCATTAGTATCTATTTTAGTTGTGTTCTGCTTTTGTTTAATAATAAGGGGGAGGAGACTAAGCTTGAGCACTCATCTGCAGCAAGAATTAGCAGAGCCTGGAAAACAAAATGAGTTTTAATTTCTTCCAATTTTATTTCAACTTTGCCAGTGGACATCTGTGCTCATGCGTTTGGAAGCCATAATACATGGCTAACACTTTCCAATAATTTTCTTTTGATAATTCCTCTGACAGTGTGAAGAAAAGGGCCCAAACATGGATTAAATATCACATGACAACACTTTCACAGTTCTATGTGGCAAACTGACACTTTTCTTTTTCTATCAAGATAATAGGAGGGAAAAGATTTATCAGAGTGAACTAGGCATCAGAGAACTTGGGCTCTTGTCTGGGCTCTGCTTTCTACTTTCTAGCTCTGTGACCTGGGGCAGGTGACTTCACCTCTCTGGGTTTTGCTTCCAAATTGGGAAATGATATGCTTTGAGTGCCTGATGCCCAAAGTCCTCCCAGCTCTGAAACTTCTGTGTCTCTGATGCAATGTAGTACCATGCAACCTTTGTACTGTCAGCATTTTGGCTTTGGACCAAGTTTGAGTTAACCTGGCTTGATGACTAATGGGGTGGGGAATAAGCAGAACTAAAACTCTTGTATAGCATCTGAGGCCAGATGGTCAGGAAAACTGCTAGGGTAAGAGGTAGGTATCTAAATCGGGGATCAGAGTCCGAATGCATGAGAGATCGGGCAGCCAGGGTGCTGGTATCCTAACTTAACAAACCCCCACAAAAACGTCTTCAGTCCATTTACAATGCAGGCTTGCTAGCTTTGGTTTAAAACTCAAATCTGATCTTGTGGATCCCACAAGAAGCCCCTGGCAGCTGTCTCTGCCTTAGGGTTGCACGCAAAGCATAGCACAAAACCCAAATCTCTCATGACCCCAAGCCAGGTGACTCCCTGCACTCTACAGACCCCAAAGGCTGCAGGTGAGCATTCACCTTTCCATGCTTCTGCTCACATTGCTCCTTGCCTTCCCAGAGGGTTCCTACTCAGCTTCCCATTCAATTAACATTTCTGTGGACTTCCTCTGCCCTTCTTCTTCCACAGATCCCACCGTGCAATTCTCCTTTTACTTTTACTTTGTCCATTTTCACACTACATTGTCACCATTTGTTTCTTGTCATTGTAAAAATTAATAAACAGAAACCTCATTTAAAATGGAGTTAGGAAGCTAGAAGAGAGGACTCTCACATAGGTTCACCAACTATATTCCACTGACCCCAATAGGAAGAGACACACTTTGCATCTCAAACAGGAAGTGATACTACTTGACAACCTGGGCACGAAGAGTCCTCCCCTCCTAGTAACCATTCAGCCAATGGGAGACTGCCATAGTTCAGCCAACGAAAAATCACATTATTTCAAACTTTCTATTTCCTTCAACAGACTTTCTTTACAACAGCCCATATCAAGTTTATAAAGAACATTCCTCTTCTTTGTTCTTTAACTTTGATGGTTTGCCATTAGATTGCCTATTCCTAATCTCAAGTCTTTGTTGTTCCCAAATAAACCCATTTTGATAGAAAAATATCTGGCTATTTGTTAACAATCAACACTATATTCCGCTCTTCCCACAGCCCTATCACTATGATTATCATGGCCCACGGGCCGGCCCGTTAGCTATTGATTCAACTTGGAGAATAGACACTGTTTCAGTTGACTTGTGTCCCCCCAAAATATACACTGAGTGGCCAAATTATTATGAACACCCCATTGTTACTTTGTTGGGCTACCTTTTGCCTTCAATACCATGGTGATTCTTCTTGGCGTTTACTCCACGAGATGTTGAAAGGTGATATGAGGAATCTGACACCTGATGTAAATAGCACTGTCCAGTTCTGTGAGATTTGATGGTTGTGAAACCAGATGCCTGATGACTCTTTTAACTTCGTCCCACAAATGCTCAATTGGATTGAGATCTGGTGATTGTGGGGGCCACCTAAGCAAGGTAAAGTCTCCCTCATGATCTTGAAACCACTCCTGCACAATACAAGCACAGTGGCATGGCACATTGTCTTGTTTAAAAAAGCCATCTCCAGAAAATTAAAATTATAGTCCTCAGGGGTAAATGTAACTCCCTCCTTGACAAAGACCAAGAGTCAATGATTTGACTCATGTACATAAAACCAGTGGGGAATGAAGCATCCATCTCATATAAAAACTGCTGTTTGAAATTTTAACCCTGCTATTTGGTTTCTGTAAATGCTTGCTTGCTTAAATAATAAGGAAAATAAGACTACTCCCACTTCAGAGAGGCTATTAAAGCACTGGACAAAATTATCAGTGCTGGCACCAGGCCAGGCCTTTGGTTGAAGTCCCAAGGCCCCAGCCATAGGGGCTCTTTAAGAACTTGCAAAAGGGAAAATTCCTCCATGTTGAGGCCCAGAATTTGAGAGACCTTTTCCTCTGGACCCGCATGTAATAATGTAACTCCAAACTCTCAACCAAAAAAAAAAAAAAAAGAAAAGAAAGAAGCCATCTCCTTTGGGATATGCCATCAACATAATAGGATGAACTTGATCAGCAATGATACTTAGGTATGTTGTGCTATTCAGATGTTGTTCCACATGAATTAAACGGCCCAAATCATGCCAGGAAAACATGCCCCAAGCCCTAACACTGCCCCCACCAGCTTGAAGTGTTGTATTCATGCATGTGGGGTGCATGCTTTCATGCTGTTTCTGTGAAATTCTCACTCTGCCATCTGCATGATGCAACTAGAAATGTGATTCATCAGACCACATGACTTTTTTCCAATGCTCAACTGTCCAATCCTTGTGTTCCTGTTCGAATTGGAGACATTTTATCTTGGTAACTGCAGACAGCAAAGGTGTTCAAACAGGCCTTCAGCTTCCATATCCCATATGATGCAGTGTATGGCTAATTTGCCTACAAACATCAGGTGGTCATAATAATCTGGCCACTCAGTGTATATTAAAGTGCTAACCCCAAGTCCCTGTGAGATTGTTCTTATTTGTAAATAAAGGTTTTGTAGATTTAGTTTGTTAAAAGTGAAGTCATACTGATTAGGGAGGGTCCTAACTCCAATATGACTGATGTTCTTATAAAAAGGTAAAGACACAGAGACACAGATATACAGGGAGAAGACCATGTGATGATGGAAGCAGACTGGAGTGATGTAGCTACAAGCAAAGTAATCCCAAGGACTGCTGGCACCCACGGAAACTAGAAAAAGACAAAGGATTCTCCTCTAGAGCCTTCAGAAAGAGTATGGCCCTGCCAACACCTTGATTTCAAACTTCTAATCTCCAAAACTGACATCACAGATTGGTTGTTTTAAGCCATCCAATTTGTGGTACTTTGCAAACAAATACACACATTTTATACCTATCAAGATGAAGAGTAGCAGAATATGTCATCTAAAATATGCTATTTTGGCAGAAGGGTTATTTTGAGCTGAAGGCAATTGAGAAATAGCAGATCTAAGAAAAGCTCTCTGCCCTCCCCCTATTTGCCTAAAAGCAGGACAGGATAAAAAAATTTTTCACAAGGAAGGACAAAAGTTAATCACCAGAGACAACTCTAGACCTTTGTCAGGCCAGAGCTAGCACCAAAGGAATCTGCATAACAACTTTACTACCTAGTCCCTGTCTTCCATTAGTTCCCCCATATATTTGCCTTCCCGAAACTCGACATCCTAGAAACTCAAAGTCCTTTTCCTTTGTCTTGTCACGTCTCTAAAAATTTATTGTTCTTTGTTAAGATGCTATATAAGCCCAAGTTGTAAACACCCCTTTGAGTTATTGCTGAGTCTTCTCATGTATATACACACTGCACATGTTCATAAACTTCTCATTGTTTTCCTCTTGTTAATCTGTCTTTTTGTCAGTCTAATTTATAGGACACCAGCTAATGGACCTAAGATGGGTGGAAAGAAAAAAGATTTTTCCACCCTTATAAAGGCCAAGTCTGATTTCATGATCTTGCCCACCAGATTGGACTCTTTCAGTGCTTTTAGCATACCTTCCATCCCATTACATCACCCAGAACCCACAAGCAGTGCAGGCAACTTCCTCTCCCTCATACCCCTACTTGCAATTCACCGTGGAACTTTGTTGCTATATTTCTTACATATCTTTGAAATCTGCCCCGTCTCTTCAGCTCCACCACACCAAGTTAATTTATCATGCCTCACCTGGCCAACTGGCTTTCCCACATGCATTCTTACCCAATCTTCCTCCCTCGGCAGCCAGAATGGCATTATTGAAAAAAACTCTGATCGTGGGTCCCCACTCCTGCTTAAAACACTTCCATTGTTCTTAGGAAGAAAATAAAACTTCTCACTTCTCTAGCCATAGGATATACTGTCTGAGACTAGCACTCTTTCACTTTTTGGGATTCTTTTATATGACACACTCCCACCACAGAGCCTTACACAAACCATTCCTTTGCCCAAGGCTTTTTACATCCTCCTGATTTCCCACTCAAGTTCCCAGTCAAGTTGCCTCTTGACTCTCTTTGAGATCTAGCTTTGCCCCAGCTTCTTCAGGAAAGCCTTCCCTGATGTGACCTCTCTTATTAGGGCAATTCTCCCTGACCCATGTCTTCTGGTATATGTCCCTCCTCTACGGTATCAGGAGAGGTACTGGGGAAGATTACATTCAGTTGTATATAACGGAAACCCACCTATAGTGGCTTAAACAAGACACATGTTTCTATGCCTCTCACTTAGCAGAAGCCCGGGTGTGGGAAACAGGCCTCTTGTGGAAGCTTCGCTTTGTCATCAGGGGCCCAGGCTCCCTCTTACTCCTCACTCCACCATCCTAACAGGAGGCTTCCAAAACCACCATATGGCTCAATGCCTGCTGCGTTCCAGCTATCATATTAGCAATCTAAGCACCAGGAAGGAGGATAGACCAAAACAATGTCCTCCTTACCCTTTAAAGAGACTTCCTGGAAGTCACACCTAACATTTCCATTTACAGCTTATTGGTGGGAACGCAGTCACATGGTCATACCTCACTACAAGGGGTTTTGGGGAATATGTTTCTCACTCAGGTGACAATGTTACCAACTAAAATGTAGTAAATGAGGAGTGGTCCCCTTTTATTAAATTATTTTGGTAAATAAATCAAAACAAAATGAGAGAATAGTACCTCCCAACCCCCAATAAATTAATGGATCAAGGCATTCAGATGTAAGAGAAAAAGAGTGAAAAATAGACATCTGTGTGTCCTGATGAAAGGACATGAACCACTAATAATCCAGTTAAAAAGATCAGATGTCATTTGATCAAACCTCTGACAAGCAGCAAAATTAAAAGTGAAAGAAACTTATAGGTCAAATAGATCAGGTTCTTCAAAAGATAAATTGTAAGAAGAAGAAAGGGGTAAGGGGAACCTGAAGTTTAAAATATATTTAAAAGACATCAGATTTTTTAAAAAAGAAAAATTAAACTTTACTGTTAAGGTAGCAGAATGGGGGGTAATAAACTATAAAGATATGCAAGGAAGTGATTACCAAAGAAATCAGGACTGCAGTTACTTTTGGAGAGATGGAGAAGGTTGTCAATGGGACAGGGTACATGGAAGGCTTCTGGTGTAGCTGGCCGAATTTCAGGTCTTCACCTGGGTGGTAAGTAGAAGGATGTTTGCTTCACAACAATCCAGTGAGCTATTATTAGTTTTCTGTGTTGTTGTTTTTCTATTTCTGTTTTGTTTTACAATGAAAGAGTTAAAATAACCAAAAATAAGGTTTCTCATTAAAAGGTATTGCAGTCTTTAATTAAGAAGGATGCCAGAAGAAACTTTAAAATAAGTTCAGGAAAGCATCCATTACAATCAAAGAAATAATTGAGGAAATGTTTCCTAATCTGAAGATGCTCTCAACAAGATTATAGAAAGAAATAAAAAGCTGTTATACAAGAGTAGATAATCCTTACAGAAAACAGTTTCTAGAAGGTCTTTTGACAAAAAAAGGCTGAGCACTGAAGCCACTGCCAAGATGTTGCTCAGGAAAACCTTAGCTTGAGCCAGGAAAGGTTCTGTTTCCTGACAAAGAGGAGGTAGCCTCCTAGTGTAGCCAATCACTCTGTGAGTCAGCGGACCTGAGTTTCCATTTTAGTTCAGGCACTGCCTCCCTGTGTGACCTTGGGTGAGTCACCTAAACTCAGTGTCAAGTGGGGAGTGAGTGTTGAGTGAGGTAATCTAGAGTCCCTTCCAGCTCTGCCTTCAGATAATTTTATGATTTTAAAGCAGGATCTCTGAGAGGTTGGCCTTTATTGGCAAAAGAATGGTTTGTGCAATGCCTGTTGAGTTGGAACTAAATACAGGTGGTCTGTATTAGAATCACTGATAAGTGAAAAAAACAGATTCCTTGGGCCAACCCCAGACCCAAACTCTCTGAGGATGGGACCCTGGAATCCAATATTTCTTTTTTTTTTTTAATATATTTTTATTCATTTCAGAGAGGAAGGGAGAGAGAGAGAGAGATAGAAACATCAATCATGAGAGAGAATCAATGCTCGACTGCCTCCTGCAGACCCCACATTGGGGATCCAGCCCACAATTTGGGCATATTCCCTGACTGGGAATTGAACCATGACCTCCTGGTTCATAGGTCAATACTCAACTACTGAGCCATGCCAGCCAGCCTGGAATCCAATTTTTCAAGGGCCCCTTGTGTTTCTAATATACACTAGTTTAAGGGCCACCATCCTACACTATTATTTAGGTAGAAAGTGGGTGAAAGGGGCCTCACATTTTTTGTTGTTTTGTTGTTGTTGTTGTTAATCCTCAACTGAGAATATTTTTCCATTGATCTTTAGGGAGAGTGGAAGAGAGAGGGTAAGACAGAGAGAAATATCACACCAATTGATTGCCTTCTGCACAAGCCCCAACCTGGCTGGGGAGGAGTCAGTGGATGGATGGACAAATTCAATGAGAGGAGGGCAAATGTGGGAGAGAGTTGATAGATTGTGTGTCATCAGGATCAGGCCTAAAAGCTGGTGAGTGATCAGCAACAAAGACAAAGAAAGCAAAATTTCTGTGATTTTCCTTAAGGTTAATGAGTCATGACTCAACCATTTCCAAGGAAACACTTCAAGCTGCATGTTTAGGTCTTTGGGCAATAATAAAAATGGAAGTGCTTATGTTCATATTTTCATTCAAAATATTTTTATTTTTAATTTTTATGTTAGACATAATTCCATACTCACAGAAAAATTGTAAAAATAGCTGTTATTTTGTAGAATGTTCTCAATTTGGGTTTACCGGATGTTTTGTCGTTATTAGATTCAGAGCATGCCCTTTTGCTAGGTAAGGGATGCTGAGTTCCTCTCAATGTCTCATATCAGGAGGCAGTATATTTTCATTTGCAAATAAAATATAACATATTTTAAGGACTGATTGCACCAAGAATTATTCTGCAGAAATTATGTACAACTAGAAAGGGGAACAAACAGCTCCCCGAGGAACTGTAATAAGAACAACGTAAAAAAATAGAGTTGTTTTCGGAGAAAATTTTATTTCTGTCCTCAAATTTTTCTATGTGTCTAGTCTTTAGTGAATATAACCTCATTTTGCCTCTAAAAATTTTTAATATATGTACCTTAAGAAACAAAAATCTTTATAATAAATCCAGAATATGGAATGCTATGATATCATTAAAGTGATGAAACAGTAAGAATCATATGAATGAAGCTGAAAAGATGTCCAGAGTGCAAAGCTACAGACATAATCCATTTTTTTGTAACAAAACTCAATTTCTGGGATGTGGGATAATGAGAAAATTTCAAATTTCACTGTCATCTGTCTATATTTCTAAACATTTGGAATTTTTATAAGTATTATTATGCTTATGATCAACACAAGCCATAAAGATGCTTCCATTTTGGGAAAAAAAATGCTTGTAAAGTGAGCTGTTGCAGCTTGGTAACATCTCCTCAAAAGACAGGGGACTCCCTTCTCCCTCTTTTTCTCACCAACACCCTTGCTGTCTACAGCCCTCAAAAGACAGAGGACTCCCTCTGTTTTCCTGTTTTGTTTCCTCTGCACTACCCTCAACATTGTGTTTGCCCTCTTCTCAAAGGAAGGGTCCTCCTTCCTCCTCTTCCACCTCTTCCTCTGGTGTCTTTGATTTGTCTCTTACCTCTGACTCCCCTCTCTACAGAAAGGTTCAGAACGCTTTCCTCTAAATCTCTTCCTTCAATCCCCTCTATTTAGTCAGAGAAGGGTTTACCTTTGTTAGCTGCATGGCCTTCCTAAGCCTTGAGGTCAGCTTCTACTCCTGCATCCTATAACTTTGTACTCATAAATCCAGGTCAAATCCAATGTTGGCTTTTCTTCCCTTTCCCAGAAGACTCCTTTGCAGCATTTGATATATGAACCTCCGCAAAACACACTCTTTTTTGACTTCTGGGACATGCTTCAACCCTAGCCCTTCTCTCTTCTCTATGACTGAGCATCTCCAAACCCTCCCAAATGGATGGTTCTCCAAGACTCTGCCCTGAGCCTTCTGCTCTTCTCTTTGATGATCTTCCTCTGGATCAGCAGTCACCAACTAGTGGTCCGTGGACCACTGGTGGTCCCTGAGGTCTGAAAGGTTGGTGGCTGCTGCTCTGGATGATGTCAGAGACTCATCAGCTTCCCTCCAAACCTCCAAGACCTCTCTTTCAGCCTTTATATCTAGACTTTCCTTTCACTCAGTGCTGATAGCTCCATTTCACTTAGACAGCTGGTAAGTCCAAGTAATTCTATAGCTGAAATGTAGAATTGTTATGGATTGAATGCTTGTATCCTTTCCTTTCCCCTGCCCCCAGAATCCATACCTTAAAACTCTAACTCACACTATGATGGCATTTGGAGGTGGGGCCTTTGGGAGGTGATTAAATTTAGATGAGGTCATGTGTCCCTAAGTAGAGGAAGAAACTCTCATGTGAGAACACATCAAGAAGGTGGGCCATCTGCAACCCAAGAAGATAGTCCCCCAGAACCAAACCTGCTAGCATTTTGCTCTTAGACTTTCCAGCCTCCAGAATTGTGAGTAATAAACTTCTGTTGTTTGAGCCAGCCAGCCTGTGTTGTTTCGTTATGGCAGCCCTAACAGACTAAGACATGTCCATTATGTCACTAGTCCCTCTTCTTCTACCCCACTTCCACTGCCTTAGTTCAGGCCTTTGTCATTGCCTGCATTGTGACAAACACCTTCTCTTTGAGTGTAATCACTCACCTGTATAAACCATACCTTAGGCTGAGACTGGAATTCCCTTCCTGATACAAAGGCCTGACCACATATTCCTCTGCTCAGAACCAGAAATCCAATTTCCAAAGGCCACTCCACAGGACATTTATCCTGTGGGATGTTAACAGTTGGCAGGGCACTATTAAAAAGAGGGGGGGAGAGGGAGAGGGGAAGGCAATACCAAAATAAGTTTAACTTATTGAGACTTGTTTGACTTACTGAGAAATGAAGTTCAACGGGTTTTACTGTAGAACTCATTCGAGTCCTTCATATGTTAATGGACACATTTTATCTCCAAGAAAGAAGTTATAAGTGAATTATTTTGCAAATGCATTTGGCCCCAGAAGTTACACACACACACACACACACACACACACACACACACACACACACACACGACATTTATACTCAGGAAAGATCTTATGGAGGGGCCAAGAGACGGAAGGTACATTGGTCCCTGAGTCACTGCTTGGAGCTGCCCAGGAGAGCAGTCCTACCAGTGACGAATTATCAGGTGGGTGAAAAATACCCTCTTACATCACAAACTTCATAGTTGTTTGTTATAGCAGTTAGCTTATGCTGCCAAATGCATGCATATATTTATCTTTTTCATCATAGGAAGTTATTGTCACATACAATTATAGGCCATGTGGATTTCAGGTATAAACCATACCTTAGGCTGAGACTGGAATACCTTAGGCTGAGACTGGAATTACTAAATGTCAGGTATTTGATAAGCATTTTGTAAACATCTCATTTAATCTGCTTGACCATCCAGAATTCAAAAAGGGAGAGATCCCTAATTTACATCAAGTTATGTAAATACTATATTGCTCCCCTTCATAATGAAGAAACTAAGCCTACAGAGGTTAATGACTGAGACATAGGAGATTCAGGATTTTAATCCAGGCCATTTGACTTCTGGATCCTTGATCTTTATTACCCTGAGGTCCTACCTCCTAAGCACAGGTTATGAGATCAAGAAAACTGGGTTTCAAATTCAGTGTGTAAGTTATCTAAACCAATAGAACATCTGAATGATGGACTGACTTCCAAATTTTTTTATTTAGACCAGTGGTTCTCAACCAGGTGTGATTTTACTCCCCCAAAGGACATTTGACAATATCTAGAGACATTTTTGGTTGTCACCACTGGGGAGGTGCTACTGGAGTCGAGTTGGTAGAGGCCAATGATGCTGCTAAAACATCATAAAATGCACAGGCCTACCCTCCACAACAAAGATCAGGCCCAACATGTCATAGAGTCAAGGTTGAGAAACCCTGACCTAAACATCTTCTATATTTTATTGACAGAGACCAAAATGTCCAGAATAAATCTACACTCTTTCTTGGAATAAGAAGCACACTTGAAAATTCTGCTTTCTGCTTTAATACCTAAAAGAGCAAGAAAGGTAGTAGCCAACAAGTGGCTTTTGGTGCTCAATGGTCAAGGTTCATTGTGGGAGGGAGTCTAGTCCAAAGAAGACTGGTCACTGATAATTCCAAGATAATTCTACATCCTGGGACCATTTTATTTCTGTCCTCAAATTTTTCTGTATGACTAGTCTTTAGTGCATATAACATCTTCTTACTTTTAACATTTTTAAATAATGTAGCTTCAGGAACAAAAGTCTTTATAATATATCCAGAATATGGAATGCTATGCTATCATTAGAATGATGAAACAGTAAGAATCATATGAATGGAGCTGAAAAGATGTCCAGGGTGCAAAGCAGCAGACATAATCCATTTTTTTTGTAACAAAACTCAGAGAGAGGGGGGCAAGGGAGAATTTCTAGGATGTGGGATAATGAGAAAATTTCAAATTTCACTTTCATCTATCTATATTTCTGAATATTTGGAATTTTATAAGTATTATTATGCTTATGATCAACACAGGCCATAAAGATGCTTCCATTTTGGAAAAAAAAATTCTTGTAAAGTGAGCTGTGGCAGCTTGGTAACATCTCCTCAAAGGCAGCCCTTCTCCCTCTTTTTTCTCACCAATACCCTTGCTGTCTACATCCCTCACAAGAGGGGTGGGGGGGACTCCCTCCATTTTCCTGCTTTGTAGCTCTCAATTCCTCTGCACTACCCTCAACCTTGTATTTGCCCTCTTCTCAAAGGAAGGGTCCCCCTTCCTCCTCTCCCAGTTCCCCTTCCTCTGGTGTCTTTTATCTCTCTCTTGCCACGTACTGTCAGCAAGGGAAGCCCTCAGCTGTGTGGCCATTATTATCATCTCTAGCAAAATAATTCCGAGCCAGCACCCTTTAAGATAGTCTATGATGTCAATAAACTATCCCAGAAAAAAAGTGCTGTCTGCCTGGGAAGTTAATCTGAGATACAGAGAGCTTTCTCAGGTGATGGGAATGGAGTGTTAGCAGCATATGGAATAGCCTGTGCCAATACCACACATGAAGTAAGGGTACTAAAAATGGGTAAATCTGGCTGGAATGGAGAACAAGGATTTTGAGGAGGCAAGAGTGATGCTAGAGAAGTGAGCCCAGACTGTGGTGAGCCCTGCAGGTCATGTAGAGAATGTGCATCGTTAGCTGTAGGACAGTGAAGGTCACTGACGCTAGGGAACAGTGGGATCAGATTCAACTCTCTGGAAGCCAGTCCAAGAAGGCTGTGTGGAGAATGGATCAGAAGGAGTGGAAGGCATGTCATCATTCCATCATTTTATGTCCCTCGTTGAGGTCAGCAGCAGTGGGGATTGTGAGAAGTAACTGAGGTGGTGGAGGGCTTGGGGGACCTTAGCCATTGCCCATAATTTCTATCAACTCATCTGCAAAATTCACCCCAAATAAACTGATACTCCATTTAAAACAGGGCATTGGCTCGGAAATAAGCCCTCAGTTCCACCCCTATTCCAGAATAATGCAGATTATTCCCTAGTGCATTCCCCATAACTCTAACTCTCTCTCTCTCTCTCTCTTCTATCCAGCCTGGAGAAAAGCGGATATTTAGGGTATACAGGATGTGGTATTTGGACATGGGACACAACGAGGGATGACTCCAGTCTCCAGGTCAAGGGGCAGGAAAACAATAATCTTCCAGGACCCAGCAGAAGGAGCATGTGCAGTGGTGAGGAGGGGGATTCAGTGGGATCAAGGAAAGCTGAGGTCACCAGCTGGTCATCCAAGTGCAAGGATAAGAATTTGGAGTCCAGGAGGGTAGGGATGTGAGAGAAGGGGCAGAGGGGAAAGGGTGAGCCTGCCAGTGGTGTGAACTCTCCTTTGATCTCCTCAGAATCTTCAGGGACATCTTCAAAACTCACAAAAGACTTTCCATAATGGGTGTCCCATGGAAACCAAAGTGTGGCTGAGCTCTGCCACCAAGTGTAGCCTCCATCCACCAGCAGGGTAGATGCAAGAGAAAATGAAACGCAAGAGCTGGAAGCTGAGGGGACCACAGGACTGTCACACCCTAGGGCTTCATCTGGGTGTGAAAACAGATAAGAAAGATGGCAAAAAGGGGAGATGTCTAGGGAATTTCACCTAAAATGCCAGGAGAGAGAGAGATCCCTAACTCACATCGTTATGTACATCTGGGCCTTGGGTGCAAGAGCTCATTTGCAGAAGGAGCTCCATTGCATTACCATATGCCCTCAGAACAAGTTTGAAAACAATGTCATTCAAGGGAACCAACCTCTAATGGTGGGACTGTAGGCACCATAGCAGGTTACGGGGGCCACCCTTGGTGACCGAGGGGACATTTTGACACCTTTCAAATCACACTCTCTGCTGGCAGTTGAGTCCTTCCTTGTGCCCCACGGGTGCCACCTGAAGGAATGATCTCCCTGAAGTGCCCTCTGGGGAAGGCCCGCCCCAGAAATCCCTGGATGAAACAGCAAAAAGAAAACAAATTATCTTGAGATGTCTCAGCGAACCAAGGGAAATTGTGTACATGTTTTTGCCTTTAGTCCTGGAAATGGAGGTGGGAAGGCGACTTTCCCTATGAGTTTTACATCTAAAACTATAGGAAAACAGACTTAACCAATTTCACAGAAGCAATAACCTCCTGGAAAAGTATATGAGATTTAAGTTCACTAAAATAACCTGCAGTTTGAATGTTCTATGAAGAAATGTTTTAGATCATTTTCATTTTCATTGCAGGCCCATCTTGTGCAAATAGCATTGCCTTTATTTAATTTGTGTTCTGTTTTGTTTTGAAGCACATAGCTAAGCAACCAGAGGCCAATGTTCTGCCGGCTAGTCAAGTTTTTGGGTACTTGTCTTGGACACACCCTATCTCACCCCACCCTAATCTAGCTAACTGAGCCCTTAGGCTGAGAAGGTCCCATTTCTCTCTGTACCCTCAGCAGACCTCATCCATACTTCCCAGGTAGTAGGGGCTCAGTGAGGACCTGCAGATCTCAGGGGGACTGTGGAGGAGGCAGCAGCATGGCCTTTTCCTCAGGAAAACAGGGTCATGGTGCAGCCAGCTCAAGAGGTCACTTGGTCTTGTGTTTTGGATCCCCTATGACAGCCAGGACCAGGCCATACTTAGCTGCACCCAGTCCATGGTACCCGGAAAGCACTTAGCAAATGTCTGATGTACAAAGCCAGGCATTCAGGCCAGGAGAAAGAACATTTATCCATGGGAGAAATACTACAAACGCAGGTTCTTTTCTCTGCAACCAGGAGCTCCAGGCCAGAGGAGCAGCACCGTTTTGGATGTTAGTGTAGTAGAACCGTCGCTGGGAGGTTTAGCAGGTTGTTTTCAGGACCTTCATTCCTGGTGGGTGAATCCAGGTGATCAGGGGGCACAGATGAGCTTCTTCAAGCCTGAGCCACAGAACTGCCCCTTCCAAAGCTCATTCAAAAACTCTTTCTAAACACACTCAACTAGGGCTATTTTCCTGGGAGGTGCTCTAGGGGGAGACAGATTTGGGTTTCAACCAAAACTTTGCCATCTACCAGCTGTGTGGCCTTGGACAAGTGACTTAGCCTTTCTTTAAAAGCACTCATCTCATTGGCAAATCTTGACACATGTAAAGCACGTGCTTAGTACATACCAATCACTCGCTGAATCTCCCAAGGGCAGGAGAGACCTGCTTAGGGAGGGGCCGGCCAAAATTGTGAGGAGGGAGGTGTTGTCCACAGCCTCCTTTCCCATGCACTGATTTCATGCAGATAGAAGCAATCTCATGAATGGGGTGGAGGATTGGCAGAGGTCATAGAGGGTGGCACAGAAGCTGAAACTGGGCAGAGCTAAGGAATGCCAATCTACAAGGTGAATTGCTCCCACCTGATGTCAGGGTAGAGAGTGAGGGGTGGCCTACTGAAGGCTATAGGGGCCATCCCAGGGAGCATGTAAAGGGTTGGTACTTGCTGATGCAGAGGGAGGGGCAGTTTACAGCCCCCAGGGAAATGGGCAGGGAGTTTCCAGGGCCTCATCCAGGTAAGCTGGGGCCCTGGATGGAGCTTCTTGGCCCTCTGGATGAGACGTTGCATCAAGTCAAGGGTTTACTCCAAGTCTTCCCAGCACTCATACTAGGAATCAGAAATAACTATTCCTGCCCACTTCCTCCTCTCTGTCCTCCTCACTGACCACCCTCCCCATGCCTTCCTGCAGCCCCCAGACCCCTTGCTGGCCCTTCAGCACACCACCCGTGCTCCCTACCCAGGCCCTGCGCCCAGCTGGTCCCTCTGCCAGGCACCGTGGCCAGCAGGGGAAAAGGTGTCAAGCTGTTTGGCTCACCCAAATCACAGCCCTTGAGTCACTTCACATCTACTTCTAAGACTAACTCCAATAGCAACCAAAAGGCCATTTCTGCAGACAAGTCATTAGAGAAACTTGAGAATTAAAGTCATAGTTTCGATGGCACTACCCAGACAAAAGTGGCTAGAGCTGGGTGGAGTTCTTGCCCACAAGTCGGGGTTTCCTCTCCCTGGTGCTTGAGATCACTGCCTGGCAAAGGACATAGCAAGCAGGGTATGCTTACCGTGAACACGTCACAACACCAAGAGCAAGGAAGTCCAACCCCCTCCCAGAAGCCACGGTCATGATGCTCACCCATCTGCTCATGGCTGAACCCAGTGAGAGGCAGTATCTCGGAACCAAGAACACATTTCTGCAGTTCCTGTCCATATGTGGGGGAAATGGCAACCGCCTCTCTCTGTGACAGTGTCCGGAAACGAGCAGGCTGTCACCCTGGTGAGTGAGACAGAAACTGCACCCACACCCATGACTAGCATCTGAGAGTTTTTCCCAGAGCTTCCTTGAAGAAGCGGGATATTTTCTAGAGAGGGATGGGTACGGTGGTGATAACATGGGAGGAGAAGAAGGAAACAGAACATCCCATTCCGAAAGCGTGAGGTCAGCAAGCGGGGGTTGTGTAAGAGCTCTCCTACAGGTGTGTCGCTGTCCCCTCTCCTGCGGCGCAGCCTTCCCTGCCTGCCACATCCAAGGGAAAACGGGTTACAGTAAGACCCCACTCCCATGACAGAGATGCAGCTGCACAGTGTTCACTTGAACAGGACTTGATCGGTGCCAGGGGAAGAATTCTAACTTATGTGGGCCTCAAAGGTGTCACTGACACCCACCATAACTGGCAAGGGAATGGGGTTTGAGTCTCAGCTTTCCCACTTAGCTGTGTGATCCTGGACAAATTTATTAACTTCTCAGTTTCTGAGCCTCAGTTTCTTTCTTTCTTTCTTTCTTTCTTTCTTTCTTTCTTTCTTTCTTTCTTTCTT